>CM060412.1:147559366-148164914 GCA_030545235.1 Helianthus tuberosus
GGTTTGGTTCATGACATATGCCACGCTAGAACGGATAAGCAAAAAGCACCACATTGTGGGTGCTCTCATAAATAAATTTAAAGGGACATCGTACTTCTAATAAATTTGATTTGAAATGGAACACTCCTACAAAAAACATAGTAATGTAACCACCAGTCAAGCGAGAGATGCCAACATCAAGCTGGTTATGTCCTGCTGGACCACATCTAGTGTGAAAGTCTTTTAGCTAGAGGGAGGGGTGTGGTGGCATGTCTATGCGTGGGCAAAGATTCTGATTCCAACTTCTTTGGAGCCCGGGGGGGGGGGGGGGGGGGGGTATATGATCATGTCGATTCAAAGTCTAATAGGTTCGAAAGATTGGGGACATGACATAAATGATGGCTATGTTTTGGAGATTGTAGATTGCTAGAAACGAAAAAGTTTTCAACAATAACTTGATTCCCATTTAGAGAGTGGAGAGCATTAAGGAAGACTCGTTTATGTGCAAAAAAAAAAAATAGATCCAAATTTCACAATGTCAATTGGGATAGGTGAAACGATTTTAATATTAGAGATGTAATTATATAATGTTTTGGAGCTTCTAGTTCTTGGCTAGTCCCCCTCCTCTATTCTATGTTTTTAGGGGAGTGGGAGTGGTCCGTGATGGCCACCCACCACGCGTTGAACTTCAACAGAACACTGCCGCCACCACCCCATATCACGCGTTATGTTTTCATGCGTTGATAATATCACGCGTTGAAATCTTTTGAAAATCGAACGTTGCATTGCTTTTTGACCGTTATTCAAGGTTATATATTAAAAAAAAACCCTTTAAACCTTTTATCTATATATATCTCCATTTTTAACCATTTCACCCACACCAAAACATAAACACATTTCACACAATCTACATATTTCTCAAATGGAGTTCCCTACGGATTCGACGTTTCCGATGTATAGCGATAGCGATACCGAGTCGTCTTCCGACAATGAGACGCTAAAATATATTTGTGTCGGTGTATAACGAACTTGATACTAGTTCGTCCCGCCCAAAGAAGAAGATGGTAGACCGTGATCGTATACGTGCCAACGAAGTGTTAATGAACGATTATTTTGTGGAAAATCCGCTCTACAATGCCGAAACGTTTAGAGATCGGTTTCGTTTACCCAAAGAATTATTTTTAAAGATTGTTGGAGACATCGAAGCAAGCGAGAAATGGTTTCAAGAACGTTACGATGCGAGAGGCAAACCAAGTTTCACGCCGATACAAAAATGCACGTCCGCCATTCGCCAACTAGCGACAGGTAACCCTCCCGGTCAATATGATGAATACCTAGCTATGGCGTCTAGAACTTCCCGTGAATGTTTGCAATTTTTTTGCAACGCGGTCATTAAGTTGTATGGTAAAGAGTTTTTACGTAAACCGACGAGCCACGACATCTCACGTATTTACGCCGCACATGAGGCTAGATGGCATTTTCCCGGGATGCTCGGTAGCATCGATTATACACATATCGAGTGGAAAAATTGTCCAAGAGAGTTGCTTGCGAGGGGCGTATGTTAGGGGTGACATCAAAAGACCAACCATCATACTAGAAGTGGTGGCGTTGAATGATATATGGATTTGGCATTCGTATTTCGGTGTTCCAGGTTCAAACAACGACATCAATGTGTTGCACACGTCGTCGTTGTTTCAAACCGTAACGGATGGTACCGCACATTCCTCTCCTTTCTATGTTAACGGACGATATTACAAACGAGTCTTTTTTTCTTGTGGATGGTATCTACCCGTCATGGTCTGTTTTTTGTGAAAGCTCCCTCATTTCCTGTCGAGGCTAAAGAAATCGTGTTCAAAAAATTGCAAGAATCGGCAAGAAAATATGTTGAGAGGGCATTTGGTGTTTTAAAGGGTAGATGGGGTATACTACACCGACCGGTTCGTGCGATGAACAAGAAAGCAATACATAGCATAGTGTATGCATGTATCATATTGCACAATATGATAATCAAAGAAGACGGACGTGCAATATCCCCGGATTGGGTGCCGGATCCTCCTACACAAGTTCAAGTTCCACAAAATATCCAACAAGAATTGCGTGATGAAACTCACTTTTGGTTGAGATACGATTTAATCGAACTAGTAGGTTCTTTAGGTTTGAAGTTTTATGAGTCGGACGAGTAGAGTTTTTTTAGTATTTTTTTTTTAAATTGTGGCCTAAAATATTTCTAGTATGTTTCTAGTATGTTAAATTGAACTAGTATATTTTAATTTTTAATGAAATTTATAATTTTAGTGTTTTATTGTTAATTTCTAATTTAAAATAAAAAATTAAAAAAAAATTGTGAGTGATGGAATTCTATCACTAGTGATGACCACCGCCACTACAAAATGCTTGTTAGTGATAGAATAGTGGTTGATGACATGGCAGGAGTTGATTGGATATTGTGAGTGATAGAATTCTATCACTAGTGACCACTCCCACTCTCACTCCCCTTAACCTAGTGTTTTTATGCTTTTAAAAACTTTCCCATGTTTGACTCACTTGACCCGTCCAACCCTTTAAAACATCCAATTCAAGTTTTCTTCACCTGTTATTAAAAATATTTTTATACAGAAACACCCTAATGCTCCTTATAGAAACTTTCCAAAACAATAGATCAATTTGATGTCACAACATTTACATGGATTCACTTATATATTAAATGGCATTACAAAATATATTACATGGATCTGCATCATCAATTTCTTTCTGCAGCATAGCATCAACCTAAATATGGTTTATACGAAACGACTCACAAACTACAACCAGTACAAAACAAGTGTTGTGATTAAGCCTGGTTCCTAATAATGCTCTGAATCACCGTCCCTCTAATGTTGTGGGAAGTCGGGGATACCTATATATCTCGCTATGCATCTGAGCGCAGACATCGTCTCCTGGTGGTGTCTTTGATTCTCTTGCTCTAGTCTTTGCTGCTCTTGCTCTAGTCTCTGCTGCCCCTGTTGTAGCTCAGCCACCATCGCCACCAGATCTACGGTAGTCACACCAAGACCATGCGATAGCGGGTCAGCATGCTGTTGTTGAGCTCCCTCCTGCTGTTCACGTGCCTCCTCCTGCTTCACTAGGTACAGCTCATGAGGTTCCTCCTCGTTCAGCGGTGGGTACTGCAGATGAGGTGCCTCACTGTGCTGCTGCTGCTGAGGTGTCTCCTCCTGCAGCTGCTGAGGTGGCGCCTCCTGCGGCTGTGGTGGGTCCTGCTGCTGAGGTGTCTCCTCCTGCGGCTGCTGAGATGGCACCTCCAGCAGCTGTGGTGTCTCCTGCTGCTGTTGCTGAGGTGGCTCCTCCTGCAGCTGTGGTGTCTCCTGCGGCTGCTGAGATGGCGCCTCCTGCAGCTGTGGTGTCTCCTGCTGCTGTTGCTGAGGTGGCTCCTCGGTATACGATGGGTCGGGTTGCGATAACAGTTCAACAACCTTCAGGTGCGTCAATGCCACCATGTCTAGAGTCTGAGTCGGGAGGAAAGAAGTCAAGGAATCGCAGGTCTCAGGCGTCAAAACACCATATGATTTGGCAAGTTGAGTGATATACGATCCGCCACAAATAGAAGTCATCGGCACCGTACCCATGCAAGAAGTGAAGTAGCTAGCTAGCATGTACGCCACGTTGCATACGGCTGGCTTGACGAAACAATATAAGAAGAACAAATCTTTCCGAGAAATAACGCCCGGTAGCAGCTTTCTTTCCCCAATCGACAGTGCAATAGCGCGGTGGAGGAAGCGGTGAAACGGATCTCTCAGCCGCATGTTCTTCAACAAGTCTGCTCGATAAGGTCCCACTCCAATCTGAGCCCAAACCTGTTCTGGGGTCACATCATCCGGAAGTTTTATCAATCCCTTGGAAAATACGTCGGTTTCCATCTCCTCGTCTGTATACAAACCCATTCGTTTAGCGAACTCGATCAAAGAGCAAGACCGCTCAACACCCGCCATCCTGAATGTGATGGAACGAGTATAACGATAATCCGTGCAAGGAGTATGAAACTCGTATGTCGATAGGAACTCCAAGCATAGCTCTCTGTACTGCGGATGTTTGATGGAGAAAAATCTCAACCAAAACGGGCCCATCGCATCTCTAGCACGATGGTGTAGGTTCAACTTCTTTAAAGTATCCCAGTCTACGGTCCAAGTTGCGTCAAACTGTTTCTTGAGTAGAGCAGCTAAGCGCTTACGCCTGGGACTACCATTGGGAAACCGGAGCCATGGATGTGTGATACGAGTTTGAAAGGGAGGTAGCATACGAGCGGAGGTTGCATGATGACCGTACCCGAGAGTCCACACGTGAGGTGAACAATCACTGGCGGATGCGTGACGCTCACGGGGACGCTTTCGACTGTGAGTCAAAGAGGTAGCCATAATCTGCACATGGAAAGTAACTGTCTAATAATGCTTCACAATCAAATTAGACACTTTTTGGACTTTTTAAGCTCAATAGAGTAGAAATTGGTTCAAAATGGGCATTTGGGCATTACACAACATACATATGGGTGTGTGAGACTAGGTTTATTAAATGTGTCGTGTTCATGGGTCGGCAGGTTGAACCCGACATGATCCTGAACACATTACGAGCCTGAAAATCATGTCAGACATATGAACCCGAACACGCCACATGTATTCGGAGATTTGACACAAACACAACCCGTTTTGACAAAAAGAAAATAGTTTTATATTTTGCATATTAGAAATCCAAAATTTCAAATCGATAACAAAAAATACAAATTTATATAAAACAATTACAATTAAATTATTTTAATGTCAATTTCTCTTTCAATTCTTCAACTTTCAACTTTGACATAACACAAAAAATTATTACATATAAACACATTTAAAAATAATAAAAAAAAAAAACTCATAAATCCCCAAAACACGTTTCAGGGGATCTAATCAAGATGTAACCAACTTCTACTATATATTTTACATACATACAAAAGCTGAATGTAACAAAATATAAAACATTAAAGATGTAGAAAACAAGCTTCAGTCGATATAATGGGGGATTTAACCGTGTAATTTACAGCAAAAAGGTGAGTGTAACAAACAAATATAAAGCATGAATCAGTTGCAGAGGTTAAAAATGGGTTACCTGAGGCCTGAGATCGGTAAATTTGAAGAAATCGCGATTTGGTGTGTGTTTTTCGGTGTAAACGAGTTGGAGTGATGTAGTGTTCAAAATCAGCAATTTAGGTTTTTTTTTTTTAAAGCAAATTATTGTCGGGGCGTTCCAGTTTGGCATTAGATTTAGGGGGTGTTTGGCCTAGCTTTTATTTTTTTTCTTATTCTTATATTTTTTTTCTTTCGTTTGATAAGCTATTTTTAAGTATTTGGATTAGCTTATTCTACAAGTTGATAAGCTTTTTGAAACCATGAAATTTTCACGAGCTTGTATTATGGGAAGGGGTATAATATCATTGTGTGTATCATTTGAGGGCAATTGAGTAAAAAACCATCTTCTTCAAATAAGTTTATTCAAATAAGCTAAATAACCATCTTCCCATAAACTTCTTGAAATTAGCTTATATAAGCTAATAAGCATAAGCTTAAAAAGCTAAACCAAACACCCATTAGTGCTTATTTTATAAAAATAAGCTAAAAAAGCTATAAGCTTAGATAAAAAAGCTAGGCCAAACACCCCCTAATTTCAAGAGTAAAGTACAACTTTAGTACATGGGTTTTACGGGTTAGCATATAATAGAAAGTTTATTTGGCTAGAAAGGCTAGAGGAGTAATCATAATCATCAATTGATTTAATCAAGTGCCAAGATTAAATGAGGGAAAATGAAGGGAAGAAAAGAGGCCCGTGAGTTTGTGTCAGGACATTGTAGTCAATTCAGGACAATAATTTATCTCTCCTCCAATTTCCCCCATTTTTTAAACGTTAATAACTTTTTCATACGACATTATTTTTTTAAAAAAACGAGCGTTTTTTTTATCTTTAAAACGAGTATACTATTGCTATATTTTCGAAAAAAAAAATTGAAAACCCAGTTGCATAAAATGCAATGGAAAAGACCCAGTTGCGTAAAACGCAATGAAAAAAAAAGTTAAAAAAATGACTTTTTCTAAAACGCAATGCACAAAAAACACAAACAAATGTCTTATTTCTAAAAAACAATGGCCGGAAAACACTTAAAAATGTCTTTTTTCTAAACGCAATGGACTGAAAACACCTAAAAATGTGTTTTACCTAAAACGCAATGACTAAAAACACTTCAAAAATGTGTTTATCTAAAACGCAATAGCCAAAAAAACACATAAAAATGTCTTATTTCTAAAACGCAATGGCCTAAAAACACAAAAGAAAGTGTATTTTCTAAAACGCAATGGACTGAAAACACATAAAAATGTGTTTACCTAAAACGCAATGAACTAAAAACACTTCAAAAATGTGTTTTTCTAAAAAGCAATGGTCAGAAAACACATAAAACTCTATTATTTCTAAAACGCAATTGACAGAAAACACATAAAACTCTCTTATTTCTAAAACGTAATGGACACATAAAACTGTCTGTGAATTGTCTGAACCAGAGAGTAGCAAAGAAAAAACTGTCTACGAATTACTGTCTTCGAAATGAGGCAATTTCAAGAAAATTAAATTTTCTTATACATTTTTATTAAAGCAATTTAATCAAAAAATGCAATTCAAAATGAGCTCAACCCCAGCCAGGGAAAAGGCCTAGTTGCGTAAAACGCAATGAAAAAAAAAAGTAAAAAAAATGACTTTTTCTAAAACGCAATGCACAGAAAACACAAAGAAATGTCTTATTTGTAAAACGCAATGGCCAGAAAACACAAAGAAATGTCTTATTTCTAAAACGCAATAGCCTAGAAACACAAAAGAAATTGTACTTTCTAAAACGCAATGGACTGAAGACACATAAAAATGTGTTTTACCTAAAACGCAATGCACCAAAAACACAAACAAATGTCTTATTTCTAAAACGCAATGGCTATAAAACACTTAAAAATGTCTTTTTCCTAAAACGTAATGGACTGAAAACACCTAAAAATGTGTTTTACCTAAAACGCAATGATTAAAAACACTTCAAAAATGTGTTTATCTAAAACGCAATAGCAAAAAAAAACACATAAAAATGTCTTATTTCTAAAACGCAATGTCCTAAAAACACAAAAGAAAGTGTATTTTCTAAAACGCAATGGACTGAAAACACATAAAAATGTGTTTACCTAAAACGCAATGAACTAAAAACACTTCAAAAATGTGTTTTTCTAAAACAATGGCCAGAAAACACATAAAACTCTATTATTTCTAAAACACAATTGACAGAAAATACATAAAACTCTCTTATTTCTAAAACGCAATGGACACATAAAACTGGCTGTGAATTGTCTGAACCAGAGAGTAGCAAATAAAAATCAGTCTACGAATTACTGCCTTCGAAATGAGGCAATTTCTAGAAAATTAAATTTTCTGATGCATTTTTATTAAAGCAATTTAATCAAAAAATGCAATTCAAAATGAGCTCAACCCCAGCCAGGGGCTCTGCCCCTTGGACCCTGCTACCAGGGGCGCTGCCCCCGGACCCACGCCAAGATCGTAAAACGCAATGACTCAATTCAAAAACCCAGATCGTAAAAATGCAATTCAAAAAAATCTTACATAGATCGAAGCCGATTTCTTCAGATTTCTTCATCGATTGACGAAATTTGAATGTTAGAAACACTAATTAGCGATCGAATCGAACGAATCGAGTGAAATCACAGGGAAAAAACGAGATTTTATATGAAATTCAACTGGGTTTCTTCAAAAAAAAGCTGAAGAACACGTTGATCGGGTGTTTGAATCATTGATTGGTGATGAAAATCGCACTATAATGTAGTGATTATTAAGATAGAAAGTGAAGAAATTGTTAAAGATGGTAGGTTTTGAAAATGGTGGGTTTTGAAGTTACTGGGGGGAAGAAGGAAGAAGAAAGGATGTGATTGACTAAAATACCCTTCCTCTTTATTTTAAATTTTGTCATATGTCATAATCCTATTGCTTCCTATCCTTCCTAGCCAAAATAAAATTACTATTTGATCCTTACCCAACCCACCCAATCACCCATTCAGCCCTAATTTGAAAATTGTTCTCAAAGCGGAGAACAAACTGTACGTTCTTGATACGCCACTCCCTGATGAACCCATCAATCAGCAAACTGTTGCATACAGAAGCTATGCAAAGCATTATGATGACTCTATGAAAGTCTCATATCTGATGCTGGCATCCATGATCCCTGAACTTCAAAAGTCCATGGAGGATATGATGGCATACGAGATGAATGAGCACCTGGTAGAAATGTTCCAACAAAAGGCTCGTCATGAAAGGTTTGATGTGATGAGATCACTCATAACCACTCGTATGCAAGAGGGTACATCAGTTAGCGCTCATGTGCTAAAAATGAAGGCATATGTTGATCACTTGGCTCGACTGGAATCCCCATTGAGTGATGAGTTAGCTGGAGATATTATCCTCAACTCATTGCCCAAGTCGTATGATCAGTTCACTATGAACTACAATATGAATGGGATGGAGAAGACACTTGCAGAGCTGCATCAGATGCTCAAAACTGCTGAGGTGAACACACCCAGCAAGACTGCACCAGTACTGATGATCAAGGAGGGTCAGGTCAAGAAACCTAGCACCAAGAAAAAGGGCCATCAGGGCAAAGGGAAGGGCAAGGGCAATGGCAAATCTGTTGCAAACAAGAAGTCTCAGAAGGATGCCAAATGTTTTCATTGTAATGAAATCGGGCACTGGAAGAGAAACTGTCCTAAGTATTTGGCTGAACTGAAGCAAGCCACGGCTTCAGGAGGAGAGTCCTCATGTATATTTGTTATTGAAATCTTTTCTTTTTCTGGCAAAACATGGGTGTTTGACACAGGATGTGGTTTTCACATTTGTAATGCTTTGCAGGGGCTAAGAAAGATTAAGAAGCTGAAACAAGGCGACTTGGAGGTCCATGTTGGCAATGGACAAAGAGTTGTTGTGAAGGCAATTGGAGAATATGTTCTTTTACTTCCTTCTGGTTTAGAACTTGTTTTGAACAATGTTTATTTTATTCCTAGTGTTACTAGAAATATTGTTTCGGTTTCTGTTTTGCATGGACAAGGTTTTAATTATCGTTTTAATGGTGAATTTATTTCTGCTTATTTTAATGATATATTTTACTTTAATGCAAAACCAAACAATGGAATCTATGAGATAGAAATCCAAGACAATAACTTATTATGCAACATCTCTCATAAACGTAATAAGTTAAACTTTAATGATATGTATATGTGGCATTGTAGACTTGGTCACATAAGCGAGGACCGTGTTAAACAACTCAAAACCGCAGGAATATTAGATTCAAAGTGTTCCGAGTCGTTTGGGAAATGTGAATCTTGCTTAAGTGGAAAGTTAACAAACGTACCTTTTTCAAATGTTGGAGAAAGAGCTAATGATCTGTTAGGACTTGTACATACAGATGTATGTGGTCCATTCGGAACAATGTCAAGACATGGAGAAAGATACTTTGTTACATTTACTGATGATTTCAGTAGATATGGTTACGTTTATCTTATGAAGCATAAACATGAAACATTTGAAAAGTTCAAGGAATACCAAAGCGAAGTAGAGAATCAGCTAAATAGAACTATTAAGATGCTTCGATCAGATCGAGGCGGTGAATATCTTAGTCAGGAATTCATCGACCATCTAAAGGATTGTGGAATAGTTTCACAACTCACTCCACCTGGAACACCACAACATAATGGTGTGTCTGAGCGGATAAATCGAACTCTATTAGATATGATTCGATCTATGATGTGTCGAACAACCCTCCCACGCTCCTTTTGGAGTTACGCTCTAGAAACTGCCGCAAGAATTTTGAATATAGCTCCAACAAAAAAGGTTGACCAAACGCCTTATGAGATATGGCATGGAAAGAAACCTAAAATATCCTATCTTAAGGTCTGGGGATGTGATGCTTATGTCACTCTAGAATCTTCGGATAAACTAGATCCCAGAGGTGAAAAAGTGGGTTTCGTCGGATACGCCAAAAAGATCGGTTACCTATTCTACCACCCCACTGAAAATAAAGTTTTCACTAAACGCAGAGGCACTTTCTTGGAGGAAGAGCTTCTGGCGCGGGGGATTGGAGAAAAGCATGTGGATCTTGAAGAAATCCGAGAATCACAAGTGACTGAATCAAATGTTGAGTCAGAACCAAAAGTAACTGGTCCAGTTGTTGAAGTTGAGCCTGAAAGGACTCAAGAAACAACAGAAACACCAAGTGTTCGAAGAAGTATTAGGGATCGTCGTGCACCTGAAAGGTATGACGATATCTTCATGATTGATGAAGCTGAACCTGCTACTTACAAAGCAGCAATTTTGGATTCAGAATCCAAGAAATGGCAAGAAGCCATGAATACAGAGATGCAATCCATGTATGATAACCAGGTATGGGATTTGGTTGATCTTCCTACCGAATGTCGGACTGTCGGAAACAAATGGATCTTCAAAAGGAAGACCGATATGGATGGAAATGTGCAAACCTACAAAGCAAGGCTTGTAGCAAAAGGGTACACTCAAACTCAAGGAATTGATTATGAGGAAACCTTTTCGCCAGTAGACATGCTTAAGTCTATTAGAATTCTGCTTGTTATTGCTGCATATTATGACTATGAGATATGGCAAATGGATGTCAAGACCGCATTCCTTAATGGACACTTACTTGAAGATGTCTATATGGTTCAACCTGAAGGTTTTGTTGATCCAAAGAATCCTAATAAGGTGTGCAAGCTAAATAGATCCATCTATGGACTAAAGCAAGCATCTCGCAGCTGGAATCTTCGTTTTGATCAGAAAATCAAAGAGTTTGGTTTCAATAAAAATGAAGATGAACCATGTGTTTGCAAGAAATCTAGTGGGAGCTATATCACTTTTCTAATTCTGTATGTAGATGACATACTAATCATTGGAAACAATATCCCTATGTTAAAAGATGTTAAGGCTTGGTTGGGAAAATGTTTCGCAATGAAAGATCTTGGTGAAGCCGCTTATATTCTAGGAATAAAGATTTATAGAGATAGATCAAAGCGGTTATTAGGTCTAAGTCAAAGTACATATATTGATAAGGTCATACGACGCTTCTCAATGCAAGACTCAAAAAGGGGGCTCTTGCCCATGGCACATGGAACCATTCTTAATGGCGAGCAGTGTGCTAAGACCGAAGAGAAAAAGAAGAAAATGGAAAGAGTTCCATATGCTTCTGCTATCGGTTCCATAATGTACGCCATGTTATGTACCAGACCTGATGTCTCGTATGCGGCATATGGATCATGAAAATGTTAGTGAGTAGTGGTGTTAATTATGTTTGTTTCTGGTTGTGATTTTAACTGTTTTCATGATTAATTTGGAATGCATGTACTGATTAATCAAAGCCGGAATCGGTTGCAGTTAATTCATTAGTTGATCATTGATGTTAAATACTTAAATGTGACATTAGTCTCCTGAAAATAATATATTGGTCACTATGTTAGTTAGACCGTATGAGTTATAGGGGATGTAAATTATTGATTAGTTTGTTGCTGATATTGAGGTATGACCGTATGAGTTATAGGGGATGTAAATTATTGATTAGGGTCAACTGAATGATAAGTTTAAAATCTGTCTGTGCGATTATTGCCGAAACCACCGCCGTTTTCTATAGATTGACAAGGCATCTACTATACATAATTACATATACTGATGCCTGCTTCCTCTTTCATGTAGGTTGTAGCAATCAGAGATATAATTCCGCCCCCACAGAGGACGGCATTTAATGATGTCTACATTGCTTATGAGCTTATGGATACTGATCTCCATCAAATAATTCGTTCGAATCAATCATTATCAGAGGAACATTGTCAGGTATGTTTTTCGTGATCTGATGTTTTTTTATAGAGACTAGTATCTCTTCTGTCTTGATAATTGAAATGCATACTTATAATGAATCTGTAATTTTGTATTTTTTTATTTTCGTTTTGCAGTATTTTTTGTATCAGATTCTTCGAGGATTAAAATACATACATTCTGCAAATGTGCTGCACAGGGATCTGAAACCAAGCAATCTTCTCCTGAACGCCAATTGTGATCTGAAGATTTGTGATTTTGGGTTAGCGTGCGTCACGTCTGAAACCGATTTCATGACGGAATATGTTGTCACCAGATGGTATCGCGCACCAGAGCTGCTGTTAAACTCTTCTGATTATACTGCTGCTATTGATGTATGGTCTGTCGGTTGCATCTTTATGGAATTAATGGACCGCAAACCCTTATTTCCTGGTAGAGACCATGTACACCAGCTACGATTGCTTATGGAGGTATTTTGTTATTTAAATTATCAAAATTTTATGTAACATAGAGTAAAATGTCATTTTTGTCCCTGGGGTTTGGCTAGTTTTGCGACTTTCATCCAAAGGTTTGTTCTTCCGCATCTGGATCCAAAAGGTTTGAAATATTGTCATTTTCATCCGACTCGTTAACTCCATCCGTTTTTCTCCGTTAAGTGAGGGATGTTTTCGTCTTTTTAGTTAACTTAAAGGGTAATTTCGGTCTTTTGAATACTTGTACATTATGCTAAATGCTTGTACATAAAGTGAAAAATACCAAATTGCCCTTTGAGTTAATAAAAAAGACGGAAACACCCCTGGCTTGCCGGAGAAAGACAGATGGAGTTAACAAGCCGGATGAAATGGCAAGATTTGAAACCTTTTGGTTCCAGATGCGGAAAAACAAACTTGGACGAAAGTCACAAAACTGGCCACATTATCCTCGCCAATCATTCAATCAAAAGTTTCCGCAAGTTGATCTTCCTGCCATTGATCTAATTGAAAAGATGTTGACGTTTGATCCTAGACAGAGAATTACAGGTTGACCGATACACTTTTTGCCTAACATTTTAACTGTTTAATAAATAGTCTTTTAATGCCTAAAATTTTAACTGTTTTATAAATAGTCTTTTAACAAATATGATTGCAACCACAATATTATTGGTTTAGTACCGTAAAAAGCAATTATACTTTCTTACTTCTCACAAAAAAGTCCCCGACCTAATTTTGGTATATTAGTCTCAATTTGTAAAAAATAAACATAAGAGTCAAGAAACTAATTGTTGTATATTAAAGTCCTTAAACTTGTCTAAAATGAATGTAATTATGATATATTTTTTTTTTAAATCATGACTTGTTAGATCTTAAATTGTTCAAAATTTGATAAAGTGACATTCAATAGGCAAGAATAATTAATTATTCTTCTTATTTTGACCACTTAGAGTTAACAAGTCATTATTTTAAAGGTACATTTTAGACAAGTTAAGAGAGTTCCATATACATACTTCTGTTTAGTGAGTTTTTCGTGTACTTTTTTACATGTTGAGGCACTTTAATATTGGTAATAATGTATGTGAAAGGACCTTTACGAAAAAAAAGAAAAAAAGAATTATATTGGCTTTTTATGTTATATTATTATTTCAGTAATAATCTATTTGATCAGTTTTACTTTTTGTTGTCTCTTCTTTGACCCGTTAGAAATAAAAATACAAACCATTTAAATGTAAATGTGTTGAAGAATCATTTTATGTAGTTTACTACTATTATTGCGTTAATTGAAATTGTATGTTTGTTGGTTACAGTTGAAGATGCACTCGCCCATCCATATCTAACGTCACTGCACGACATCAGTGATGAGCCTGTGTGCATGACCCCTTTTAACTTCGACTTTGAGCATCACGCCCCGACTGAAGAACAGATGAAGGAGATGATATATCGAGAGGCCCTTGCTTTTAATCCCGAGTACCAGGCATCTGTGAGGCGTGCTGTTTGTTGTGTGTTTTATCATGTGTTGTGGTAGTTTGTGTTTAGATCTGTCTGTTGTATATAGCCAGCCATTCCCATCTAAATCCTGAATTTAAATTATAGGGTTGGGGCCATAAATTGGTTACCTATACCATTTAGATGTCCTATTGTGTTCTAATATCGATCGTTCAAAATTTGTGAGTCGTTTGCGCACGTCATGTGCGAGACCTAGTTGATAACTTGGTTACTAGTTGCGTTTCTAGTTTGGTTAAAAATTATGAAACCAGCCAAATTGGTCATCAGTTTGGTGTCGTGGTAGGTTTATTTTATTTTTTTTAATTGGTCATCAATTTGGTTTTGTGGTGGTTTTTTTCTTCTAATTGAATGACAGTTTCAAGAGTTTTCAAATCATTTATACCTTTTAAGTTTATTGTTTTTACTACAACATTATAGCTTCTTTATTTTGGTCGTAGTTCATGTCCTTCTCATTATAAAGACCCAAAAATAACGGTTCGGTTTTCATTTACAATGATTAAAAATCATAACCAACAGTTCGTCTTAAAAACCGTCAAAACCAGACTACGGACACTCGTAATGCTTGCTTGATACAAGAGGTGGCACCTATCGACAAAATTGTGATTATTTTCCAGCCCAAAGCTCTCCTCTTACATCGGGCCAATTTCGCCCTTCAAAGTACAAGTAAAAAAGCTGAACACTAAATACGCCACAAGCCTCGGTGCCATTATCAACAAAGGCGTGCACCCAATTGAAAAGCCGTTACGCCTAACCATGCTACAGTCAACATGGCTGCCGTCATGGCTTAAACATGTTACATTCGACATGGTTGCCAGGGGCCCCCCTATGAGAAGAAGATTTAACTCAGTCCCAAAAGTCAACCTCGAGGCTTGAACGGGACATTTGCTGGTAACCCCTGCAGTTTCATCATGCAATAATACTTGGGCGGCGCGATAGCACCACCCTTTGTACACAGATCAACCACTGCAGGCGCATGTCCATAGAAAGACCGCCATTTGTCATCAAGAACCTTCGGATCTTGAGGCCTGCGAAACCACACTATCTTCTGAGGAACCAAATCATCAACTTGAGCTTTCTTCCACATATGGGTCCCACGCCAGCCCTCGTACTTAAAAACACCACACATACGCGCTTTATGCCCTGACGGGCCCACATGAACCTCTGAACAGTATTTACAAACTTTAGCTGAATAAACCATCAACAACTTCTGCACACCGGATCGAACCACCTCCCATGCCCTTAACGTTCCTTCAGCTACTAACCTCAGATCATCATTCGATAATGATTCCGCACCTAAACATTCCAACTTGGTTGACGATAATTCTTCCGCGTTAAGATCCGCACCCGCTTGTAAGGATAGTTCAATGACTGCAGGTACGCGATTGTAATCAAACCGTTCATCGTGTTTTATTACATTCTGGAACGTGTTTTTTAGATGAAAAGTTTCGACCGGGACTATTAAGTCGTTTATGCCCCCTCTTTCCCACTCGTGAAGCTTATTCTTCGCATGTCTTTTGTAACCACGACAAGTCTTTATTTCATGACCCTTTTCCCCGATGTACACTTCTGGACAGAATCTGCAAATCATTAAAATCAGGTTTCGGGTGGCTGGTTTTAACCCGTTTAATAAACAGACCATGTTCGGGTTTAACTATCTAACCCATTTGATAAACGGGCCGTCTTCGGGTTGTACTAAAACTAAACTGGTCAACCCCTTAATCTGTTTAAAATTAGAACTAAAAAAATACATGATATAGAACTTATAAGTTTAACTTGCCAACTAGTTTACGACCCGTTATACCCACTTACAACTTTAATACAACCCGTTTACGACCCATTTAACATGTTCATAACTTGAATACAGCAGGTCAACCGCCCAACCCGGTTTTACTTGCAGCCCATTTGACAAGTCTAGACTAACGGGTTACATGGTTTCAAGTGTGTCAGGTCTTTGACACGAATATATATGTGGGTCGTGTACGTGTTCATCCACCTCAGCCATAGCTGTCAATAGCGAATAGCGGTAAGCAACAACTACCTATATGCTACATAGCTGCACCCGCTATTTCATGTTTAGCGATAAAGTAGTAGAAAATATAAGAAATATTTTACATGTATGTTTTATCAAAAATACGCTATCACTAATCATCTAAATACGCTTCTTCAAAGTAGTAGAAAATATAAGAGATATTTTACGTGTATATTTCATCAAAAATAGCTAAAATACGCTATTACGGCATCACTAATCATCTAAATACACTTCTTTAAAGTAGTAGAAAATATAAGAAATATTTTACGTGTATTTCACCAAAAATAGCTAAGATACGCTATTACGGTATCACTAATCATCTAAATACACTTCTTTTTTCAATCGTAAAACAAAAAAACCCTAATGGACACCGCTATCTAAATTTATCAAAAAAAAAAAAAAAACAAATCCTTTTTTTACAGAAACATCGCTATTTACCGCCACATGGGTGCATACACAGCGCGCTATAACCGCTATTAACAGCTATGATCTCAACCTACCAACCTGACCCGATTGACACCCCTAAATTTAAAACCGAATTCAACAAACTAACAATTAAAAACAGTGATGGAGAGATGAAAATACTTGCAAGACCAGACGGGTATTACTTGAAGAAGGGTCGACACGCCTTGTATCAAAAGTGCTCTAGACATAAGAACATCACGGGCAACCGGAACCATGGCTTTCACCGGATAATCTTTCGCCCGATCCTCAATCCTCTTGAGAATCATGGGCCTCAGCTTCCTGAAATCTACTTTCGGGTTTGATCGGTAGTTTCGAGAAATGATAACAAACCCTTGCATCATTATTGAACTATACAATTGTCTAGGGTTCTTCATAACTACCATAATAATACATATATAAATAATCAACATCAGAAATCAAATTGAAACACAAAACATACAGGTATAGACATTCGATTTGTGTCAATCATTTGTCAAATTCAGTTTAAATTAACAAAGTTTTAATCGCATTTATGATTAATAAAGTTTATTTAATAAGCGGAAATTAAAAAAAAAAACTGAAATACGAAAAAAACAACACTAAATGGAAATAGAATGAGCAGAATAATAATAATAATAAAGGGATTGATGTTGTTACTTGTGCAGATAGGGAGAATCGGTGGTATGAGGAAGATGAAGAAGGTAAGGTGTTCAGATGAATCTTCAAAGATGAAAAAGTTATGAAAACTGTGAATGGGCTTCACCTTTAACCCAAAGCCCATTAACAACATTTGGGTTTTGGTTTGCTTGAGAGATTGAGGCTCCTAGTTTGTGTTGGGCCCAAACCAGTTCGGGTTGGAACCGGTTAATTAACCGTAACCGGCTATTAACCGAAACCGTAACCGGCTAATAACTAATTTAGATTAACCGGTTAGTGGTTATTTTTAACCGTAGGTTAGTAACCGCTTATAAGTATATAGTATAGGAATTGGTTATTAACCGGTTTTTTAACCGATAGATAGGTTAACCAAAAAATTAAAGAAAAAGGTAAAATGACCGGTTAATTAACTGAACCAGTTAAAAAAATAACCGGTTAAAGTCAAAAAGTCAAATTAAGCGGTTAACCGAACCGGTTATTAAAATTAACCGGTTTGTGCACCTCTAGTCAAAACCGGGTTTTTTTGTCCATGCCAGTTTGGGTTAAAACCAGATTTTGAGGGGAAGGGATTGGTTTGGTTCGGGTTTGATTCATATTTAAAACCGGGTTTTAACAGATTTGGATCTGATTTAACTGGTCTCAAACCGTTACAAAGTATAGGTTTACAACCCAACGGTTCAAGTCAGTTCCAAATCGATTTCATTCAAAGTGGTTTTAAAATTGGTTTTGGCTTAGGTTAAAAACTGGTTCCGACTCCCAAACCGTTTTTTTTGCCTCGATATTCACATTGTCATTAAAAACCCCTCATAAAGAAAGTTTTGAAAAGTTATGATGTCAAGCATATTCAACGACTGAATTGGAAACAACCCGGCCCGTATACCCTCCGATTCATCAAGTATTTTGTTAATATGAGTGTTTAAAAATAAAAAAATAAGGTTTTTTTTAGTTTGATCCTTTAAATTGTTTCACGTAGAACTTAGAGTATTTAAAATAAGAGAGAAAAGGCCATCGCCGAGCTAGTCTGACTGGCGACAAAGACACGTGTAATTTTGTGGTGACGGGGGAAGGAATAAGACAGTGGTATGGGTGTTTTTAGAAAACAAACTCAACTCTATTGAATAAATCCTATTATTTTATTATGTCAAAACACTAAAAAGCATATATTTATTTGTTAGAGCACCTCCAATGAACACGTGTTAGCCATCCTTGGGTGACATGGAGCACTCTTAAGACCCATAAACAAGATCAAAAAAGAAAGAAAGACAAATTCCTCGATGTAGACCACATGTTAACATAACTAGCCGCTAGCCTAGTCTATATTGCCCTAAAATGAAATGTGAACGCCATGGTAAGGTTGGACGGTCCGTCTACCCTGCATTACCTATTAGATCAAGACGTTTAGTGATAGTCTTGTGGTTGGCATTGTATTTTTGTGTTCTACGCAAGCACACCATTATAACTCTAATTACCCATCATCATAATCTAACACAATATTACAACCCTTTGTTTATCTTCACCGCTCGTGAAAACCATCCACATCAGCAATTTGTGGGGATCAAGGCGAAGAAGGCCAGGAAGGCTCATGCGCTACTTTCTGGTGGTCAAGAAGGTATGTGAGTGGGGGGACCCACAAAAGAAGTCCGTGGGAGGTCAAATAGTCCAGACTAGAAACGAACCGAACAAGTGGTTTGGTTCATGACATATGCCACACTAGATCGGATAAGCAAAAAGCACCACATTGTGGGTGCTCTCATAAATAAATTTAAAGGGACATCGTACTTATAGTAAATTTGATTTGAATTGGAACATTCCTACAAAAAACATAGTAATGTAACCATTAGTCAAGCGAGAGATGCCAACATCAAGTTGGTTATGTCCTGCAAGGCATTCATGAATCATGAATCATCATAATGGTAATTCTAACCAATGGGACACCATAATTTCATCTTATACTAAAATTTGAGCAAGGTATTGGATACAAATGGTTATGAATTATGATCAAGATATACTGCAAGGCATTTACATAGTATTCAAAAGTTTTTATTTAATATAAAATATTATACAATGCAAGATTAGTGCTCTTAAAAGTTAAAACAAGGGAAAACTAAATATTTGAGCAACTTCCTGCGAACTTACACATCTTACTAAATATGATTAATACGAAACGACTCACAAACTACAACCACATACAAAACAAGTGTTGTGATTAAGCCTGGTTCCTAATAATGCTCTGAATCACCGTCCCTCTAATGTTGTGGGAAGTCGGGGATACCTATATATCTCGCTATGCATCTGAGCGCAGACATCGTCTCCTGGTGGTGTCTTTGATTCTCTTGCTCTAGTCTTTGCTGCTCTTGCTCTAGTCTCTGCTGCCCCTGTTGTAGCTCAGCCATCATCGCCACCAGATCTACAACAGTCACACCAAGACCATGCGATAGCGGGTCAGCATGCTGTTGTTGAGCTCCCCCCTCATGCTGTTCACGTGCCTCCTCCTGCTTCACTATGTACTGCTCATGAGGTTCCTCATCGTTCAGCAGTGGGTACTGCAGATGAGGTGCCTCCCCGTGCTGCTGTTGCTGAGGTGTCTCCTCCTGCAGCTGCTGAGGTGGCGCCTCCTGCGGCTGCGGTGGGTCCTGCAGCTGTGGTGTCTCCTCCTGCTGTTGCTGAGGTGGCTCCTCGGTCTGCGATGGGTCGGGTTGCGATATCGGTTCGACAACCTTCATGTGCGTCAACGCCACCATGTCTAGAGTCTGAGTCGGGAGGAAAGAAGTCAAGGAATCGCAGGTCTCAGGCGTCAAAACACCATATGATTTGGCAAGTTGAGTGATATACGATCCGCCACAAATATAAGTCGTCGGCATTGTTCCCATGCAAGAAGTGAAGTAGCTAGCTAGCATGTACGCCACGTTGCATACGGCTGGCTTGACGAAACAATATAGGAAGAACAAATCTTTCTGAGAAATCAAGCCCGGATACAGCTTTCTTCCCGCAATCGATAGTGCAATAGTGCGGTGTAGGATGCGGTGAAACGGATCTCTCAGCTGCGTGTTCTTCAGAAAGTACGTTCGATAGGGACCCTCTCCAATCTGAGCCCAAACCTGTTCTGGGGTCACATCATCCGGAAGTTTTATCAATCCCTTCAAAAATACGTCGGTTTCCATCTCCTTGTCTGTATACAAACCCATTCGTTTAGCGAACTCGATCAAAGAGCAAGACCGCTCAACACCCGCCATCCTGAATGTGATGGAACGAGTATAACGATAATCCGTGCAAGGAGTTTGAAACTCGTATGTCGATAGGAACTCCAAGCATAGCTCTCTGTACTGCGGATGTTTGATGGAGAAAAATCTCAACCAAACCAGGCCCATTGCGTCTCTAGCGCGATGGTGTAGGTTTAGCTTCTCTAAAGTATCCCAATCTACGGTCCAAGTTGCCGCAAATTGTTTTTCGAGCAGAGCGGCTAAGCGTGTACGCCCGGGACTACCATCGGGAAACTGGAGCCATGGATGTGTGATACGAGTCTGTAAGCGAGGTAGCATACGAGTGGCGGTTGTATGATGATGGTACCTGTTAGAAAAAAGGAACGATTTAGAAGATTGTGGGATCAGTCAAACATCATTTCCTGGAATAGATACAATCACAGCTCATTTACAGCCATAAGTTTGTCCAATAATTGTGTTTATTTCCTGATTTACGTTTCTGAATGTATTATAAATTAGGGTCTCCTCTTCATTGTAACACAGACAGAAAATAATACCAATTCAATTAAATGATTTCAACTCCTTCGATTTCCTCAACTTCTCTGATTCACAACATGGTATCAGAGCAGTGTTTCTGATCCTTGAAAACACTTTGCTCATCATCTACAATCTATCCCATCAAATCCAACCTCAAACCAGAAAAACCCAAAAACCAAAATCAAACTCAAAAAAAAAATCTATTATATATAATAAACAAGAAAAATTTGGGACACTTGGCATGTTTTTAGAGCTTCTCACAATTCGTTTTGGCGGGAAACTTCTCGGGCTGTGATATGGGACGCGGAGCATGTGAATTCGGGTCACCATCTGATTAAAACGGATCCACTATATAACTTTGCAAACCCTATTTTCCTTTCACGCCGTTCCCCTACTCTCTCCATACTCTGCTCTTCTTTGTCTTCTTTTTCATTCTTCAACTATTTAGACTCTACAATCATCTAATAGTTTCATTCCTCTATGATTTTTATTGTTCAACGATTTAGACGCATCATTTATTTGATTCCAATTCAGATTCAACACAGGGGCCATGGATGTTAGGGTTTGATGTTAATGACATATCTGAAGATGCAAGACAATATGCAAATGAATCCTTATTCATCGATCAATTGTAAGTGCTAATCTTAACCCTTTTCCAGTTTATCGTTTGTCCGTTTTTTCAGATCTGAAGAGAAAATGATGACGGCGAAAATGGTTTCTTCGTGGAGTTAATTCATTAAACCGTTGATGTTTTTGGATTCGTAAATCATTGGTGTTCTTCGATTAACAGTCAGGTCTTTCTCTCTCTCATCTCTCTAATTGGATTTCAGAAAAGGGGGTCTTACTTCTTGGTGGGTGTTAAATCTTTAAAATTTCCATATGTAGTTAGATACATGTTAGTGGCGGCTCGGTCATGGTGATTCTGATATATCTCATCTATCGATCTACATACTTCCACGTTTGATGATTTTTTGTGAAGAAATTTTAGGGTCTGGAGGAAGGAGAACGCAAGTGTCGAATCAGGGAACGAAGAGTCGCTCAAATAGGATTATAGGGTTTTGAGGACGGTTATCTTCTTTTTGTTTTCTTTTCCATATTGATTTGTATCTCGACTTTGTGAACAACTACTTTTCCTCTCTATAATATAGTCATTCTTAAGTGATATGACGAATTTTAATCAAATCAGATGATACAAAACTCATTTTCTTATTGACGAAAACTCATTTTTCAGTTTATGCTAGGTTTTCCATGACGATAACATCCAGAACTGGAAGAATGTTGTAGGAATTGACTTTGGCCGCAAATAGGTATGTCTGTGTTTTGGTCCAGGTGTTAGGTGGTGTTTGTGGATGTAATTTTGGTGTATGGGGTCTATATTGATTTGTTTGGAGTTGTCTCTTGCAGGGTGTTTAGCTCCTCTCTAAGCTTTTGGATTTGACAAATGGGTTCTGTTTTGAATCAGTAACAACGGAGGCAGAACATGAGAGGAATATCGAGCCAAATCTGAGTCACCAACATGAGAGGTAAAATTTCATAACCTGAAATTAGTAGGTTATTTTTTTTATCCTAGAACATGTATAATATTATTCGGTGATATGAATCGGTAACAACGGATTGATTATACAATTAAAAACTAGGTTATTGGATTTCACATAAATGCAATAAGGGGTTTCAGAGAGACCAGCACTTGCAGCTCCATCGACAAGGGCATAATTTGACGTGGAAGCTTAAACAGAGGACGGGCATATGCAATTGTGGATTCATGTGAACAAAGTCCATGGTGATTTGTGTAATGGTCGTATGAGAAGAATATTCCTTTTGTTATTTTTTAAGTATTCTGCTTATGTTTTGATTGAGTTTCTAAAGAGCATTTGGGTTACATTACAGTGGTTCAAGTTGCCATTAGCTTTCGAAACTTTGGAAATTTAGAAAATCTTGCTCTGCTCTTGCAAAGGAAAAATCTTTGTTAGTCTTGATTAATTGCACAAGCTTTGCCAAAAAGTTAAACGATGTTAACTTTTGTGTGGGGCGGCCAAGAAGGGTTAAATGTCACATGGATAATGGCAACTGCCATTATTGAATGCATTACTTGATCCTTTTTTTCATGTACCTTTATGATCTATACTGTGAAGTAAGTGGTGGATGGCGCAAATACTGTTAATTTTGGGTGGAGTATATAGCCAATGGGTCAATCCGAGGAAGCAGAGCTGAACGAATTGATGGCTGCCATTCGGAATCTATCGCTCAATATGCTATTTTGAATTATTATTATCTATACATTCCAATATCTCAACATATTCAGTAGTGTACATGTTCAAAATTTATCTAATTTAAAGTTTCAAATTTTTATTTTTGAATGGTTGATTATGTAGGTGCATCAAGATAACGGATAGGGGCTTGGAGCATGTAATCGTCAAATGCTCTGGTCTAAAGAGCCTAAATTTTTATGCACTAAGGTATGGGGTTTGTGAAACTAATATTGTCTTTTTGATTTAATGTCCACTATTAACTTAACTAAGCACTTATTTTAGTTGTATAGTTTGTGGATGTTTTATAATTTGTTTTGCTTTTTGTGCTTTTGCCATGTTCTGTTACTACTTTCTGTTTGGTAAACTGGTTCTTGCGGAAGAATTCTTAAACATATCGGTGGCAATAGAGACGACTTCCCGGTTGTAGTTGGTGGTTGAGCTATCTTTGGGTTGAGTAACCTAGATACCCTGACCCAAGACCAAGCCGATTAAGCCTATATATGGTTCGGTTCTTGGTCTTCATTTTGGGGGTGAATTTGGGTTCGGTTTGGTCCAGGTAAAAACCGAAATATGAAGCATTCTAGCATAAATAATTTGTAATTTTGTATTTGGTCGTGTCCAACCCGAGAGCAAGCCAACCCGAAAAAGACCAAGACCGACCCACCATACCATATATTGTTTTCATATATGGAGATCCTATTGAGAGAATGATTTTTGATGTGTTTTTTTATTATCTTTGACGATTTCTATTCATTTTACTTGGTTTTTCAGGTGTTTCTTTTGTGACGTGACCAATTGCTTTCTTGATTGATGTTTGGGTTGGATCAGTGCCTTTGCCAGAAGTGTTTCCCAATTTGCTTACTTTAGAAAAGGAAAAGCTGTGTTTGGTGGCGCTAAGGATGCGGGTAAATGGTGTAGTAAATTGGAGCTGGAAACGGCCCGAGCGGGGCCTCTGGAGGCAGCAGCACTGCAGCAGCTAGAAGTGTTGTTGTGCACGATAAACCTGTCTACTGAGCCAGACTGTTGGACTTGGCTATGTGACTCGATGGGTGAATTTTCTGTTAGAAGCGTGAAGAAGATCATCCAAGAGTTCGATCGTGTGGTCCCGAATTATGTCTTTTAATGGATCACCTGGGTACCGCGTAAAGTCGGCATTGTTGCGTGGCTTGCCGAAGGAGAGAGGCTGCCAACTAGAGTTGCTCTTGCGCAAAGAGGTATTCCAGTTTTGAGGACTTGAATGTGTTCTATGTGGCGAATTCAAGGAAACGTGTGAGCATATATTTTGTGTCGTGCCAGTTCTCACAGGTGGTATGGCAACTTATTGGTCAATGGTGCAAAACTAATTCCCTGTATGTTTTCAGTTTTGGACCTGCACAAATGGGTCCTATCAGGTAAAAGGAGGTAAAACGCTTTTCATGTTATTTCCTTGGTTACGATTTAGAGCATATGGAGGCATAGAAATGAATTGGTCTTTTGACAAAAGCCGGTGTTTGTTTCAAATGTAATTGATGAGATTAAGTCAATGAGTTTTCTTTGGGTCAGGAATCGTGCAAAGGAGTGTGATTACGTGGGAGAGGTGGAAGTCATTTGATGTGTTTTGGTTACTTCTATTTCCTTTTTTTTTTGCTTGGGTGTATCAGCTCTGTTTTAGCCTGCATTTGCTGGACCTTTTATATGTATGTTTTGTCTTGTAAGTGTGGCACTAGCGCCTCGCTAGATATCAATAAAATTTTATGTTGGTCGTTAAAAAATTCATTTTATTTCAATTAACAACATTAAAAAGAGTTTTGATTTATTATAGGATGCTAAATTAATCATTTTGTTGTTTAGCTCACAGTATACTCATAATTCATAACATTTTATCCCTTTCTTCTGAGTTTTTTAAGTTGCATATTTAGGCAATTTCACATGAATCAATTGGGTATGAATCTCATAATGCATCTTGGCAATATAAGTTGAAATGAACTATATAAGCTCTCCAATTGAAGCATGTCACAAATAAATCTATCTTTAAGAGTCTTGAAAGTATGAAAAATCATGTTGTCTTACACAACATTTGTTGTCTTATTTGTAGGTGTGTATTTTACCTGTGAGTCGGATCAGGTTATGTTTTATATTTAGCGGGTTAAAAATGAATATGAAATGCGTAAAATTAGTTGGACAAATCAAAACTTGCCCAAAGGGTGTTTAAAAGCATAAACACTTTTATAATTTTTTTTTAACCATAATATCTTAGTAAAATAGTATTAGGATTTCCAAATGATATGTTTAAATATTTAACATTATTCACATGATAAATTAATTTGTTTTTGAGCTATTGGTGTCTCTTTTTTCAAAATGTAGACGTTGAATATCTAACTACAAACTAATTGTAATTATACATGAAAAGTTTATAACTCTTCTTATAGCGAAGACGTTTAATATGTCAAACTTTTTGTATGATTTTAAGTATGTATTAATCATAAAAAATAATTAATATACTTTCTCGAGCACGGTCAACTGTATGTTGCTCTATCAAGAGTTAAGACGAGAGATGGTGTGAAGATTTTAATATTCGATGATGAAGGAAAACCAACAAATCAAACTGCCAACGTCGTTTACAAAGAGATTTTTGGCAACTTATGATAAATAATTTGTTTTTTCTTTCCATTAACTTTTAACTTTTGTTCTCTTCTATTAATGTTACCTGTTGGTTTATTTTTGTATTTGTTCAACAAGTTCTTATATTTTTTTGCTTTATATGTTAATTTAATGAAAATTGGCCCTTTAATGTTATAAAAGTGTTGGGCCGTATATGACTTTAATCTATTATATAGTATTTGATGATTAGTTTAAGTATTAAAACTTTTGGCACCTAAAAAATCGTAATTACCAATATTAATGTTCACAACTGGTAGTTATTTGTTTGGTTTAAGTATTTCAACTTTGTTTTCATAAATTTTAATGAAATAAAATGTTTCATTTTAATAAAAGTAGATGTTTATTAACTGATAAAATTAAACTACCCGGGAAGCAGTCCCGGGTGATAACCTAGTAAATAAATAAATAAAAAAAAATCAAACCTGTTTGCCCTTCAATCACCGGTGAAATCGCATCAGAACGATCAGCCCTCCATCAATACCCACCGGAACGACCAGCTCCTCACCCTCTCACCACCGCAACAGTTTGCCCTTCAATCGCCTGCAGCCCCTTAACAATCGAACTCCACTGAGATTTAGCTTTTTTTTTTTACGACGCCGTTCTTCGTCAGATTGAATAGTCGTAGTGGCCCCTTAACAGTTTGCTCTTAGATTCACTGTAGACGCTTAGCTTTTACTGTCGAATTGAAAGCAAACGCCTTAGGGTTTTTCTTCTTCGCCGGATTGTCGAGACCTGTGAGATTTCTGAGATCGCTCCATGCTGCCGGAGAGAACACGGTGGTTGACGGCGACGTGAGAAGTTTACGGTTTAAGGTTCGCGACGGTGAAAGCTGATCACATTATCACAACATTGCCTGGGGGTTTGCCTGTGTTTGAGTAGAGAGAGATCTGGCTGTCTAGGAAAGAGGGAAGATACAGAAATGAAAAGGTGGGTAGCACGTGGGATAGCGGACGGTCCTCCCAAAGAAAAAGGGAAATGCGACTAGAGGGTATGGTGCCCATTGTACTTTGAAGGATGATCAGCCACGTAGGCGTTATATCATAGTCCTTCCAATTATGGATGTTTCTAGATGATCATACATCACCACTTTTATTTTTTTTTATTTTTTTAATCTTCTACCTTTTTTTTACATTTAACAAATAAATTAACAAAATATTTTCATTAATATTAAAAAACATTACATAAACTTAAAAAAAAAACATAAACTTAAAAAAAATCCTAAAAATATATTAAAAAAAGCTAGTAGTCTTCGTCCTGCATGTGGTCGTCTGGTTCGTTTTGAGCGTTGTTCCAAATGTACTCCACCAAGTCCATTTGTAGGTTATGATGTGTGTACTCGTTACGTAGAGCGAACATGTTCAAATCTTGTTGTTCCCCACTAACTGGAACAAAATTTCCGGTAGACGCGTTTTCGTAGTACTCGCATAGCGCTCTACCTTCGTCTTCAATGACCATGTTATGAAGGATGATACAAGCGTACATAATGTCTCGTAACCTCTTTGGTGTAGCCGAACGTGCTAGATGTTCAATGATATGCCATTTTTTTGTAGAACACCAAAAGCCCGTTCAATATCTTTTCTCGCACCCTCTTGATACTTCGCAATTTTTTTCTTTTTTCGTCTATCGGGTGCGGAATAGTTTTAACGATTGTCGAGTACGTTGGGTATATTCCATCTGCTAGGTAGTAACCTCGCATGTATTCCACCCCCGAAACTGTAAAACTTGTGTCTGGACCTGTTCCCGCCACTACATCGTCAAATATCTGTGACTGGTATTATATGATGTTAAGGTCATTGAGCGAACAAGGTAGACCAAAAAAAGCATGCCAGATACAGAGATCCTGTGACGCAACAGCCTCTAGAATAATAGTCGGGTGTCCCTGATCTCCCCTAGTATACTGACCTTGCCAGGCAGTTGGGCAGTTCTGCCACGGCCAGTGCATGCAATCAATGCTCCCAAGCATTCCTGGGAAACCATGTCTCTGTTCGTGTGCTTGATATAATTTTTGAACGTCGTTTGCGTTCGGTCTCCGCGGGTATCTCTTGCTATATAATTTGGCAACTCATTCTCAAAACTTGTGCAAACATAGACGTGCGGTTCTTTCGGACATCCTTAAATACTCGTCTAATGCATCGGGTGCATAACCGTATGCCAGTTGGCGAATGGCCGAAGTACATTTTTGTAAATTACTGAAACCTCTTTGTCCCCTAGCGTCGTATCGCAGTGTAAAAAACGGATCAGACTGGGCCATGTCGCCTGTGATACGTAAAAAAAGTCGACGACTCATGCGGAACCGACGTCGAAAAATCTCGTCTGTGTACACGGGTTTGTCGGCAAAATAATCGGCTACTAGTTTATTGTGGACGGCTATACATTTAAAACGAAAAATATATGAAATTAATTATAAAATGCATTTTCAAATCTATATAAAACATATGGAAAAAATAGTAAAGTACCTTATTGGTCTCGGTTTAATTTTGCTTGTCTAGTTAGCCGTTGGGACGACGCTTCATCACCCGCCATGAAGACCTGAGTCGCGTTCATAATCATGTTTTCCATAAATGCGTCATTCTCTTCCGAAGATGATGAATACCACGTAGACGAAGAAGATGAAGAAATGGAAGAAGTTGAAGCCATGGTAATTTTTTAGAGAGAGATGAGGTGGTAGTGGGTAAAATGTGAGAGAGATATAAGATTGTAGTGGGTGAAAAGTTGTGAAAAATGGTGTAAAACAGGTGAGTATTTATAAAAGTGGGAGTGAATTTGGTATTTATTTTAAAAATAGCCGTTACTTTTTAAATTAAAAGTTGAATTTAAATTTTTTTATTTCAACGGTCATAAACAATCTCGGTCCCCATATTTTTTTTGTCGTTTTCTGCCCGTCTCAAACGTCTTGATGTCGACGGAGAGGACGGGAACCGACCGGGGGGGATGGTGAACACGCGGCGCCGGTCCTCGACGCGTATGGGGACGTACCCCATACCGCACAGCCTGAGAAAGGCAAATGGGGTAAAGAACTGTCATGAAAAAGTAAAGTAAAGTAAATTACAAAAATCGTACTTGATGTTTGCAAACCTTTACACGTTATGTCCTTTAGCCCTAACTCAGTTCGTTTTTACGGTTAGATATGACCAAATGTGTCACACCCCCAAAATCCACACGCGGAGTATCACCGCTTGGAGGAGTGACTGACCAGGATCAAGCCACCAATCATATTGAACATAACAAGTAATAAGTAAAATTCAACCACACAATATGAAAGGTGTTTCAAACCAAAACGTAGTTAAGTTTTTAGCGGAAGCATAATTGTAAAAACCCAATGTAAGTGTTAAGTAAGAAATAAAGTAATGTTCTTAGCATGGCACACACAGCCATGTCGCACAACGACCGCGCCTCCCTGTGCAAGCTCCAAGAGTACCTAACGACCTGCAAGGCATGTAGCAACGAATCAACAACAAAGTTGAGCGAGTTCACAGTTGGTTGTTTAGTTATAGCATTCGTTTCGTAAATCGTATGTTCGTTTTGTAAACCATGTATCGTATTAATTCGTATCGCGGTCTCCCATACATGTTTGCGAAGATTGGTGGGGGCTTCCCATGTGTTACTAGACCACGCGTATCGACTGCTACGAAAATGTAAGGGGTGCCCTAAGTCAATGTCTATCAGCATTGACCCTTTGCCCATAGTCCATTAGTACACGCCCGTCCGACTGGCACGGTGTGAGGTTTGTTAAACCTAATAGCGCTATTAACTAATGACCCGCTCGCCATAGGCCTCGGCGATTAAGTCGATAAATGAGGGACTTAAAGTGATAGAGTTGATGGTCTTATGGTCGTACGTATCCTGTTGTATGGGGAATACGCAAGTTTGTAGTTACCGTTCAGTTCTTTAACCCATTCCCAACCCTTGGGAATCCCATGCCTTGGAGAGAGTGTGAACTCACCTTGGTTTGCTCGGTATGCTAAACTACGTGCTCGCACACAATCAATCAAAGCCTAGAGTATGCATGTATACCCAGTCAGTTCATGTTGGTAAAGTTTCACATAGAATCAATATCACAGGTGTGTTTGGCAGTTAACATCATGCATCACACAACAGTTAATCGCATTCATACAGTTCATGTTCCACATAAATGTCTTTTGCAGTTTGTACTAACATGGTTATTCATTAACATACTTTACAAAGTTAACAAGCTTGACCGGATTATTATACATAACAGGAAATAATAACCCGACTTTGTTAATTAACTAACAAAGTTAACAACAGGTAGGGTTAAACTTAACTGAGTTACTAATCTTGAATGAGATAACATTCTTAACAGAGTTACATGCACAACTTAACAGTGTTACCCCTAACGGGGTTAATGACTTAACAGGATTAATAAACTAACAGACTAAAGTGCCAGAATACTCACGAAAATCCCCTGTGGCGAAAACTCCTGGGGACGAAATCACTATGGACGAAAACCCCCAGGTGACGAAATCCCAAGGGTCTTCATCGGGTTACATGTATGACGAAATCACTTCAGTGTTTTCGTCTGGTTGTGTTTTCGTCGGCCACCTCATCACCCACAACAGTTACACCATACAATAACCAGCATTACTAAATCATTCAATAATCATATCATCATGCAGTCATTAGCAAGTTGTTGTGTTTATCCAGAATACTAATCATCATAGACTGTTAACCCTCAACACAAAAATCCTAGCTGTGAATCGTACATCATGTCACGACCCCCGATCCACCCTGGACGGAATCGGGTGCCGTGAACAGTCCAGCGGTACCGGTGATTATTTTGAAAAAACTTTGCAGCGGAAATTTCATCAGAACCGTGAGTTAGGAAAATTATCAGAGTTTAGAAACACTGGATTTTTATTTATTAAATAGATAGGATAAACCCATGTTTTACAATGGTAGCTTTAATTAAGATAATTTTGATTACATAAAACCATATTTCTTAATTTGATTTATTTAATAAAATAAGCCACTTCTTGATGCCTTTCAGTGCCGTATCCATTTCTTACTCCACTCTATTGTGATTACCTGAAAATGTTTGAAAAAGGTTTTGTCAGCGGGAAATACTGAGTGAATCATTCTATTTTGCATAATGATGCATAGTTATTAATTACAGCATAAGAGCGATTACAATGGCTTCTATCTTATTCTTATCTGGCATTCTGTCACAATGGTGACGATGGTCATACCACTATTAGATCAATGAACCTAAATAGTGATGATTATCCCTGTAGGTCAATGAACCTAACAGTGATTATCCCGAGTAGGTCAATGAAATTCTCCAGTGGAAATTCAGAAATTAAACGAACCACATGCGAGATAAACGGTGCATGTGTAACATGTGGATTTACCAAGAAATGAAATGAATCAATATCCGCTATTATGAAATAATTTCTCCTGGTATGATGACCGTTAGGAAAGGTAAAAGAATGCGAAAGTCAACTTATTATATGCAGAAGTCAGAATTTTCAACAAAAGAAATATAAGAACTTCTATCTGGAATTTCGAGTGATAACCGTTATTAAATGACATTACCAGGGAATGTCAAATAAAATGAAATAGGGAATTTGTAAAGGTATATGACTCCTTTTGCAGTGATAATAATTATGACTCTGATTAGACTGTGCACTGATGATTGTGAAATCTAGTTACAACGTACCTCAGCGAAATTTCATGTTGCTTGTAGGATCATGTGGCAAAGTGCTGCTTTTAGTTCTTCTACTGACGGAATTTAATATTGGTGTCATCGTGCCCACTTTATATTTTCCAAAGATCTTGCCTCGAAAGTTGTGTGTGATATAATTCAACTTCTGTGGACTTATAATTAAATTTTCATGTGTTTTCTTGTACCTTATCATAACTTTACATGTTTTTTACTTGCGTTAATAGTTTATGGTAACGTGTTAGAAATTCTTTATACTTTCGATAATATCCCAACTTAATGGGTTTCCTTTGTTTATTTTATTACACGAGCTACGAGACAGATGATTAAACGAAATAATGTTTAATATCGGAAAAGAGATTCCTGAATAAGAAATCTAGACACAGATACTGGTGCTTTATTCTTAATTGACTTTTGGAATTCCTTATAGATATACATATCTATATAATCACATATTTCACATGCTGAAATAAACATACCATCTATTAGGTCAATGTTTTTTTTAACAATTTCATATTTCCAAAAACCAGTCAGATATCAGATCATGATACTATTTTAGGGAAATCTTGTCACTTGCTGACATATTATATACCTTCTTACCCGGTTCTCGCCGGAGAGGTAATTTCAGTATATCCGGACAAACTGGAGAGTCTGCTACATCATACCCAGTCTTTGCCGGAGAAAATTTTCTATTTCCCGTAAATAGTATCTTTTCAAAAAGTGCCTATCTTATTAGGGCTTTTATTCAGAATTAAGGAAATTTGTATTTCCATAACATATTTTATTATTATATTGGTCACTAGACGATTCCTGTGACAGTGTCAATTTACTATTGATTATTCTTTCAACTAGTGACTTTATTCATAACACTGTTGATCATTCTTTCAACTAGTGATTTTATTCATAACACTGTTGATCATTCTTTCAACTAGTGCTTTCAGTCATGTCACTGTTGATCATTCTCTCAACTAGTGACTCTGGACTTAGTTGTCCTGTGATATTACTTTATCAAATATATTACTTATGGCACACCAAAATCCATCATATTTATTTACACAAGTACTTAGCTTATCATGAAGCTAATACTAAGGCATCTTTTCTTAAGTTCAAGTCTAATTGCTATCATGTGTGCTACCAGTTAACAGCAATCTCCTAACTCTTTTATTTAAGTTTAAGTATTGTTATCACAACACTTATAGGCTTAAAGCAGTGGCTCTTTGAGTTGGCTCTGATACCACCTTCTGTCACGACCCCCGATCCACCCTGGACAGAATCGGGTGCCGTGAACAGTCCAGCGGTACCGGTGATTATTTTGAAAAACGTTGCAGCGGAAATTTTCATCAGAACCGTGAGTTAGGAAAATTATCAGAGTTTAGAAACACCGGATTTTTATTTATTAAATAGATGGGATAAACCCATGTTTTACAATGGTAGCTTTAATTAAGATAATTTTGATTACATAAAACCATATTTCTTAATTTGATTTATTTAATAAAATAAGCCACTTCTTGATGCCTTTCAGTGACGTATCCATTTCTTACTCCACTCTATTGTGATTACCTGAAAATGTTTGAAAAAGGTTTTGTCAGCGGGAAATACTGAGTGAATCATTCTATTTTGCATAATGATGCATAGTTATTAATTACAGCATAAGAGCGATTACAATGGCTTCTATCTTATTTTTATCTGGCATTCTGTCACAATGGTGACGATGGTCATACCACTATTAGATCAATGAACCTAAATAGTGATGATTATCCCTGTAGGTCAATGAACCTAACTGGGAAAAATTAGTAATGTGCACAATACCCCACTAACCAGTAATTCAAGATATCCACGACTTAGTCCCTGTAATTATAACCTTGAAAATAATTTGAGGTATTGTAAAATAATTGATAAAAAGAGAATGACTCACATTATAAGCATGCAGATTCATACGGCCAAAGTTACAGATAAGCCTCGATATATTGCAGATTTATACATGCAAAGTTTAGTCTATAGATAAGCTTTTGCAGATTCTTACAGGCAGAGCTTAGCCTATTAATTAACCTTGTAACCTAGTGCACACGAACTAGGTAGGTAACTTAATACAGCATTTACGATAACTCACAAGATAAAACCCTCACGGCGAATGACAAAGTGCAATACTTAACAATTCAGCGGATTCACAACGAATGACAGAGTATAGTCCGAGTTCGAACAGCACTCAAACATTCAAGTCGAAATCACGATGAATAACAAAGTATAACCCAATTTGAGCAGCACTTAAACATCCATTGGATAGTTTAATCGATCGGACATTGAATCGTAGCAGCGATTGAGTTAATACCCGGCATCGTAGCAGTATCCCCCTACTAATTAGTGTTTTGAGCGTCGAATGAACAACAGAATGCGATTGCCAATGCCTGCTATTTATACAAGAATTTGGGCTAGCTTACGGACCGTAACAATTTATCCTTACGGTCCGTAAGGGACACGAATTACCTATAGGCTTGCCACGCATGGGACTAGGCCTGATGAGTCGACAGTTTCTCGAAATTAAATTTAGACAACGAGTTATTTAGGATAATCATCAAGTAGGGAATGCCCCCCCTGAGTTTTAGGGGCCCTGATCCTGATTCTGATTGTTCTGATATTTTTAGGGTTTGTGTAGAATCACTTGGGTGTCTTAATTAGGGTTTCCTTTTAGATAAAATAATAAAATAAATAGGACTTTTAAATAGGACAGTTGTGAAACAAACAAGTCGTGTAAACAAACAACTTAAACAATTAACGTGCAATTAATAAGAAGATAGAAATCTTGGAAACTCGAGTTGTCACATTATCCCCAACTTGAAAGAAATTTCGTCCAGAAATTTAGCATGCGGTTACTGAGGAAGCTAGTTGTGTTGCGTTGTTTCCTGGTTTTCCTGGGGTGTCACATCATCCCCCCGTTGATTTGGAATTTCGTCCCGAAATTCTGTAGTAGCTTCAGCCTCAGTAGTGGTTGCATTGTTTCCGAATAACTGGGGATACTTGAGTTTCATTTGATCTTCTCGTTCCCAGGTAAACTCTGGGCCACGACGGGAGTTCCAACGAACTCGAACAAGAGGTATTCTGGTGTGCTTGAGGACCTTAACGTCCCGGTCCGTGATTTCAACTGGTTCCTTGACGAATCGCAACTGATCGTCGATAGTGAGCTCCTTCAAAGGAACTATAAGGGTCTCATCTGACAGACACTTCTTCAGATTCGACACGTGAAAAACGTTATGAACTGCACTGAGTTCTGCGGGCAGGTTTAGTTTGTAGGCCACCCTGCCTATTTTCTCAATAATTTCGAACGGTCCGACATATCGCGGATTGAGCTTGCCCCGTTTGCCAAAACGAACCACACCCTTCCAGGGTGAAACTTTGAGTAGCACTCGATCCCCAACTTGGAACTCGAGTGGTTTCTGGCGCTTGTTTGCGTAGGCTTTCTGACGGTCGCGAGCTGCCGCCATGCGTTGTCGTATCTGAGCAATTCTTTCCGTTGCGTCTACTACCAGTTCTGGTCCTGTGATCTGACTATCACCCACCTCTGCCCAGCAAAGAGGTGATCGGCATTTACGCCCGTACAATGCCTCAAATGGAGCGGCTTGAATGCTGGTGTGGAAACTGTTGTTATACGAAAACTCCACTAACGGGAGGTGTTTTTCCCAGCCGTTGCCAAAATCGATAACACATGCACGAAGCATGTTTTCTAGAGTTTGGATGGTGCGTTCAGACTGCCCATCCGTTTGCGGGTGGTAAGTTGTGCTCATATCTAATCGTGAGCCAAAGGACTTGTGCATTGCTTGCCACAGTTCAGAAGTAAAACGTGCATCACGATCGGAAATAATAGAGGTGGGCACCCCGTGCCTCGAAACCACTTCTTTAAGGTAGACATCTGCTAGAGTGGAGAACTTATCCGTCTCCTTGATAGCCAAAAAGTGTGCAGATTTTGTGAGTCGATCCACGATCACCCAAATAGTATCATTCCCACGTTGAGATCTAGGCAGGCCAGTAACGAAATCCATGGAAATTTACTCCCATTTCCATTGTGGTATCTCTGGTTGTTGGAGTAGGCCCGATGGTTTCTGATATTCAGTCTTGACTCTCGCACAAGTCAAACACTTGCTAACGTAAGTTGCTATGTGAGCTTTCATGCTAGGCCACCAATACGTAGTTCTAAGATCGTGGTACATCTTATCCGAACCAGGGTGTACCGAGTAACGAGACTTATGTGCTTCATCCATCACAAGCTCGCGTAAGTTTCCATAGTGTGGGACCCAGATGCATCCTGTCACGTAGTAGGCGCCGTCTGCCTTTTGTTCTAACCGTTGCCTTGAGCCGCGTAAGGCTTCTGCCCTGACGTTTTCTGGTTTCAATGCTTCTACCTGAGCATCTCGTATCTGTGCAGGAAGGCTAGACTGGATGGTAAGTTGTAGTGCTCGCACACACCTATGTGTGGTATCTTTTCGACTGAGGGCATCGGCCACCACATTGGCTTTGCCCGGATGGTACTTTATAGCACATTCGTAATCGTTTAAAAGCTCGACACATCGCCGCTGACGCATGTTTAGTTCCTTCTGTTTGAAGATATGCTCGAGACTCCTGTGATCGGTGTAAATAGTGCACTTGGTACCGTACAGGTAATGTCTCCATATCTTAAGTGCGAAAACAACAGCTCCCAGCTCCAAATCGTGTGTAGTGTAATTTCTTTCGTGAATCTTAAGTTGGCGCGAGGCGTAAGCAATGACTTTATCCCGTTGCATCAATACACAACCAAGACCCTGAATTGACGCGTCACAATAAACCACAAAATCGTCCGTGCCCTCTGGCAATGAAAGGATAGGTGCACTACAAAGTCTATCATTTAAGTGTTGAAATGTTGATTCCTGTGCATTTACCCAATGATATATAACACCTTTCTGAGTTAGTGAGGTGAGGGGTTGTGCAATCTTGGAGAAGTCTTTGATGAACCTTCTATAGTAGCCCGCCAAACCCAAGAATTGGCGGATTTCCGTTGGTGTACGAGGTGCAGGCCAGTTCTTAATCGAGTCTACCTTAGATGGATCAACATGAATCCAATCCTTGTTTACCACGTGGCCTAGAAAGTGGACTTCGCGAAGCCAGAAGTCGCATTTTGAAAACTTGGCGTACAGCTGTTCTGCTCGAAGTAGTTCCAAAATAAGTCGTAGATGCTGCTCGTGTTCCTCACAACTCCTAGAGTAGATCAGAATGTCGGCGATGAATACAATCACAAACTTATCCAAGTAAGGCTTGCACACTCTGTTCATAAGATCCATGAAGACTGCAGGTGCGTTTGTTAGCCCGAATGGCATGACCAGAAACTCGTAATGGCCGTAGCGTGTTCTGAATGTTGTTTTGGAGACGTCCTCGTCCTGGACTCTCAGTTTATGGTAGCCTGACCTCAGATCAATCTTTGAGTAGTAGCTCGACCCTTGCAGCTGGTCGAACAAGTCGTCAATGCGTGGAAGAGGATAGCGATTCTTTACGGTCACCTTGTTTAGTTCGCGGTAATCTATGCACATACGGAAGGTACCGTCTTTCTTCTTCACAAATAATACTGGGCTCCCCAGGGCGAAGAGCTAGGACAAATGAAACCTTTATCCAAGAGTTCTTGCAATTGCTTAGACAGTTCTTCCAGTTCGGTTGGAGCTAAGCGATAAGGTGCTCGAGCTATGGGTGCTGCTCCAGGAGCTAGCTCGATCTGAAATTCGACCTGGCGATGAGGCGGTAGACCAGGTAAATCTTCAGGAAACACTTGAGGAAAGTCACGTACAACTGGAATATCCTCTATTTTCTTCTCCTTCGATTAAGCGTCAGTAACAAGTGCTAAAATAGCAGTGTGGCCCTTTCGCAAACACTTCTGGGCCTTAAGGAAGGAGATGATGCCCACTACAGCACCACTCTTGTCGCCTTGAATTTCGAGAGGTTCTTTGCCAGAACGGGGAATACGAACAATCTTCTCTTTGCATAGGATCTCTGCTTGCTGTTGGGATAACCAATCCATCCCAATGACGATGTCGAAACTACCCAAAACTATAGGAATGAGATCGATAGAGAAAGTCTGACCACCGAGGATAAGATTACAACCCTTAACTATGTGTGTAGCCTCTAGACATTTACCATTTGCTAACTCTACAACATGCTTGGTGTTCAAAAGTGTTGGTGTGCGCTTTAACATTTGACTAACTTTTAGAGACACGTAATTGGTATCGGCACCTGAATCAAATAAGACAGTAACATAAAAGTCGTCGAGAAGAAACTTACCCATCTCCACGTTAGGATCATTCCTTGCGTCACCCTGACCAATCACGAACACTCGACCCCTGGCACCATTGTTTCCATCATTGTTTCCCCCGTTGTTGTTCCCATTGTTGTTCCCATTGCCCTGATTATTGTTGTTGTTGTTCTGATTCTGGTTTAACTGGGGGCAGTCCCGCTTGAAGTGGCCTTCAGCACCACACTGAAAGCATCCCCTGTTACCTCGTTGTCGCTGCTGGTTCTATGGAGCTGGTGGTTGTTGTTGTTGGTTCTGATTCGCAGGTCGCGAGCTCCTGCAATCCTTAGCTTCATGACCCATCTTGAGACACCTCTGGCAACGACCCCTGTTGCACTGACCACTGTGGTGCCTGTTGCATCTGTTGCACTTTGGGTGGTTTCCTCGATATCCACCCTGCCCTTGACTACTAGAAGATTGCTGACCAGGACTCTGGTAGTCATCGATCTTTCGCTGCTGTGCCTGGGACTGAACCGAAGTCGAACCCTTGCTGGAGGTTCCATCCCACTTTCTTTTGTTGTCACTAGGAGTAGCAGAAGTAGTATTTATAGTAGCACCAATACGCTTAGGCAGCCTGTTCTGTTCCACTGTCTGGTCTGTGAGACGATGAGCAAGACGGGTAACATCCTGGATAGTAGCAAGGTTAGCAGCAGTCACATGGCTTTGAATCTCTGGTACTAAGCCTTTGAGGTACAGCTCAATGCGCTTGATGGGAGGATCCACCATAGTTGGACACAAAATTGCCAGTTCGTTAGATCGCTTCGTATACGCCTCTATCTCTGACCCCGTCATCTTCAAGTTAAAGAACTCCACTTCTAGTTTGTGGATGTCATCACGATTACATTATTCACGTTTGATCCGTTCCTTAAAATCATTCCATGGGGTGGCATTAGCAGCCGCCAGCCCCAACATCTGAACTTGCACGTTCCACCAAGTTAGCGCAGTGCCTTCAAGAGTACCAGTGGCATATTTCACCCTACGAGCCTCAGGGCATTCACACATTTCGAAGACCGATTCGAGCTTCTCGAACCAGTGGAGGAGTCCAACGGCCCCTTCAGTGCCACTGAAAGTAGTAGGACGACAGTCCATAAAAGTCTTGAAGGTGCACACAGGTGGCTGAGCGTGTTGACCTGTCGTGTGCGTAAGAGTAAACAAAATTAAGCACAAGTGTTGGGTTACGAGAGTAGGATCTAAAGATCCTAGAGTAAGTTGTGATGGCAGGTTATACCTCCTGCCTGGGCAGCTGCGAGTGCTGCAGTAACTTGTTCAGTGATCAAAGCCGCCAACTGGGCTTGAGTTAGGTTAACGCGTCCACTCATGATCTTCATATCAAAGGAAACATGAGTGAGAAAGGTTCGCGAAAGTGCGATGACAGAAGAGAGTAAGCACACATGTGTTTTCAAACAATAGTTGTTACGTTTATCTAAGTTGGGGATAATGTGACAACTCGAGTTTCCAAGATTTCTATCTTCGCATTAATTGCACGTTAATTGTTTAAGTTGTTTGTTTACACGACTTGTTTGTTTCACAACTGTATACGTTTGTAATATGTTAAATCATATTGTGATTGATATGTTATATATGGTGTGTATAAGTGTTATTAGTGATGTGTTTATTATGTGTGAATAATTATTAAAATGGAACCTCTAGCCGAAAACACCCATGTTCCTCCATCCGAAAATACCCATGTCCGAAAACACAAATTGTTTTCGTCCACCTTTATGCCAACGAAATCAAAGTGGGCCTTTGGCCCAGTAGCGATCTACTATATCTTTGCCTCAAACTTTACGTAAACGTTTTAATCGTCAAACCCTAACTCTCACCCTCAAGTCGACGGAAGCACTCCCCTCATTCGAAGTTAGATCTCTTGCTTGATCATTCTTTGTTCGGTTAGTGTTTTTCCACAGATTAATTAACGATAGTTCTAAATGGATGTTTATGATGCTGTGAGTTTGATATGCATGACATGATCAGTATATTATTGTATGCGAAACCTGGTGTGATCTAGAGTTCTAGGATCGTTATGATTGAATGATTAAATCTTGAATGATGTGAAGGCAATCAGAATCTGAAAGCGTGTTAACTTGCTAACAGTGTTTGATTTGGTGATATGTTAATCTATTTATTGAATGCATAAACCAGGTTCCTGATAAATATTAAGTATTGTGATGCTGTTGTTGTGATGATGGATAGTGTTGATGATTGCATGACTTGATAGTGATTGGGTGATTGTATGTTGAAGCCGATGTAACTGCCATGCGATCATTAGGGTTTCTCTGTTTTTGTAACTGCTGATGATGATCTAGTGATGTACGACTCACAGCTAGGATTTTTGTGTTGAGGGTTAACAGTCTATGATGATTAGTATTCTGGATAAACACAACAACTTGCTAATGACTGCATTATGATATGATGATTGAATGATTTAGTAATGCTGGTTATTGTATGGTGTAACTGTTGTGGGTGATGAGGTGGCCGACGAAAACACAACCAGACGAAAACACTGAAGTGATTTCGTCATACATGTAACCCGACGAAGACCCTTGGGATTTCGTCACCTGGGGGTTTTCGTCCATAGTGATTTCGTCCCCAGGAGTTTTCGCCACAGGGGATTTTCGTGAGTATTCTGGCACTTTAGTCTGTTAGTTTATTAATCCTGTTAAGTCATTAACCCCGTTAGGGGTAACACTGTTAAGTTGTGCATGTAACTCTGTTAAGAATGTTATCTCATTCAAGATTAGTAACTCAGTTAAGTTTAACCCTACCTGTTGTTAACTTTGTTAGTTAATTAACAAAGTCGGGTTATTATTTCCTGTTATGTATAATAATCCGGTCAAGCTTGTTAACTTTGTAAAGTATGTTATTGAATAACCATGTTAGTACAAACTGCAAAAGACATTTATGTGGAACATGAACTGTATGAATGCGATTAACTGTTGTGTGATGCATGATGTTAACTACCAAACACACCTGTGATATTGATTCTATGTGAAACTTTACCAACATGAACTGACTGGGTATACATGCATACTCTAGGCTTTGATTGATTGTGTGCGAGCACGTAGTTTAGCATACCGAGCAAACCAAGGTGAGTTCACACTCTCTCCAAGGCATGGGATTCCCAAGGGTTGGGAATGGGTTAAAGAACTGAACGGTAACTACAAACTTGCATATTCCCCATACAACAGGATACGTACGACCATAAGACCATCAACTCTATCACTTTAAGTCCCTCATTTATCGACTTAATCGCCGAGGCCTATGGCGAGCGGGTCATTAGTTAATAGCGCTATTAGGTTTAACAAACCTCACACCGTGCCAGTCGGACGGGCGTGTACTAATGGACTATGGGCACAGGGTCAATGTTGATAGACATTGACTTAGGGCACCTCTTACATTTTCGTAGCAGTCGATACGCGTGGTCTAGTAACACATGGGAAGCCCCCACCAATCTTCGCAAACATGTCTGGGAGACCACGATACGAATTAATACGATACATGGTTTACAAAACGAACATACGATTTACGAAACGAATGCTATAACTAAACAACCAACTGTGAACTCGCTCAACTTTGTTGTTGATTCGTTGCTACATGCCTTGCAGGTCGTTAGGTACTCTTGGAGCTTGCACAGGGAGGCGCGGTCGTTGTGGGACATGGCAGTGTGTGCCATGCTAAGAACATTACTTTATTTCTTACTTAACACTTACATTGGGTTTTTACAATTATGCTTCCGCTAAACACTTAACTACGTTTTGGTTTGAAACACCTTTCATATTATGTGGTTGAATTTTACTTATTACTTATTATGTTCAATATGATTGGTGGCTTGATCCTGGTCAGTCACTCCTCCAAGCGGTGATACTCCGCGTGTGGATTTTGGGGGTGTGACAAAATGGACCCCACATAAGGGTGTTTTGGTCATTTTACCTTAAATACTAAAATAAATAATCAAAAAATTATACATATAGATATATTTATAAATACATATACATACACTCACATAAACACCTCACTCTCTCTCACAAAACACGCAGACTAACCACCACTGCCATACACCTCACCAGACCGACCACCACCGTCACCACCTGCACACACCCCACCGGACTACCACCACCTCCATACCCCCACCGTTGAATCGGCTGGTACATAAAAGCCGGTCTCCATCAAAATTAACAAACCAAAATAGACATCTTAGCAATCTCCGTTATAGCAGCTTCTCTCACTTCAACTACATCACTAGTCAAATCCTCATAAGCAGCCACAAAGGCATCATGCCAGAACCGTTGCAAATTGATCCGACAGCTATTAACATACACATCCCACATATGCTCAACAACCTTCACCCTCTCCTCAATCACATACTCAAAAGCATCAATTAACTCAATCAATCAACCAAATTAACACCAAATCAATTCACATAAACAACATAAACAGTAAAAAAGTTGCAAGTATGTCGAAATTGTTACGGATAGGTGATCTGTTCGTCTCTTGGTTGGGGCTCGGAGGTGCGGATGACGTTGGGTGAAGAGGCTGGAGTACAACGATGTATAAATCTCTGAACTCAACATCGTCTTCCAGTAGAGCCCAAATAACAACAGCTGGGGTTTCAAGAAGATTGTTAAAGTTTGGACTGATTGCTTACGAAGTTCAATTCGTATCTTAATTCATCAAATTGTTGAAGGATTTGTGATGTAGATGATGCAATTGTTGCTGCAGGCAGAAGGTTTGATCTTTTAGGGTTATTTCTGAAAGTATAACTTTTAGGATTTATGTTGGGGTTTTTACACTATTCTTTCAACCAAGTTCTAGTGCGCCGGAGAAGACGAGGTATGTGGTCGTTTTCGGAGATGGTGGTGGTGGTTGTTGCCGAAGGTTGCTCTGGGAGAACACGAGAGTTGTGGTAGTTGTTGTCGAAGGTTGTTGTGGGGGGGATACGACGAGTGTGGGTGCTCCATCTTTTGGCAGTGGTTGACGGTGACGTTGGATCCGGTGGTGGAGGGTGGGGGTTAGTGGCAGTGCTGGAGGACATCTAGAGCGTTAGAGAGAAAGGTAGAGTGGGGTGAGAAACTAGCTGGGGTACATGACGTGTTTCATATATCCAGTCTCAAGAAATGTCTATCTGACGAATCCTTGGTAATACATTTTCAAGACATCGAGGTAAATGAAAATTTGAAATTTGTTGAGAAACCACTTCAAATAGAAGACCGAAAGATCAAGTTCCTCAAGCACAAGAGACTGGTGCTGGTCAAGGTAAAATGGAATTCGAAGAGAGGACCTGAATACACTTGGGAACTAGAATCAGAGATGAAGCGGAAGTACCCTTACTTGTTCCAGTAAATCTCGAGGACGAGATTTTAAACAAGGTGGGGAGGATGTAACAACTCTTGCCAAAATTATTGTTTCTTATTTTAATAATGTCCATTAGGAAACCCTAATTGAGACCCCCGAGTAATATGGCATGACCCTTAAATTTTTAAAACGACCAAAACTAGGATCAGGGCCCCCTAAAATTCGAAGGGGGTATTCCCTAATTGATAATTATCTTCAAAAACGTATGTAAATCATGAAAATTCGTTTAACTTGACTCACCTAGGCTATACTGGACACGAGGCTACCCTATCCTAAAAGGGTAGCCGTCGCGCCACGCGCAGGGACCAGGAAGGCCTGGCGCGCCATGCGAGGGGGACCAAATTTCAGTATATAATGCAGGGGTTTGGCACTTGCATGTCTGTCTTGTTTCGACGTTAAAATTCGTTACGTACGAGAAGTTATACACTATTTCGTTCAAAAACACACACAGTCACGAATCTCTGCTGCGACAACAGGGTAATAACTCGATCACTGCTACGATATAATGTCCGATCGATTGAAACCGATCCGATGGATGTTTAAGTGCTGCCCGAATTCGGGCTATACTTTTTCATTCGTCGTGAGGGTTTTGATTTCGTGAGTTTATCATAAATGTTATATTAAGTTACTGACCTAGTTTCGTGTGCATTGTTATTTAACTAGGTTACAAGGCTAAATCCGTAGGCAAAGTTCTGTCCAACTAAACTTGCAATGTGAGTCATTCTCTTTTTACCAAATTGCTTTACAAAACCCTAAATGTTTTCCAGTTATACTTTGCAGTGATTAAGTCTTTGCTAATCTGTAATTACTGGCAGTATGTGGGGGTTTTGTGCACATTACTACTAACTATTTATCACTTTAGGTGGGCGAGCCTAATTAGTGATATGTCCACAGTCATAGATTCGGTCGAGTGACAGCTGAACCAGCTAATTATAAGATAGGGGCAAATATAAAAACCCTTAATGCTGTAAATTGTAACAATGTGTCATTTTGTGCAAATTGAATGACTCGCCAGTATTTCCCCGCTGATAAAATCTTTTTAAACATGTTTCAGGTGATTTACTGTGAATCAGGAAAAAGTGTCGCGTAGCACCACCAGCTTGAAGAATGTGGCTCAATCAAAAAATAAATAAAAATATTTTTGTAAACAGGGAATTTCCCCGAGAAATTCCTTTATTGTAAACTAGGTTATAACCCCGTGTATTACACGGGTTAAGTAAATAAAAAATCAAATAGTTAATAACGGAGATTTGATAATTAAAAAACGATATTTTAAGACGCTTTTCTAATATCCGAACAAAATTTTGTGCCATGTATGATCAAAACTTGTGATGTTTGTCAAGTTTATAAATATGAAAGTATTTGAACCATCGATTAGAAGACAAATGTATCTACTTTCTCATGAGTTTTAAAAGTCACGTGAACATACATTTAATAACCTAAGTTTTAGTTAAATAACAGTGGTCTTAATTTATTAGTTCTTAAAAATTATTGAAATGTCGAGATTAGACATATAGCAATTAGCCAATTAGATAAACTTATAGCTACGAAATAATACTTAAATTAATTAGATAAGTATAAATATTGGTAATTATATATAACTTTAAAATTTAAATATCTAGACGTGAGTTTCTTCTTAAATGAATGGTTTGGATAAATTCATTAGTATGATAAATGTAGTTATTATTCTTCTTGCATTTTAAATTGCGATTTTGACCCCTGTGGTTATAGCACTTTTACTCTTTTAGCCCAAAAAAAGAATTTTTTAACATCTGAGCCCCTAGCGTCTTTTTTTCTAACCATTTTGGCCCCTAATTTGTTAAGCAAGAAAATCGTTCCCTCTACTCTTGTTATGAAAATGCTCGATATTTGTTTCAATTATTAACATATAATTTTTAACCTAGTAATTAATATAAATAAATAATAAGATATTCTATTGAACTTCATCCGTTATTTCTTAAATGCTTGAAATATATATTAAATTTAATAATTTAAATTAAATAATAATTATCTATGATTTATATTAAATAATAAAAAATATTTACAATTAAGTAGATGGTCAATAATAAGTGAAGTGTTCCTTCATTGATTAAAAAAAAAGCGAAAAAAATAATCGATTACATGTATAGTCATTCAAGTAATCTATGATCCTCTATTTGAATACATGTGATGTTATCATATCTTTTTTTTATTCCGTTAACATTTTATATAATATATATTTTTAAATTAAATAATATTTAGTAGAAGGGTTATTTATAATTAATTAGAAGAAATTAACTAAAATAATAATTATCTATAAGAGATGGCCTAATATAATGACAAATGTCCATAAAGTGGTTTCTTTTATTATATAGTATAGATATAGATTATGGGATTTATCCCAAAATGTGAAATAAAATAATCGGGTGTTTTCAGATCCTGTTAAAATTTTCGTTGTCAAAAATTAAATACCACGAGTTTCTGTCCCGCGGCTTCTGAACTGGGTAAAACCGGGTCAGGGGTCGTGACAAAAAAATGTGGTATCAGAGCCACTGATTTAAGCCAATTAAGTATTTAGAAATACTTAATTTTTCCAATTTGCCATTCTGTGATTTTGTGAAAATTTAATTTAATAAATAAAATTTTAACTTAAGTTTGTATGTGTTTCTTCATATTTGCTAACAACATGAATGAACTGTCGGAGGCATTCCGAAACTTTACCATCCATACCACCGATATGGATACTACCGGGACCCTATCCGGCTATCAGGCAGATACTGAGGAACCAATAACTTTCCAGGCCCAGCCGCAGGAGAAACCAAAGCCGAAAAAGAGGAGGAGAATCTTGGACTGGAAACGCGGACGTAGGAAGAAGCCAGCTGCCCAGAAGATTAAAAAGACTGAGGACCCAAAAGATAAGGGAAACGGGAAGGAGGTTGGAGAAAGTTCTGGGAAAGCCCAGGAGATGCCACCGTGGGAAGAGCTTGATAGGAAATTAGCAAATTGTGACCTCATCGGACCCACAGACGAGACCCTTTTCAATTTCCCAGCCCAATCTGAACTTCCACTTAATTTGGAACCTGCAATTCCAGACCCTATTGTCAACCACCAACTTCTACCCGAAGAATTGGAGGAATGGTGGATGAATGATTGGCAATTTCAGAATTTCATGAATAACCCCAACGTTTATTTTCCCCAGTTTGATCCTGAACCTGCACCATACCCACCTATGAGCACAGAAAACTTAGCTGAACTCCGCCACTATGGCGAGGAACTGGTGGATGCGGGAAATAGAATTCGGGATGTGGGGGAGAAGATCTCATGGAAATACGACGAGCGGGAGCGTCGTTTCTGAAAAGCCAGCTGACTGTGGTGATGTGGTTGTGTAATAATATATAATAATATTAATAATATAATATTGTATAATAATAATTAAAATAAAACTTTTGTAAAATAAATGGTGTGTATCGATGCATACTAATATATGAAAATATGAAAGTCGCAAAGTCGACAATTTTGGCTATACGTGTTGACGTGATTATGTGTGATTGCTTATTGTGTTTGGTTGATGGCAATAATTTGTATATATTGTTAATCATTCAGATGGAAAACGTGGAAAACCAACCGGTCAATGAAGTTAATCAGTCTGAACAAAACAATGAGGATCATTTCCTTAATAGGCAAGACATAGAAAATATCGTCGCTAAGGGAATAGCCAACGCTATCCCCGTAATCGTCGCTGCTGTTAAAAACCCCGTTGAACCTTCGCAAGCCAACCACAGCAAACGCAATCGCGACGACAACTTTAGTAACAGTGTAAATGGAGGCGGCAATAACGATAATAATGTGGTTCAAGCCCCGGCAATAACGATAATAATGTGGTTCAAGCCCCATTTCTTAAGAAAATGAAAGCTGCAACACCTGGTTGCACTTGTAAAGAATTTCTTGTCTGTAAGCCAGTTGAATTCGCAGGCAATGAAGGGGCGACGGCCGCACTACGTTGGTTAGAGAAAACCGAAGCAGTAATTAAAATAAGTAAATGCGCAGAGGAAGACAAGGTTATGTACGCATCCCACCTTTTCAAGGAAGAAGCATTAGAATGGTGGAACACGGTGCTACAAGCCAAAGAAAGTAACATGGCATACGCCATGAGTTGGGAAGAATTCAAGAAATTGGTGGAAAGAAAATTTTGTCCCGACTATGAAAAGGAACAAATGACAAATAGGTTCCTGAACCACCGGATGATGGATGTTGACTGTCGAGGGTATACTTCGAAATTCTTCGAATATGGCAGAATTGTGCCGACTCTGGCTTCGCTAGAACCGGTACTTATTTCTTGCTACATTTGGGGTTTAATTAGCGAGATTCGTGATATCGTCAAAGCTGCGATACCCCGCACAATTGACAATGCGGTGGAATTAGCCAACACATTAACTGACGGGCTGATACGTACAAGAGAAGAAAACCGGAAAAAGGAATTGGCCTAGAAGATTACCCAAGGATTTCGTGTGGGTAATAATAGTAGTAATTTCAAGAGAAAGGGAACTGGGCAATCTTCCACCCCGCCATTTTGCGGAAATTGTAAAAAGAAACATTTTGGAAAATGTAAGGAAAATTGTAATTTCTACAAAATTCCGGGCCACCGAGAGGAGGAATGCAAGAAGAAATCAAAGATCTGCTACAATTGCAGAGAAGCTGGGCATTATAGACCAGAATGCCCTAAATTGGTCAAGCCAACTGACAACAAGGCCAAACCTGCCGAAGGAACTAATAAGAAAACGCAAGAGCCTTTCAGCTGACCACGCAAGAAGTCGACCTGATTCCGGATGTAATAGCTGGTACGTTTCTGGTACACGACGTTTATGCAAAAGTATTATCTGACTCTGTTGCAAACCAAATTTTTATAAATACTTCATTCTGCCAAGCTCTTAAACAACCTTTAACCAAACTTAGGCAGATGTATACGGTAGAAACAACAGATGGTAATTCTGTTAGAATAGATAAGGTTCTTCAAGAAGGGAAGATAAAACTTTCAGGCCATAAATTTTCTGCAAATCTGCTACCTATGAATTTAGCTGGATTCGATGTTGTGCTAGGAATGGATTGGTTAGTCGCCAACCATGCTCGAATCCTCTGTGATAAGAATTCCATAGAAATTCATACATCCACCGGAGAAGTAATTTTGATTTCAGTAGATAAGCCGCGTAAACCTATGAAGTTCATTTCAGTAATGAAAATTGCTAGTTATGAACGAAAGTAAGGAATAGTGTATATGATTTTGGTAATCATCAACACTAAAGGTAAGGAACTTAAGGAAATTCCTGTAGTATCAGAATACCCAGAAGAGCTACCAGGATTACCACCAGACAGGGAAGTAGAATTTAGAATTCATCTAATTCCTGGAACTACACCAATAGCCAAGGCACCCTATCGATTAGCACCCACTGAAATGTTAGAACTGAAAAAGCAGTTAGATGAATTGCTAGGTAAAGGATTCATACAACCTAGTTCCTCCCCTTGGGGAGCGCCTGTGCTGTTTGTAAAGAAAAAGGATGGTTCAATGCGAATGTGTATTGATTATAGAGAATTGAATAAGGTTACAATTAAGAATCGATACCTATTACCTAGGATTGATGATCTTTTTGATCAACTTCAGGGAGCTAGATATTTCTCTAAGATAGATTTACGCTCCGGATACCATCAGTTGAAGGTACAGGAAGAAGAGATACCTAAAACTGCTTTCAGGACTAGGTATGGTCACTACGAATTTACAGTCATGCCCTTTGGGTTAACAAATGCTCCTGCAGCATTTATGGACATGATGAATAGGATCTGTAAACCGTATTTGGATAAATTCGTAATTGTCTTCATCGATGATATACTTATTTATTCCAAGAGTCAAGACGAGCACTGTAAGCACCTATATGCACTCTTAACTTTGTTAAGAAAGGAAAAATTTTATGCCAAATTCTCGAAATGTGAGTTCTGGCTACAGGAAGTGCAATTTTTAGGACACGTGGTGAATCATGAAGGCATTCACGTAGATCCCTCCAAGAAAGAAGCAATCATAAATTGGAAGGTTCCACAATCATCTACTGAAGTTCGAAGTTCCTGGGGTTAGCTGGATATTATAGGCGCTTCATAAGACACTTCTCCAAGCTAGCTGTTCCATTAACTAAGCTAACCTGTAAAACTGCTAAGTTTGAATGGGGTCCTAAGCATGAAGAGGCCTTTAGGATTTTGAAACAAAGGTTAACCAATACCCCAATTCTCGCCTTACCTGACGGAACTGAAGATTTTGAAGTCTTTTGCGATGCTTCTACGACTCATGACTTAGAATTTGGAGCAATAATTTTTGCCCTTAAAATTTGGAGACATTAACTGTACGGAAGTAAGTTTACTATCTATACAGATCATAAAAGTTTAAGGTACATATTTGGGCAAAAAGAATTAAACATGAGGCAAAGAAGATGGATGGAAAGTCTAAGTGACTACGACTGTGATATTCAATATCACGAAGGAAAGGCAAATGTAGTAGCAGATGCCTTGAGTCGTACGTATCATGAAAAACAAAGATGAGTCCGTGCTCTTAGATTAAATCTCCAATTAGATTTAATGGAACAACTAAAGAATGTTCAAGAAACAGCAATCAAGGATAATGCTGAAGGAATGAAATGAAGGATAAAAGAATTAGAGCGAGGGACTGATAGAATTTGGAGATTCCATAAGAAAAGAATTTGGGTACCTAAGCAAGAAAATTTAAGAAATAAAATTTTAGAGAAAGCCCATAAATCTAGATATACCATGCACCCTGGTAACAATAAGATGTACCAAGATTTAAGAGGTAACTTCTGGTGGATACGAATGAAAAAGGACATAGCTAGATATGTATCTAAGTGTCTAACTTGTTCGCAAGTTAAGGCAGAACACCAGAAACCTTCAGGTTTACTTCAACAATTGGAAATGCCCGTATGGAAATGAGAACTAATAACAATGGACTTTGTTACTAAGTTACCCAAAACCAGGAAAGGTAACGATGCAATCTGGGTGATTGTGGATCGATTAACCAAATCAGCTCACTTCCTACCAATGAAGGAAACCTTTAGCATGGAAAGATTAGCAAAGTTATACGTAGATGAGGTAGTCTCCTTACATGGAGTTCCACTCTCCATTGTGTCAGATAGGGATAGTCGTTTCACTTCGCATTTCTGGAAAAGTTTCCAAAAAGCAATGGGGACCCGACTGAATCTAAGTACTGCATATCATCCCCAAACAGACGGACAAAGTGAAAGGACGATCCAAACTCTGGAAGACATGCTGAGGGCGTGTGTCATAGATTTTGGTGGAAACTGGGATGACCACCTACCCTTAATCGAATTCTCCTATAACAATAGTTATCATGCAAGCATTGAGGCAGCCCCATTCGAAGCACTGTATGGATGAAAGTGCCGAACTCCAGTATGTTGGGCAGAAATAGGAGAAAGCCAATTACCAGGTCCCGAGATTGTACAGGAAACCACTGACAAGATAACTCAAATCAAGGAAAGACTGAAAACAACTCGAGATCGCCAGAAAAGTTATGCAGACAATAGACGTAAGCCGTTAGAATTTCAAATTGGAGACAAGGTACTGTTGAAAGTTTCTCCTTGGAAATGAGTAGTTCGGTTCGGTAAGAAGGGAAAGCTAAGTCCAAGGTACATAGGACCATTCTCTGTTATCCAACGGATAGGACCAGTTGCCTATCGCTTACAACTACCAGAAGAACTAGCTGGGGTACATGACGTGTTTCATATATCCAATCTCAAGAAATGTCTATCTGACGAATCCTTGGTAATACATCTTCAATACATCGAGGTAAATGAAAAATTGAAATTTGTTGAGAAACCACTTCAAATAGAAGACCGAAAGATCAAGTTCCTCAAGCACAAGAGACTGGTGCTGGTCAAGGTAAAATGGAATTCGAAGAGAGGACCTGAATACACTTGGGAACTAGAATCAGAGATGAAGCGGAAGTACCCTTACTTGTTCCAGTAAATCTCGAGGACGAGATTTTAAACAAGGTGGGGAGGATGTAACAACTCTTGCCAAAATTATTGTTTCTTATTTTAATAATGTCCATTAGGAAACCCTAATTGAGACCCCCAAGTAATATGGCATGACCCTTAAATTTTTAAAACGACCAAAACTAGGATCAGGGCCCCCTAAAATTCGAAGGGGGTATTCCCTAATTGATAATTATCTTCAAAACGTATGTAAATCACGAAAATTAGTTTAACTTGACTCACCTAGGCTATACTGGACACAAGGCTACCCTATCCTAAAAGGGTAGCCGTCGCGCCACGCGCAGGGACCAGGAGGGCCTGGCGCGCCACGCGAGGGGGACCAAATTTCAGTATATAATGCAGGGGTTTGGCACTTGCATGTCTGTCTTGTTTCGACGTTAAAATTCGTTATGTACGAGAAGTTATACACTATTTCGTTCAAAAACACACACAGTCACGAATCTCTGCTGCGACAACAGGGTAATAACTCGATCACTGCTACGATATAATGTCCGATCGATTGAAACCGATCCGATTGATGTTTAAGTGCTGCCTAAATTCGGGCTATACTTTGTCATTCGTCGTGAGGGTTTTGATTTCGTGAGTTTATCGTAAATGTTGTATTAAGTTACTGACCTAGTTTCGTGTGCATTGTTATTTAACTAGGTTACAAGGCTAAATCAGTAGGCAAAGTTCTGTCCAACTAAACTTGCAATGTGAGTCATTCTCTTTTTACCAAATTGCTTTACAAAACCCTAAATGTTTTCCAGTTATACTTTGCAGTGATTAAGTCTTTGCTAATCTGTAATTACTGGCAGTATGTGGGGGTTTTGTGCACATTACTACTAACGATTTATCACTTTAGGTGGGCGAGCCTAATTAGTGATATGTCCACAGTCATAGATTCGGTCGAGTGACAGCTGAACCAACTAATTATAAGATAGGGGCAAATATAAAAACCCTTAATGTTGTAAATTCTAACAATGTGTCATTTTGTGCAAATTGAATGACTCGCCAGTATTTTTCCGCTGATAAATTTTTTTAAACATGTTTCAGGTGATTTACTGTGAATCAGGAAAAAGTGCCGCGTAGCACCACCAGCTTGAAGAATGTGGCTCAATCAAAAAATAAATAAAAATGTTTTTGTAAACAGGGAATTTCCCCGAGAAATTCCTTTATTGTAAATTATGGGATTTATCCCAAAATGTGAAATAAAATAATCGGGTGTTTTCTGTCCCGCGGCTTCTGAACCGGGTAAAACCGGGTCAGGGGTCATGACACCTACCTTTTGTATCTTACAGGATATCAGGACGGGGGTGATTATTGGGCGTAGCACTGAAAACAAGGGCTATACTACGTGGACGAAGTGACTCAGCGAGGAACTGCTATGCTGGCACATGGAATTGTTAATCGGGAAGCTTGGCTTCGACATAGAAGACTGGGGCATCCGTCCACGGGGTATTTCAATATCTTATTTCCGTCTACCCTGCATTACCTATTAGATCAAGACGTTTAGTGATAGTTTTGTGGTTGGCATTGTATTTTTGTGCTCTACATAAGCACACCATTGTAACTCTAATTGCCCATCATCGTAATATAACACAATATTACAACCCTTCGTTTATCTTCATCGCTCGTGAAAACCATCCACATCAGCAATTTGTGGGGATCGAGGCAAAGAAGGCCAGGAAGACTCATGCTCTACTTTCTGGTGGTGAAGAAGTTATGTGAGTGGGGGGACCCACAAAAGAAGTCCGTGGGAGGTCCAATAGTCCGGACTAGAAACGAACCGAACAAGTGGTTTGGTTCATGACATATGCCACACTAGAACGGATAAGCAAAAAGCACCACATTGTGGGTTCTCTCATAAATAAATTTAAAGGGACATCGTACTTCTAGTAAATTTGATTTGAAATGGAACACTCCTACAAAAAACATAGTAACGTAACCACCAGTCAAGCGAGAGATGCCAACATCAAGTTGGTTATGTCCTGCTGGACCACATCTAGTGTGAAAGTCTTTTAGCTAGAGGGAGGGGTGTGGTGGCATGTCTATGCGTGGGCAAAGATTCTGATTCCAACTTCTTTGGAGTGGGGGGGGGGGGGGGGAGATATATGATCATGTCGATTCAAAGTCTAATAGGTTCGAAAGATTGGGGACAGGACATAAATGATGGCTATGTTTTGAAGATTGTAGATTGCTAGAAATGAAAAAGGTTTCAACAATAACTTGATTCCCATTTAGAGAGTGGAGAGCATTAAAGAAGACTCGTTCATGTGCAAAACAAAAAAAAAAATAGATCCAAATTTCACAATGTCAATTGGGATAGGTGAAACGATTTTAATATTAGGGAGTGGGGTGGTCACTAGTGATGGAATTCGATCACTCACAAAAATCCAATCAAGTCCCGCCATGTCATTGGCCACTATTCTATCACTCACAAGCATTTTTAGTGGCAGTGGTCATCACTAGTGATGGAATTCCATCACTCACATTTTTTTTTATTTTTTAAATTAGAAATTAACAATAAAACACTAAATTATAAATTTCATTAAAATTAAAAAATAAGTTACATAGCAAAATAAAAAACAACTAAATATTGGAAAAAAAAACTTAAATTAAATGGGTGGCATCTCCCAACCCCACCTTTCGCAAATCTCGCGCTCCACTTTGTGGATTTCGGTGGCTTGTTGCATGATAGTCGTCTCGCTCGCTCCACTTTGTGGATTTTGGTTCTACAAAAAATATGAAAAGTTATTTAAAAAATTTCTGTTTTTTTTTTAAATAACAGTTTTCTGTTTTTTTTTATAAAAAAGTTTCTGTTTTTTTTTTAAAACATCACTTTTCTGTTTTTTTTTTCAAATATTCCCCCAAACGGTCAAGTCCAACGTTCACTTTTTGATTTTCAACGCGTGATTCTTTCCACGCGTTGTTTGTTCCACGCGTGATTGCTCGAAGTGGCGGCGGTGTGCAATTGTCCACAACGCAACGCGTGATGGTTAAGCCATCACGTACCACCCCGCCTGATGTGATTATATAATGTTTTGGAGCTTCTAGCTCTTGGCTGGTCCCCCTCCTCTATTCTTTGTTTTTAACATGGTGTTTTTATGCTTTTAAAAACTTTCCTATGTTTGACTCACTTGACCCGTCCAACCCTTTAAAAAATCCAATTCAAGTTTTATTCACTTGTTATTAAAAATATTTTTATACAGAAACACCCCAATGCTCCTTTATAAACTTTCCAAAACAATAGATCAATTTGATGTCACAACATTTATATATTAAATGGCATTACAAAATAGATTTCTAGCATGTCATGAATCATCATAATGGTAATTCTAACCAATGGGACACCATAATTTCATCTTATACTGAAAATTTACACTTGGAGCGGCCGGCCCCACGCCCCCCGCGGTTTTGGAGAGAAAAAAGTCACCGAAATTCGGTGATGGCTCACAGATTCATGGGGAAAATGGAGGGAAAGTTGGGCAAAAACGGGTTAATTAGATTTGGGGAAAACTGGGACGACATCCATTTTATCACCTCTAGTCATGGACTTCTAAAATTTGAGCAAGGTATTGGATACAAGTGTTAGTAATGGTTATGATCAAGATATACTGCAAGGCATTTACATAGTATTCAAAAGTTTTTATTTAATATAAAATATTATACAATGCAAGATTAGTGCTCTTAAAAGTTAAAACAAGGGAAAACTCAATATTCATTTGAGCAACATCCTGCCTGATTAGTCATCTCAATGCCCTCAACTTACTTAAATTTTGGATTGATAACATAAACAAAATAACTTCTAACCTGTTTTTGCATCTGCATCCTCAATTTCTTTCTGCATCAACCTAAATATGGTTTATACGAAACGACTCACAAACTACTACCAAATACAAAACAAGTGTTGTGATTAAGCCTGGTTCCTAATAATGCTCTGAATCACCGTCCCTCTAATGTTGTGGGAAGTCGGGGATACCTATATATCTCGCTATGCATCTGAGCGCAGACATCGTCTCCTGGTGGTGTCTTTGATTCTCTTGCTCTAGTCTTTGCTGCTCTTGCTCTAGTCTCTGCTGCCCCTGTTGTAGCTCAGCCACCATCGCCACCAGATCTACGGTAGTCACACCAAGACCATGCGATAGCGGGTCAGCATGCTGTTGTTGAGCTCCCCCCTCCTGCTGTTCACGTGCCTCCTCCTGCTTCACTAGGTACTGCTCATGAGGTTCCTCCTCGTTCAGCGGTGGGTACTGCAGCAGATGAGGTGCCTCCCCGTGCTGCTGCTGCTGCTGAGGTGTCTCCTCCTGCAGCTGCTGAGGTGGCGCCTCCTGCGGCTGCGGTGGGTCCTGCTGCTGAGGTGTCTCCTCCTGCGGCTGCTGAGATGGCGCCTCCTGCAGCTGTGGTGTCTCCTGCTGCTGTTGCTGAGGTGGCTCCTCGGTATGTGATGGGTCGGGTTGCGATATCGGTTCGACAACCTTCAGGGCCGTCAATGCCACCATGTCTAGAGTCTGAGTCGGGAGGAAAGAAGTCAAGGAATCGCAGGTCTCAGGCGTCAAAACACCATATGATTTGGCAAGTTGAGTGATATACGATCCGCCACAAATAGAAGTCGTCGGCATCGTTCCCATGCAAGAAGTGAAGTAGCTAGCTAGCATGTACGCCACGTTGCATACGGCTGGCTTGACGAAACAATATAAGAAGAACAAATCTTTCTGAGAAATCACGACCGGATGCAGCTTTCTTACCCCAATCGATAGTGAAATAGCGCGGTGGAGGATGCGGTGAAACGGATCTCTCAGCTGCGTGTTCTTCAACAAGTCCGCTCGATAAGGTCCCTCTCCAATCTGAGCCCAAACCTGTTCTGGGGTCACATCATCCGGAAGTTTTATCAATCCCTTGGAAAATACGTCGGTTTCCATCTCCTCGTCTGTATACAAACCCATTCGTTTAGCGAACTCGATCAAAGAGCAAGACCGCTCAACACCCGCCATCCTGAATGTGATGGAACGAGTATAACGATAATCCGTGCAAGGAGTATGAAACTCGTATGTCGATAAGAACTCCAAGCATAGCTCTCTATACTGCGGATGTTTGATGGAGAAAAATCTCAACCAAACCGGGCCCATCGCGTCTCTAGCGCGATGGTGTAGGTTCAACTTCTTTAAAGTATCCCAGTCTACGGTCCAAGTTGCGGCAAACTGTTTCTTGAGTAGAGCGGCTAAGCGTTTACGCCTGGGACTACCATTGGGAAACTGGAGCCATGGATGTGTGATACGAGTTTGAAAGGGAGGTAGCATACGAGCGGAGGTTGCATGATGACCGTACCCGAGAGTCCACACGTGAGGTGAACAATCACTGGCGGATGCGTGACGCTCACGGGGACGCTTTCGACTGTGAGTCAAAGAGGTAGCCATAATCTGCACATGGAAAGTAACTGTCTAATAATGCTTCACAATCAAATTAGACACTTTTTGGACTTTTTAAGCTCAATAGAGTAGAAATATGGGCATTTGGGCATTACACAACATACATATGGGTGTGTGAGACTAGGTTTATTAAATGTGTCGTGTTCATGGGTCGGCAGGTTGAACCCCTGAACACATTACGAGCCCGAAAATCATGTCAGACATATGAACCCGAACACGCCACATGTATTCGGAGATTTGACACAAACACAACCCGTTTTGACAAAAAGAAAATAGTTTTATATTTTGCATATTAGAAATCCAAAATTTCAAATCGATAACAAAAAATACAAATTTATATAAAACAATTACATTTAAATTATGTTAATGTCAATTTCTCTTTCAATTCTTCAACTTTCAACTTTGACATAACACAAAAAATTATTACATATAAACACATTTAAAAATAATTAAAAAAAAAACTCATAAATCCCCAAAACACGTTTCAGGGGATCTAATCAAGATGTAACCAACTTCTACTATATATTTTACATACATACATACAAAAGCTGAATGTAACAAAATATAAAACATTAAAGATGTAGAAAACAAGTTTCAGTCGATATAATATAAATTTTAACAAATTTTAACCGTGTAATTTACAGCTAAAAGGTGAGTGTAACAAACAAATATAAAGCATGAATCAGTTGGGGAGGTTTACCTGAAGAAATCGCGATTTGTTGTGTGTTTTTCGGTGTAAACGAGTTGGAGTGATGTAGTGTTCAAAATCAGCAATTTAGGTTTTTTTTAAAGCAAATTATTGTCGGGGTGTTCCTGTTTGGCACAATTTCAGGTGGCCGTGTATCTAGGGTTTACACCCAATCACTATTTCAGCCCTCATTTTAAAAAAACTGAACAATGAACAATCAAGTCAGGGGCGGACCCAATGTTTTAGCAACCATAGCACGGGCTACGGCTCAAGTACACTATTCATAGTGTATTTTTTTTTTATTTTTTTCCTGGTTTTATACTAAAGATACCTTTAAAATAATACAAGGATACCCCTAACCAACCCAAACTTGTAGAATAAGAGAGCCCGGTTTAAATAGTGGCTTGCCCAAATTATTAATAATATGATTGAAATTGTGGCCTAATTAGTTAGGTATTTGTTTTACTTGATTTATTTATTGTCGTTTTTTTATTGTATGATTGCACGGTAGAAAAAAATTGGGATACCCCTGATTTAATGTGCTAGTTCCGCCACTGGTTTTCTTTGTTTCATGATTGGAAAAAGAAGTGTATTTAGATGATTAGTGATACCGTAATAGCGTATTTTAGCTAATTTTGATGAAATATATGCGTAAATTATTTCTTGTATTTTCTACTACTTTAAAGAAGCGTATTTAGATAATTAGTGATACCGTAATAGTTTATCTTAGCTATTTTTGATGAAATACACATGTAAAATATTTCTTATATTTTCTACTAATTTAAAGAAGTGTATTTAGATGATTAGTGATACCGTAATAGCGTATTTTAGCTATTTTTGATGAATTACACATGTAAAATATTTCTTATATTTTCTACTACTTTAAAAAGGCGTATTTAGATGATTAGTGATGGCGTATTTTTGATAAAACATACATGTAAAATATTTCTTATGTTGTCTACTACTTTATCGCTAAACATGAAATAGCGGGTGCAGCTATGTAGCATATAGGTAGTTGTTGTTACTTACCGCTATTCGCTATTGACAACTATGGTCAGGGGCGTACCCACATATTCTTTAAGGTGGGCGGGCGCACCCCTTGAAAAATAATTTTTTAATGCTAAATTCCCGGTAAAAAACTGATCGCACCCCTTGAAAATTTATGTCCGCACCCCTTAAAAATTTTCGACCGCCACCTTAGAAAAAAATCTTATTAGTTTATAAAAAAAGTTATGTAAACACTGATTTTTTAAAAAAAAAAACAACCTAATTAACTTTCACTTAACCCAATAAACTTTCTCTTAGTCTTTAACCTAATACACACTCCATAACCCAAGCCTAACTTAATCTAATAATCTAATCTGAACCAAAATATAATAACCCAACCCACCGCCCTTTCCCTTTCTCTCGTTCCGCTCTTTGTTTTGTGATCCCAGACCCACGACACCAACAACAGCGCACAACAAGTCCTCATCAGGCAACAACAGGTTCGGATTTCGCCGGAGAATAGTAAATCACGGCCACCAAACTCACGAAAACATCTTTATCACTTTTTCGGAGTATAGTTCGATTATTTTGTTGTTTTCTTGTGTTATTTAGATTTTGGGAGAAATAAAATTGTTAAAAAAGTTTGTAATTTTAGTTGTTTTTTGATACTTTATGTAACGCCCCGCGTTTTCATACTTTCTATATTTAGAAACCATCGTTTGTAAAACTATTTTTGGAAACTTCGTAGTCTTGTAATCATTCTTCCTTTGTAATTATTGAGAAACCGAGACTTGGATCATTAACGAAACTCGTATTTTGTTACAAATATGTTGTATACACTTTATATATGCTCGTATGTCCGAATTGGTGAATCAATCGGTGTTTAATTGTTATTCTTGGAAACTAAGTGCTAAACTTGTAATTAATCTAAACATATGCATAAAACGTGTTTTGAACGAGAACGACACTTGATTTTGATACTCATGCGTTTAATGATACTTGGTTTATACTCCTCGCACTTGGATTTATCTTAAACTATGATTTTGTGACAAGAATGGTCCTTAAAAGCCCTAAATTCACCAAATAAACAACTATAGGGGCTAATCTTATGTCGAATAACAAACCCCGGGCGGCCCGCCTGGACTTACCCTTATACCTCAAGCGGGCCGCATGGCCTTCTGTTACGCAGAAAACACAACCAGCTGCTGATCTACGCGATTTTGGCACAAAATCCCAACATCTAACACTCCCCAATCACCATTTAGCCACCTCCAAACACCTCCAATCACCACCAATCTCTTCCACTATAAATACAACCCTTCTCCTCACCACTTTACACTTTCACAACTCTCTACAACTCACAATTCACTCTCAAATCAGTTGCAAATCTGCATTTTCGGACAGATTCATACACCTTTACAAAAGTGAGAATAACTTGCTCATTTCTTAACCAAATTACTTGATTCTTCTTCCTACTTGCTTGGATAATCATAGGGTATGATTCCTTGACTTCTCCTTGGAGAAATCAGACCTGGAAATCCCCTGAAATGATCCAAAAACTTTCTGTTTTGATTTATGTTCTTTCAAACTTGTTTAAACTTCAACAAACTTGTGTCTAACACTTCTCATACCTATGTCCCAATGCTTACAACCCCTTCTATGGTTGGTTAGGCTTAAAAACAAGGTTGAGACACTTGAAATCAGAAGATTAAACCTCAAATACTTTCTGTTTTGTTAGGGTATTTAACCCACAAATCATGTCACGCTTAGATCTTGATGAATGAGTGATTATGGAACAACTTGGGTTGTCCTACATACAATCCTCACATGATTTGATGATTTCTCTTAGATTAGATTGTTTACATACTTGTACTAATCATTGTTCTTGACCCTCCTTGGTTGTTCTTACATCAAGTGGAGTGGTGAACATTCAAGGGGTTCCTAAATGGAAGCATGTTCTTCCTACCCCATACTTGACATCCATGACTACTCGAGGTGCCTAAATGAAGATCCTAATCTTCTACCTCCTACTTGAATTATTGGACTAAATAATATGTAATACTTAACCTAGATATATATATATACACACATTCGAACCTTTGATGTTGAACTTATGTTTATATGTTAAAGTAGTAGAACATCATACAAAGACCTAAACCTTGTTGTGATTCTTATGGGTGTTCAACTCATGAAAACATTATCATAACCCTTGTGGTTACCAAGTGTCATACAAGTGTTAGGAGTTGAAGATGATTATTTTCACATGTTATTCTCATATCTTATTTTTATGTTGTTTTAAATACCGAATCTTGTCTCTATGCATACTCGAACTTTAACCCTTACACACTCAATCTTTTAACCTCATCAACTCGTCAATAATTGGATAATTGGAAAGCATATGCAAACTTTGTGAGTATACTCGTATTTCCCCCTTTTACTTTTACCACTTTTGGGGTGTAACATGTTTACTTATCAACAACTTACACATGAACATTTTGCTTAAACTCATGAACATTCCTATTAACATGCTTGTATACGTGATGGCTTGATACTTTAAACTTGGGTGAAACTTTATGTGTTGAACTTATCATTAACTTCGTACGAGCCTAACCGTGACATATGTAGCGCTATAGGATTGACGACCCGCCGCCCGTAACTTGTGGTTATGTCATGAGCATCTTGCGTCTCTTTTGGTTTGATATGTTAGACACATGCCATGTTTTTATGTTTATCTTGAATCACATACTTGCTATGAGGAATTGTTCGAAACTTATCTTTTGTTATGTATGTACCCAAACTTGTATACTCGCCTTTGCTTTTGCATTGAACTTTATTTTAAACATGTTACAGGTGGAGGATGATGATGCCATGAAATGAAGTAGCATTGACACCTAGATACACATATAGACGTTTAGGTCAAATACATTGTATAAATGTCATAATTGTTGTCGTATTGTTTTTCTTGTACTTAACATGTTGTATTTCAAATTTCATGTATTGTAACATTTATTTATGAAAGAAGTCAATTTATCTTTAATTCTATTGTCACAATTAGCGTTATGTGTGATGAGCAATCTTTCTTCGTCTCACTCCGATGTTTCCGCCATCGGTTGGGGTGTGACAGATTGGTATCAGAGCCATAACTATAGGGAATTAGGTAGAAATGCCATGCTTTTACCTAGTCTATAGTTTTTAGAGCCTTATTCGTATGTTTTGCTTGAACAACTACATGATACTTTATTTGTTTCTTACATATGTATCACTCGTGAGAAATATTCAACATGTTATTCTTATGCATTAATGCTTGTCTTATTATGTGTTAATACTTGCTTCATTGTTCGATTATTTACGTGTTACTCTAAACATATTTCTCTATGCGTTAATACATGTTTTGTCATTTCGTTATCCAAGCACCATTCTTGATATGCTTTCTTATGTGTTTATACTTGTTCATGTAATTCCTTTGACATGCACTTCCCTCATGCATTTTACTTTTATTCTAAATCCGACAACACTCATATTACAAAAATGAGATGACTTCACCAAAATAGGCGTGAAACCCACAATTTGGTGAATGACACTCGATCCTTCTACTTTTCTTTCTTACACGAAATTCACCACCAAGTTAGGAGTGAAATCCACACCTTGATGGAGAAATTCAAATTCCAAATTCTAGTGGACCCTCGCCAAAGTGTCGAAATTAACTTTTGACCCGACGAGTACCAACCACACTTAGGATACTAAATCGCCAAGTTAGGGGTGAAACCCGCACCTTGTCGACTAGTTCCACTCCTTGATTTTCATTAATCCCGCCAAGTCTCGAAATTTCAATTGAATTGGGGACATGTAGTAACTGGAAGGGTAAATACCGTCAACCGACTTGTCGGCGAGAGTATTTCACCTATTAGGCCAAAGCATGCTCCTCAAGTTCGAAAGACTTTTCGACTACTTTGGTTAGTCAAAGGTTCCGTTTTGGAACCATCCGAATTTTAATCAAACGTGTTTTACTATTTATCTTACGCGATGCAATCTTTCAAATTCGAATCTACTTTCGATATTTTCTTCTCACACACACAACATATTGAATCTTTTCCATACATTTATACATATGCAAGATTTCATGTAATTTAAATTCATATTCCTTGTAACGACAAGTGGAGACATATCCTCGAGATAGGAGTGATTTCCTTACCTTGATGATTAACTCCACTCCCCTTTTCTTAAAACGACCTCACCAACGAGTTCGGGGTGATTCCCTTACCTAGGTGACCGTTTCCAAAACGCCGCTTCAAAATATCTTATTATGCAAACTCGATCATGTTTTATACCTAAATTATTTATCATTATTCAAAATGTATACGTATACGATTTCGAAATACATTGCTTTACCAAGCGTACTTTCTATCCTACAACCCATTTTCACTTGACTCTTACACATGAGATTCATAAACATATCTTAAACGTTTTACTACACAAATTTCCATTCGCTACAAAATACGTTATGCATAACCAATGAATACTTTATGTTCCTTTACATATACGAACTACATTCTACCTTTCAAACCAAGCTCAATCTAATTTTGATACGATAAACTCAACGTTTCATTTAAACAACTATACCCACGTATCGTCCTACACGTTTTAGTCGTTTTAACGCAACAATTTACTTATAATCATTCGTATTTACATACTTAACCTTTCGGACGATTTTATACACCTAAATCCGTGATGTTCCGACGTACACTATATACGTAAATTTAAATATTCATACCTACACTTACATTCATACGTTTTATGCCTATACTTATAATCGTATTCATACTTATACTCATACGTTTCATGTTTTGCTTATACTCATACGTTTCATGATTTTACCTATACTCATATATTTCATGTTTTCACTTATACTCATACGTTGCGTGCTTATACATATACACATACTACTTCCATGTCATACGTTTATGCTTATACATACATTCGAATTCATACTTATATTTATGCTAGTGCTTTCATTCATACACATGATTCATACATTCGTACCTATACGCGAGCGCAATCTGAGGGATTCGCTTGCGTGGGTCCCATACATACTTAAGCATGGACTTGCTTACATACTACATTCTTACACGTGCACATCCTTAAATTTTTTTTTTAAATTACGGATACCCTAATTCATACACAACTAGTACAAGCTATGCGGATCAGGCGACGATCAATATAATCACGGGTGCACACGGGATTATAGTGATAGGCGTATGAGAACCATAGAGTGTACTACTGTGTATGGTAAGACACGGAACGTAACATGGCACCGAATACGAAACGGACATAATGTGGTTAAAACATGGTGGATACGCCGTTGGTACTTCCTATATATAAGTGTTTTCACCATATTACCAAATTTCGTAAAACGTGCCATGAGAAATTCAGTATTTTGCAGACCTTTTGGACCTAATACAACTTTATACAACTCTCAAATGCATTATATCCGATTATCCAATGACGAGACTTCATCCTTAACACACTACGTTCATCTACCCAACACTTATGCTATTCTTATACTTGCACTCCTCAAGAGTCATTCGTTCACTCTATACTCGAATGATTCTCCTTATCCTTTTAGCTTATACAAACCTCGTTCGCAATTAAACTTGTTTAAACATTCGAGTCCTAACTTACCTCGTTACCTATAAAATGGTCTTCCTATTCTGGATTCTCGTGTAACTGTACTTAGTATATCTTTAATGCCTTATTTAGAGTGCCAAACCTTCTCGTTTCACTCAATAAACAATCTTCTACAAATGTGATTTCGTTACCACGTTCCATCAAAATACAAACCGTTTGTTAACATCTTCTTTCTTAATACGTCACCTTTTTAAATACGTCGCCAATTTAAGTTGCCCAAAGTTGTTAGACTCACTTCACCTATATACGCACCTACATGTTTTCAACTATGTCAGATACCTCAAATTATTTTAGGCAATAAACTCACACACAAATTCACCTTGTCGTTCACCAAAGTTTTGGTGCCTTTCAAAATATTTCAAAATTTTCAAGTCTCAAATTTTTACTAAAACTCTTCAAGTCTACCTCTTGAATAAATTTCGGGACGAAATTTCCTAAAGGAGGGGAGACTGTAACGCCCCGCGTTTTCATACTTTCTATATTTAGAAACCATCGTTTGTAAAACTATTTTTGGAAACTTCGTAGTCTTGTAATCATTCTTCCTTTGTAATTATTGAGAAACTGAGACTTGGATCATTAACGAAACTCGTATTTTGTTACAAATATGTTGTATACACTTTATATATGCTCGTATGTCCGAATTGGTGAATCAATCGGTGTTTAATTGTTATTCTTGGAAACTAAGTGCTAAACTTGTAATTAATCTAAACATATGCATAAAACGTGTTTTGAACGAGAACGACACTTGATTTTGATACTCATGCGTTTAATGATACTTGGTTTATACTCCTCGCACTTGGATTTATCTTAAACTATGATTTTGTGACAAGAATGGTCCTTAAAAGCCCTAAATTCACCAAATAAACAACTATAGGGGCTAATCTTATGTCGAATAACAAACCCCGGGCGGCCCGCCTGGACTTACCCTTATACCTCAAGCGGGCCGCATGGCCTTCTGTTACGCAGAAAACACAACCAGCTGCTGATCTACGCGATTTTGGCACAAAATCCCAACATCTAACACTCCCCAATCACCATTTAGCCACCTCCAAACACCTCCAATCACCACCAATCTCTTCCACTATAAATACAACCCTTCTCCTCACCACTTTACACTTTCACAACTCTCTACAACTCACAATTCACTCTCAAATCAGTTGCAAATCTGCATTTTCGGACAGATTCATACACCTTTACAAAAGTGAGCATAACTTGCTCATTTCTTAACCAAATTACTTGATTCTTCTTCCTACTTGCTTGGATAATCATAGGGTATGATTCCTTGACTTCTCCTTGGAGAAATCAGACCTGGAAATCCCCTGAAATGATCCAAAAACTTTCTGTTTTGATTTATGTTCTTTCAAACTTGTTTAAACTTCAACAAACTTGTGTCTAACACTTCTCATACCTATGTCCCAATGCTTACAACCCCTTCTATGGTTGGTTAGGCTTAAAAACAAGGTTGAGACACTTGAAATCAGAAGATTAAACCTCAAATACTTTCTGTTTTGTTAGGGTATTTAACCCACAAATCATGTCACGCTTAGATCTTGATGAATGAGTGATTATGGAACAACTTGGGTTGTCCTACATACAATCCTCACATGATTTGATGATTTCTCTTAGATTAGATTGTTTACATACTTGTACTAATCATTGTTCTTGACCCTCCTTGGTTGTTTTTACATCAAGTGGAGTGGTGAACATTCAAGGGGTTCCTAAATGGAATCATGTTCTTCCTACCCCATACTTGACATCCATGACTACTCGAGGTGCCTAAATGAAGATCCTAATCTTCTACCTCCTACTTGAATTATTGGACTAAATAATATGTAATACTTAACCTAGATATATATATATATACACACATTCGAACCTTTGATGTTGAACTTATGTTTATATGTTAAAGTAGTAGAACATCATACAAAGACCTAAACATTGTTGTGATTCTTATGGGTGTTCAACTCATGAAAACATTATCATAACCCTTGTGGTTACCAAGTGTCATACAAGTGTTAGGAGTTGAAGATGATTATTTTCACATGTTATTCTCATATCTTATTTTTATGTTGTTTTAAATACCGAATCTTGTCTCTATGCACACTCGAACTTTAACCCTTACACACTCAATCTTTTAACCTCATCAACTCGTCAATAATTGGATAATTGGAAAGCATATGCAAACTTTGTGAGTATACTCGTATTTCCCCCTTTTACTTTTACCACTTTTGGGGTGTAACATGTTTACTTATCAACAACTTACACATGAACATTTTGCTTAAACTCATGAACATTCCTATTAACATGCTTGTATACGTGATGGCTTGATACTTTAAACTTGGGTGAAACTTTATGTGTTGAACTTATCATTAACTTCGTACGAGCCTAACCGTGACATATGTAGCGCTATAGGATTGACGACCCGCCGCCCGTAACTTGTGGTTATGTCATGAGCATCTTGCGTCTCTTTTGGTTTGATATGTTAGACACATGCCATGTTTTAATGTTTATCTTGAATCACATACTTGCTATGAGGAATTGTTCGAAACTTATCTTTTGTTATGTATGTACCCAAACTTGTATACTCGCCTTTGCTTTTGCATTGAACTTTATTTTAAACATGTTACAGGTGGAGGATGATGATGCCATGAAATGAAGTAGCATTGACACCTAGATACACATATAGACGTTTAGGTCAAATACATTGTATAAATGTCATAATTGTTGTCGTATTGTTTTTCTTGTACTTAACATGTTGTATTTCAAATTTCATGTATTGTAACATTTATTTATGAAAGAAGTCAATTTATCTTTAATTCTATTGTCACAATTAGCGTTATGTGTGATGAGCAATCTTTCTTCGTCTCACTCCGATGTTTCCGCAATCGGTTGGGGTGTGACATCTGGTATATATTCAAATTCGGGGGATCATAGCAACAAACTGATTCATAATGGAAGTGGTGGACTCCTACGAAGAAAATGCACGGTAAACCTTCTTGTTCGGTACCTTCAATAAGGATTCAATGAAACATACCAAAGTGGTAGGGTATGTAACTGTTTAAGGCACAATATAGAGGCCCCAATCTGATAAACAAAGTCCCAAATTCGAAACAAGGGGTTGCCCTTTCAAAACACCAAAGAACAACATATTTTTGTGCCTGATGTCAGGCTTACGGACCTCAACATTGGGGACCTTGAGGTCCGTAAGGTAGTGCCCAGCAACAGAAAACCGGCTGTTGCCAGTTTAAACGCGAATTTCAACCTTTAAACGATTTTCCTCATCTCCCTTGGCCCCTAAACAATCCCTAAACATCTAGGGACACTTGTGGATCAGTTGTGGTAATTCATAGACTTGTGTGTCAACCTTTTGTGGTGTTCTTGATCACTATATAAAGGCTTCATGTGCAACAAGTTCTTCACACCATTCATCTGCACATTTGGGGCATTTCTGGAGCTAAGGATCTTTCTCTAAGCATCACATTTCGTGCATAGGACTTCAGTAAGTTTGCTAATCCTTTCTTAATTAAGTTTTAGCTTAGTATTAGCTTAAAAGTCAAACCGTCGTAATTAACGGTTAACTTTAAGATTAATCACTAATGGTCCAGTGATTAGTCGAATCAAAAGTAGTTATAAGTTGGTAATTATGTGGGTAATAAACCCTCAAAAGGGTTCCCCCTGATTCCCACTCTAACTAGGTCAAATGTCGGGTCAAACTTGTATTTAAAAAGTCAACAGAATGTGTAAATTACAATTTATGCATAATTAGCAATGTAGAACACATACAACCTGTTTGATCATTAATATAACTTGGTAATTAGTGTAAGGACATGTCTAAACATGTTTAACCTGACAATTTCCTGTTTAGACCCGGTTCGGAACCGAAAGTCGCATAGTTTGACTTATACTTTGACTTTCAGTTCTGACCCGTTATGGTATGTTTTAGAAATGCCTTAGAGATTTATTTGGACCAGGTTACATGCTAGTATAACCCTCTGTGATTATACACCTCGGATCATTAGTTATCCAATTAATATGCATGATTCCGTTAAATGCTCATATGTTGACCATTATGCCCTTTTCACCTTAAAACGTGATTTTTGGAAATGTAAAAGAGTAGAAACCTTACTTACTGATATTTAAACTTGCATACAAAATTTGACATCAGTTTGAGGTGTAGATTAAGAGTTATGCTCGTTAGCGTAAAATGAAAGCTTTATATTAATAAAACGGCGTAATTAGCATATAGCCTAGTTAAGCCTACTTTTTGGTATCAAACTTAATACCCACTGATGTAATATATTATTTTGGGATTTTTAAATATTTTTAATTAATTTTAGGCTGAGCATAACTAATAGTCGTAGGCTTAATCCGGTAATTGTCGGTTTTGCCCTTACGGGCCATAAAATGAGTTTTACATATCTAATCAACTCCAAACCTTTTGCTACTGATCACATATGATAAATAAATTATTTTAACCCTTCTGGAAATATAAAAATATCAGATTTATGTATCAAACCCGGAAATGGCCTCTAATCGCCTTTTTAAGCGTTTTTAACGCATAGTATGTGCTATAACTATATTAAACATACAAGGGTTGATACCTACCGATATTTGAGGAAAATTATAATTTTTTAACAGTAAGCAAAGGTTGATAAACTCAGACTTCAGTTTTGAGCTTTTCGGCTTATGTGAAATTACCAAAATGCCCCTACGGTGCATAGTTTGGTTAAAATTCATAAGTTTCACATATATACAATAACCTACTGATATAACTTAGCAAATTGAGTATATTTGCTGATTACATCAGACCTGTAACTCAGGATATTACTTAAACTCTTTTATCACCTTATAAATGACCAAACTACCCCTACGGGGCATAGTTTGTGTTTAAATTCATTTCGGGCATAATAAATGATATCTTACTGATGTCACAACATATTTTGAGCATATTAACTTAGGAAACCTGTAAATGACTCTCGTTATTACCCGTTACGCTTATTACGCGTTCGGTTCGGTTTATGTAACTAGTTTACATAAACTAGCCTAAACGGGTCAAACCTTATCGGTTTTATCTCAAAATCCAGAATGTGTATGAAATACCCATATTAAACAAGTCTCTGAACTTGTCGGGTCTAAATCACATTATATCCGGTCTTCGCTTAATCGTGCGTACGAACCGTGTCTTTGAAACTAACCGGTCTAAGCTTAAGCTTAACTAAAGACCCGTTAGGATTCTAATAGGTTATTACAAACCTTCGTTCCAGATTAGGAGTACCAGTAAAAGCTACGTGCGTTTGCTTATTGTGATTTATACATTGCTCAGGTAAATACTTTTAACTTATTTTCCCTATACGGGCTTGGGTTACGGTATATAGAATACCGCTTGATCGGGCATCAAATCCTCCACCGTTGGGTGGGTAATTGAATAATTTGATCGGCTCGTTTAAACAGTCTTGTTACTTAAAGCCTTTGGGGGGTTAATGACCATGTCCCGGATATCCTTGGCATCATTTTACGAAATGGCCACGACTTAAGCGCGGGGTGTAGGCGTACACCCGTCAGTGCACAAAAGAATATTGTGGTGTGTCTATTGATCTTTAACCCGGAAAAGATCCGGGCTACTGAACGCACAAGGAACATGTAATTCGTTCACAAGATTATATATTTAAATAATTCTCCCAAGTTAAATAAAATGTTTATGCCACGTGCATCCAAACCAATTTTCAATCATTTTCCAAAATGAGTCAGTTGATTGTATTTACCAGTGTAAACTGACGTATTTTCCCAAAAAGATTAAATGCAGGTACTAAGCGTAATTGGCTGGGATTTCTCCTTAGCATCATTAGAAGTCTCGCAAGCTTAAGATGCCTGAAGTCTGTTGAACTATTTCTATTTTATTTTCGATCCTTCTGTGGATAAACTTCCGAATATTGTGACGTTTGATATTACAATATTAAATTCGGTTGTATTATATCTTTTAAATTGCTTCCGCTGTGCATATTAAATATTGTGTTGTTTGACTATTATGTTGCCAACCACGTCACGATACTCCCCCACCGGGCCCACCGGTGACACGTGGAAATCGGGGTGTGACAGGTTGGTATCAGAGCCAACACTGAGTGAATTAAACACTAGCCTTTTGTGTTTAATCTCAGTTACACAATTGCACATATCTAAACTTTCGAGTCTAGACAAATAACATAGGACAAATTCTACCTTGTTTGTTTTTTGTTTTGTCCTTTAATTTTATATATTTTGTTGTTATCTCATATTATAATGACAGGATTTGAAAATGCCGCCAAGATTCTTTAGGAGAAGAGGACGAGGCAAGTGGCCAATCACCGCCCCCAATGACAACGAGGCAGGACCCTCGAATGTGCGAGCTCCTTCCACCACGGAGAGTGACGACCCCCGGCAGAACCGGAGGAACCTATTTGAGCCGGCTAGACGGTCGGTTTCACACAGCTCAACACCTCCTATTCCTAACCCTTATGGGCCACAGCCGGAGTACGAGCCCAACAACCCTCAACCTTCATACATACCATTACAGCGATCCTTATCGCACAACTCTTTTGGTGACCCTACACCAGTTTTTAGGGGCCGGTTTAACCCGGCAAATTTCATACAAGAACCAGTGGGTTTCAACCCATTGGGACCGGAGGACCATTTCTCTGGCGATCACGCGGACGATATGGACGAGGATACGGACCCCGTCGAACCAGCCAGTGGTACACCAAACCACCCGATAGAGATCTCTGACGGATCATCTTTCCACGGATCACCCTATGTGGGTCCAGATAGCTTTCAAGCTATGTTTACCAGGCACGAATGGTATTATACACCTCCTCGCCATTCACCTCCTCAGCAACAGCAGCAGCAGCAACGGGATCCCTCTGAGGATCCAAGATTTGTGGCAGTCACGCCACCACCTCCACCGCCACCAGTTCAACCGGCACCTCCTCAACCGCCGAGGCGTAGGAGGACAGGCGCACGTATGTCGGCGCGAGCGGGGGATTTCCATTTCAGCTCCCCACGCCAATCCAGTGGCAGCCATTACCCGCCACATCAAGAAGATCCACAAATGGGTGGACCTTCACACCTAGTTGCACCGTAACCACCGCCTATGGGTTTTGATAACCCAATTCCAGCATACACGGGTTCCATGGCGTATAACCCGTTTGAACAGCCAGTGCACACCAACTACAACTACGCCGAAGCCGATCCTTACATGGTAGCGGCTAACTACAACACCCAAGGACCCTATGGAGATCCATGGGGAGTAGGGTACCCAACACATGGGTACCAAATACCTCCAAGACCTATTATCAGGCAACAATCGCAACCACCAAGGTTCTCCCCACCAGAGCGTAAGAAATTCTGCAAAGGTTGGACCATGTAGAGCGAGAGTTTCACAGGGAACGAAGGGAGCGACAAACTTTCTTCCAAGGATTAACGAGCCTAATTAAAGGGAAGAGCAAGAAGAACCGCTGAATCCTTCCATTTGTTGTTGAGCCCCTGCGTGGGCCAGTCTTGCTGTGTAAACCCCTGCGTGGGTATGCTTGTTTGTTTTGACCCCTGCGTGGGTCTATCTTTCTGTAAACCCCTACGAGGGTATGTTATTTGTGTAAGTCCCTGCGTGGACTATTATGTTATTAAGCCCCTGCGTGGGTATGTGTTTTATTAAGCCCCTGCGTGGGTAAGTACTTGTTTAAACCCCTGCGTGGGTAAGTTTGTTTGTTGAAAAGACCCGTTTAGGGCAGCGTGTAATATTTTAATAAATTAATGGAATGTTTGTTTTATAAATTTCATGTTTGCCATTATGCGCATAGATAAATTATATATGAAATAAATAAATTAAAATCATTCCTTTTGAAATAATCTGCCAATGTAAATTTTTAAATAAGAATCTTAAAGAGTGAAACCTAGCCTTCGGGTCATTATAAGACCGGGCCAAGATGGTAAGACCTGTTCAAAAGATTCAAATCCCAGTTAACATCTGAAAACATGTTAACACTCCTGGCAGACGTGATTCGTTAAAATCACACTCGTCATTTTATATAAAAGGATCTTTCTAAAAGATTCCTAACCCAATTTTATGATCTCTGAATCATGGGTTTAGGTCATCAATTAAGATGATCATATTTTGACCATACGTGGTAATATAGCGCCTACGGGCCCTGCTCATTTCCATATGAGCCAAAAGATAGTGGTAGCGATGACTCCCTGTCAGATAAAGGTAATGAACTAGGTTCAAACCTTCATGCTTTGATTCTCTGAAATCATAGCTTATAATTTATACATGTCCTTGTGACTAGGCCTATTGTGCCAGTATACCTTCATATTTTGATTCTCTGAAATCATAGCTTATAAATTTAAAAGTGTCCATGTGACTAGGCCTTTTGTGCCACAAATAAAACTGTTATTGTTTTATAATTAGGATAAATTATGATAGAAATCCTAAATAAATATGATTAATAAATTAACCAAATATGGTCTCTGTTTACCATGGTTAATGAATTACCCTAAGGGGCAATTCCATAATAAACTCCCAAATAAACTATTGTCCTTGTTTTCTGTAACAGTTCAATTAAAATGGCTAACTCAGACGAGATAAATAGTCATCCAGTGGAGAACATTGATAACGCCCGGATTAATTTAACGGGTGCTGAGTTAAAAGCGTTGGTCGACGACGCAGTTACAAAGGCATTGGAAAGGCAGTACGAAGAGTACAGTGGGACTCGTAGTAAGACCCTATCTACACAGCCTTCAAAGCCACCGTCCAAGAAGGACGAACCGAAGAAAGATGATGATCGACACTCTTCGAACCACCAAAGTGCTCCATCTCAGCATGTTGTACTAAACCAGGGACCCCGTGACAAGGGTTGCTCTTATAAATATTTTGTTTCCTACAAACCCTGGGATTTCACTGGGGAGAAGGGAGCCATTGACTGTATGACGTGGCTGGATGAGATGGATACGGTTGTGGATATCAGCGGATGCGCTGAGAGAGACGTGGTCAAGTTTGTGTCGTAGTCTTTTAAAGGTGAAGCTTTAGCATGGTGGAGATCTCTGATTCAAGCCACCGGGAAAATCCCATTGTACAATATGTCATGGGATCAATTTGTTGCCCTTATCAGGGAGAATTACTGCCCTCAGCATGAGGTGGAGAAGATAGAGTCTGATTTTCTATCATTGGTGATGACAAACCTTGACTGTCAAGCTTACCTAACGAGCTTCAACACAATGTCCCGGTTGGTTCCTTATCTGGTAACCCCGGAACCAAAAAGAATAGCTCGTTTTATCGGTGGTTTAGCCCCGGAAATCAAGGCAAGCGTGAAGGCTTCTCGGCCAGCTACTTTTAGATCTGTAGCTGACATATCCTTGTCCCTCACTTTGGATGCGGTCAGGCAGAGATCGCTGAGGAATAAGGAGGCTGAGAAAAGAAAACGTGAAGATGATAGTTCACGGAGATCGAACAAGAAGCACCGTGGGAACGGTGACAACAAGAAAGGATCTGAGTCAAGGAAAGATGGGCATCATTCTGGTGAGAAGCCCAAGTGCAAAATTTGCAAGAAACGGCACTATGGAAAGTGCAGACTTGAGTCGAACTCAATGACTCAGTCAAAAACCTATGCATGCGGTATATGCAAGTCCACGGATCACAAGACCTTGGATTGCAAGAAGATGAAAGACGCAACGTGCTACCGTTGCAATGAAAAGGGGCACATTAAAACCAACTGCCCTAAATACACCAAGAAGCCTGAAGAGGCCAAGAAGACTAATGCCAGAGTCTTCAGAATGGACGCAAAGGAGGTGGTTCTAGACGACAACGTTATTACAGGTACTTTCCTTGTAAATGACGTCTATGCTATAGTACTTTTTTATTCAGGCGCTGATAAGTCTTTCGTTGATAATAAGTTTTGTGAATTGTTGAAACTACCTATCAAAACCTTAAACGTGAATTATGAGGTGGAGTTAGCAGATGGCACCCTAGAAACCGTCTCTACTGTGTTAGATGGATGTGTTATATCCATTAAGAACCATTCTTTTCCTCTGTCTCTGCTTCCCTTTAAGTTGGCCGGTTTTGACATAGTTCTGGGTATGGACTGGTTATCTCATAACCATGCCCAAATTGTCTGTAACAAGAAACAACTGGTAATAAAGACTCCGTCTGGTGAATCACTTACCATTCGGGGAGATACCCAGTATGGGCTGCCTGAGCAAGTGACTATGCTCAAGGCTTCAAAATGTTTAAAGAAGGGTTGTGTCATCTACATGGCACAAGTGATTATTGATGAGCCCAAACCGAAGATAGAAGACATCCCTGTCATCTCTGAATTCCCAGAAGTTTTTCCGGAAGAACTACCTGGTTTGCCACCAGATAGGCAAGTGGAATTCAGGATTGATATCATCCCCGGAGCAGCACCTGTTGCTAGAGCACCCTACAGGTTAGCACCAACGGAGATGAAAGAATTGAGGACACAGCTAGATGAATTGCTAGCCAAGGGTTTCATTAAACCTAGTTCGTCTCCTTGGGGAGCGCCAGTCCTGTTTGTCAAGAAGAAGGATGGATCGATGCGTCTGTGCATCGATTACCGAGAGCTTAACAAGGTCACAATAAAGAATAGATATCCTTTGCCCAGGATCGACGATTTGTTCGATCAGTTGCAAGGAGCAAGTTATTTTTCGAAGATTTATTTGAGGTCAGGCTACCATCAACTGAAGGTTAGAGATGAAGACGTGCATAAAACAACATTTAGGACTCGTTATGGTCATTACGAGTTCCTAGTGATGCCTTTTGGGCTCACTAATGCACCTGCCGCGTTCATGGATCTCATGAATCGCGTTTGCAAGCCGTACTTAGATAATTTCGTCATCGTTTTCATCGACGACATTCTTATCTATTCGAGGAATCAAGCTGACCATGAGAAACACCTTCGATGTATTCTCAAGCTCCTGCATCAGGAGAAGCTCTATGCCAAATTCTCCAAGTGTGAATTTTGGCTTCGAGAAGTCCAATTCCTTGGACACGTGGTTAGTGAGTGTGGTATCCAAGTGGATCCCGCTAAGGTTGACGCAGTTATGAACTGGCAAGAACCAAAGACGCCTACAGAGATTCGTAGCTTCCTGGGATTGGCAGGATATTACCGGCGTTTCATTGAAAATTTTTCAAGGATTGCTGCACCCCTAACTTCCTTAACTAAGAAGAAAGTAAAGTTCGTTTGGGGCCCTAAACAGCGTGTCAGTAACGAGTGCTAGAATGGCAGTGTGGCCCTTGCGCAAACACTTCTGGGCCTTAAGGAAAGAGATAATGCCTACGACAGCACCACTCTTGTCGCCATGAATCACGAGGGGTTCTTTACCAGAACGAGGGATGCGGACATGCTTCTCGTTGCAAATAATCTCCGCTTGATGTTGGGATAGCCAATCCATCCCAATAACGACGTCGAAACTACCAAGTACGATAGGAATGAGATCGATAGAGAATGTCTGACCAGCTAAGACGAGGTTACAACCTTTAACTATGTGTGTGGCTTCCAGACTTTTACCGTTTGCTAGCTCTACCGTGTGTTTGGTGTTCAGGAGTGTTGGAGTGCGCTTAAGCATTTGGCTTACTTTTAAGGACACATAACTAGTATCGGCACCCGAATCAAATAAAACAGTAACAAAGAAGTCGTCCAGAAGAAACTTACCCATCACAACGTTGGGATCGTTCCTTGCATCACCCTGACCCAGCACGAACACACGTCCCCTGACACCATTGCCATTATTGTTACCCCCGTTGTTGCCTCCATTGTTGTTCCCGTTTCCTTTGTTGTTGTTGTTCTGGTTCTGGTTCAGCTGAGGACAGTTCCTTTTAAAGTGGCCTTCAGCGCCACACTGAAAACATCCTTTATTGCCCTGCTGTTGCTGCTGCTAGTGGTTCTGTGGAGCTTGTTGTTGTTGTTGGCGATTCTGATTTGCTGGTCGCGTGCTCCTGCAATCCTTTGCTTCATGACCAAACTTGTTACACCTCAGGCATCGACCCTTGTGGCACTGCCCGCTGTGGTGCAAATGACATCGGTTGCACTTAGGGTGATTTCCCTTGTACCCACCCTGACCTTGATTCCCAGAAGACTGCTGACTGGGGCTCCTGTACTCATATGTCTTTCGCTGCTGAGACTGAACTGAAGTAGAACCCTTGCCCGAATTTCCATCCCACTTGCGCTTGTTATCACTGGGAGCATCAGTAGTAGTAGCGCTAATACGCTTGGGCAGCTTGTTCTGCTCAACTGCCTGATCGGTGAGACGATGAGCCAACTTGATGATTTGCTGAATGGTACCAAGATTTGCTGAGGTTACGTGGCTTTGAATTTCTGGCACCAAACCCTTAAGGTACAGCTCGATACGCTTGATAGGAGGATCCACCATAGTGGGACACAGGATGGCTAATTCGTTCGACCTCTTTGTGTATGCCTCGATTTCAGACCCCGTCATCTTCAGATTGAAAAATTCTACCTCTAGCTTGTGGATGTCGTCACGACTACAGTACTCTTCTTTGATCAGTTCTTTGAAACCGTTCCATGGGGTGGCATTAGCAACCGCCAGCCCTAGCAGTTGAACCTGTGCTTTCCACCAGGTTAACGCAGCACCTTCGAGTGTTCCAGTAGCATATTTCACCCTACGATCTTCAGGGCATTCACACATCTCGAAAACAGACTCAAGCTTCTCGAACCAGTGAAGAAGACCTACAGCTCCTTCTGTGCCGCTGAAAGTACTAGGTCGGCAATCCATGAACGTTTTGAACGTACATACGGGAGGATGAGCATGTTGACCTGTTGTGTGAGAATAAAAGACAAGGTTAAGCACGAGGGTTGGTTTGCGAGGGTAGGTTCTAGACGTCCTAAGATGGGTTGATATGGCAGGTTATACCTCCTGCAGGGACAGCTGCGAGTGCCTCAGCAACCCGTTCATTGATCAAAGCCGTCAACTGAGCTTGAGTTTGGTTGATATGTCCTCCGCGTCCGCTCATGATCTTCACAACGAAGCAACGTAAGTGAGAAAAGTGTCGCGAAAGTGCGTAAGCGTGGGATAGCAGGAGAGAGTAAGCACACAAGGTTCAAATAGCAGTTATCACGTTAACTAGTGCACAGTGTGAACTATCTAACCGACCATATAAAAAAAATCATACCACCTATTGTGTCGAGTCTTGCACGTGGAGCGAAGTCTGTTTAAGTTTGTTAGTAATCTGTATAAAATAACCGAACATAATCTGTATCACGTTAACTAGTGCACAACACTGGTCATGACAGCAGAAACAGCAGTAGTCATCGGCTGGGATTCCATTCTGAAAAGTAACATAATGCAGGAACAAATCAGTAATATAGTCTGTTTAAGTTTGTTAGTAATCTGTATAAAATAACCGAACATAATCTGCACAGAAAATAAGAAAACTGAAGAAACAATAATCGATTGAACCGGGCTTGTGTTTGACACAATTCCCTTAAACAGATTCGTCGTCTGTTCCCAGGGTACGCCGGTTCGAAGCAGCACCGCGCACTGCCGGACTCGAACACTTGCCTGAAAAGTAAACCGGAGAATGCTGCAGAGAGATCGAGAGAAGAGATTGTTTTCGGTGTGTAAAACTGTATTGGTCTGGTCTAGTTTTATAGTCACAGAATTCATAACCGAATTCTGGACATTATTGCAATGAATTAAGAACCATTTTAAAACTGATAATGGTCATTAGTACAGTTTTAAAACTGATAATAAAAACCATTTAACACAATAATGATCATCATAATACTGAATAATCATTTCAGTTTAAAACTCATTAACTAGCCCAACCGTTACAGTTTTAAAGACTAATTAAAAAAAACATAATTAGTCAGTCTCGAGTGCAAAAACTGTCTCCCGCGAGCCCGGGTTTTCGGAGCTGCATTCGTGTCCGCAGGACGTGCGGGCGTACACGAGTTCAACTAAATCCGGTTCCATTTTTTACACCCCCCCTGCGCGCGCGGGGGTAGGACTTGTGGTAAAACATGTCATAAGACTTCAAAGGCTTCATTAAGGTTTCACCTTATAAATAGCCTATCTTTTTGTTCCCACTCCGATGTGGGACAAAGTGGTTTTACCACTTGTGACTTTCCATTCACACTATAACTTCCAACAAACCATTCACCTCTCTTCCTCCTGCATCCCTTTGCCATTCAACCCATGCACAATACAAATTCAACCTAAACAATAACAATATCTAAAAACAACTGTAAGACTATGTACATACAAAGCTAACTATTTGAGGAAAAAATAAGAAGACATTTTGGTGCCCTCATTTGATTTCAAAAGAATGAAACTCTAAAACAACCTACCTAAGAATCTACACATAAGTATATGTTTTTGCTCAGATAAAATTGAAAACCAATAAATCAAGATCTATTTTGGGTGGTCTATTTTGGGCGGTGGCAAGAGGTGAAAAAGGCGTTGGAATTGGAGAATATGATGTGGAGATGGATTTTTTAAAACCCCACCACCAGAATACTAAGTAATTGGTAGGAGTATTATTTCATTTGATAAGTCTTGTAATTATTTATAACGTAAATCAAATTCGATTATATACACATGGTCATCAGTATATAAAAGTTGCACACTTTATTACCAATCACCTTGCTGTAAGTCAAGATATCGCAAAAGCCAACACTTACAACTGCAAACCACAACAAAACAACCAAGATTAAGAAGAATAGCTGAAATGTAGTGTCACACCCCCAAAATCCACCATGCGGAGTATCACCGCTTGGAGGCGTGACATGACCAGGATCTAGCCACCAATCATATTGAACAACACAATTAAGTAAATAAAACCAACCACAATACGATTGGTGACCAAAAGAAAGTAAACCGACTTTAAGTTAACAGCGGAAGCATAAAACATAACCCCAAAACATAAGTTTGTAGTTCATAAGTTTAAAGACCAAAACATAAGTTCCGTAAGTTCATAAAGTTTATTTAATAAGCACGGGACATAAGAGTCCAAATCCCACAACAACCTCCTCCTCGTGCAAGCTCCATAAGCATCTAGCGACCTGTAAGGCATGTAACAACGAGTCAACAACAAAGTTGAGTGAGTTCACGGTTGGTTGTTTAGTTTTAAGTTGTTTCCGAAAACGTGGTTTGACTTTTATTGGCTTATTTGCCGTGGGGGTTACCCCTTAGTTGAAAGTATGTTTAACCAGTTCCTTTTATTACCCAAACCATATCCATAATCAGTGGGGGCTTCCCCATGTGAACTACTAGACCGTATGATATCGACTACTAACGAATTTTGTTGTGCCCTACGTCAATGTTCTATCATCATTGACAGTTTGCCATAGTCCATTAGTACAGGCCCGTCCGAACGGCACGGTGTGAGGTTTGTTAAACCTAATAGCGCTATTAACTAATGACCCGCTCGCCATCGGCCTCGGCGATTAACTCGATATAAAATGAGGGACTTAATGATAGAGTTTTGTCTAGTAAGTTTTAAGGTTGTTGTCCTACCCAAGGAGGACGAACGTACGTATTCTACCCAAGGAGAATACGCAGGATTAATATTGGCATCCTACCTATGGAGGATGGCCGTACATATCCTACCCAAGGAGGATATGTAGGTTCCGTTTTAAATTCTTTAACCCATTCCCAACCACCGGGAATCCCATGCCTTAGAAAGTGTGTGAACTCACCTTGGTTTGCTCGGTTAGATTAATTACTCAAATAATCAGGAAATCAAGCACGTCCTAATAAGGTACAGATAACAATCAGTTTTTCATGCACAACACGTATCCTACGTACGGTTTATCTATTCGTTACTTCTATCACATACCACACAATTCGAATGTCAAGTTATATCGTTAAGTTACGTTATTTTACCCTAAGTAATATAACCATCACACAAAATAGACAAGTATCCACACAAGTGTTCTAGTATAAAATATATATATTCTAAATATATATTTATCCATTTTACTTGTAAAAGTCAACCTCCGATACTTTGTATTTTGTAACAAAATCTTTGGCGAAGTTTACAAAGTTAAAAATTTATTCGTAACCACTTGTTAGAAGAATATTTTCTAAGTGTCCGATTTTTAGAAAATTTCGCCAGAGTTTCCTTTGTAAATGGAGGTGTCCATGCTTATAAGCATATCATTTTCTTTTGTAAACATCATTCAAACAATTCTCAATCAACAATATACAACCTCTACTAACCAAACTTGTCAAAAACAAGCATAAACTATAAACTCATGAACTTGAAAATTTATAAAAATATGTAGTAACTTACTAGCATACTTAGTAAGTCTTGTTACCTTTTGAAATGTGATTAGTTCTTTAAAAACTTTATTTTTAAAGAGTTTAAGTGTTTACAACTTCAAATCATATTTTCTAAAAATATTTCTTTGTGAACTTTTCTTATTACACAAGTGTTTCTACACTTGTTTATTTACCAAGAATGTGATTAGTTTATGTAAGATCCAAGTTTTAGTGAAACTCATATTTTTAACTTGGTTCCTTTGAAAAACCACTCATGGATCTTTAGATCTACATGATTATAACCTACTTTGATCTTTATTTTTCAAGAAATCACCCATTCATTCAAGTTCATAGTTTATGTGTGGATGATTCCATCATCCTACAACATTCTTACTTTCTCATTTTGCTAGATCATGTTTTTAATCATGATTTAGCAAGACCCTATGATGATCCATATCAACTACATGAGTAACAACAACCAACAAGCATCACAACACATGAATATCATGATTTCTTCATTATTTTAACCATACTTTATCACCAAGTTAGTTTATGTTCAAGACTTCTTCATAAGATTCATTAAGGTTCTTAACATTTTGATCATTATACATCATTTACCACTTAAACAAGATGTAAAATGCAAGGATCTAAGTTCTTACCACTAGCTCAAGGCTAGGGAAGTTCAAGTGTAGAAAAGTGATGGTTAATAGCACTTGCAAGAGGTCCTTCAACTTCCGAGAACACCGAGCTTCGTTGTACACCTTCTAACACCTTTGAGTAAGCTTGGAATTGAATGATGAAGATTAGATGATGGTGATTGTGGGTGGTCTTGTGTTCGGTCGAAACAAGCAAAGGAAGGAAGAAAGAAAATGTTTGAGTGTTGTGAGGATGAGAGTGAATGAGGGACTTGTGGTTTTAAAGATAATCCTCCCAACATCTAATTAACCTTTGGATAATGTGCTCCTTAAGTACATAGCAAGCTTAATAAACAAATGAAGAAAATCCAAGTGGGGATCCCACTTCTAGAACCGGTTTTGAGGGGGGGGGGGGGGGTCTAGTTGGGATGCAATGGTAGTTAGCTTAACTAGTTAGGAGATTAAGTAATTTAGTTAGTGGTTTATGTGTGTTATGTAATATATAGTGTGTTAGGGTGTTCGGGGCCCATAACTAGTTCAGAAAAATAAAAACAATGCTTCTTGCAATATTTAGTGTTCCGGGTAATGTCCGGTTGTTCGGTTAGGTACCGTTCCGTTAAAGTGCTAAGTTATTCCATATAGTGTTCTTTATATATCTTTTTGTAACATTTTTAATTCTCAACACTTGGGAAAGCATACAGGATTATTTAGTAACTTTTCTGCACAAGACTAGTATGTTAACAAGCACATGTAAGTATAATGCAGTAACCAGAAAGCAGTTAAGTAATTCCACACAGTCATCAAACACTTTAATTAACATAAATAAATTGAACGGTTACATGAAATTTTGAGGGTTGTCACATGTAGTAACATCATGTGAAACAATTTCAAATAAATGGTTCTGATCTAGAACCAGTTCTTAAATATAATGATGTGAAGAGTTTTGAAACCGGTGATAATCCATTCGGTTCTATTTTAACAGGTTTCAAAACATATATTCTCAAACCAACTTCATAACAATGAATCAAATCGGTTTGCGAGACTTCAATTATTTACCAGTGTTATACAATCATGTTGTCATGCATACTTGTTGGCCATTTTGATTATGATATAATATAGACCTGGCAAACGGGTTGGGTCGGGTCATGGGTCAAAACGGGTCAATTATAAAAAAAGGTTGTTTTGGTTCGGGTCGAAACGGGTCCGGGTCGGAACGGGTCTGGGTCGGAACGGGTTCGGGTCAGACCGGGTTTCGGGTCGGGTCGGGTTTTACTTTACTTTAATTTAAATAAACAATAGACAACAATTTATTAAAATAAACAGCAAATTACCTGTGAAGTAGGATCTTTAAATCCTCCACTGATAGACATCAATGGGAATTAACCGTTCTTCTTCCCGCATCTGAACTTCTTCCAACACCAGAAATCCCGCCTTGCATAATCGCCATTTGTGATTGATTAAGAGCATACGGCATTGCCATGTCAGTACCAAGCGAGGCAGAAGGTCCCAAGCGCGATTCCATCGCCTAATTAATATAAAGTTATAAACGTCCGTTAGGATAATCATTTAAGATTGTTTTATAGGGAAAATTCTACTAATGTTTTGTTGAAATATATCTTACGTCTTTTGCCATGAGTCCTTCAAGGTTAAAATCCATTCGAGGATTAATGGTAGCAAGTTTCATCGACAAAAACTGCAGAAATTAAAGTTCAATGCTTTCAAAACATAGAAATTAAGAAGATATCATTTTCGGTCATCATAGTATCATACCTCGACCTGTCGTTGTAGTGACTGTACATAGTTAATGATTTCATCTAGCATAACCGCTTTGCCGGTGACCTTAAAAGTTCAAACAGATTCAACATTAAGTGATATTAGAACTTTTGTTTGGTACAAATTCAAGATTCTGGTGGCAAACTTGTAAATAATTTTAATAACTAACCTTGCTACATCCAGGGACAAGATCTTGTAGGAATTTCATTCTTTCACTAATCTTCTCCCCTCTCACCTATTATATACTATCAATTTGTAATATTTGTGGGCATTGCAAGTTGTATTCTTTGCTTAATAAGTTGGACAGTAGTTTTTGATAAAACTATGGGTTGATTCCACCATTCATATATGTGTATGAGATCTGTAACAAATTTTGTTTTAATAATCTTTCATCTCTCCATTTGATCAGATCCCATTCTCACATCTCTTTCTCTCTCTAAAACTCTCTCTTCTCTCCAGTTTATCAACTCTTTCTCTCTCTAAAACACTCTCTTCTACACTTTTCCCGGCGAATACTGGTGTCACCGTTTACGCTCCTTTGACGGTGTTATTTTATACAGAGAAACATGGAATGTGTTTCTAGATAGAGAAAAATATTGAGATGTGTGTTGCTTTGCAGTTGCCGACGCTTTTCCGGCCGTTGACGGCGGTGACGGAACTTATTTGGTGTTTTGGTTGACCGATGTTGGGGATTTTAAAACTGATGTATGTTTCATTCTTTGTGTGTATTTTCGGTATCGGTGCCGGCGCCGACACCGGTGAATAACCACAATCTTCACACCGGTTACAACCAGTGGTTTGTGTTTGATGTTTTTGAGGTGTTGAGGCCGGTGACGGTACCGATGTTGACGAATGTGGCTATGATGAGGTGTAATTTTACTTGAACATTCTTCATAGTGGTATGGCATGGATGGTGGATGGTAGGTTTTGAACCTACAACCCCGTTGCAACCACTTCTTTCCACACTTCTGAGCCTAATTTTGAGATTTTGATTTTCATCTTGTTTTCCTTTTATAGCGATAGTAAATTTTCATGATTTGTATGTTTTTCCGATTACTCTTCTCTCAAAAATACATAATTGATTTGGTTTATACACTAACACCCAGCAGTACATGACTCTTCGTATGGCTTCTTAATTCTTAATTTGTATAATATTTATGGGAAACTCATATACTAATAATAATTTATTGGAACATTAAAGTAATTTGTTGAAGGCTCCAATAATACAAATTACTTTAACTCACGTTATTATGATTATGCAAATGGATGATTGTTACTGGGTCATCGGCGTTGTCAAACTTCAAGAATATATGTTTACTTTTGGGTAGAGGATTTGTGTTCTAATGGGTTTTGTTTTGTACCGTTGCTACTAGCAACTACGTATATTAAAAGTGGTGGTGGATTAGGATCAAATACAAAGGATACTTATGGTAAATTTGTATATGTCACGTCTTAATTTGTAATCCCCGAGCCGCATCGCGGCGGGTACTTTCATCTAGTTAATAATCAAAGTAAAACACTTCTATAAGTCAATCATTTGAAGTGAAACTTCATATTCTACCATGTTTTATGACATTTTAATATCCACTAAAATTCTATTTTATGACATTTTAATCTATTTGTATCATCTACTGTATGTATTCTTATGGGGAGTGACATATAGAAGATAAAAAACGATTGAATACGACAATCGGGATATATTTAAGGAAAAGCTTACTCTTTCTGCAAGACTATGACTGTTGGTAGCTTGACCTCTTTGCGCCCGAACATGAATGTATTCATCACCACCGCCACTAAATTCCGCTTCACCGGCCAAAGTATTGCCGGAAAAACTTGAACCACCTTGTTTAGCTTGACGTCCGTCATCGGTCAAACAGTCAACAGGCAGGGGCGTCTCTTTAGACCCATCAACAGAAGGCGATTTGAACCCGTTCCTTACAAACCCCTCTTGCGGGTGAACCTACAAAATCCTTCAAACTGCCTCTCCTTCGCAATCTCTCTCTTCTGATTCTCTCCTTGTCTCTCTTACTATGATGACCGTCGTTGCTCAAAACGGTCATACGGTAACCGTCGTCACTGTTGACTGCCGTTGCGGTTACCCGACATAACCCCACCACCATGTACGGCGGACCCGTCTCTGATGTCGACGCCGGAGAGCCATGTGCGGCGCGTCCACCGTGTTGAAGCCGGAGACTTCTCCGGCTCTGTCTCCCATCTCTTCTCCCCTTTCTCTCTCTCGAAGCTCTGTTTCATATATGGGTTAGGGTTAGGTTTTGTAGAAAGGAGAAGGGCAGTGGGTATTTGGATGCGTGGCAGGTGGTGGGTTTTACCACTGTTCATTACTGTTCATTTCGTTCAGTTTTTAATATATGTATAACTAGAAACACAACTAGCAACCAAGTTATCAACTAGATCTCGCACATGATGTGCGCACACGACTTACAAATTTTCAACGATTGATATTAGAACACCACGATAGGACATCTAAATGGTATAGGTAACCAATTTATGGCCCCAACCCTATAATTTAAATTCAGGATTTAGATGGGAATGGCTGGCTATATACAACAAACAGATCTAAACACAAACTACCACAACACATGATAAAACACACAACAAACGCACAAACAGCACGCCTCACAGATGCTGGTACTCGGGATTAAAAGCAAGGGCCTCTCGATATATCATCTCCTTCATCTGTTCTTCAGTCGGGGCGTGATGCTCAAAGTCGAAGTTAAAAGGGGTCATGCACACAGGCTCATCACTGATGTCGTGCAGTGACGTTAGATATGGATGGGCGAGTGCATCTTCAACTGTAACCAACAAACATACAATTTCAATTAACGCAATAATAGTAAATGGTTTGTATTTTTATTTCTAACGGGTCAAAGAAGAGACAACAAATAATAAAACTGATCAAATAGATTATTACTGAAATAATATAACAACATAAAAAGCCAACATAGTGTTTTTTTTTATAAAGGTCTTTTCACATAAATTACCAATATTAAAGTGCCTCAACATGTAAAAGAGTACACGAAAAACTCAATAAACTGAAGTATGTATATGGAACTCTCTTAACTTGTCTAAAATGTACCTTTAAAATAATGACTTGTTAACTCTTAAAGTGGTCAAAATAAGAAGAATAATTATTCTTGCCTACTGAATGTCACTTTATCAAATTTTGAACAGTTTAAGATCTAACAAGTCATGATTTAAAAAAATATCATAATTACATTCTTTTTTGACAAGTTTAAGGACTTTAATATACAACAATTAGTTTCTTGACTCTTATGTTTATTTTTTACAAGTTGAGACTAATATACCAAAATTAGGTCGGGGACTTTTTCGTGAAAAGTAAGAAAGTATAATTGCTTTTTACGGTACTAAACCAATAATATTGTGGTTGCAATGATATTTGTTAAAAGACTATTTATAAAACAGTTAAAATTTTAGGCATTAAAAAACTATTTATTAAACAGTTAAAATGTTAGGCAAAAAGTGTATCGGTCAACCTGTAATTCTCTGTCTAGGATCAAACGTCAACATCTTTTCAATTAGATCAATGGCAGCAAGATCAACTTGCGGGAACTTTTGATTGAATGATTGGCGAGGATAATGTGGTAGTTGTCGAATATATCTTTTCGCATTTTCATTCAGAAACCCTAATTCGGCTTCCGATGGAGTTCCAATAAGCTGCATGGTCAAAATCATTTCAAAAGTTATAACAAATCAAAAAGATGAAAAACTCATTTATGTATAGAGTAAAATGCCATTTCCGTCCCAGGGATTTGGCCAGTTTTGCGACTTTCGTCCAAAGGTTTGTTTTTCCGCATCTAGATCCAAAAGGTTTCAATTCAAATCTTGCCATTTTCATCCGGCTCGTTAACTCCATCTATTTTCTCCGTTAAATGAGGGGTATTTCCGTCTTTTTTGTTAACTTAAAGGGCAATTCGGTCTTTTTCAATTTATCTACAAGCATTTAGCATAATGTACAGGTATTCAAAGGACCGAATTACCCTTTAAGTTAACTAAAAAGACGAAAATATCCCTGTCTTAACGGAGAAAAATGAATGGAGTTAACGAGTCGGATGAAAACGGCAAGATTTCAAACCTTTTGGATCCAGATGCGGAAAAACAAACATTTGGATGAAAGTCGCAAAACTGGCCAAAGCTCAGGGATGAAAATGGCATTTTACTCTATGTTATATAAAATTTTGAAAATTTAAATAACAAAATACCTCCATAAGCAATCTTAGCTGGTGTACATGGTCTCTACCAGGAAACAAGGGTTTGCGGTCCATTAATTCCATAAAGATGCAACCGACAGACCATACATCAATAGCAGCAGTATAATCAGAAGAGTTTAACAGCAGCTCTGGTGCGCGATACCATCTGGTGACAACATATTCCGTCATGAAATCGGTTTCAGACGTGACGCGCGCTAACCCAAAATCACAAATCTTCAGATCACAATTGGCGTTCAGGAGAAGATTGCTTGGTTTCAGATCCCTGTGCAGCACATTTGCAGAATGTATGTATTTTAATCCTCGAAGAATCTGATACAAAAAATACTGCAAAACGAAAATAAAAAAAAATTACAGATTCATTATAAGTATGCATTTCAATTATCAAGACAGAAGAGATACTAGTCTCTATAAAATAACATCAGATCAAGAAAAACATACCTGACAATGTTCCTCTGATAATGATTGATTCGAACGAATTATTTGATGGAGATCAGTATCCATAAGCTCATAAGCAATGTAGACATCATTAAATGCCGTCCTCCGTGGGGGCGGAATTATATCTCTGATTGCTACAACCTACATGAAAGAGGAAGCAGGCATCAGTATATGTAATTATGTATAGTAGATGCCTATTGAAAACGGCGGTGGTTTCGGCAATAATTGCACAGACAGATTTTAAACTTATTAACCCTAATCAATAATTTACATCCCCTATAACTCATACGGTCATACCTCAATATCAGCAACAAACTGAATGCTCTAACTAACATAGTGACCAATATATTATTTTCAGGAGACTAATGTCACATTTAAGTATTTAACATCAATGATCAACTAATCAATTAACTGCAACCGATTCCGGCTTTAATAATCAGTGCATGCATTCCAAACTAACCATGAAAACAGTTAAAATCACAACCAGAAACAAACATAATTAACACCACTACTTACTAACATTTTCATGATCCATATGCCGCAATAACTTAATCTCCCGTAGCGTCCTCTTCGCATCAATTTTATTGTCAAACGCGTTCGCAATCTTCTTAACCGCAACATGCTCATTCGTCTCCAAATTCAACGCCGAACTGAAAACACACAGTTTTACAAAATCATCTACAATCAACGACTAAACACAACAACAACAACAACAATATCAACAAAACTAGGGCCACCGATCGAACAAGAAAAATCGTTTGTTAAGGAAATATACATGTTCACGAACTGTTCATGAACAATTACCGAGCGAGATTTTATGTTAAGGAAATGAACGCTTTTGTGTTCGCTTGTTAATTTTACGTATCAAACGCAAACAAACGTTTCATGACCACAAATGGTAACAAACAAACACAAACACAACGAGCGTTCATGATCAGAATATATACACGCAGATCCTTGTTAAATATTTTATTTGTCAGAATTTTAAATATTTAAATAAAACATAAAAACTAAAAAACACTAATCAACTATCGAGCATTTGTCAGAATTTTAAATATTTAAATAAGACATAAAAACTAAAAACACTAACGAACTATCGAACGGTACGTTCACGAACATAAATGAATTCTGTTAATATGTTCGTTCATTAAACTATGCGAACGAAATTTCTTGTTCGAATTTGCAGCCCTAAGAACAACAAACAAACAGTAGTGAGTAAAATAAAATAAGAAAGCACACCAAACGATGCCGTATGCGCCTTTGCCGATCGGCATAATCGGAGGCTTATACTTGACGGTTACTTCAAATATGTTGCCGAAGATGTTGTACTGGATGAAGCGGCCACCGTGGCTGAGAGTGGCAGGGATGGAGTCGGCTCCGGTGAGAGGCGGTGGTGGTTGTGGAGGAGCGGTGGTGGCGTCGGTCATGTCGGTGTCGGGAGGGTGATTTGGTGGATCCATGTTTGGATGAATTTAGGAATGGGAGGGAAGTGGAGTTACAAGCCCTAGAAATAGAATATGTGTATGATGATGATGATGATGATGATGATCAAGGAGAGTTGGTGGTGGGTGAAAAGATGTGTTTGTTTCTACTCAACTTCCATGAATTTGAGAATGTGGTCTTGGATATATTGATTTTAGTTGTATGTTATAAGTTTTTAATTATTTTTTTTTAGTGTATATTAGGGATGAGTATTTGTCACGAGGCTTTGGGTTTGGTCTCGTGGTAGATGGAAAACCCTTTTGCTGTTTAAATAGAAAAATGTTATGAGTTTAGTATCTCGAAAGTGTAACATTTAGTTGTTTAAAAAAATATATAGAGATGAGTATTTGGATTCAGAAACCGGTATCAAACGGTATTGAATTTCCTATACTGATTAGTCGATTCAGTATCCATTTTTGGTGTTTTCGGTAGCGACACTTTCAGTTTGGTGCTGGTTCGGCACCGATACTAGTATTTTACCTTCAAATACCAATACCGTCCGAGCATTTACGGTACTAGTACCAATACTCAATTTTAGTGATTTTTTGTATAGAAACTGGTACTGAGCTCATCTCTATTGTATATTATATATGAATGGGTTTTAACATATTAAACGTAAGAAGTAAAGATTTTTTTTTTATTTTTTTGAATTTTTTCCATCTACTTAAACATGTTTTTTAGTTGAAAAAATATATTTTTTATATAGTTACTTTAGTAGAGTAATTATGTAATTACTATACCAGAGTAATTTCAATTTATTTATTAATTTTCTTTATATTTTAGATTTTAAGACTAAAATATATGTTTGATTAGATGGAAAAAAAAATCCTTTTATTTCTAAAATTTAGCATGTTAAGACTCATTTATATAATAGCCTTTAGAATATATAGTAGTTTTATAAAGTGTTATAATTTTTTTTAAAAAGTGATAAAAGTTTAGAAAGAAAGTAAGAAATTAAGGGAAAGTTGTTTGAGAATAAAGACTATAATGATGAACAAGTATGGGCATGTTTTCTTAAAGAACATATGAGATTTACTTTTTCATTGTAGGATAGAATAAATCTGAATCTTTTTGTTCCGGCAAACAAAACTGTTTCATTATTGAAAGTGTCTCAATTAGGTCATTCAAGTTTCAAAAATGTTTCAATCAGTTCACTTAACTTTCATTTTTATTAAAATTAAAGGTTTTTTCATCCGATTCATAGGTAACCGTGATGATGTGAATTTTTGTTTCTTGTTTCTCTTTTATTTGATGCTAACATCGAACGATAACATGGATGTTAACCTGTTTTATTTTTTATTTTTAATGTAATTAAAGTGTTTTTATTTTTAATAAATATAATTTCTTATATTATAATAATCCGACCCTAGCATCTTATGCTCCATTTTTCTTTTGACACATGGAAAAAAAGACATGGCTCAATTTGAATGTTAAGTTATCTAATTGAAACAAAAACGATACGAGTGACCTAATTAGAATACTTTTGAAACTTGGTTACTATTCTGTGACATATTCCCCGTTATTAACCATCCTAACGGGTAAGGCAAATGGTGTTTACTTTTTTCTTTTTAACCAGTATTTTCTATGTCTATATGTAAATAACTCAATATTGGAATAAAATATTGCCTGAAGTTCAAAACTCACAAAACTTAAATTTATTTAAGATATAATTTAATTTTCTTTAATAGTTTATAAAACTTTAATTTAAATCTAGATATCCACATCTTTTCTTTGAATTTTGATATAAGTTTTATGTCAAATTAAGTATTTGTTTATCTCCAAATATTATTAAACTTCTCCGCTTTTTCGTCCGATTTTTCACGTGAGTTTGCACTTCGGCCCGGCTACCACATTTTTAAAAATAAAAGTTAAAGATTGTGATGATGCGTACCAAGATAGGATGTGATGAACATAAAATTTTCCGAAAAGCCAAAACAAGTACGGAGGAATCTCTGGCGAAGAGCAAACGTTGTTGATAACGTGATAGAAAACTGATAGAAATTGTATTGAATTTGGAAGTCTAAATGCCAACATACCATACAAATGTATTTATACATACAATTATGCTAGAGGAGAGATAAGGATATGTATATTTGATTTTATAATACTTATAATAACTTTTTATTTTATTTTTTACTCTATCTGATTTCAAACATATTAAATGATTATTTTTTTCTAAATTAATAGTAAATAAGTAGAAGCAATGTTGTTAGGACGAGACTCCACCAGTAGACATGGGCGGACCTACTATGTAATAAGGGGTAGCCTCCGCTACCCCTTAACGCTCCGGCGGTAGTGTAAATTTTGGAAAATTTTGACGTTTTTTCGATTTCGTTACCTTTTTTCTTTGAAATGTTGCCCCTATACGCACTTTCTAGATCCGCCACTGACAGTAGATCGGACAAGGACCCATTGGGTGCCGCTGTCTGGTTAAGAGGCATATGAACCTGATCATGGGCGGTTTTCTCGCTAACCAGGTCAGGCCGATTATTACCCCTCTCTCTTCTTCCTCCTCCTCTTCTTCTTCTTCTTCTTTTTTTTTCGATGTCCTTGTAGGAGGTGGGGGAGGCGTGGATTTGTAATTCCATCGATGATGTGGGACAATTAGTAACTGATTTATAAAAGAAGAGTTTACCACTAGTAAATATTTTATGGTTAAAAGTTACAAGGGGCTGATGATTAATATCACAAAGTACCATTATTTAAGGACTGTAGTCATTAAAACATATTTAAATAATATAAAGTTTTGTAGTCACAATTAATATATAAATCATTTTTAGTTCTTAAAAGGTCACTTGGATTTCAATAACTTGCTAAACCCACAATAAGATAATCTCCTCACTCACTAGGTAGTTTAACCGGGCAGTCTGGTATTCAAAATCGCGTTATTAAGTAGTTAGCTTGTTATGGTTCGCTAACATGCAAGACACCAAACTACTACAGCAATATAAGCATATAACAACCATTTTCTCAATCCAGCAATCTTTAAAGTTGAAAAGAAGCCACGAAGTCAAACTCTACAAAATGCTTTACAATACACATCAACCAATTCAAATCGGCTTCCAAAATATTGTATCCATCCATATAAGGTTTGCACTCTAAGCACCAATACATACAAAATATAATATATATATAAGACCGCAATACTACGGTCGGAAAGGAGAGAACAAGATATCAAGGCAAAGACGGCAAAATAGCAGATTATACAACCACCACAAATATGGTATAAAGGGATATCCATATTTGGAGGGGGTAAAATGGTCATTTCACATTGTTGCTTGGAGCGCGGCCAATGAGCCTGCATTGGTCTGGAAGTAAAGATGAAACGACTTGACCAGAGACCTGAAAAAGTTCACCATCGATTCCACACCCGTTGTGTGTGCTTTTTCCTGGTTTCAACCTCACAGACTTGACCTGAAAAACAATAATGTTAATTCATATGCTATATTAAGATACAAAGATTATTAAGAAAACACACATCCTCCATAATCAATAGCAAGTGATATACCTTCACATATTCAACATAAGGAAGAGAAAGGTGTCGGCCCATTTGCAGAAGCAAGAAGAATCTCAACAACCTTAGTCTTCCACTTCCATGAACCAACAACAAATCCAAATTACCGTCATCATGCTCTGCTTTCGGTGCCACCACTTGAGAACTCAAACTTTGAACCGTTTTACACGAATGGTTGCAAGCCAGAATACCAAGAAACTTTCCTTTCTTAACAACCCAATTTTCTTCCGTTCTAACAACCCCGCTTTCCCTCCTTTCTCCGCTTTCAACTTCTCGTGGGCCTGGCAATTCAATCGGGTGTTCCATTTCCCAATTAGGTTCCGTGTCCCATTTTGGTTCCGGGTCCCAAATTGGTCCCGGATCTGACATCGTGGATGATATGTCCTCTTTGTCATTTGCTCCTAGGTTACCCCATGACGACCTAGTAGGATCCTATTTTGTGCAACGAGTCAAATCAGTAAAATATTTGTTCATATTAGGGTTGATAGCATAAAAATGTAACCAAATTGCATATATGACATATACAAGCTGTTTGTAGTGTAAAGTTATCTAGAGTAAAATGCCATTTTCATCCCTGAGGTTTGGCCACTTTTGTCACTTTCGTCCAAAGTTTTGTTTTTCCGCATCTGGATCCAAAAGGTTTGAAATCTTTCCATTTTCATCCAACTTGTTAACTCCATCCATTTTCTCCGTTAATGAGGGGCATTTACGTCTTTTTAGACATTTTTATTTGTTTAAAACACTTTAAGAAATAAAGATCCACCTCTATTGACTTTCTCCCCACCCAAACTGTTTAATCATCACAAAAACTGTCTAAAAAGACGAAAATACCTCTGACTTAACGTTAAAAAATGGATGGAGTTAACGAGTTGAATGAAAATGGCAAAATTTCAAACCTTTTGGATCCAGACGCGGAAAAACAAAACTTTCGACGTCGCAAAAGTGGCCAAATCTCAGGGACGAAAATGACATTTTACTCAAATATCTATTTAGGCTAATAATTAGCTTGTGTTGTGTACATAAGTTTATCACCTGTGATGTCAGCCCACTCCACCCTTTATCAGTCCTCGACTTCGAACGTGTTCTCGGCCAATTTGAAGTTGACGAAACTGGTTGAGGATGGATGACTTCGGGATCTGACGTCACATTACTTCTACTACTCGAAAGACGTTTTGATTTTGGGTCAATCGCCCGTACATAATCAGACGGCTCAGTGCTACTACATGTTGTATCCATCTCGACTCCAGACCGACTCGGTGTCATTATAGAGTCAATACTTGATAAACTAGACGCTCTTGGGATTCCATCTGTAGTTGATCTCCTCATGACATCTGTATATAAATCTGACATATCAACTATATCTTTGTCGGCTAAGTGTTGTCGTTCTAGATCGTTTTTTTCTTGGGATGCAGGTAAGTATTCGAGTTCATAGCTGTATTTTGGTAAGCATAAGAACTTGAGGACACCAGCAACAAAATAACGTAGAGGACCGAAGCGTTTCTGGTATTTCTCAGAAAGTTCCAACACTGTAGCAAAGATGAATATATAATAATCAACCTAATAGTAATTATACTAATCAAACTAAGTAGACAATCCAATCTTTAGATAGCAACATGCCATACCGTCGCTAACAAAACCGAAGTATGAAACCGTCGTTCCAAAATGAATGACACCTGTTTGAATCCATTCGACAGCAAATACATCTGTAGCAGTGAGTCCTCCCTGGAAAAAATACAAGTACAATGCATATTAATATTAATAATAGCTTCAACATGAGGCAATTTCATTGTTTTTAATACGTGTTTTGAAAAATTTCGTTCTTCCCTGTGGTAAGCTTTTCGTTGATCAGCAATGCATTTTATTTTATTATTTATATATTTTTATTATTACAGTTCATCTCTAGAACAAATGAACAGCCTTTTACACCAAACTAGTTGGAGGTAGACCAAAAACTGTCCAGACTAAAGAATTGTTTGACTTTATGTTTGACTTGAAACCCATACTAATACCATGCATTACCTTCACTATAGCTAGCGCAGCAGAAACTGGGTCCCGAACACCAAGAACAGTCCAGACTAAAGAATTGTCGGAGCCAGCAGGTATGATACCAATCGGGATTGAAATTGCTTCTTTCTGATTGTCTCTGCAAAGAAGACCATTTAGAACCTGCAGGAGATATAAAATCGTGTAAATGAACTACCCGTAGGAGAATATTATTTCTATGACAATGTCTATCACCGAAACAGAACAAAATATGATTATAAGCTAAAATTTATCCAACCAATTTGACTAAAAAAAGATATAAAAAGCATGCATATTATTGTAAGTTGGCAATCATAATAATCAACGTTTAATAATTACACTCTCCATTTCTACTTAAAATACCCATTTACTATCAACTAATTCAACCTGCAAAACTCAAAGTTAACTCCTAGCATATCATTTTTGCTTTTACTAAGTACAACTATAGCTCTTGTATAACCTAGAAAAAAAGCATTGGTAACTCAACTATTTATCGCTCAATTTAGCATTCAAAATGTTAATGCATCTTTGTGTGCCCGTTACTGTGCGAATAGGCTAGTTAGAGTGTGTGTTGTATATGTAGATGTTAATGCATGAGTTTTAGTCAACGCATGAGTGTTGCGTTTGACTTGTAGAGATATGTTTAGTGATGTTGAACGTATGAGTCATGCGTATTTAGATATCAACGCATGTGACATGCGTTGTAGCTACCAACGCATGAGTCTAGAACTATATATAGGTGAGACATGCGTGGAGCCGTTGATAGTGATACGTTTTAGAATGAGAGGAGATCGAACTCACTTGTTCTCTCCTTGTGCTTAAACGATGTTAACTCTTTCGGTATGAAAGAATCTGTGATGACTAACCGTTTTGCTGCCAAAATTTCTACCGAATTTGTTATAACTACTAAAACTTCCGTCTTGAACGTATTTAAACACTAATCCTTAGGAAACACGATCCGTTTTCACGTATTTTCACAAAATACATCAGAGTCATCTAACTTTGGCAATTTCTATCACCTACCACTTATTATATTTATAGGCTACCTTTTTGGATTCCTTACAAGTTCACTCTAGCCAGAACTGTGATACTCATTCTGTGCACTTTAATAAACCTTACTTTTTTTTTGTATAAGGAACAGTAGCTGTTCACTCAAACCTGATGTCAAGTCCGGTAACTTCACTCACTTGTATTATGATATTATAGTGGCCAAATCTGATCAACTAAAAATAAAAACCAACCTCGTTGACGATTCCATCGCCTCCAACACATATAATTCCTGGTTTAGGTACAAAAACACGATAGATTGAGGATTCAAAATAATCTCCAATAAAAAACAAAAGGATAAAATAAATAAAAAAGAGATAGAATGCCTACCATCAGGACATGTGCTGAAATCAACATTGAACGCTAAATTTCTAGCATGGCCCGCAGAATTTGTCTTGACTACCTCCAGCTTAAACCCTGCTAACTGTAAATGAAGTATAAATGTATAATTCCCAAGAATAAAATGGAACTCTTAATGATTTTTTCAAAAACTTGTTAAACACAGTTACATAAATATAAGAGAGTAAAATGCCATTTTCGTCCCTGAGGTTTGGCCAGTTTTGTCCAAAGGTTTGTTTTTCTGCATCTGGATCCAAAAGGTTTGAAATCATGCCATTTTCATCCGGCTCGTTAACTCCATCCATTTTTCTCCGTTAAGTCAGGGGTATTTTTGTCTTTTTGTTAACTTAAAAGGCAATCAGGTCTTTTTCACTTTATGTACAAGTATTCAAAACCCTTTTAAGTTAACAAAAAGACGGAAATACCCCTGACTTAACGGAGAAAAATGGATGAAGCTAACGAGCCGGATGAAATTGGCAAGATTTCAAACCTTTTGGATCCAGATGCGGAAAAACAAACCTTTGGACGAAAATCACAAAACTGGCCAAACCTCAGGGACGTAAATGCCATTTTACTCAAAGCAGAGAGTCCTAAAAATATTTAAGAGAGAGAATTTTATAGTAAAACCATATTGAGAATTATATAGATTACAAAATACCTTAAATATCGGTTCAACCAAATTATGGAAAACTTTGCTAGAGCGACCACGACCGGACCGTGGATTTAAGATGACTAGCATCCTAGGTGGACTTTTACTTTTGATATGTGAATAAGAAAAGTCGGTAGGCAACATTTCGGAACCATGTTTCTGATGAGGTGAATGATCCACAAAACAATTCTGATCTGCGAATCCGGAAACCCATTGAAAAGCTTCATCTGGAGTAGAAGCCAAAAAGCGAAAATCCTTCCTGCTTCGACCGGATTTCGTAAAACAAGAAAGGCTGTATGAAGGCCTTTTTATAGGGTATGAATGTACTGTAAAATGTCTCAGACCATAGTTGTAAGACACCTGCATGTGTAACAATTAACTACAACGTTCCATATGTGAAAGCGAATGTGTAAATTAAATTGGGTGTGTATTTTATGCCATAATTATAACTTAAAAAAGAGAAATTCAAATAAGATTATATATATTAAATGTAATTGTATTAAGGCCGTTCAAAAAAATGTAATTGTATTATATACAGTTGTGTTTTTCTGTAGTAAATTTTCATTTTTATATATTAAATTGCGGAAAAAGTTAAACAGTAAAAAAAATCGGGTTGAACGGGTCGTGTTCGGGTTCATATGTATGACACGATTTTAGGGTTTGGGTCGTGTTCGGGTTCGTCTAAAATTTTCAGGTTCGGGTCTGGTTGAACCCGCCACCCACTAACACGACCCGTTTAGCACCCTTACCTTTTCGGGTGTAGAGTTAGAATCAATTTCTCCAATCTATAAGAGTAAAGATGTAGAAGTAATTTGTAAAAGGCACTATCAAACAAGTTTAAAATTCTATAAACTCTTTCGAGTGTCCAAATATGCCCAAAACATGTTTAGAATTGATTGATTTGTTGTAATAAATTATTACTAATTATACTGATAAGACTGCGGCATGAAAAAACTTTTTTCGGGATAAACTTACTGAAATGACATCATCAAGGCTTAAAACATGAGAACCCCAAACCAAAGCCTTGCTTGTAAGCTTAGCATCAACAGGATCCAAGTTAGAAAACTCTGTTGAATTTTGCGCATCAGTCGCTTTAACAGTCTTTCTCTTATCCAAAACTAGCTTTCCAGATAACACTTCATATCCCAACAAATCAGATTGCTCATCTGCAATATCAATCCTGTGTTCTTCCCTCTTTGCTTTCTTGGAATCATCACTGCTGGCGCTGACATCATTTCGCCTTGAAGCTTTAGTTTTAGAACGCTTTTCAGGAAACACAACTGGAGACGTTTGTTGACCGGTTGATATTTGGGAGCAACAATTAAGGTGGCGAAGCGCTTGCTGAGGGGTTCTTAACGAATTGCTCTTCGGAAGACTGCCACTGTTCTGCATGCCGTTTACAGTGCAGAAAAAAATGGAATGCGAATGACAGCGGCAATCCGAATTTTGTCTTGGCTGTCAAGTAAATAGATGGTCAGAGTCAACCATAAGAACCAGCATAACAAAAACAGTCAGCGTACTTAATAAACCTAGATGCGTGTAGAGCATTCTTATATAATCAAGACGCACACCAAAAGATAGATTTTCGGAGCTAACAATTACTTTTAAAGTCCCATAAAAACTACAAGATTTCCTTTCTGTAAACTTCTTAATCCATAATTACATAAACACATAAAACATCTCAATACTCATTACGACTGAAACAACAATTTGGGTAACAATCCACAGCCAATGTTGTAGAAATCGCTAGGCGCTAGTTAGGCGGTGAGGTACCGCCTAGGGATTAATCGGATTGGACTTTTTATATATAACTTTGCAAATTTATAAAAATATAGAGTTAATTTTATACATTTTATATATAAATATACAAGTTTGAGAAAGATATGTAAATTAGTGAAAGATAGAGGGGTGTTAAATGTTAAAAAACCCAAACATAATAAAACCTAATTCCTTACCCAAGTTCATCACGCCGCTCTTTTGCAAATCTTCATCGTTCATCAGATACAAAAGCAAAGCACAAACCCGAATCCCCAAATTCACTTCATCTAAAAAATTATTTCTTCAATGGGGTTCGATTTTGAACAATGGATACGGATGCAGGTCTGATTTTGGTTCGAATCGAGGTAAGAACTCATTCCACTAAATAGATTTGGTCCGATTTTGACGCATTATGATCCATAGTTGTCAAAAGCGCAAAAGGCGCGCGCCTAGGCGCTCGGGCGCAGCGAGGCGAGCCTATAGCGCTTGGTGGTAGCCTAGGCGCAAAAATGGGCTTTTTCTGTAAAAACGGTGGTCAGGCGCAAAAGGCGCGCGCCTAGGCGAGGGGCGCAGTGAAAAAAACAAGCAAAAACGACCAGAAAAAACAAGCAGTTTCACTAAAAACGAGTGCAAAAACAGACCTCAGCGGGCCCGGTTTTTCGGAGTTCAACTAAATTCCAGTCCAGAAACTCATTTTTGCGCCTTGCGCCTAGCCCACGCTTTTTTTGCGCCTTGCGCCTAGGCTCCGGGCGAGGCCGATGCGCCTCGCCTGCGCCTTGCGTCTTTGACAACATGGTTATGATCCAATTTTGACCTGTTTTTTTTACCGACTAGTCCGATTTTTGACGATTTTTGACCGATTTTGACTTTTACCGCCTAAGTTGACCGATTCGGGATAATCCAGGCAATGGATCTCCGATCAGCGCCTAGGCGCCGCCGCCTAATCCGATTTCTACAACACTGTCTACAGCAATATAAACACAAATTGCTAATAATGATAATAAACAACTCAATTTAAGGGTTTATGGCAATCAAACATCACCAAAACCTTCTACAACACATATTTAACCACTCCACCACCACTAATTCCACTATACGGTTGAATCAATCATGCACGAGTTACATAACAAGATAACATCAATTTAAAACACACCTAGGGCCAAATCGAATCCAGTTCAAACTTCTAACCTACAAAACCACCAGGAAGTATACACAATCTCTCCTGTAAACAAAACAACTTAACACGCAATTTCACTACAACTGAAACAACAATTTAGGCAACAGTTTTACATCAACATAAATTGTTTACAATAATCCTCCTGTAAACAAAACAACTGAACATAAACACATAAACATCTTAATACGCAATTATATTATATTACAACTAAAACAACGATTTAGGCAACAATTTTACTGCAATACAAACACAAATCCCGTAACCAAAACAACTGAACATAAGAATCTTCATACGCAATTTCACTACAACTAAAACAACAATTTACTGAACATAAGCATCTTCATACGCAATTTCACTACACCTAAAACAACGATTTAGGCAACAATTTTACAGCAATCTAAACACAAATTATTCATAATAATTCTCCTGTAAACAAAAAAAAACTGAGCATAAACATCTCAATACGCAATGTCATCAAACCTAAAACAACAATTTTAAATCAACATAAACACAAACTGTTGATAATAATCCTCTAGGCAACCAGATCGAGTACAAAACAGCATGGTAACGAACTAAAAGTGCGAGTAGTTACCGAATTGAAGCGATCGGAGGTTAATCGTGAAGCAGGAGCGGAGATGGAGGAGTAGAGTGATTGGCGGCTGGTTGAAGAAGATGATTTGGTGAATATGATGAAGAGAATTGAGAAATTAGGGTTGGTGAGTGGCGGTGGACGGTGGCGAATGTCAACGGGGACGGCGGCGGTAGGTGGAGAGTGGCTGAGTGTGGGGAAATGATGGATTGTGTTGGAGAAGAAAGGGTCGACTGTATCATGATCCAGAAGCAATTCCACTCAGGATAATTTTTTTATATATATATATTTTTTGTTATCACTAATAAAGTAAGCTTTTTTAAAAGAGAGTAGAATTAATTAAATTAATGTGAGTTATGACTTATGAGTGAAGTTTAAAGAAAAGTTGTTTTCATTAATCGTTGGTATTAATAAGTAAATATTAATATGTTTGATATTTATTTTTTTAGGAATATGGTATATACATAAGGTGGGGTTATTCTAAAAATGTTTTTCTTTTATAAAAAGTGTAAGAAGTGTTTTAAACCTGCTATTGAAAAGAAAGGGAGTCTTAGGACTCTCTACACTGATGTTTCAACGGGTAAGTGTTCTCACACTTGTATTTTATTACATCTCTTTGCCTTCGTTCTTTGTTAACATATTTTCTCTGTTGCAAAGGAGGCACCCGCGCGGCCTAAAATCACTGTTATCCCTCCCAAGGCTGCTGCTACAGTTGGAGAGAAGGCTGTGGAGGGGAAGAAAGCTGCGAAGAAGCCTGTCGATAAAACCCAAGAGGTTGAGAAGACTCCGGAGGTTGTGAAGGCTACGGAGGTTAAAGAGTCCATCTTTGAGCATGTCGAGAAAGAAGTGCGGGTTGAGGAACCCTTCGTGCAGCAGACTGCCCCCATTGAGATTGAAAAGATTACACCAACTGCTGGGGAGTTTGTTGACGACGTGCATGAAGAGGGTCGTGTGGAGACCCGGTGTCGTAGCCCCCGACCCCTACCCCGGGAACGGGCGGCCGCGAGCGCAGATTCAGTGGTATCGGTGTTTATTAATTTGGCAGCGGAAATTTCATCAGGACCGTAGTTAGAAAATAGTTTATCAGAGTAAAACACCACATTTTTATAATAATAAATACATGGAAAAACCCAAGTTTCCATTACAACATGTTTATAGGGATAAACCCTAATTTATTGAAATAAAAACTTCTTTCTTGTTTAGACAACTTTTGCCACTTTTCCAAGCCTTCAGTGCTCTCCAGCTGGCTTCTATTTGGCTTTCACATTTTGTTACCTGAAACGCGTTTTAAAAAGTTTTATCAGCAAGAAATACTGGCGAGTGAATCCCAGTTTGATCAAAACAAGTTTTATCATTTTACAGTATTGAGGGCATCCGCAATTACATTTGTTTACAACCTACAAAACCACCAGGAAGTATACACAATCTCTACAACTGAAACAACAATTTAGGCAACAATTTTACATCAACATAAATTGTTTACAATAATCCTCCTATAAACAAAACAACTAAACATAAACATCTTAAAACGCAATTATATTATATTACAACTAAAACAACGATTTAGGCAACAATTTTACAACAATCTAAAAACAAATTATTCATAATAATTCACCTGTAAACAAAAAAAAATGAGCATAAACATCTCAATACGCAATGTCATCAAACCTAAAACAAGAATTTAAATCAACATAAACACAAACTGTTCATAATAATCCTCTAGGCTACCAGATCGAGTACAAAACAGCATGGTAACGAACTAAAAGTGCGAGTAGTTACCGAATTGAAGCGATCGGAGGTTAATCGTGAGGCAGGAGCGGAGATGGAGGAGTAGAGTGATTGGCGGCTGGTTGAAGAAGATGATTTGGTGAATATGATGGAGAGAATTGAGAAATTAGGGTTAGTGAGTGGCGGTGGACGGTGGCAGATGTCAACGGAGACGGCGGCGGTAGGTGGAGAGTGGCTGAGTGTGGGGAAATGATGGATTGCGTTGGAGAAGAAAGGGTCGACTGTATCATGATCCAGAAGCAATTCCACTCAGGATATTTTTTTATATATATATTTTTTTGTGTTAGGATCTGTGTTTCTTATGATTGTGTTTTGTTTGACAATAATGAAAATGAACAAGATCAATTGCAGCGGAATTAAATGGAAACAAACTTTCACACACGATCAAATAGGATAATTGCTTTCAACACACATGTTTGTTCATGGAATCGAATGATTATATTTATTATAAACTTCAATTACACTGTATGCATGTATTACAAACTCCCCCTCAGCCTGAGCTCACAATAGTTTGTTCGTACAGGAAGACAAGTGATGAAAGAGCTAATAGAATAGTATAGGGTACTGTTCTATTTATAGGCATGAGCAAACCACTGAAGCATCTTGGCTGACGTCACCATGAAAGTGACATCTAACTTCCTAACAACCTCTAACTACTGATCTATACAAGCACTGTTATCTTAATTACTGATTACATTACAATACAAATAAATAAACTAAACTACTGCTTCTCATTCCTTTGTTGTGACTCCAGCAGTACTTTATATCTTCAGCAGTGCTTTATATCTTCAGCAGTGCTTGACCCATATCAGTAGATTGAGCATCAGTGCATAGTCTTCAACAGTCTTTAATCAGCAGCAGTTGTTGAAGGACAACAGTTGTAAACGAACAGTAGATAGAGGTCATCAGTTGTTAGAACCACTTTCAAGGGGAAAGATTGTATACAGCATCTGCTTATTCTGGATCCACTGCTCTGACCTAGTTTTGGCTTTATCAACTGTTCCTTTGGTAGGGTTCAATCCCAACAATCTCCCCTGGAACAGATGATGTCAAAACCCTTCATTATTAAGGATCTTTATTGCCTCATCAATAATTCCCTGACTTGCCCTTTGAATTGTAATTCAAAGTCCAAGGAATCTGTGTCATCCTCATCCCTGCACAGTGGAAGATCAAGGAGATCTTATAGATGTGCAACACCCAGGCCCAATGCTTGTTCCTTTGATATATTCTTCACTTCACCACTGGATTTGAGCAAAGTCAATACGTGGGTCTGTTTGTCAGATTTCCACTTTAGTATTTTTGAATTCAGTGGGTTTCTTGGGAGAGGCTTTATTGATGATGAGTTTGGAGATGGTGGCCTGGTGATAACTGGTTGAGCAATGCTTTGAGCTTTTGCAAGTTCAGGATTTTCAGCTATCATCTGCTTGAGGACCATTTTTAGAATGAAATCCCCTCCTGCTACATCTTCTGTTGTTTCTGCATCCATCTGCTTTTGTTTCCTTTTTTGATAAAGGATAGCAGTAGGTGGCATAATGGATTTCCTGACTTGTAGCTTTTGTGGCTTGGCAGAAACCACTGTTTCAGGATAATCTGGCTTTTGTGGCACATTTGGATTCTTCTTTCTCAACTCTTCCAACTTTTTATAAGAGGCTAAAACCTTATCTTCTGACCATCTTGTCACCTGATTCTTTGACCCAAAATCAGTTGTTATCAGCTCTTCATTCACTCTCTTCAGTTTTAAAGTTCTTTCTGGTACATTTTTCTTGTACTTTGACCAAACAGGAGGAGTGTGTTTTATTTTATCTTTGTTCATTTTTTCAATTCTTTCTAACTCCTTTTTGAGCTCACCAAGGGTCCATTATTTGTATTGAGCCTTTTCTCCCTTGTATCTCTTGAATGCCATTGTAGGATCGTTTTGTGACCCAAACGAGTCGATCAGAAGAGAACTTCACCAATACAAAAGGCGGAAACAGATGTATCAGTGTTATTTCAGCTGAATTGCACGAGAAATCACTTTAAACTGTCTTTTGATTGATATTAGATCGATTACAATGCTGTAGACACTTCGGCAAAGCTTCGCTACCGGAATCAGAAATCGTTGCAAATGACTAGGCACTAAGGGTATTTATAGGCCACCTGATTCCGCTTGAACATGCCCAAGCGGAATCTAATTCCGCGCGGAATCACTCAAACGAAACCAGCATATGATTTCAAGCGGAATTACCAAGTTAATTTCGTTTGAAATGACCCTGTGTCATTTCAAGCGGAATTACCTATAAACACACATTTCTCGTTTTTCGAGCCCTGATCTATCTATTACACTACAAGACTCGACACAAGACGAAGTCGACAGACGTATGCACCAACAGACTCCCCCTCGAATGTTGACGAGTCTTCAGTGTCGAGTCTTCGGTTGTCAAACCTTCAGTCTTTATCAGTCTTCTCGCTCTCTCCAAAGATTCTCCATTATAAGCATTCTCAATCAATCTCTTTCTCTTTCTCTTGATTTTCAGGATCTGAATCTGGCTCTACTATCTTCAGACTCCCTCTTGATGTCATCAGACTCCCCCTTTCGCTAAGTTGGGATCGCAGTCTGGAATTCTTTTTTCAGGTTTTAAGATCGTGACCTGACTCAAACTCTTTCCACAGGTTCAGTACCAATTCCTGGCTCACATCCTGCTCTGGATCGAAATCTGGCTAACCTGCACAAACTCTACCACAAACATAAGCTTCACCAATTTAAAATTTTGATAAATTTAAATCATTGCAAGTAATTATTCAGAATGTTTTAATCTTTGAAAAGCTTCTAATGACAACTTGTAAACACACATTTTCCATTTCAAAAAACATTTCTCCCAAACCTGTTGTTCATCATGCTTAGCACTCGGAATTTTGAAAATCAGCCTTCCAACATCAGTTGTCGAAAATCTTTTTGTATTTTTCAAAAGTTTATGCTAAAACATACAGAAAATCTTTTTATTTTTTTTATTTTTGAGTTTAAATGAAATGCAGTAAAGAAATATTTACATACAATATTTTTGTGAGTTTGTGTAAGAGGATCATATCAGTTTTTGAGACAAATCACCAACACCGTTAAGCTTTAAACATTTTAAGTTCTAAACGATTCACTTAGATTGTCAGTATACTGGTCCACTTAAATTTTCACACAAAGTTCAACTGTTTCAAGATACGAGATTAGTGTTTTAGAGACTTAAACTTATTTGTGTGTCCCACCTCAGAATATACTCCCGTATCCAGATCCCAATATTCAGTCTTACAGGTGAGTATACCTAGACGATATCTGTAAGGGGTTAAATTGCGAGGCCATGAGAGCTCAGGTCAGAACTTCCGTTCAGCAGAGAGATGATGGCTCGTTTTTCAGTGGGTCCCCTTTAGAGGATCTTTTTTACAACAGCACATGATTTGCATTTTTCAATGTTTCATCATTTTTTATGCTGAGGGTGGGCTATATTTCAAGCAAGCGTAAAGTATTCTCCGGGGACTAGGCCATTGCTTCCGCAAAATCAGAAGTCCCGGGATAATACCCCAGATATCACCAAGCATAAAGACCTAGTATCTCAGAAAGAGGGACCTTTCAAACAAGATTTCGGGGGTTACCCATATATCCGAGAGATGTTCCCCATGAGATAAGCAAGTTTGAAATTTAGGTTTATATCTCGTCACAATCTACTAAATGTGCAAAAACCTACTGACACATCATCAGTGAGACCGTTTATCACTTTTTGACTTTCCAATTCTTTAGCATGTTGTGATAGTCCACTGATTTACTATCATTTTCTCTTGTTTACAACAAAACTCTTTTTCAATTTTTCATGTTTTTGTCTTTTTCAAATTTTCAAATGTTTTTGGATTTTCTGAAATTTCTTACTCCCCCTAAAATTCAAAATCATTTAACGTAAATTTGAAAACAAACTGTACAAGAAAATGGCAACATGATGTGAATTGCTTCAATTCACCATCCACTTGGCATAAACAATCAGAACTCCCCCTCACAACAAACTATTTTCCCATTGTGATTTCAAAACACTTAAGTTTGTTTTAATCAAATGGTTTTTCCGGAAAATTAGTTTTGTTGTTTTCATAAACCACTTGTAGGTTAGGGGTTCATCACATTGTTTTTCAAAATACCACTTGTAGAAATGGTCCAATCAAGTTCAACCTAATGACCTTGATTAACCTACTTATGAGATCACATCCCCTTTTTCAACCACATGGCTTACCAACCAATACCACTTGTAGGTTGAAATCTCAAAATGCCGATTCCTACTCCACACTTTCCAACCTGGGAGTTTCGGCAAGTCATACTAGTGAACAATTTTCAATTTTTCAAAAACAATATAAGAATGATGCCGAATCATGCTCCGCGATTACCAACTTGGGAGCTCCGGCAAGTCAGGTTTTTCAGTTAGAGATTTTCTCCCAAGCCTGACGGTCCTTGGGAGATTCCGAGTTATCAACACTCGGTTTCTTTGTTTTCTTCTCATAAAATTCTTTAACCCCTTTTACCTTCCCATAAATCATTTTACTAAAAATGTTTTGAACTGTGGGGTTAAAAGCCTTTTCAACATCAAATTCTTTCTTTTCAGAAAAGAATTGGTTTGAAATTTCAACTTTCCCAATTTTAGATTTCAAATTTTCAGTCCGCAATGGTGGAAAATTTGCATCATCCAAAGGCGGAACTAAATTCTCTTCTTTCATAACAACATTTGGCTCCTCTGATTTTGTGGAATCAGATTCATCACCAGAATTATCACTTGATTTCTTAACAACCCATTTTTGATTGTTAAGTTTCTCCTTCATTTTGTAAACATTTTTCGAACATTCACCAACCTCAAAAATTGAATTTTCAAACACTTTAAATCTGTTTGTTGGTGGTTCAGTTTTCTCAACAATCTTTTCTTTCAGTTTACCAGAGACTCCCTGTTTTGTTTGAATTGTCTTTGGACAATTTCTGGCAATGTGACCAACTGTTTTACATTGAAAATAGGTTCTCGTCTCTATCTTCTTCTGAGCAACACTTTTCTTCATTTCTTCTTGCTTCTTGGCAAGGAATTATTTGTTAGATTGCTTTCTGAACACTTGCTCCTTTTCTTCTTCAGATGTTTTTCTTGTAAGAAACACAGTTTTTTGTTTATAAATTTTCTCATTTTTATGATTTTTCGGTGAAATAAAACCAATACCTCTCTTTTTGAAATTACCGTTATGGTTTGGTTTCTTTTGAAAACCAGAACTAGAACTGTAACCTTTTTTCTTGTTTAAACGTTGTTGAACTCTTGAGGTGTAAGGACTTGGTTTTTCAGAAAGATTTACATCTTTTATTTCAGAAATATTGATTTCTGTTAGTTTGAAAACCTTTTTAATCATTTCAGTTTTCACACCTCTTATTGGAAATATCTCATCAGAATATAATTTGTCAGAATCTTTCAAAGTATATGCTACTTTGATAGGTTCGTCATTCAAATTAGATTTTGATAATAAAAATTCTTTATTATAAACCCGTTTGTCCTTTTTGACTGTTGACTTTGACGTATCGGACTTAGACTTGGACTCCTCCATTTCATCCTTATCTAACACCTGATCGACCACTTTCTTTATTAACTCGGACACATGATCAGTGTCAGACGATGTGAATGTGACATCAATATTTTCTGGCAAGTTATCTGACGACTCAGACTCCCACTGTAAGTTTGTTGCCTTTTTGACTCTTTCTGAATTTGGATTTCGAGGAGAATATCCATTTTCGACCGGGGGTGGACATTTGTTATAGAAAACACTTGGTTTCTTACCAGAAATCTTCACTTTAGCATCTTCTTTTGTTTTAGACTTCTTCTCTTCAGGTTTTTCTTCTTCAAAAGTCTTCATTTCTTCTACAATGGGGTAAATCCTGTCAACCACAAAAGTAGAACATGAGTAACTTTTTAACAATCTATTAACTCTCTCAGTTTCAATTCTCTGTGTTTCTAACTTCAATTCAAGCTCATCACACTTTCCAGTGAAATAATTGACATCATTAAGTTGTCTCATGTACGCTCCTTTGAGTGTCTTCATTGCTAAAGCTTGTTCACTGCTCGACTCGTTGTATCGATTCATGGCTTTGTTCAGGAAATCATATGACTCTTTCATCATGTTCAAATTGTGAATCAATTCACTGTTTTGCTTCTTCATAGTCTCACAGTTTTCACAGCTCTCAGTTACTTTTTCTGCAACAGCTTCCTTTTTAACCTCAAACACTGGAATTTCTTTGTCCTGCTTCTTTGTCACACAAACTTCTTCTTCAGTCTTTTTACTTTGCCTGGCTAAATATTTTCTCATTTTTTCTGCCCAATAATCATCAACCATGTAATTATCACCATCATCTTTAACAATTTGAGCAACAAAGGCTTTAGCTTTTAAGATCTCTTTGTCTGGACAATAATTATCCCAGCTAAAGTTTTCCCAGCTAAATCCTTCTGGTAATCTTTCATCATCTTGGTTTATCAGACATGCTTTATTATCAGTTGGAGTATATTTATCCCAACTAAAATCTTTCGATGAACTTCCATCATTTTGGTTGACCAGACATGCTTTCTTTGAATCTTCAATCACTTTCCTAGCATGTGCAGTTTGTGGCTGTTCTTGTTGATATGGCTGTTGAGCAACTTGATGATAAATCGCCTTTCGATAGTAGTCGTTGTTTCCAAAGGGATTTTGAGCTCCACTGGCTTCACGGTTTGTGCACTCTCTCTTGAAATGCCCCTTTTCCCTACAACGAAAACAAGTAACTTTAGATTTATCAAAGCCTAAAGTTGAAACATTTGCATTGCGAAAATCATCTCTGCCTGTAATTTGTTTAAACTTTTCAGCTCGTCTCAACACGCTCGCCAAGCACCACTTTATATCCATCAACTCCATCTCTTCAGCATCAACTTGATCGTAATCCTCTTTTGTAAGCATTGGATTCCCGATCCTCCCTGCAACTAAACTACCATAAGATTCAAGCACAGTTACTAACAAAGACATATGGCTTTTAGCAACTTCCTCTGAATAGTTTTGATCATTTTCCAGATTTAATGCAATGTTGCATTGAAGAACTTTCCCACTCTTTGTTGTTGAAAAATTCGAATCAAACGATGGATATGACGAAAATCCCAATTTGCTACTTGATCCTTGAGATGAACTTTCAGAAGAACTTTTTGCATTGAAGGTAGTTTCAATCTTTGGTGACATATTGGTCTTCTCACTAACACCACTTTTGTAATACAACCCAATGTCTTGTTCTCCATCATAGTTCTTCATTCTTGCTATCTTTCTTTGTTCCATCTCTTGAGCTTCCAGTTGTTTAATAAACTCACTCAATGTTAGCTTATCAAAACCTTGTTTATTTTTCAACATCATAAGATACGTGCCCCAAGTGTCGTGTGGCAACGCATCAGCTAACTTTTCAATCAGTTCATCATTATCTTTTCTAATGTGTAATCTGCTCATATTCTTCAACAAATTGCAATATCTTTCAATGATCTGTTTTGTATTTTCAGTTCTCAATCCACGGAGAAGATCAAATTCTTTCTTCATAAGCGACTTTTTGTTCTTGATCATTTCATCACTACCAAGAAATTTTGCTTCTAATTCTGTCCATATCGAATGTGCACTTCCATTGTGTTGAAGTAGAATCAGTATGTCTTCTTTAATCGCTTGCTGCAACAAACTAACCATCATTTTCTCATCTTTGTATTTCTTTTTCTCATCAGCCCCTAAATCTCTAATATCATTTTTCACTCCACCATTTCCGACTGGTCTAGTATATTGAGATTCAGTGTGTTCCCACACATCTAAGTGATATGCTTGAACCCAAGTTTCAAAACGTTCAGCCCCTCCACTGTACTCCTCGATACTCATGAGCTTCAGTGGTTTTTGCGTTATCCCTGTTTCATTTTCAAGCATCGTACTTTGAGCTATAGTTAACGGACTAGCAAAGGCGTTATAAAACTCGTTCTCTATGATTTAGTTTTCAAAAATCCACAAAATGTCAATTTCAAACGGAATACTCTTCTCACACGAAATTAATCTTTCACACGGAATCACGTTTCAAACGAAATCAACCCACTTTTAAGCGAAATTAACTTTTCAAGCGAAATCAGTATGTTCTTCAAGCGGAATTAACTTTCACATGAAATAACCCTTTGGAGCGGAATCACCTTCAAACGGAATAGCTAATTTCGTGTGAAACACTTCAAACGGAATCACAGTTTGGAGCGGAATAACTGATTTCAAACGAAATCACTCAAGCGGAATTACTAATTTCGTGTGAAATGATGCACTGTTTAAGCGAAATTATATCAATCGTTCAAACGGAATTAACCTTTCGGACAGTTTATTCAAAAATTGATCATGTTTTACTACGAATTAGAGTCTGATTCTTTCTAGGGTTTGTTAAAACACTGTTTTGCATATAATGTGTAAAAACCAAGCCATTTTAATCATGAAATGAAGTTTAATTGTGAAAAGAAGGTGTAGAAATCAGAAAATGCAGCTGAAATGGTAAGAACTCTTCCTCCTGAGCTCTGATACCACTTGTAGGATCGTTTTGTGACCCAAACGAGTCGATCAGAAGAGAACTTCACCAATACAAAAGGCAGAAACAGATGTATCAGTGTTATTTCAGCTGAATTGCACGAGAAATCACTTTAAACTGTCTTTTGATTGATATTAGATCGATTACAATGCTGTAGACACTTCGGCAGAGCTTCGCTACCAGAATCAGAAATCGTTGCAAATGACTAGGCACTAAGGGTATTTATAGGCCAGCTGCTTCAGCTTGAACATGCCCAAGCGGAATCTAATTCCGCGCGGAATCACACAAACGAAATCAGCATATGATTTCAAGCAGAATTACCAAGTTAATTTCGTTTGAAATGACCCTGTGTCATTTCAAGCTGAATTACCTATAAACACACATTTCTCGTTTTTCGAGCCCTGATCTATCTATTACACTACAAGACTCGATACAAGATGAAGTCGACAGACGTATGCACCAACAACCATAATGTATTCAATGTAATCTTTTCTCAGGCTTTTATCATCTATTTCTGAGAGTTTTTGACACAAATCTTTTGAAAACTGCTCCAAAGTTCTGACTTGTGTGAGTAGATATTGATAGTTTCTTTGAATCTCTTTGTTTGATTTGCCTTCAGTATTTCTTTTAGAGATATCCTCTGCTTGTTGACCCTTTAACTTCAAGTATTCTTCAATGTTGTTAGGTCTGGGATATCCTTGAAGAGATGGCAAGTTCGTTTTTGCAGGATCATCTTCAGAGTAGAAGGATTTGATCTCCTCTCTAACTGCTGGAAAATCTAATGGATACTGAACAGCTGCAGGAATAATGGCAGTGTTTGGATTTTGAACTTGTACTGAAGAGATTGTATCAGGGTTTGGAATGATAGCAAGGATCAGTGGTTGTGAAGATGTTGGAGGTGATGAAGAATCATCATCCAGTATAATCCTTCTCCTTTTGGGTTTAGGAGAGGTTGATGGTGTTTTGGTGGGTTGATAAGTGGTGATTTGAGTGGTGGTGATTGAAGTGGAAGGTGGATGACTAACAGCTGTTGAAACAACTGGTGTTTCAACCACTGTTGTCATTACAACTGATGATGTGTCATCAGCTGTCTTCTGCTTTTTGGCAGGAGAGATTTTTGGTGGGGCGGTGGTTGAAGTGTGTGTTGATGTAGTGGTGGCAGTTGTTGGTTTAACAGCTGTTGAAACCACTAACGTACCAACAGCAGTTGATACAACAGGTGTTTTAACATCTGTTGGTTTGGAGGTTTGATGTGAGGAGTTTTTGGGAGTTTGGGGAGCATGTTTTGTGATTCTGGAAGGTGTGGATTTGGGTTGCCTCACTTTTCTAGTGGGATTTCTTCTTATTGGCTTAGGATTTTCTTCATCCTTGGGCTCAGAAGTACCATGAACTTCCATCTCCATAAAAACTTTCTTCTCCTGCTCAAACCTTGATTTACCCTATGCCTCCATATCCTTTTTCAGCCTTGTCTTTTCATCAGCTAAGGCATTTAAGGTTACATCAACCTTTTTAGAACCATCTGGCCTAGGGATGTATGCAAGCATGCTAGAGTTATCTGGTGCATTGTACAACCCATCTTCATATCCCTTTTTCTTGAACTGCTTCATTTTCTCCCCCTTTTTGGCATCATTAGGTGGTGGGTTATCCACAAAAAATGATTGAGGGATGAGCAGTGCCAGTGGTGTTCAACAGGTGGGCCTTACTTACCTTTATATCTGCCTGGGTATCCTTGAACCTAGCTTCCATTAAGTTTCTGATCTTTTGAACTTGAATTTCATGTTGCTGATCAACATATTGTCTTTATTGTTGCAGCATAGGTTGAAACAAACTCCAGAGCTTAGTGGGAGTAGGAGCAGATGTTGAAGTAGATGTTTGAGTTGGTGCAACAGTGGGTGTGACCTTTTGTGCTTTCAACAACAGTTGCAGCATGTCTTTGATTTCTGCAACAGATGTATCAAGTTTGTCAACTCTTTCCGTTAATTCTCGGTACATTAAACCATCACCCAACTTAATGGGATCCTCTGATTTCCCACTTGCAGTAGTTGTAACAGTGGTTGACTTAGGGAAAGTATCCCAAAAATCATCCACTAATGCCCCTTTGTCTTGGTACTGGGGACTTCTTCCTTCAGCAGGGGTGACCAGTCTTAGTGAAACAGTGAATACTGGAAACACCCTGGTTCCCAATGAAGAAATTGCCTTCAAGGGAGTTTGACTTGTGAAACTACTGTCCAAGTGTAAACCAGTGGGTTCAACACTTGTAGTAGCTGCTCCACTTGAACTACCACCAAGAGTTACATGTAACTCAAGGGGTGTAACCTCCTCAACTATTGGTGGGTTAACAGAGATTGAGACACCAGACTCAGTCAGTTTTTGTGGCCTAATCTCATGAACAAGTGATTGAGATGAACTGATTTTTGTCTGGGCTAAATCAACTGCATCCAATAGAGGTAATATTTGTGGTGGAAGTGTGGCAGTGAGTATTGGTGTGGAAAGAGAATTTGCCCCGGGAGCTGGGTTGTGGATGATAGAATCAAGTGATTCTAGAGCATCATAATTTGGTGTCCCTGTTCTTACAACCTGTTCTTTTTTAGAAGAAGCAGGAGGAGTTTGAGGCTCAGGTTGAGATCTTTCTTCCAACTGCTGTGAGGAAGTAGCAGCAGTGGTTATTGGTGACTTTTGTGTTGTCACTGGCAGTTGCTCTGGGATCTCATCTTCCAGAGTTGCCTTTTTTGTAGGTTTGGGGGGCTTTTTGGATTTTTTCTGTTTTGGTCTTTTGGTGGTTTTAGGTGTGGGTTTCACTGTAGTTGTTTTGCTGTTGTGATCACCTTGAGTAGTGGGCTCAACAGCAGGAACCTGTGGAGCAGTGGTAGCTGCTAAAGTCTGCTCAGGAACCTCTTCTTGTGTTTTGGAAACTTTTGATAGCCTTGTAAATGTTTCAGGTGTTAGGCTATTTATTTGACAAGATTCTCCTTGGATAAGCACATGTGCATTATCCTTTGAAAATTTCTTTTGAAAGTAATAGCTTAAGAACCTTGGAAAACAGTAAAAATGATATTTTATTAACATTTTTGACCAAATCATTGAAGATCTCCTGGGAATAGTTAAAATTTTCGTTATTCAGGATAGTATAACCCAGGTATTGAATCTTCAATGGAATTTCATTGAAAGCAGTGGTCTTATTTGAAACACACATTAGGAGGGTATGAAATAAAAACCTTGTTGCAGGAGGAAAACTACCTTTTTGTAAGGTGTCCTTTTTCATCTCCTCTTCATACCCTCTATCTAGAAAATCAGTTTGATACTTTGTTTTAGGGAAAGAAGTTTTACCTTGAAGATCATTCAGTTCAAATACCTCTGATAGAGTTTGAGGTGTGATTGTAACTGGAACACCCTTTATCGAAGAATTAATGGCTATTGGCTTTTTATCCTTAGATTCAAGCTGAGCATTTTTCCAAAATTCTTGCTGGGTTTCCAAGTAAACCGGAGCATCAAAGGTCAAAAAAGTTTTGTACTTTGAGGACGAAAGAGCATCAGTTACAGAGTCGAAAGTGGTGGTATGACTCGGTTTTGTAAGAAGACCCAAGTAGTTGTGGGGAGCTTTGAAAGGAAGAGCCATGGTGAATTTGATTGTGAGAGCGAGAGGAAGAAGATGATGAAGGATTTGAGATAAAGGATGGTAACTGCTTTGAGAAAGGAAATTTGAATTTGATTCGACAGTGAAAACCCTGTTTGGGGGTTTGATCAGGGTTTTATAAAGAGAAAAAGTGAATGCTAACGTGGCAGCGGTTACAAAAGATCTGACCCCTATGTACTGTCCACGTGTCAACCACTGATGATGAATGGAAGACAGTTGTTAAGGAAACCACTGATGGAACAAGTATCAGTGGTTGCAACTATAATGAGAACAGTGGCTGATTTTGAACTATCAGTGGGTTAAAACACTGATTTTGAACAACAGTGATTAACAAGGAATTGAGAAGACAGTGGTTGACTTTCAGCAGTGGAGAATAAACAGCAGAACAGATGTTGGAACCAAAAACAGTGGTTATGGCAGACTTTTAAGGATTAATGAAATTTTCATTTTTAACTATTTTTAAGGATGGATTTTTGACTTTTTGAAAACATTTTAATGCTTTTATTCATAGAAAAACAAGATTTTGCTTGTTATTCCATGTTTAGCATGCCAATCCTAGAGATCAAGCTTTCAAAGGTGGATGTGTCTAAACCTTTGGTTAGCCCATCTTCCAGCTGATCTTTAGTTGGTACATGATGCAAAGAAATCAAACCTTTTTCATAGCAATCCCTCACAAAGTGATGTCTGATATCAATGTGCTTGGTGGTTGAATGGGATACTGGATTTTTGATGATATTTTCTGCTGCCTGACTGTCCAACATGAGAGGTGTCTTTAGGGCAGTGATACCAAAATCTAGTAGTTGATTTTGAAGCCATAACAGTTGGGCTGTACAGCTTGCAGCAGATGTATACTCTGCCTCAGCAGTGGATGTGGAAACAGCTGCTTGCATTTTGCTTTGCCAAGACACTAAGCAACTGCCTAGGAATTGGCACCCTCCTGAAGTGGACTTCCTTGTTTTGTCACATCCAGCAAAGTCACTATCTGAAAAACCTGAAAGCTTGATATTTCCATCAGCTGGATTCCAGATACCAAGTGTGGGAGCACCTTTTAGGTATCTGAATATCCTTTTTATAGCAATAAGGTTTGACTTTCTAGGGGCTGATTGGGATCTTGCACAAACACATGTTGCAAACATGATGTCTGGCCTAGATGCAGTTAGGTACAATAAGGACCCAATCATGCTTCTATAAAGAGTTTGATCAACCAAATCATCCTTTTCATCAGACATGACTATCTTTGTGGTTGCAATGGGTGTACTGCATGGCTTACAATCATCCATCTCAAATTTCTTTAAAAGTTCTTTGGCATATTTGCCTTGATGGATGAAAGTGCCATTTTGCAGTTGCCTTACGACCAAGAAAGCACTAGAGTTCACTCATTGCACTCATCTCAAACTCAGCTATCATGAGTTTTCTGAACTCTTCACACATTTTATTACCTGTGCTTCCAAAAATGATGTCATCCACATAAATCTAGACAATCATCAAGTCTTTCCCTCTCCATGTTAAAAACAGTGTTTTGTCTATTTTACCACTTGTGAATCCAATGGAAAGAAAAAAAGTGGAAAGAGTTTCATACCAGGCTCTTGGTGCTTCTTTCAGTCCATACAAAGCTTTGTTTAGCTTGTAGACATGATTTGGATTAAATGGATCCTCAAAGCCTGGAGGTTGATAAACATGTACCTCTTCTTGAATCTTACCATAGAGGAAAGCACATTTAATATCCATTTGATACTCCTTGATGTTGTGGTTGATAGCAAAGGCCAGGAATAGTCTGATAGCTTCTAATCTTGCTACAGGGGCAAAAGTTTCATCATAGTTAATGCGCTCTTCCTGTCTGAACCCTTGAACCACAAGCCTTGCTTTATTCTTGATAACAATACCCCTTTCATCAGTTTTATTTTTGAAGACCCACTTTGTGCCAATAGGACTCACACCCTCTGGTAGTGGTACAAGTTCCCATACTTGTTGTCTTCTAAACTGTTGGAGCTCCTCTTGCATGGCTTCTACCCAGCTGTTGTCTTTTAGTGCTCTTGGTACTTGACTGGCTGATGGGGAGATAGGAAACCAGCAAAAAGACAGATGTTTTGGGATTGGCTTCTTGTTTACACCCCCTCACTGATGTTGCCAATGATTTGGTCAGGTGGATGAGACTTCAAGAAGATTAGATCTCCTTTGTATGGAAAAATGGCATTTAATGGTGAAGGCTGTAGATGTGAATCATCTGAGCTAACCACTGCTGGTGACTTTGATGATCCAACAGTGGCTTCAAATGGAGGTGGAGGAATAGGAGGAACTGGTGTGAAAACATGTTGACTTTTATCAACTGTTTGATGGCTTTTGTCAACAGTGGTTGATGATGTGGAAGCAGGGGTTAATGGGCTACTTTGGTCAACAACTGTTGAGGTAGCAGTGGTTGAGCTTTGACAGCTGTTTTGAACATCTGCTGCTCTTCCAATTGAACCAGACTTTTGTTATGGAATGATGACTTCATATCCATAGTCTAATGAAGGATTTCTGATGGACCTACACTGTTAGTCTTGACAGAAACATTTTCAAATGTGAATTTATCAAGATCAAATAATTCTGCAGGATTTGCAGGGATTTTCATTGAAGAAAGTTCATTGAACTTCACATTCAAAGTCTCTTCCACTGTCTTAGTCCTTGTGTTGAACACTTAGTAGGCCTTAGCAGTGTGAGTATCCCAAATGATAACCACAATCAATTTTGGCTGCAAACTTTGAGATAGAATCTTTTAAGTTTAAAATGAAACATGGGCAGCCAAAAACTTTGAAATATGAGATCAGTGGTTTTATTTTATACAACAGTTCATAGGCAGTCTTTTGATGCCTGGGATTGATTAAAACTCTGTTCTGGACATAGCAAGCAGTGTTTACTGCCTCTGCCCAGATAATTAATGGCAAACCTGAATCAGCAAGCATGGTTCTGGCAGCCTCAATCAATGTCCTGTTCTTTCTTTCAACAACCCCATTTTGCTCTGGTTTTCTTGGAATGCTGTAGTGCCTTACAATTCCTTTTGACACACATAACTCATCTAACTCCTTATTTCTGAACTCTGTGCCATTGTCACTCCTGAAGACTTTTACTAGCAAGTCAAACTGCTTTTCAACCTGTGTAACAAAGTCTTGCAGAATGTCTGCAGTCTCATCTTTGGAATGTAAGAAGTAAGTCCATGTAAACCTAGAAAAGTCATCTACAATAACCAAACAATATATTTTCTTTCTAAGACTCATGACTTTAACTGGGCCAAACAGATCCATGTGAAGCATTTGCATGCACTTGGTTGTTTTGGACTCTTCAATGGACTTAAAGGAGCTTTTATGTTGTTTTCCTTTTAGGCAGGAAACACAATGCTCAGGACAGGTGAACAGTTTTTGAGGTAAACCTCTTACTAACCCCTGTTTTGACAAGACAGTGATTGTCTTGAGATTTGTGTGTCCCAATCTTCTGTGCCAAAGTTCCGTCTCTTTATTAGAGGCACCTGAGAACAGACAAGCATCAGTTCTTGGGTTCTCTTTTGACAAATCAACTACATAAACATTGCCACTTTTTGAGCAACAAGTTGGGTTTTTCCATTTTTTTATTATTTCTTCAATCTTTTTAACCATTTCTGGTCCAACAATCCTACAACAATCCTTAGTAAAGAATTAGCCATAGCCCTTATCACTCATTTGTGAGACACTAAGGAGGTTGAAATTTAGATTGTCTATTAGATTGACATTTTCAAACTTAACATTACCAGACTGAACTGTACCAGACCCCATAACCTTCCCTTTACTATTATTGCCAAAGGATATATCACCCCTCCATGAGTTTTGAAATCTTTGAGTAGGGCTCTACATCCAGTCATGTGCCTAGAGCCTCCACTATCTACATACCAAAGACTATCTAAGCATGCAGAAGCTCCCTGCACATCAAGTAAAAGGTTAGTTCATTAGGGTCTCCAAAGCCAATAAGGCTTTGGATGGGGTCTCAACAGTGTCTATGTTAAGTTCAGGTGGATGGACAGTGGTTAGCTCAGGGATTTGGACAGTTTTGGAACTGTTTTTCTCTAACCACTGTTAGGGGTCTTGCCCTATCAGTTGTTGATACCCAAAGGGATGCTTGTCACTCTTGGTTTAGAGGGCCTTTTGTAAGCCTCATAAACATGTAGGACCCTTGGGTATGGTGGTTGACCTTTACCTCTTCGGTATTGGTTAGCAGGGGGTGCATCCGTCACCTGAACATCTCTTTTAATAGAGGTTTGGTTCAGCTGTTTGGACTGGCATGAACAGTGGTTGGTTCTTGACAGGTGGTTTTGATGAACTCATGGATGTTTTTGAAGTGTACTCATTCCTTTGTACATCAAAGGATTTGAGATACACACATTCCTGAGTGATGTGGTTTGATTTACCACAGATGGTACAACTCTTAGCAGGCACAATGATACTTGTTTTGTTGATATCATATGCTTTTAGATGAAAACAGTCTTTTGTTAGATGATTCTTCTTTTCACAGAAATCACAAAACGTGTTTTTAACTTTTTCTTTTCTTTTCTTCTTATCAGACTCCTTTGCAACAGATTTTTGAACCATTGTTGGGATGTCTTTAAGAGGAACGACCTTTGCTTTGGGAGCTTTTACACCATCAGTGGTTGTGAAGTCCATGGGCTTGAAGTTTTCAAGGATGTCACACTCATCAGACCATGTGGGTTTAAATTGGTATTTCTCAATTTCCTCAAAAGTTGAGGCACAGATCTTTCCAGAGTGATCTTGTTACCAAGTTTGTCAGTTATTTTAACCTCTTGGCCATCCTTGTTGGTTGGGATAATTTCAACAAAACCAGCTTGATTTGCAGCAGTGTTTTCAACTTGATCATTTTTTCTAAACCCAATGCCAAATTTTACATTACTTTCAAGCTGTTTTTCAAGCATGATCTCATAACCTTTGCAGGATTCCACCCATTTTTCACAAGCAATTTGGGTGGATTCCAACTCCTTTTTGCAAACTTGATATTTTTCTATCATTGTTTGGAGTTGGTCCTTGGTTATGCTATGCTCTTGTTTGATGCTGCAAATTTCACTTTATTTTTCATTCAACTTGTTTTTCAGTTCTTTTAATGACTTTTCAAATTGAACTTCAGAAGTTAACAACCTATCCCTAAGGTTTTCATTCACCTCTTTAATGTTAGCAAATGTAATGATGCATTTGTCTGAACACAAATTTTTAAGAACCTGAGGTGATACCTTGGTTGCAGCCATCATGGCACAATCACAGGTATGATCACTTTCTTCATCATCTTTCTCTTCTTTTTCACCATCTTTCCTCTCTTCTTCTTCTTCTTCTTCTTCTTCTTCTTCTTCTTCTTTGGACCAGGGGTCGGACAGTGGTTCCAACAGGGGTTTTGAACTTTCTCCCAACAGTACTTCATCAGCAACAGCAGTAACCACTACTTCAGCAATTTTGTCCACTGTTTCATCACTTGACTGTCCTTCTTCAGCTTCCAGCCCTTCTGGTATTAACTCTAATGCCATAAAGCAAAATTCATCATTAGAAACATCATTAGTAGCATAGAGTGCAAAATTTTCATCACCTAGCTCATCAGGCATACTGCTCCAGTCAACAAAGCCTTGGGTGAAAAAGCTTTGCTGATCTGGTTGAACCACTACTGGAGCAGCTTGTTGAGGTGCAACTGGTTGCACTTGAACCTGAGGGACAGGGGCTTGGACATACTGAATTTGTGGAACAGTGGTTTGAACATAATGCACAGGAACAGGGGTTGCAGGATGTGCATAGTGAGCAGTGTTAACATGGGTAGCAGGGGTATATTGGGCATAGTGCACAGTGCTTTGGTTATTTTGGGGTCTAGGGTTTGAGATAGGATGTGTGATAATTGGTCCAGTGGTTTGGCTCCTGCATTCCCTAGCAAAATGACCTAGCCTATTACACTTATAGCACTTGATCTTTGACTTATCCAACCCCACTTTTAGATTCCCATGTAACCCTGGGAATTTTCTCCCTGTGCTTTTGTAAAACTTGCTAGTTCTTACACTTAGCAATGCCAGTTGATGCAAAATGTCCATTTCTTCTAAGTCAATAGGATCAAAATGCTGTAAATCATTGAGTTCAAAGCACAGATTATCAGAGTTCTGGCTTTCTCCATTTGCTGTGAAAGCAAAATTGGATGAGTGAGGATCAGAGTTGAAGTTCCCACCAACAGTTATGTCAATAAAATGATCATAACTCTGATCCTTAGTGCTACCAGACTCTTCCTGACCCAGAAGAGCTGTGTTGCCAAATGAGTAGTCATCTGCAACTTTGCCAGACTCTTGCAACTTCTTTTTCTGGTTTAACTCCCTTTCATAGGTCAAGAGTCTACCATGAAGTTGGGTCAGTGTCAGATCTTTGAACTCAACGGAGTTTCTGGTCACAAAAGCAATGGTGTCCCATTTTTCAGGAAGTGATCTTAAAAACCTGCTGTTAACGGTTGATTTTGGAAATTCAGTATTAACAAGTTTAAGTTCACATATGAGACAACTAAATCGCTCAAATTGCTTGTTAATGTTTCACCCTTCATGTGACAAAAGGTTTCATACAGTTGGTTCAAAATTTCCCTGTTGTTTTCAATAACTTCTTCAGTTCCCCCAAACTGTTCCTTCAGTGCATCCCATAATTCCTTGGCACTGTTACAGTGTAACAGTACATCATAAATTTCATTGGGTAATGCAGATGCAACAATGCTAAATGCCTTGGCATCCGGTTCAAATTTCTGAAAATCCAGTTCAGTATAGTTCTTAACTTTTTTAGGTTCGTACTTCTTTGGATCCTCAGCACTCGGCACCATTGGAACATGTGGTCCAAAGATAACCGACTTCCAACATCCGGTATTCTGTTGAGCAAGGATGTGACCCATCCTTCTCTGCCAGATGTTGTACTCATTTCGCTTCAACATGGGTGGTTTGAAGAGAGAACTAATGTTATTGTTCATATCTTGTGATTGTGACCTCATCCTGGTTGTTTTACAGGCACTGGTTAATCAACTTTGATCGTAATTAACCCTTACTCTGTTTTTCAATGAAACGAACAATTTGACAGTATCAACGATTATGAGCTGAACTATTTATGTCAAAATGATGTTAGATCAAATTTGACTGTCCAAGCTCTGATACCAATTGTTAGAATATGAGTTTCTTATGATTGTGTTTTGTTTGACAATAATGAAAATGAACAAGATCAATTGCAACGGAATTAAATGGAAACAAACTTTCACACACAATCAAATAGGAGAATTGCTTTCAACACACATGTTTGTTCATGGAATCGAATGATTATATTTATTATAAACTTCAATTACATTGTATGCATGTATTACAAACTCCCCCTCAGCCTGAGCTCACAATAGTTTGTTCGTACAGGAAGACAAGTGATGAAAGAGCTAATAGAACAGTACAGGGTACTGTTCTATTTATAGGCACGAGCATACCACTGAAGCATCTTGGCTGACGTCACCATGAAAGTGACATCTAACTTCCTAACAACCTGTAACTACTGATCTATACAACCACTGTTATCTTAACTACTGATTACATTACAATACAAATAAATAAACTAAACTACTGCTTCTCATTCCACTGTTGTGACTCCAGCAGTACTTTATATCTTCAGCAGTGCTTGACCCATATCAGTAGATTGAGCATCAGAGCATAGTCTTCAACAGTCTTTAATCAGCAGCAGTTGTTGAAGGACAACAGTTGTAAACGAACAATAGATAGAGGTCATCAGTTGTTAGAACCACTTTCAAGGGGAAAGATTGTATACAACATCTGCTTATTCTGGATCCACTGCTCCGACCCAGTTTTGGCTTTATCAACTGTTCCTTTGGTAGGGTTCAATCCCAACATTTTGTTATCACTAAAGTAAGCTTTTTTAAAAGAGAGTAGAATGTAATTAAATTAATGTGAGTTATGACTTATGACTGAAGTTTAAAGAAAAGTTGTTTTCATTAATCGTTGTGGTATCAATAAGTAAATATTAATATGTTTGATATTTATTTTTTAGGAATATGGTACATTGGTATGGAATACGCGGCGTTATTGTAAAAATGTTTTTCTTTTATAAAAAGTATAAGAAGTGTTTTAAAACTGCTATTGAAAAGAAGGGGAGCCTCAGGACTCTCTATACTAATGTTTCAACAGGTAAGTGTTCTCACACTTGTATTTTATTACATCTCTTTACCTTCGTTCTTCTTTAACATATTTTCTCTGTTGCAAAGGAGGCACCCGCGCGGCCTAAAATCAATGTTATCCCTCCCAAGGCTGCTGCTACAGTTAGAGAGAAGTCCGGGGAGGCGAAGAAAGCTGTGAAGAAGCCTGTCGATAAAACCCGAGCGGTTGAGAAGACTCTGGAGGTTGTGAAGGCTGCGGGGGTTAAAGAGTCCATCTTTGAGCATGTCGAGAAAGAAGTACAGGTTGAGGAACCCTTCGTGCAGCAGACTGCCACCATTGAGATAGAAAAGATTACACCAACTGCTGGGGAGTTTGCTGACGACGTGCATGAAGAGGGTCGTGTGGAGACCCGGTATCGTAGCCCCCGACCCCTACCCCGGGAACGGGCGGCCGCGAGCGCAGATTCAGTGGTATCGGTGTTTATTAATTTGGCAGTGGAAATTTCATCAGGACCGTAGTTAGGAAATAGTTTATCAGAGTAAAACACCACATTTTTATAATAATAAATACATGGGAAAAACCCAAGTTTCCATTACAACATGTTTATAGCGATAAACCCTAATTTATTTAAATAAAAACTTCTTTCTTATTTAGGTAACTTTTATAGCCACTTTTCAAAGCCTTCAGTGCTCTCCAGCTTTGGCTTTCACATTTTGTTACCTGAAACGCGTTTTAAAAAGTTTTATCAGCAAGAAATACTAGCGAGTGAATCCCAGTTTGATCAGAACAAGTTTTATCATTTTACAGTATTGAGGGCATCCGCAATTACATTTGTTTACATCTATCAAATTACCACCCACGATACTGTCAATCCTGACTTGTGGTCATGCTACTACTCACAGTGTAGTAACAAGTAATGTATACAAAACCCCAACATACCGACAGTAATTGTAGAATCACAAATACTCAATCACTGTTAATTATACTTTAAAACAATTGAGGTTTTGTAAAAACAGTTTACAAAAAGAGAAATTATTCACATTGCTGTTTTAGATAATTCCTGGTGACTTTCTGGTTATAATCTATTAAATTAAGCAATGCACACGTGTTAGTAAGATAACCCACTTTACATTAGCTATACCCTCCCCCCCGAGATAGAACTCCAACAACTGAGTCAGGCAGAGCCTTGACATGCTTTACGGAACTCTAAATCAATCGGGCAGATTAACTAATACGTAACCAGGGGTTATAATACTTACATCGAGGCGGATCTTCGCTTTTTAGTGGGTGTAATACCCGAGTATTATTTCTACTATTAGAGAATTGAGAGAGAATTTTTGATTTTGAACGATTTGAAACTGAACGTCGACTACTCCATTTATAGGCTGGAAACAAAGGGCCTCGTGGCCCGCGACAGCTTCTGTTATCTCCTTCGCGGCTCGCGAAGGTAGTAGGGTAGGTTTAGGCTTGTCGACTCAAGGGTATAGGCTCGACACGACATGTGTAAGGACCTGCAAAAATGCCCCACAACACTCCGTAAGTGAAAACCCGGACCCCTAAAATCCTAATCCTTATGAAAAATCAAGAAATTCAAATTGATTGATTTGTCGCGGGCCCAAAAGACTTAAGGAAAGCTTACGCGGGGCGCGACAGCTTGACAGTCTTCGGATAACAACTAGGGCCACGTGTCAACCACGCGGCAAGCCTACACGTGACACGGTACCCCTAGTGGTAGCTAGGGTGGCCCTCGCGGGCCGCGTAGGTTCTTCTTCAAGTTTACGCGGGCCGTGTAAAACTCAAATTTCAGCTATATAACGAGCATTGCATGGCCTTTCTTCTGTGTTCGCCAAATCCTTTCAAAAACGAAACATTCTGCTCAATTTTGTAGATTTAAGTAGGGAAACGCTGCTATGATCACAGGGTAATAACTCGATCACTGCTACGATACAATGTCCGATCGATTGAAACCGACCCAATGGATGTTTAAGTGTTGCCCGAATTCGGGCTATACTTTGTCATTCGTCGTGAGGGTTTTGATTTCGTGAGCTTATCGTAAATGTTGTATTAAGTTACTAACCTAGTTTTGTGTGCATTGTTATTTAACTAGGTTACGAGGCTAAATCAGTAGGCAAAACTCTGTCCCGTTAAACTCGCAATGTGAGTCATTCTCTTTTTATCAAATTGCTTTACAAAACCCTAAATGTTTTCCAGTTATACTTTGCAGTGATTAAGTCTTTGCTAATCTTTAAATACTGGCAGTATGTGGGGGTTTTGTGCACATTACTACTAACGATTTATCACTTTAGGTGGGCGAGCCTAATTTAGTGATATGTCCACAGTCATAGATCCGGTCGAGTGACAACTGAACCAGCTAATTAATAGATAGGGGCAACTGTGAAAACTCTTAATGCTGTAAATTATATCAATGTGTCGTTTTGTACAAATTGAATGACTCGCCAGTATTTCCCCGCTGATAAAATCTTTTTAAACATGTTTCAGGTGATTTACTGTGAACCAGGAAAAGTACCGCGTAGCACTACAGCTTGAAGGAAGTGGCTCAGTAAATAAATAAACATGTTTTTTGTAACTAAGGGATTTCCCAGTGGAATTCCTTTATTGTAAAATAAGGGGTTTGTCCCGAAATTTGGAAATAAAATAAATGTGTGTTTTCAGTTTAAACGATCTTGTTAAAATTTCCGCTGCCAAATTAAATACAAATACCACGGGTTTTCTGTCCCGCGGCATCCGAACCGGGAAACTGGGTCGGGGGCCGTGACAGAAAAAGGTTCGGGAAACTGGGTCGAGGGCCGTGACAGAAAAAGGTGGTATCAGAGCCACTGATTTAAGCCAATTAAGTATTTAGAAATACTTAATTTTTTTTCAGATTGCCATTTTGTGATTCTGTGAAAATTTAATTTACAATAAATAAAATTTTAAATTAAAATTGTGTGTGTTTCTTCATGTGTGCTAACAACATGAATGAACTGTTGGAGGCACTCCGAAACTTTACTATCCATACCACCGATATGGATACAACCGGGACCCTATCCGGCTATCAAGCAGATACTGAAGAGCCTCTAGTGTTCCAGGCCCAGCCGCAGGAGAAACCAAAGCCTAAAAAGAGAAGGAGAATCTTTGACTGGAAATGCGGACGAAGGAAGAAGCCAGCTGCCCAGAAGGTGAAAAAGACCGAGGATCCGAAAGACAAGGGAAAAGGAAAGGAAGTTGGAGAGAGTTCCGGGCAAGCCTAGGAAATGCCACCGTGGGAGGAGCTTGATCGAAAAGTTGCAAACTGTGACCTCATCGGACCTGCTGATGAAAACCTTTTCAATTACCCAGCCCAATCACAGCTTCCAATTAATTTGGAACCTGCTATTGTCACACCCTAACCAATGGCGGAATCATCGGAGTGGGATTTGTTCAAGATTGCAAGAGACTTCATAACACTAATTGTGGCAATATTTAATTCAACCATTTTCATTTCATAGATAACTTGTCAAAGCATTACAAGAAATTCAAATAACAACATTGTTCAACATAACATAACAAAATTTATACAACACTTTAAACCTAAACGTCTAAATGAGTATCTAGGCATCTTTGCTAATCCATTTTCGTAGCATCAGCAATCCTCAACCTGTAACATGTTTAAAATACAATTCAATGCAAAAGCAAAGGCGAGTATACAAGTTTAAGCATAAGTATAAGTATAAAAGTTTAAAACGAATCCACATGGCAACTTAGTTTATACAAGATCAACCTAACATGGCATGCAATATTTCTAGCCAATCCTCTGTTTACGCAAGAAAGTTTAGTTAATTCGACATGACCACAAGTTTAAGGGGGCGGTGCGTTACTCCTATAGCGCTATACATGTCAAATGGAGGCTCGTGAAAGCTAATGACTAAAACATATCACATAAGTATGGTCCACGTAAGCATCAAGTATCACAACATAGTATTCATGTATAAGGATTGTTTTCGTGCATTGCATAAAGAATAAGTTTAAGTGTAGTTTAATAGGTAAACATGTTACACCCCAAAAGTGATAAACATAAAAAGGGGGTTGCGAGTATACTCACAAATTTGCATATGGTTTCCGATTATCCAACGTGACGAAGTTGATGAGGTTAGAAGGTTGAATATGTTCGTGTAGGGATTTAGGAAGTTAAAACACAAGAATATAGGTATTCGAAAGTAATCATCCTTTAACACCAAGTACTTGTTCTTGACACTATGAAACCTCAAGGGTTAATATTTTCATGAGTAATATACTCATTAGAATCGTAACAAGTCTTATGTCTTAGAGGATGTTATTCTAATATCTTGACGAATGAACACAAGTCCATCATCAAGGGTTCGAATAATATGTATATGTATAAGTATTATATGTAATATTTAGTCCATTAGTCAAGCATGAGGTAGAAGATAAATCTTCATTTAGGTACCTCTATTGTGTCATAGAATTCATGTAGGAGGTAGGAAGAACAAGCCTCCATTTAGGTACCTCTTATGGTTCACCACTACACTTGATGTAAAAACATACAAGGAGGGTCGTGAACTAATATCAATACAAGAATAATAAACAACTATACTATGAGAAATCATCAAGTAATGTGGGGATTCTATGTTGGACAACCCAAGTTGGTCCACAATCACACCTTTATCAAGCTTGAAGCTTGAACACCACTTGTGGGTTAAAAACCCTAAACAAAACAGAAAGTATATGAGGTTTAACCTCTAATTTTGAATGTCTCAACCTTGTTTTTAAGCCTAACTAACCATAGAAGTGGTTATAAGCATAAGGACATAGGTTTGAGATGAGTTAGACTCAAGTTGAACAAGTTTAGTAAAGATTAGATGAATTCAGAAATGAACAGTGAACTTTGGAGCCTTTTTGCCGGAGTTCCAGGGACTTATTTACTGTGAAAAATCCATGGAATCGAAGTTAAGGTCAATCCAAGCACATAGGAAAAAGAATAAACTAAATCGGATAAGAAATGAGTGAGTTATGCTCACTTTAGTGAAGGGGCATGCTTCTGCCCGAACTACTGTAATCAGCTGCGAATTTGGTTGATTTGAGAGTGATTAGAGTGTTGCAAAAGTGGTAGGGAGGCTGAGATTAAGTTGTATTTATAGGGGGAATGATTAGGGTTAAGTTGGGTTGGAATTTAATGTGATTAGTTGGGTGTTAAACTAAATAAAAAAACAATTCAAAGTTGTTGCTGTTCTTGAAACTGGCGGCCAGCAAGGCTGTTTCATAGCCCATAATTTCCTTTGTTAGTGTGATATTTTAGTTTATATTATTGTACAAGTTAATTCATGACAACATATAACTACTAAGTATTAAGTATTAAGCATTAAACAATGAAAATGGAACAATAAATTAAGCCATAAGGCTGGTCCAATCGATTGGCTGTAATAGCCTTTAAGTTATCATTCATTTCATTTTTTTTCTTTGTTTTAAAAGTAGAGAATACATCAACGTAAAGTTGATGTCTATTATTATTATTATTATTATTATTATTATTATTATTATTATTATTATTATTATTATTATACTATTAGAATTAACCATGTATTTATTAGTTAACAAGCATGTACAAGTTATGGGTACCGGTATGTCGGGTATCGGTCACGCGTATGCGTTCGAGATTGGTAACATATAACCCGAGTATTGCAAAACGAATAAGCATGCACGAATATGTAAGGTATAACTTGTATGAAATAACGAATTTTATTACGATCAAAGTCTCGGATTTACAACGATACAACGAAATGCGATTACAAGGAACACAAGAATTCTAAAAATAGAAATACGAACAAGACTTGCTATAAATGGAAAGTACAAATAAGCAGGGCGTTACAGTCTCCCCTCCTTTAGGAAATTTCATCCCGAAATTTATTCAAGAGGTAGGCTTGAAAGAGTTTTGGCAAAAAATTGAGACTTGGAAATTGTGAAACGTTTTGAAAAGTATGAAATTTTGGGAGAATAGCCAAATTAGGTTTGTAAAAGGATTTGTTTGGCTAAAATGGTTTTGAGGCATAAGCATGAGTGAAACGTGCATAGTAAAAACGATTTTGAATAACTAAAATTTGGAGTTGCTTTACGAATGTATTGTATTTACGAAAGAGGTCTCTATATAATTGTTTGAAATCAATAAAAGTGAGGTATGTTGCATACGAAGTTTTAAAGGTAGTATAAGACCACATGTTCATAAAAATTGCTTCTCGAGTGGAACGAGGAGGTTTGGTAAAATAAAGTATTAACGACCTACTAAATACGTTTACACAAGAGTAAAGAATAGAAAGACGGTTCTAAAGGTAATAAGATAAGTTAGGATTCGAATGTTTAAACAAGCTTGATTGTGAACGAGGTTCGTATGAAAGAAAGGATAATGGAGAATAATAGGAGTATGGGGCGAACGATTGACTCTTAATGAATGCAAGTATATGAATGATATAAGTATTTGATAGATGAAAGTAGCGTGTTAAAGATGAAGTCTCGTCGTGGAAAATCAGATATAATGTGTTTGTGAATTGTTTAAAGTTTGCATTAGGTCCAAATGTCACACCCCCAAAATCCACACGCGGAGTATCACCGCTTGGAGGCGTGACATGACCAGGATCGAGCCACCAATCATATTGAACAACGTATTTTAGTAAATAAAACCAATCACAATACAATTGGTGACCAAAAGGAAGTTAACCAAGTTTAATTTAAACAGCGGAAGCATAAGGCGTTAAACGAAAACATAAGTTTGTAGTTCATAAGTTTAAAGACCCCAAACATAAGTTTCATAAGTTCATAACGTTTATTTAGTAAGTACGGGACATATTAGTTCGCATTCCACAACGACCACCTCCATGTGAAAGCTCCATAGCATCTAACGACCTGCAAGGCATGTAACAACGAGTCAACAACAAAGTTGAGCGAGTTCACAGTTGGTTGTTCAGTTAATGAGTTCGTATCAGAAATCGTAAGTTCGTTTCATAACCATGTATTACCCATTATCCTTGATTCCCAAACCTTTACGATATTTAGTGGGGGCTTCCCATTATGTATGTTACTAGACTAGGCGTATCCATAAGTGTCCTTCCCAATCCGAGGACGGTGTTAAGTATGAGTGTACGTAGGTTTTACGTACGTGCCCTTCTCAATCCGAGGACAGTAGTAAGTATGAGTGTACGTAGGTTTTACGTACGTGCCCTTCTCAATCCGAGGACAGTAGTAAGTATGAATGTACGTAGGTTTTACGTACGTGCCCTTCTCAATCCGAGGATAGTAGTAAGTGTGAGTGTACGTAGGTTTTACGTACGTGTCCTTCTCAATCCGAGGACAGTAGTAGGTAGTCTAGTAGTGTCGATAATATAAATAGTTATTCAATCCCATTCCTAACCACCGGGAATCCCATGCCTTAGTAAGGGTGTGAACTCACCTCGGTTGTTCGGTTTGACTCTCACAAATAGCTAACAATCAAGGTTGGTCAATCACGTCCTAGTATGATTACCAGTTAGTCATTTAGTGGTTTCAAATAGAGCACAAAGTTCCTACACGTATCTATCACATAACATGAATCACTTTATCGGTTTATGCCCATATAAGTTTCCCATCCATTCCCCATTCATCAACAACCATACGATAATGCACATAACACATAAAACACGTTATATCATTCACAGATAACCTACCTGACATTTAGACATGCAACTTACAACTTATGTCATTTCAGCATTAATATTCAAAACCGGCTGTTTTCGGACATTTTAATAAAATAGTTAACTTACTCCAAAAATTCCTAAATTTTTACAGAATGTCTTAAACGTTCCAAATTTTATTGTGTAAAAATATCGGGGTCCAGTTCATTACTAATATTTTATAAAAATTCATTTTCCGGGCTCAACTCAGATTTATCTTTTTCTGACCACAGTCCACAGAATAATTTATTTAAAATTCATCGAGAGTCCGATTTACGAAATTCCTGTGAGGGAATTACAAATATATCGGTGGTCATCTACAGTACAAGTTTCATGATCTAACTCTACACAGAACTCAAGTTATGACAGAAAACAAAACGCATATTTTCAGCAGAAAAATGCAGCTCTAGCTGCTGTTACGAAATGACACTTTAAAAATAGTAAACGAAGTCCAAAAATTATGATTCTGGTGCCATTAGAACCGTATTTCATAATACATAAACCTAGACTTCAGAAAATACATTTTTCGTTAAGTTACGGTCCTGTTACAGCCAACTGAAGTTGGCTGTAATCACTAGACAACTTTCTGTTTTCAGTCTTTATCCTTCTAAAACGCGTTCGAATGATTCCGTTAACATGTTTAGTGATCAAAACAACATCAAATATCAATATTACAAGTAGATCAGCAAGTAAATCAGTAACATAATCAAGACAACTTCAGTTTATCATCACTTCATCATGTTTCATCAACATTTCATTACAAGTTAGTTTATATGCAAGACTTTGTTCATGGTTCTTTAGTGTTCATGGATTTTTATCACCAAACATCTATTAACCACTTAAATAACATAAAGAATGAACGGATCTAAGTTCTTACCACTAGCTCAAGGCTAGGGAAGTTCAAGTGAGGAGATGTGGTGGTTAATAGCGAATGGAGAAGGTCCTTCCACTTCCGAGAGCACCGAGCTTCGTTGTATGACCCGTAGCACCTTTGAGTGTATGTAAAATGGCTTGATCAAGACTTGATGGTGGTTGTATGGTGGGAGGTGGTGGCTGCCGTAGGTGATGGAGAAAAGAAGGAGAGAGTTTGTTGTTGTTGGGTGATTGATGAAAGAGAGTGGTTAACTAGTGTGCCAATTTATAAACCAATTCCAAGATTAACCATTTAATGTGCATTCTAGATATGGGACATGGATAAATAAAATAATCATAAAATTTGTGGAGTGTATCCCACATGGGGACCGATTCGGTTGAAGGGGGGGGGGGGTATTAGTTTGATTTCAATCATATAGTTAGTAACTAGTTATGTTAATTAGAACTTTAAGCTAGTTACTAGTGTGTTATGTAATATAACGGGTGTTAGGGTGTTCGGGGACCCTAACTGGCTCAGAAAAGGATAAACAATGTCATTGACATTATATTTGTGTTTCGGGTAAAGTCCGGTTGTTCGGTTTGACACTGTTCCGTTAAAGTGTTTAACTAATCCGTAAGGTGCCTTATATATATATATTTTTGTAATACTTTTAATTTCTAACACTTAGGAAAATCATAACGAACTATTTAATGACTTGTCTGTACACTACTAGTATGTTAACAAGTACATGTAAGTATAACACAGTAAATCAGAGAGCAGTTAAATGATTCAGCACAGTCATCAACCACTTTATTTATCATTAATAAACTGTACGGTTACATGTAAATTTGAGGGTTGTCACATTCTCCCCCTGTTAAGAGAATTTCGTCCTGAAATTTAGCGCGTGGTTACTGAGGAAGCTAGTTAAGTTGCGTTGTTTTCCTGGTTTTCCTGGGGTGTCGCATCACCCCCCCGTTGATTTGGAATTTCGTCCCGAAATACTGCAGTAGCTTCAGCCTCAGTAGTGGTTGCGTTTTTCTTAAACAATTGGGGATACTTGAGTTTCATTTGGTCTTCTCGTTCCCAGGTATACTCTGGGCCATGATGGGAATCCCAACGAACTCGAACGAGAGGTACTCTTGTGCGCTTGAGAATCTTAACATCTCGATCAGTAATCTCTACAGGTTCCTCGACGAATCGCAGCTGGTCGTCGATAGTGAGTTCCTTGAGAGGAACTATGAGGGTCTCATCTGACAGACACTTCTTCAGATTTGACACGTGGAATACGTTGTGAACTCCGCTGAGTTCTTCGGGTAGATTCAATTTGTAGGCGACCTTGCCAATTTTCTCAGTGATTTCGAACGGTCCGACATAGCGCGGATTGAGCTTGCCTCGTTTGCCAAAGCGGACTACACCTTTCCAAGGTGAGACTTTGAGTAGCACTCGATCCCCAACCTGGAACTCGAGTGGTTTTCTTCCCTTATCAGCATAGCTTTTCTGACGGTCACGATCTGCCGCCATCCGTTGCCGTATCTGAGCAATTCTCTCGGTTGTATCTACCACAAGTTCTGGGCCAGTGATTTGGCTGTCACCAACTTCTGCCCAACAGAGAGGTGATTGGCATTTACGTCCGTACAATGCCTCGAACGGAGCAGCTTGGATGCTGGTGTGGTAGCTGTTGTTGTACGAAAACTCCACTAACGGGAGATGCTTTTCCCAGCCATTACCAAAGTCGATTACGCATGCCCTAAGCATGTCTTCAAGGGTTTGGATGGTGCGTTCAGATTGCCCATCCGTCTGTGGGTGATAAGCGGTGCTCATATCTAAACATGAGCCAAAAGACTTGTGCATGGCTTGCCACAGTTCAGAAGTAAAACGCGCATCACGATCAGAAATGATGGAGGTTGGCACTCCGTGCCTTGATACCACTTCCTTTAGGTAAATGTCTGCAAGAGTAGAAAACTTATCCGTTTCTTTGATAGCCAGAAAATGTGCAGACTTGGTCAGTCGATCTACGATCACCCAAATGGTATCGTTTCCGCGTTGAGATCTAGGCAGACCAGTAACGAAATCCATGGAAATTTGCTCCCATTTCCATTTAGGTATCTCTGGTTGTTGGAGTAGGCCTGATGGTTTCTGGTACTCGACCTTGACCCTAGCACAAGTCAAGCATTACTGACGTAGGTTGCTATGCTGGCTTTCATACCAGGCCACCAGTATGTAGTCTTTAGGTCGTGGTACATCTTATCTGAACCAGGATGTACTGAATAACGAGACTTATGTGCTTCATCCATCACAAGCTCGTGTAGGTCTCCATACAGTGGAACCCAGATGCATCCGTTTACATAGTAGGCGCCGTTTTCCTTTTGTTCTAGCCGTTGCCTCGATCCTCGTAGGGACTCAGCCCTGATGTTTTCTGCTTTCAATGCTTCAACCTGAGCATCACGAATCTGAGTGGGAAGGTTGGATTGGATGGTAAGCTGTAACGCACGTACCCGCCTAGGTATAGTATCCTTTCGGCTGAGGGCGTCAGCCACAACATTGGCCTTGCCCGGATGGTACTTGATCGCACATTCGTAATCGTTCAAGAGCTCAACCCATCGGCGTTGGCGCATGTTTAACTCCTTTTGCTTGAAGATATGCTCGAGACTCCTGTGATCGGTGTAAATGGTGTACTTGGTACCGTACAGGTAATGTCTCCATATCTTAAGTGCGAAAACAACTGCTCCCAGCTCCAAGTCATGCGTAGTGTAGTTCCTTTTGTGAACTTTAAGTTGGCGCGATGCGTAGGCAATGGCCTTGTCACGTTGCATCAATACGCAACCAAGTCCTTGGATGGAAGCGTCGCAGTAAACCACAAAATCATCTGTGCCTTCAGGCAATGAGAGGATAGGCGCGCTACAAAGTCTATCCTTCAAGTGCTGAAATGCGGACTCCTGTGCATCACCCCAACGATTGGTGACACCCTTCTGAGTCAGTGAAGTAAGAGGTTGCGCAATCTTTGAGAAATCCTTGATAAACCTTCTGTAATATCCTGCCAAACCCAAGAATTGGCGGATTTCTGTTGGTGTGCGGGGTGCAGGCCAGTTCTTGATCGAGTCAACCTTGGATGGATCTACATGAATTCCATCCTTGTTTACCACATGGCCTAGAAAGTGGACTTCGCGAAGCCAGAAGTCACATTTCAAAAATTTGGCATACAACTGCTCTTTTCGAAGAAGTTCCAGAATAAGCCTCAGATGTTGCTCGTGTTCCTCCTGACTCTTAGAATAGATCAGGATGTCGTCGATGAAGACAATAACGAATTTATCTAGGTAAGGCTTGCATACTCGGTTCATGAGATCCATGAAGACCGCTGGTGCATTCGTCAACCCAAAAGGCATGACCAGAAACTCGTAATGGCCGTAGCGAGTCCTGAATGCTGTTTTCGAGACGTCATCCTCTCGGACTCTCAGCTGATGGTATCCCGATCTCAAATCAATCTTAGAGTAATAGCTCGACCCTTGCAACTGGTCGAACAAGTCGTCAATACATGGAAGAGGATAACGATTCTTCACGGTCACCTTGTTGAGTTCGCGGTAGTCAATACACATTCTGAAGGTACCGTCTTTCTTCTTCACGAATAACACTAGAGCTCCCCAAGGTGAAGAGCTAGGACAAATAAAACCCTTTTCCAAAAGTTCTTGTAATTGCTTGGACAGTTCTTCCAGTTCGGTTGGGGCTAAGCGATAAGGTGCTCGAGCTATGGGCGTTGCTCCAGGAGCTAGCTCGATTTGAAACTCAACTTGACGATGAGGCGGAAGACCAGGTAATTCCTCAGGAAATACCTCAGGAAAATCGCGCACAATAGGAATGTCTTCAATTCTCTTCTCTTCCGTCGATGTATCAGAAACGAGGGCTAGGATAGCAGTGTGGCCCTTTCGCAAACACTTCTGGGCCTTAAGGAAAGAGATAATGCCTACGACAGCATCACTCTTGTCGCTATGAATCACGAGGGGTTCTTCACCAGAACGAGGAATGCGGACGATTTTCTCCTTGCAAACAATCTCCGCTTGATGGTGAGATAGCCAATCCGTCCCAATAACGACGTCGAAACTACCCAGTGGGATAGGAATAAGATCGATAGAGAAGGTCTGACCAGCTAAGACGAGGTTACAACCTTTGATTACGTGCGTGGCCTCTAGACTTTTACCGTTTGCTAGCTCTACTGTGTGTTTGGGGATCAAAAGTGTTGGAGTGCGCTTAAGCATTTGACTAACTTTTACGGACACATAACTAGTATCGGCACCCGAATCGAATAAAACAGTAACATAAAAGTAGTCGAGAAGGAACTTACCCATCACTACGTTAGGATCATTCCTTGCGTCACCCTGACCAATCACGAACACTCGACCCCTGGCACCGTTGCCATCATTGTTTCCTCCATGGTTGCCCCCATTATTGTTCCCGTTTCCTTGGTTGTGATTCTGATTCTGATTTAACTGCAGGCAGTGTCTCTTGAAGTGATCTTCAGCACCACACTGAAAGCATCCCTTGTTGCCCTGTTGCTGTTGCTGATTCTGCGGTGCTTGCTGTTGCTGCTGACGATTCTGATTCGTAGGCCGTGGGCTCCTGCAATCCTTGGCTTCATGACCCATCTTGAGACACCTCTGACAGCGTCCCTTGTTGCACTGACCACTGTGGTGTCTGTTGCATTTGTTTCACTTTGGGTGGTTTCCTCGATATCCACCCTGCCCTTGACTACCAGAAGAGTGCTGACCAGGGCTCCTATGGTCCTCAGTCCTTCGTTGCTGAGACTGAGACTGAACAAAGGTAGAGCCTTTGCCCGAATTTCCATCCCATTTTCGCTTGTGATCATTGGGGGTATCAGTAGTAGCAGTACCAATACGCTTGGGTAATCTGTTTTATTCCACTGCCTGGTCGGTGAGACGGTGAGCTAACTTGATGATTTGTTGAATGGTACCCAGGTTAGCCGAAGTCACGTGACTCTGAATCTCGGGTACAAGGCCCTTGAGGTAAAGCTCAATACGTTTGATGGGAGGGTCCACCATAGTAGGGCACAGGATGGCCAGTTCATTCGACCTCTTAGTATACGCCTCAATCTCAGACCCCGTCATCTTCAGATTGAAAAATTCCACCTCTAGTTTGTGGATATCATCACGACTGCAGTACTCTTCCTTGATCAGTTCCTTGAAGTCATTCCATGGGGTGGCATTAGCAGCAACCAACCCCAGCAGCTGAACCTGAGCGTTCCACCACGTGAGCGCTACCCCTTCAAGAGTACCAGTAGCATACTTCACCCTACGATCCTCAGGGCATACACACATTTTGAAAACCGACTCGAGCTTCTCGAACCAGTGGAGGAGTCCGACGGCCCCTTCAGTGCCACTGAAGGTACTAGGACGACAGTCCATAAAATTCTTGAATGTGCACACAGGCGGCTGGGTAAGCTGGCCTCCTGCTTGAGCGGCTGCAGGTGCCGCAGTAACTTGTTCTTTGATCAAAGCCGCCAGCTGGGCTTGTGTGAGGCTGATTCATCCACTCATGATCTTCACCATACGGAGAACACAAGTGAGAAGTGCGTCGTATCATTACGCAAGTGTGGAATGACAGAAGAGAGTGATCACACAAAGTTTTCAAGCAGTAGATACTATGTTATCTAAGCATATCATAAGCAATGTTCTATATAACTAACAAGTAGGTAATATAAACATGAATCGTATCACCTATAGTGTCGAGTCTTGCACGTGGAGCGAAGCGTCGTTGTGGATCGTTAAGCACTGTACAGGTTATAGTCTGGTTTTAATAAAAATTTTTTCCCTTATTAAAACCAAGTTCTCTATAACCAATGGCTCTGATACCAATCTGTCACACCCCCAAAATCCACACGCAGAGTATCACCGCTTGGAGGCGTGACATGACCAGGATCGAGCCACCAATCATATTGAACAACGTATTTTAGTAAATAAAACCAATCACAATACAATTGGTGACCAAAAGGAAGTTAACCAAGTTCAATTTCAACAGCGGAAGCATAAGGCGTTAAACAAAAACATAAGTTTAAAGACCCCAAACATAAGTTTCATAAGTTCATAACGTTTATTTAGTAAGTACGGGACATATTAGTTCGCATTCCACAACGACCACCTCCATGTGCAAGCTCCATAGCATCTAACGACCTGCAAGGCATGTAACAACGAGTCAACAACAAAGTTGAGCGAGTTCACAGTTGGTTGTTCAGTTAATGAGTTCGTATCAGAAATCGTAAGTTCGTTTCATAACCATGTATTACCCATTATCCTTGATTTCCAAACCTTTACGATATTTAGTGGGGGCTTCCCATTATGTATGTTACTAGACTAGGCATATCCATAAGTGTCCTTCCCAATCCGAGGACGGTGTTAAGTATGAGTGTACGTAGGTTTTACGTACGTGCCCTTCTCAATCCGAGGACAGTAGTAAGTATGAGTGTACGTAGGTTTTACGTACGTGCCCTTCTCAATCCGAGGACAGTAGTAAGTATGAATGTACGTAGGTTTTACGTACGTGCCCTTCTCAATCCGAGGACAGTAGTAAGTGTGAGTGTACGTAGGTTTTGACGTACGTGCCCTTCTCAATCCGAGGACAGTAGTAGGTAGTCTAGTAGTGTCGATAATATAAATAGTTATTCAATCCCATTCCCAACCACCGGGAATCCCATGCCTTAGTAAGGGTGTGAACTCACCTCGGTTGCTCGGTTTGACTCTCACAAATAGCTAACAATCAAGGTTGGTCAATCACGTCCTAGTATGATTACCAGTTAGTCATTTAGTGGTTTCAAATAGAGCACAAAGTTCCTACACGTATCTATCACATAACATGCATCACTTTATCGGTTTATGCCCATATAAGTTTCCCATCCATTCCCCATTCATCAACAACCATACGATAATGCACATAACACATAAAACACGTTATATCATTCACAGATAACCTACCTGACATTTAGACATGCAACTTACAACTTATGTCATTTCAGCATTAATATTCAAAACCGGCTGTTTTCGGACATTTTAATAAAATAGTTAACTTATTCCAAAAATTCCCAAATTTTTACAGAATGTCTTAAATGTTCCAAATTTTTTGTGTAAAAATATCGGGGTCCAGTTCATTACTAATATTTTATAAAAATTCATTTCCCGGGTTGAACTCAGATTTATCTTTTTCTGACCACAGTCCACGGAATAATTTATTTAAAATTCATCGAGAGTCCGATTTACGAAATTCCAGTGAGGGAATTACAAATACATCGGTGGTCATCTACAGTACAAGTTTCATGATCTAACTCTACACAGAACTCAAGTTATGACAGAAAACAAAACGCATATTTTCAGCAGAAAAATGCAGCTCTAGCTGCTCTTACGAAATGACACTTTAAAAATAGTAAACGAAGTCCAAAAATTATGATTCCAGTGCCATTAGAACCGTATTTCATAATACATAAACCTAGACTTCAGAAAATACATTTTTCGTTAAGTTACGGTCCTGTTACAGCCAACTGAAGTTGGCTGTAATCACTAGACAGCTTTCTGTTTTCAGTCTTTATCCTTCTAAAACGCGTTCGAATGATTCCGTTAACATGTTTAGTGATCACAACAACATCAAATATCAATATTACAAGTAGATCAGCAAGTAAATCAGTAACATAATCAAGACAACTTCAGTTTATCATCACTTCATCATGTTTCATCAACATTTCATTACAAGTTAGTTTATATGCAAGACTTTGTTCATGGTTCTTTAGTGTTCATGGATTTTTATCATCAAACATCTATTAACCACTTAAATAACATAAAGAATGAACGGATCTAAGTTCTTACCACTAGCTCAAGGCTAGGGAAGTTCGAGTGAGGAGATGTGGTGGTTAATAGCGAATGGAGAAGGTCCTTCCACTTCCGAGAGCACCGAACTTCGTTGTATGACCCGTAGCACCTTTGAGTGTATGTAAAATGGCTTGATCAAGACTTGATGGTGGTTGTATGGTGGGAGGTGGTGGCTGCCGTAGGTGATGGAGAGAAGAAGGAGAGAGTTTGTTGTTGTTGGGTGATTGATGAAAGAGAGTGGTTAACTAGTGTGCCAATTTACAAACCAATTCCAAGATTAACCATTCTATAATGTGCATTCTAGATATGGGACATGGATAAATAAAATAATCATAAAATTTGTGGAGTGTGTCCCACATGGGGACCGATTCGGTTTAAGGGGGGGGGGTATTAGTTTGATTTCAATCATATAGTTAGTAACTAGTTATGTTAATTAGAACTTTAAGCTAGTTACTAGTGTGTTATGTAATATAACGGGTGTTAGGGTGTTCGGGGACCCTAACTGGCTCAGAAAAGGATAAACAATGTCATTGACATTATTTTTGTGTTCCGGGTAAAGTCCGGTTGTTCGGTTTGACACTGTTCCGTTAAAGTGTTTAACTAATCTGTAAGGTGCCTTATATATATATATTTTTGTAATACTTTTAATTTCTAACACTTAGGAAAATCATAACGGACTATTTAATGACTTTTCTGTACACTACTAGTATGTTTACAAGTACATGTAAGTATAACACAGTAAATCAGAGAGCAGTTAAATGATTCAGCACGGTCATCAAGCACTTTATTTATCATTAATAAACTGTACGGTTACATGTAAATTTGAGGGTTGTCACACCAAAGGTCTTCAAAACACTGAATTTCTAATGGCACGTTTTACGATATTTTTGGTAACATGGTGAAAACACTTATATATAGGAAGTACCAGCGGCGTATCCACCATGTTTTGACCACATTACGTCCGTTTCGTATTCGGTGTCATGTTACATTCCGTGTCTTACCATACACAGTAGTACACTCTAGGGTTCTCATGCGCTTATCACTATAATACCGTGTGCACCTGCGATTCTATTGATCGTCGCATGATACGCATAACTTGTACTAGTTGTGTATGAATTAGGGTATACATAATTTAAAAATTAGGAATGTGTACGTATAGGAATATAGTATATAAGCAAGTCCATGCTTAAGTATGTATGGGACCCACGTAAACGAATCCCTCGGATTACGCTCGTGTACGGGTACGAATGTATGAATCATGAGTATGAATGAAAGTCCGGGCATAAGTATAAGTTTAAGTATGAATATGCACATAAGTATGAGTATCAACATAAAACGTACGAGTAGTATGAGTATACGTATAAGCCTGAAACGTATAAATATAAGTATAAGCATAAGCATAAAACGCATGAGTATTAGTATGAATACGATTATAAGTATAAGCATAAAATGTATTGTTATGAATATGAGTGTGAGTGCGAATACTAATGATTGCGTATATAGTATTAATTGAAACATACAAATTTAAGCATGTAAAAGTGCTAAAAAAATTGAGCATGTAAATACGAATGATAAAAATGAAATTGTCGCGATGAAACGACTAAAACGTGTATAATGATATGCATGTATAGTGGTTTAAACGAAACGTTGTTTTTTTTTTCGAATCAAAATAGGTCGAGTTTGATTTGGAAGGTAGGATATAGTTTGCATATGTAAGAGGATATAAAGTACTCATTGGTTAAGCATAATGTATTTTGTAATGAATGGAAATGCTACTTTTGTTTAAAAGAGTTTACGTAATCCGAAGATGGTCGGTCCCCATGAAGTCTTCTTGCCCACGTGTTTTGTAAATTAGTGTAGGAAAAGGTTTTCGATAAAAAAAGTAAGTTCGTTTCATCAAACGAGAAATTATGAATTTAGGAGGTTCTTGTGAAAACGAGGATCCTTAGAAAAGAAATTTAGCAAAAGGACTTTAAAAGTTTTAACAAATGATTTATTGATGTTGAAAAGAGTATTTGGTAAACGATCATATAACCTCTATAAGATCTTATAAGTAATTTGAGAAAGGTTGGTTTGATTTCGATTAAGAATGGTGATATAATCCGAAGATGGTCGGTCCCCATGAAGTCTTCTTGCCCACGTGTTTTGTAAATTAGTGTAGGAAAAGGTTTTCGATAAAAAAAGTAAGTTCGTTTCATCAAACGAGAAATTATGAATTTAGGAGGTTCTTGTGAAAACGAGGATCCTTAGAAAAGAAATTTAGCAAAAGGACTTTAAAAGTTTTAACAAATGATTTATTGATGTTGAAAAGAGTATTTGGTAAACGATCATATAACCTCTATAAGATCTTATAAGTAATTTGAGAAAGGTTGGTTTGATTTCGATTAAGAATGGTGATATAACATGAGTGTGTGTTTTAGTGATTAAGTCGAATATGAAGTTCATGGGCAAGAGATTCATTGGACCGATTGAATTGATAGGTAGCATTTCGTAAGGTTTTGAAATTCGGGTAATAAAATGTTTTAAGACATGATTAAGAATCTCGTGTATATGAGTTGAGTGAAAATAGATTGTAGGATAGGAAATACGCTTGATAAAACAATGTATTTTGAAATCGGTATAAGTAGGTATTTTTAATAATGATAAACAATTTAGGTATAAAATATGATCGAGTTTGCATAATAAGATATTTTGAAGAGACGTTTTGGCAACGATCACCTAGGTAAGGGAATCACCCCTAACTCGTTGGTGAGGTCGTTTTAAGAAAAAGGGAGTGGAGTTAATCGTCAAGGTAAGGAAATCACTCCTATCTCGATGATATGTCTCCACTTGTCGTTACAAGGAATATGAATTTAAATTACATGAAATCATGCATATGTATAAATGTATGGAAAAGATTCAATATGTTGTGTGTGTGAAAAGAGAATATCGGAAGTAAATTTAAATTTGAAAAAAATGGCATCGTATAAGATAATAATAGAAACACATGTTTGATTAAAATTTAAATCGTTCCAAAGCGGAACTTTGACTAACCAAAGTGGTCGAAAAGTCTTTTGAATTTGAGGAGCATGCTTTGGCCTAATAAGTAAAATACTCTCGCCGACAAGTCGGTTAACGGTAATTACCCTTCCGGTTACTACATGTCCCAAATCAATCGAAATTTTGAGACTTGGCGGGATTTTATGAAAAAAACAATCAAGGAGTGGAACTAGTCGACAAGGTGCGGGTTTCACCCCTAACTTGACGATTTCGTATCCTAAGTGTGGTTGGTACTCGTCGGGTCAAAATGTAATTTCAACACTTTGACGAGGGTCCACTAGAATTTGGAATTTGAATTTCTCCATCAAGGTGAGGATTTTACTCCTAACTTGATGGTGAATTTCGTGTAAAAAGAAAAAGAAAAGTAGAGGGTTTGAGAGTCATTCCCCAAATTGTGAGTTTCACGCCTATTTTGGTGAAGTCGTCTCGTTTGTGTATTACGAGTGGTTTGTGAATTTAGAATAGTCGAGTAAAATGTATGAGGAAAAGCGTATGTTGAAGATTACGCAAACAAGTATAAACATGTCAAGAATGGCACATAAAGGATGACATATTAAAACAAATATTAACACATAATAAAACATGTATTAACACATAAAAATAGCATGTCAAGTATGTTACATAAGGATAAATGACACATATGTTTAAAAGGCTCAAAGAGAAGGTATAAGAAACACATAAAGTGGCATGCATATAGTTTCAAATAAAACATAAGAATAAGGCTCTAGAACTATAGACTAGGTAAAAAGCCTGGCAATTCTACCTAATTCCCTATAGTTATGGCTATGATACCAATCTGTCACACCCCAACCAATGGCGGAATCATCGGAGTGGGACTTGTTAAAGATTGCAAGAGACTTCATAACACTAATTGTGGCAATATTTAATTCAACCATTTTCATTTCATAGATAACTTGTCAAAGCATTACAAGAAATTCAAATAACAACATTGTTCAACATAACATAACAAAATTTATACAACACTTTAAACCTAAACGTCTAAATGAGTATCTAGGCATCTTTGCTAATCCATTTTCGTAGCATCAGCAATCCTCAACCTGTAACATGTTTAAAATACAATTCAATGCAAAAGCAAAGGCGAGTATACAAGTTTAAGCATAAGTATAAGTATAAAAGTTTAAAACGAATCCACATGGCAACTTAGTTTATACAAGATCAACCTAACATGTCATGCAATATTTCTAGCCAATCCTCTGTTTACGCAAGAAAGTTTAGTTAATTCGACATGACCACAAGTTTAAGGGGGGCGGTGCATTACTCCTATAGCGCTATACATGTCAAATGGAGGCTCGTGAAAGCTAATGACTAAAACATATCACATAAGTATGGTCCACGTAAGCATCAAGTATCACAACATAGTATTTATGTATAAGGATTGTTTTCGTGCATTGCATAAAGAATAAGTTTAAGTGTAGTTTAATAGGTAAACATGTTACACCCCAAAAGTGATAAACATAAAAAGGGGGTTGCGAGTATACTCACAAATTTGCATATGGTTTCCGATTATCCAACGTGACGAAGTTGATGAGGTTAGAAGGTTGAATATGTTCGTGTAGGGATTTAGGAAGTTAAAACACAAGAATATAGGTATTCAAAAGTAATCATCCTTTAACACCAAGTACTTGTTCTTGACACTATGAAACCTCAAGGGTTAATATTTTCATGAGTAATATACTCATTAGAATCGTAACAAGTCTAATGTCTTAGAGGATGTTATTCTAATATCTTGACGAATGAACACAAGTCCATCATCAAGGGTTCGAATAGTATGTATATGTATAAGTATTATATGTAATATTTAGTCCATTAGTCAAGCATGAGGTAGAAGATAAATCTTCATTTAGGTACCTCTATTGTGTCATAGAATTCATGTAGGAGGTAGGAAGAACAAGCCTCCATTTAGGTACCTCTTATGGTTCACCACTACACTTGATGTAAAAACATACAAGGAGGGTCATGAACTAATATCAATACAAGAATAACAAACAACTATACTATGAGAAATCATCAAGTAATGTGGGGATTCTATGTTGGACAACCCAAGTTGGTCCACAATCACACCTTTATCAAGCTTGAAGCTTGAACACCACTTGTGGGTTAAAAACCCTAAACAAAACAGAAAGTATATGAGGTTTAACCTCTAATTTTGAATGTCTCAACCTTGTTTTTAAGCCTAACTAACCATAGAAGTGGTTATAAGCATAAGGACATAGGTTTGAGATGAGTTAGACTCAAGTTGAACAAGTTTAGTAAAGATTAGATGAATTCAGAAATGAACAGTGAACTTTGGAGCCTTTTTGCCGGAGTTCCAGGGACTTATTTACTGTGAAAAACCCATGGAATCGAAGCTAAGGTTAATCCAAGCACATAGGAAAAAGAATCAACTAAATCGGATTAGAAATGAGTGAGTTATGCTCACTTTAGTGAAGGGGTATGCTTCTGCCCGAACTGCTGCAATCAGCTGCGAATTTGGTTGATTTGAGAGTGATTAGAGTGTTGCAAAAGTGGTAGGGAGGCTGAGATTAAGTTGTATTTATAGGGGGAAGGATTAGGGTTAAGTTGGGTTGGAATTAAATGTGATTAGTTGGGTGTTAAACTAAATAAAAAAAAACAATTCAAAGTTGTTGCTGTTCTTGAAACTGGCGGCCAGCAAGGCTGTTTCACAGCCCATAATTTCCTTTGTTAGTGTGATATTTTAGTTTATATTATTGTACAAGTTAATTCATGACAACATATAACTACTAAGTATTAAGTACTAAACATTAAACAATGAAAATGGAACAATAAATTAAGCCATAAGGCTGGTCCAATCGATTGGCTGTAATAGCCTTTAAGTTATCATTCATTTCATTTTTTTTCTTTGTTTTAAAAGTAGAGAATACATCAATGTAAAGTTGATGTCTACTACTATTATTATGATGATGATGATGATGATGATGATGATGATGATGATGATGATGATGATTATTATTATTATTATTATTATTATTATTATTATTATTATTATACTATTACAATTAACCATGTATCTATTAGTTAACAAGCATGTACAAGTTATGGGTACCGGTATATCGGGTATCGGTCACGCGTATGCGTTCGAGATTGGTAACATATAACCCGAGTATTGCAAAACGAATAAGCATGCACGAATATGTAAGGTATAACTTGTATGAAATAACGAATTTTATTACGATCAAAGTCTCGGATTTACAACGATACAACGAAATGCGATTACAAGGAACACAAGAATTCTAAAAATAGAAATACGAACAAGACTTGCTATAAATGGAAAGTACAAATAAGCATGGCGTTACAGCTATCCCCGACCCTATTGTCAACCCCCAACCTTTTTCAGGGCAGTTAGAAGAATGGTGGACGAGCGACTAGCATTTTTCAGAATTTCATGAATAGCCCCAATGTTTACTTTCCCTAGTTTGATCCTGAACCTGCACAACGTTGCCGAGTTACGCCGCTACGGCGAGGAACTGGTGGACGCGGGAAACCGGATCCGTGAAGTGGGGGAAAACATCACGTGGAAATACGACGAGAGGGAGCGTCGTTTCTGAAGAGCCAGTTGATTGTGGTTAAAAGTTTTTGTATAATATTAATATGTGAACAAAAATCATCCTAAATTATATATAATAATATAATATTGTATAATAATAACTAAAATAAAACTTTTGTAAAATAGATGGTTTGTATCGACGCATAATATTATAAATATATATGAATGTCGTAAGGTCGACTGTTTTGGCTATATGTGTTGACATGATTATGTGTTATGATTGCCTTATCGTGTTTAGTTGCTATCCAATATGTAACAATAATTTATATATGTATCTTGTTAATTATTCAGATGGAAAACGCAATAAACCAACCGGAAACTGAAGTTAACCAATCAGAACAACACAATGAAGATCATTTTCTTAATAGGCAAGATATAGAAAATATCGTTGCTCAGGGAATAGCCAACGCTATCCCTGCAATCATTGCTGCTGTTAAGAACCCCATTGAACCTTCCCAAGCTAACCACTGCAAACGTACTCGCGACGATAATTTTAGTAACAGTGTGAACGGAGGCGGCAATAACGACAATAATGTGGTTCAAGTCCCAATACTCAAGAAAATGAAAGTTGCAACACCTGGTTGCACTTACAAAGAATTCCTTGCCTATAAGCCGGTCGAATTTGCAGGCAATGAAGGGGCGACTGCCGCACTGCGTTGGTTAGAAAAGACCGAAGCAGTAATTAAAATAAGCAAATGTGCAGAGGAAGACAAGGTAATGTACGCATCCCACCTTTTCAAAGAAGAGGCGTTAGAATGGTGGAACACGGTGCTGCAAGCCAAGGGAAGTGACATGGCTTATGCCATGAGTTGGGAAGAATTTAAGGGATTGGTGGAAAGAAAATTTTGTCCCGACTATGAAAAGGAACAAATGACAAATAAGTTCTGTTGGTGCACTACATCTGTTGATTCCATCTAGGTGTCTAGGATCAGGTCCTACGTCGTATTGTATAGCATAGGGCACGTTTTACGAGAAAACCGGAGTCTGTATAGGTGTTATATGTCTGGTCCGCTCATAGGGACATAGGGAGTCTGGTCCGCTTATTTGTCAGTCTGGTCCGCTTATTTGTACATGTCTGGTCCGCTTTTATGGTCATGTGACACATAAGCGAACCAGAAAGTCTATATATAGGTGTCATGAACGGATCTCATAACATGTATGTGAAATTCCACGCCGAAGCTCTGCCGGTGTGAAGATCGAGCTATAAAACGTTTCAAATCAATAAAGCAAGCAGTTAGGAAGAAGAACAAGCTACTTCTACTTGCATTTCTTATTATTCCGCATCTGAAACGCAAGAGACAACCTCTGAACGACTCGTTCGGGTCAACAAACGATCCTACAAGTGGTATCAGAGCTTGGGAGGAGGTTTTCTGCAGATTGTAGCTGTTTTTCATCGTTTCTTCTCACTTCTACATCTTCTTTTACTGATTCGGGAAGATTTCATGGTCAGAATTCGCTCAAATTTTCACAGCTTGTGCGAAATAGTATCGAGATAAATCCTTGAAAGTTTCAGATCCAAATTCCTAACCGTTTAGGAGAAATCTAAGTTTTTCTGTTCGAATTCGCTGTCAAAAGTGCAGGTTCGCTTTTACGAACAAGTCTGGTCCGCTCGAACGAACATTAGCTGGTCCGCTCAAACGGACACTATCTGGTCCGCTCGAACGAACAATTTCTGGTCCGCTCGAACGAACAATTTCTGGTCCACTCGAACGAACAATTTCTGGTCCGCTCGAACAAACAATTTCTGGTCCACTCGAACGAACAATTTCTGGTCCGCTTAAACGAACAATTCTAGTTCGCTTATTTGGATCTTTCTGGTTCGCTTATTTGTTCAGAGTTGGTTCGTTCTTCTGTCATTTGCTTTGAAATACGTGTTAATTCAGTATGGATTCCGAGTTCTACAACGCATTTGCTTCATCGACTACTCCAGCCGCAATTGCTCAAGCAATGAATTTAGAAAACGAGACGGGAACGACTCAAAAGCCCCCTAAATTGATGAACATTGAGGAGTATTATGGATGGAAGGATCGGTTTGAAAACTGGGTTCAGGCAAATCATCTCAGATCGTGGGAATGCATATTGAAGAAGTACACATTGCCTCGAACAGATTTGCAAGTCATCAAAGAAATATCCGAGTTCACTGATCAAGAACGAGCAATGTATAGAGCTGAGAAAATGATGATTAGTTTGTTGCAGCAGGCGATAAAAGAAGATATATTCATCCTGTTACAGCACGACAAAACTGCTAAGTCAATTTGGGATGCGCTAAAGGTCAAGTTCGAGGGAAGCGAAAACATGATCAAAAGCAAGAAAGCGTTACTAAAGAAAGAATTTGATTTGTTTAGTAGTTTGCCGGGAGAGGATACTAAAAAGCTAATCGAGAGATACTGTCATTTGGTGCGATCTTTATCTATGTTGGGTGTTGAAAAAGGTCGTGAGGAGTGGGTGGATAAATTGGCGGACGCGTTACCTCAAAAGGAGTGGGGAACGTATTTGATGATCTTGAAGAATACTGGTGTGTATGATGGGTTGACAATCTCACAGTTTATAGAGAAAATTGAGAGTCAGGATCTTGAACAGCAGAAGATTGCGAGGATGAATAGTTCTAGTGGTCAACAGGATGTGAAGATGTACTACAGGGGTAGTATTCCAGCCACTGAGTCTGAAAGAAGTCCGAAGATTCAAACTGCTTTCAGTGCTGGTGATTCATCTGAGAAATCTGATCAGGGTTCGAACAAGAATAGCAACGGGTTTTCATCGTTTCCGAGTGTGAATCCGAAAGAGACTAACATGAGTTTTCAGTCTCAGAGTACAAAAACATGAAATGGATACGTGATTCAATGCAACATAGCTCTCAACCTTCCAGAAGGTCAAAGCTTCTCTGAAGACACTGCTAAAGACCATATGGCACTTCTGGGTTCAGTACTGTTATCCTATGAAGGTCTTGTTGCTGGTCGGATCGGCAATCCTATGCTTACCAAAGAGGATTACGATCAGATAGACGCCGAAGAGATGGAACTTATGGATATCAAATGGTGTCTCGCAAGTGTTCTTCGACGAGCTGAGAAATTCAAAACTATTACTGGGAGAAATGACTTTCTAGATGCTCATGTATCAACTTTAGGTTTTGATAAATCTAAAGTTACTTGTTTTCGATGCAGGGAGAAAGGTCATTTCAAACGGGAGTGCAAAGGAAGAGAAGCTAGCGGAGCACAGAATCCATTCGGGAAAGATGATTACTACCGTAAAGCTATCTATCAACAAGTCGGTCAATTCCAAGAACCACAGACAGCTCACGGGAGAGAGATTAAAGATCCCAAAAGAGCATGTTTGGTAGATTTCAGCTGGAGTGATTACATATCATCTGAAGGCAAAGCAGCACGCATTATCGATCAAGATGATGAGAAACTACCAGAAGGTTTCAGTTGGGATATGTTTGTGGATGAAAAAGGAGAGTTCAAAGCGTTCATTGCCAAGATCGTCCGAGAGCCAGATTTGTTTGCTACTTGGATGAGATCTATCGGGGAGTATGTGAAAAGTGAAGATGAAAAGTCTGTGTCAACCGATGAAGGGTCAGATAGTACTGATAAACTTTCAGAGAGATCTGGAGAAATTTCAGAAGGTTTAGATGAAAGTTTACAGAGTTCAGATGAAGATGTACAGAATGAGTTTGTTTCAGAAAAGGCAGTTGTTTTTGATAAAACACCGTCTGATTTTAGTAAATCAGATGATGATTTTGATAAATCTGTAAAATTTGATCAATCACCAGATCATAGCAGTAGTGATGATGAGGAAGAAAAACATATAAATGTTGCCAAATCTCATCTTTCTCCTGAAAGTTTTCATTTCTATTTTGCAGATCGAGTAGAGAAACTAAAGGAGAAAAGAGCTGCTAAAGAACAACAAACTGAATCTGATGGTGATGTTCAGAATGCTGAAAGTGTTGTTGAGAAGATTACCAAGGTTGAAAAAGAAGAAGAAAAGGTGATGGAAGTAGAAAAGGTGATTGAGGTTGTTAAAACAATCGAAGTTGAGAAGATTGTTGAAGTTGTCAAGCCTTGCGAGAAGTGTTTAGAAGCATGCAAGGAATGTGTTGCGAAAGATGACATAATTGCTGAGTATGAGAAGAAGAAAGAGCAGTTACTGTTCAATCTAAATTATGTGAAAGAATCATACGATGTCTTGAACAAAATAGTAACTGGTCTTCAAAAGACAAACTCAGAACGAGAACAAGCACTGACAATGATGAATGCTGTTATGATGACAAAGCAGAAAGCAATCAATTTCTACATCGAAGAGAGTGCTAAGTGGAAGCAAGAGTTGGAGACGTAAAAGATCGAGAATGAGAGAATTAGACGTTTGTTACAAAGCTATTCTAGTTCTGATTATCTCATTGACCGTATTTACCCAACTGTTGCAGGTATGGAAGCTTTTCAAGATGAGAAGCCGAAGGAAAAGAAAGATTGTGGTAAGAAACCGACTATTAGATATAACAAGTGTCCGCCTCCAATTTGGGAAGGGTATTCTCCTAGAAAACCAAACGAGGAGCAACTTGAAAAAGCAGTCAATATAAAGCTAAAAACCGACACAACTGACGTTTTACCAGATAACATTGATGTCACATTTACCTCGTCCGATACTGATCATGAGTCTGAGTTAATCAAAAAGGTGGTCGATCAGGTGTTGGATACTGAGGAGGAGTCCGAGTCAAAGTCTGAGTCTGGAGGGTCAAATTCGTCAGTCAACAGTCCAAATTCGTCGGTCAAACGGTCTTATAGTTTAGAATTTTTGTTATCAAATTCAAATTTGAATGATGAAACATTCGAAGTTGTGTATACTTTGAATGGTTCGGACAAATTATATTACAATAAAGAGTTCCCAATAATGAGTATTAAAATGGAACTAATAAACAAAACTTTCAAACTAATAGAAATTAATATTCCAGAATTAAAAGTTTTGAAAAGTTTTGAAAAACCTAAAAAATATACTTCTAGAGTTCAACAACGTTTAAATAAGAAAAAGGGCAACAATTCTGGTTCTGGTTTTCAAAAGAAACCTAACCAAAATCGTAGCTATAAAAAGAAAGGTTTAGGTTTTGTTCCACCAGAAAACTATAAAAATGATAAAAATTCTAAAACAAAAACAGAATTTGTGTCAGGTGGACTTGCAGAAGAGGAACAGAAGAAACCATTCTGGAGACAGTCAAATCAAGAATTTTTTGCTGAAAAGAAAAAGAATGGAACTGAAGTGTTTTATCAAAGAGAGACTCGTACCTGTTACAAATGCAATGAAGCTGGTCATATTGCATGGAACTGTCCAAAAAATGTCAAGCCAAAACAGGGAGTTTCTAACAAGTTGAAAGAAAAAGTTGTTGATATTGAACCACCAACCGAAAAATTTAAAATTTTTGAAAACTCAACTTATGAGGTTGGTGAGTGTTCTAAAAAGAATTTTTATAAAAAGAAAGAGAATGACAGCCAAGTATGGGTTGTTAAGAAAGTTGATGTGAATGTCGGTGATGAATCTGGTTCCACAAAGCCAGAAGAGTCACAGGTTGAAGTGAAAATTTCAGTGCATGATGATGAGTTTCCATCACTGAAATTTGAAGAAGTTAAACAGAAAGTTTGTAAGGTTGATATCTCGAATCAGTTTTACACAGAGAAAACTAAGTTTGATGTCGAGAAAACATTCAATGGAAGTGTTAAGAAAATTTTTGGGAAAATGTTGAATGGGAAAGTTAAGGGGGTTAAAGATTTTTATGCAACTAAAAAGGCAACATACAACCCTACTGCTCAAGAGTTGAAAGCCATCAAGTCTGAAAAGACTTGGATGGAAGTTTGTTTCCCATGATAGTCTTAGGACTATGCCGGAGATCCCAAGTTTATATCGTGGATCAGGAATCGGCATCTTTCTAATGTTTGAAGATTTTGATTGAAAGATTTTGATAGTGTTTGAATGTTTACAGGTTGAAGGACTACGCCGGAGCTTCCAGGTTGGTAAGTGCGAAGCAGGAATCGGCATTCTGATTGGTAAAATGATACATGTAGACGTAACATTCCTACAGTTGGTATTGGTTAGTCATACTTACAAGTGGTATTATTTGTGATTTTACAAGTGGTTATTTTTACAATTAATTTAGAGGTTGCTTGAATGCAAATGGTAAATCAGAGACATTAATTTGTACTTGATTTACTATATATGACAAGAGACGAACAATTTGATGAACCACACCCCTAATCTACAAGTGGTAAACTTAACAAAACTTATTTTCCGGAAAAATCATTTTGGTTAAAACAAACTTAAGTGTTTTGAAATCATAATGAGAAAATAGTTTTGTGTAAGGGGGAGTTCGGATTGTTTATGCCGAGTAAATGGCGATTTGATGTGATTCAGTGTCAGTTGTCAAGTTTCTGTACAGTTTGTATGTTTAAATTGTGTCAAGAGTCTTAGTTTTCAAATTTCCTTTGAAATGTGTTTGCATTTTAGGGGGAGTAAGAATTTTAGAAAATCCAAAAACATTTGAAAATTTGAAAAAGCCAAAAACATGATAAAATTCAAAATGAGTTTTGTTGCGAAAAAGAGGAAATGATAGTACTTCAGTGGACTATCACAACATGCTAAAGAAATGTAAAGTTTAAAAGTGATAAACAATCTCACTGATGATATGCCAGTAGGTTTTTGCACATTTAGTAGATTGAGACGAGATATAAACCTAAATTCAAACTTGCTTGTTCTGTGGGTTAACACAAACTTGGATATATAGGTAACCCCTGAAATCTTGTTTGAAAGGTCCCTTATTCTGAGATACTAGGTCTTTATGCTCAGTGATATCTGGGGTATTATCCAGGGACTTCTGCTGAAAGAAATTTCTGACCTAGTCCCCGGATAATGCTTTCTGCAAATGCTTGAAACATAGCATCGCCCTCAGCAAGCTGATGAAACAATAAAATTGATAGTCGCTGCTATTGTAATGCAAAAGATTCTCTAAAGGGGACACACCAAAAGTCGAAGCCGTCATCTCTCTGCGTATCGAAAGATCGACCTGAGCTCTCACGGCCCTCGCACTATAATTTATTCCCTTACAGATATCATCTGTGGTATACTCACCTGTAAGACTGAATATTGGGATCTGGATACGGGAGTATATTCAAGTAGTGGGACACACGGATAAGTTCAAGTACTTAAAACATTAATATCGTATCTCGGATCAGTTGAACTTTGTGTGAAAATTTAAGTGGATAAGTATACTGACAATCTAAGTGAATTGTTTAGAACTTAAAATGAAATGAAGCTTAACGGTGTTGTTGATATGTCTCAGAAACTGATATGATCCTCTTTCACAAACTCACAAAAATATTGTCTGTAAATATTTTATTTCTGCATTTTAGTCTTTCAGAAAATCCAAAAAGATTTTGTGTGTGTTTTAGCATAATTTTTGAAAAAGTCAAAAAGATTTTCGACAACTGATGTTGGAAAGCTGATTTTCAAAATTCCGAGTGCTAAACATGATGAGCAGCATTTGAGGGGGAGTGTTTGTGTAAATCTAACTATTTTCATTAAATCTAACCTTTTTCAAGTGGTTCATCATAGATATTTGAGAGAGAGCCTGAGATATTGCAATTATATGTTTGTTTTAGTGATTATGAGAGTCATGTGTTGGTGCACAGGTATTTGATATGTGATAAAATTAGAAAATTTATGTCTGGGTTAAGATTGTGCAGGTAGCCAGGTTTCGATATTCTGAAAATCTCTATTGGAAGAGAGCCAAGTTTCGATCCTGAAAATTAATTCTGAAAGCCTGTGTAGATCAGACAACGATCCTGAAGATGTTACTGAAGAACAAAAGAATGCCAGTAAATCGAGAAGGGGAGTCTGAAGATTGAGAGAAGAGAAAGCCCAGAGACTGATCTAGATTGAAGATTAGAAGACACGGTTTTGCAGTCAGAGTGTATTGACGACTCCATCAACATCTGAGGGGGAGTCTGTTGGTGCACTACATCTGTTGATTCCATCTAGGTGTCTAGGATCAGGTCCTACGTCGTATTGTATAGCATAGGGCACGTTTTACGAGAAAACCGGAGTCTGTATAGGTGTTATATGTCTGGTCCGCTCATAGGGACATAGGGAGTCTGGTCCGCTTATTTGTCAGTCTGGTCCGCTTATTTGTACATGTCTGGTCCGCTTTTATGGTCATGTGACACATAAGCGAACCAGAAAGTCTATATATAGGTGTCATGAACGGATCTCATAACATGTATGTGAAATTCCACGCCGAAGCTCTGCCGGTGTGAAGATCAAGCTGTAAAACGTTTCAAATCAATAAAACAAGCAGTTAGGAAGAAGAACAAGCTAGTTCTACTTGCATTTCTTATTATTCCGCATCTGAAACGCAAGAGACAACCTCTGAACGACTCGTTCGGGTCAACAAACGATCCTACAAGTTCCTGAACCACCGGATGGTGGATGTTGATTGCCGAGGGTATACTTCGAAATTTTTCGAGTTTGCTAGAATTGTACCAACTCTGGCCTCGCCAGAACCGGTACTTATTTCTCGCTATATTTGGGGGCTAATTAGCGAAATTCGTGATATAGTCAAAGCTGCGAGACCCCGCTCAATCGACGATGCGGTCGAATTGGCAAACACTCTGACCGACGGACTGGTACGCACGAGGGAAGAAAACAGGAAAAAGGAATTGGCCCAAAAGATTACCCAAGGTTTCCGTGTGGGTAATAATAATAGTAATTTCAAGAGAAAGGGAACCAGGCAGCCTTCCATACCGCCATTTTGCGGAAATTGCAAAAAGAAACATTTTGGAAAACGCAAGGAAAATTGCAATTTCTGCAAGAGACCCGGCCACCGAGAAGAGGAATGTAGTTAGAAAACCGTAATCTGCTACAACTGTGGCGAAACAGGATACTTCAAGCCCGATTGTCCGAAATTGGTCAAGCCAGCTGATAACAAGGTCAAACCTACAGAAGGAACTACTAAGAAGAATGCAAGAGCCTTCCAGCTGACAACACAAGAAGCAGATCTGATTCATGATGTGATAGCTGGTACGTTTCTGGTACATGACATTTATGCAAAAGTATTATTTGACTCTGGTGCAAACCAAAGTTTTATAAATACTTCATTCTGCCAAGCTCTTAAGCAACCTTTAACCAAACTTAAGAAGATTTATACATTAGAAACGACAGATGGAAATTCTGTTAGCATAAATAAGGTTTTCCAAGAAGGAAAGATAGAACTCTCAGGCCATAAATTTTCTGCAAACCTGCTACCCATGAATTTAGCTGGTCGTGCTAGGAATGGATTGGTTAGTAGACAACCATGCTCGAATCCTCTATGATAAGAATTCCATAGAAATTCATACACCCGCAGGAGAAATAGTTGTGGTTACAGGAGATAAACCACGTAAACCAATGAAGTTCATTTCAGTAATGAAAGCTGCTAGTTATGAACGAAAACAAGGAATAGTGTATATGATTTCGGTAATCATTAACACTAAAAGTAAGGAACTTAAGGAAATCCCAGTAGTGTCAGAATACCCGGATGTATTTCCAGAAGAGCTACCTGGATTACCACCAGATAGAGAAGTAGAATTTAGAATTCATCTAATTCCTAGAACTACACCAATAGCTAAGGCACCCTATCAGTTAGCACCCACAGAAATGTTAGAACTAAAGAAGCAATTGGATGAATTACTAGGCAAAGGATTCATACAACCTAGTTCATCCCCTTGGGGAGCGCCTGTGCTGTTTGTAAAGAAGAAGGATGGTTCGATGCGAATGTGTATCGATTATAGGGAATTGAATAAGGTTACAATTAAGAATCGATACCCACTACCTAGGATTGATGATCTTTTTGATCAACTTCAGGGAGCTAGATATTTCTCCAAGATAGATTTGCGCTCCGGATACCATCAGCTGAAGGTACAGGAAGAAGACATACCTAAAACTGCTTTCAGGACTAGGTATGGACACTACGAGTTTACAGTCATGCCGTTTGGACTAACAAATGCTCCTTCAACATTTATGGACATGATGAATAGAATCTGTAAACCGTATTTGGATAAATTCGTGATTGTCTTCATTGATGATATACTCATTTATTCCAAAAGCCAGGATGAGCATTGTGAGCACCTACATGCACTCTTAACCCTGTTAAGGAAGGAAAAGCTTTACGCCAAATTCTCGAAGTGTGAATTTTGGTTACAAGAGGTGTAATTTTTAGGACACATGGTGAATCACGAAGGCATTCACGTGGATCCCTCCAAGATAGAGGCGATCACAAATTGGAAGGTCCCACAATCAGAAACTGAAGTTAGGAGTTTTCTGGGGTTAGCTGGATATTATAGGCGATTGATTAATGACTTTTCCAAAATAGCTGTTCCATTAATTAAGCTAACCTGTAAAACTGTTAAGTTTGAATGGGGACCTAAGCAAGAAGAGGCCTTTAGGATCTTAAAGCAAAGATTAACAAATGCCCCAATTCTAGCCTTGCCTGACGGAACTGAAGATTTTGAAATCTTTTGCGATGCTTCTAAATTGGGATTAGGATGTGTGCTATTGCAACGCAAAAATGTAGTTGCGTATGCATCAAGGCAATTGAAAAAGCACGAGGAAAATTATACGACTTATGACTTAGAATTAGGAGCAATAATTTTTGCCCTTAAAATTTGGAGACATAGGAGAAAGTCAATTATCAGGTCCCGAGATTGTACAGGAAACCACCGACAAGATAACTCAAATCAAGGAAAGATTGAAAACAGCTCGAGATCGCCAAAAGAGTTACGCAGACAATCGACGCAAGCCATTAGAGTTTCAAGTTGGAGATAAAGTACTCTTACAAGTATCTTCTTGGAAAGGAGTACTTCGATTCGGTAAGAAAGGAAAGCTAAGTCCAAAGTACATAGGACCATTCACCATTACCCAACGAATAGGACCAGTTGCCTATCGTTTACAACTACCAGAAGAATTAGCTGGGGTACATGATGTGTTTCATGTATCCAATCTTAAGAAATGTTTATCTGATGAGTCTCTGGTAGTACCTCTTCAAGATATAGAGGTAAATGAAAAGTTAAAATTTGTTGAGAAACCGCTCCAAATAGAAGACAGAAAGATTAAGTTCCTCAAACACAAGAGATTAGTACTGGTCAAAGTAAAGTGGGATTAAAAAAGAGGACCGGAGTATACATGGGAGTTAGAATCGGAAATGAAGCGAAAATATCCTTACCTATTTCAGTAAATCTCGAGGACGATATTTTAAATAAGGTGGGGAGGATGTAAGGACCTGCAAAAATGCCCCATAACACTCCGTAAGTGAAAACCCGGACCCCTAAAACCCTAATCCTTATGAAAAATCAAGAAATTCAAATTGATTGATTTGTCGTGGGCTGCGAAAGACTTAAGGAAAGCTTACGCGGGGCGCGACAGCTTGACAGTCTCCAGATAACGACTAGGGCCACGTGTCAACCACGTGGCAAGCCTACACGTGACACGGTAGCCCTAGCCGTAGCTAAGGTGGCCCTCGCGGGCCACGTAGGTTCTTCTTTGAGTTTACACGGGCCGCGTAAAACTCAAATTTCAGCTATAAAACGAGCATTGCATGGCCTTTCTTCTGTGTTCGCCAAATCCTTTCAAAAACAAAACATTCTGCTCAATTTCGTAGATTTAAGTAGGGAAACGCTGCTACGATTACAGGGTAATAACTCGATCACTGCTACAATATAATGTCCGATCGATTGAAACCGATCCGATGGATGCTTAAGTGCTGCCCGAATTCGGGCTATACTTTGTCATTCGTCGTGAGGGTTTTGATTTCGTGAGCTTATCGTAAATGTTGTATTAAGTTACTAACTTAGTTTCGTGTGCATTGTTATTTAACTAGGTTACGAGGCTAAATCAGTAGGCAAAACTCTGTCCCGTTAAACTCGCAATGTGAGTCATTTTCTTTTCATCAAATTGCTTTACAAAACCCTAAATGTTTTCCAGTTATACTTTGCAGTGATTAAGTCTTTGCTAATCTTTAATTACTGGCAGTATGTGGGGGTTTTGTGCACATTACTACTAACGATTTATCACTTTAGGTGGGCGAGCCTAATTTAGTGATATGTCCACAGTCATAAATCCGGTCGAGTAACAACTGAACTAGCTAATTAATAGATAGGGGCAAATGTGAAAACTCTTAATGCTGTAAATTATAACAATGTGTCGTTTTGTACAAATTGAATGACTTGCCATTATTTCCACGCTGATAAAATCTTTTTAAACATGTTTCAGGTGATTTACTGTGAACCAGGAAAAGTGCCGCGTAGCACTACAACTTGAAGGAAGTGGCTCAGTAAATAAATAAACATGTTTTTTGTAACCAAGGGATTTCCCAGTGGAATTCCTTTATGGTAAAATAAGGGGTTTGTCCCGAAATTTGGAAATAAAATAAATGGGTGTTTTCAGTTTAAACGATCCTGTTAAAATTTCCGCTGCCAAATTAAATGCAAATACCACGGGTTTTCTGTCCCGCAGCATCCGACGTGACAACATGGACACGTGGCAGCCGAGGGTTACGCCTGGTGTCAGCGGGTCGCGGCTCGCGACGGACACACCTAAGTGTGTCGTGCCCCGCGAACGACCAAAAATATTTGTTTTTTGATAAAATAAAGGTATTTCGGGGTCGTTTTTCGTATACAGGGTGTATTTGAGGACATATAGGGGTGTTTTAAGAATTTTGGGAGAGTTGTTATATCCTCCCCACCTTGTTTTAGAACTCGTCCTCGAGGTCTACTGGAACAGGTGTGGATATTTCCTCTGCATTTCTGATTCGAGCTCCCAAGTGTACTCTGGTCCTCTCTTGAAATCCCATTTCACTTTAACTAGAACTAATCTCTTGTGTTTAAGATTCTTGATCTTTCTGTCTTCGATTTGTAGGGGTCTCTCCACAAACTTAAGTTTCTCATTTACCTCTATGTCCTTAAGAGGTACCACTAAGGATTCATCTGCTAAGCACTTCTTGAGATTACATACATGAAATACATCATGTATTCCTGCCATTTCCTCTGGCAGTTGTAGTTGGTAAGCTACTGGTCCTATTCTTCTAATAATCTCAAAAGGCCCAACATGCACTACAGTAAATTACAAGCTCATGGGCTAAGCCTCCAAGGTTCCCGCGACCATAGCGCGGAACCGGGCAACAATGTTCAACACGAGCCACACTTACGTTTATTCGCGCTAACTTAAACAAAGTTTCTAACACAATGCAATAACTGTAACCTTGAAAGCAAGTAAATGATAACTCCATTTCCATTAATAGGCGCAAACGCGCGATGTTTACATCAAAAGAAGCTGATAAAAGTTTACAAGGCAACAATGCCTAAGTCACAAAACCTTACAAACTACAATCAACCTTCAACCGTGCCACATAATCATCGTGCTTCAGCGCCTCGGAGACCAAGTCCATAATGGGAAAGGAGAGGTTGTCATAGTTATCTTCTACTTTGCGCAGCCCATCCTTCGCCGGTTCATTAACCGAGCAATGGTGAGTGCCCCAGTGAGTGTGAAGCGAAATTTCGACATGGGCGGCACATTCAACATAGCCCGCGCGGTGACCAACATCCCGAGATGCCACAGTGAGTGCAACCACTACACGGTCAAGTTCTGTGGCATTCAGGAAAGAATTCGCAATCTGTTCAAAGAGAAGGAAACATGTAAGTAAATAGTTAGAAAATTCATATAAGAAAAAAAAGGGATAAACCCACATGAGCAACCCCATAATACTGAAGCCATCCCAAGTCGTTGATGAGGGGCTCCATCGTAGCTTGAACCTCAGAGTAATTATCCCGAGCCACATTCAAGGCCGCTTAGCTAACCTTGCGCGCCTCTTCTGCAGTCTCAGCCTTTACTTTCTCAGCCGCGAGGTCAATCTCCAGCGACTCTCCCCTCTGTTTCTCAACCTCCAAAGCTTCCTTCGACTCGCGTAGGCGACGCTGGAGCTCAGCTATCACCACGTCCTTACAGGCCAGGTCCTTGTCTTTATCAATCATTTTTTTTGCGATAATTCCACCTGCAAGCCCTTCACGGCAAAAATGAACAAGTTAAAAAATTTTCTTGACTTCGTTATCTATTTAATACAAAGAGATGGTACTGACCTCGAGGACCTCAATGCTCTCTCGATGCAACTTAGCTTCTTCATACTTCTCCATAAAGTTTGCGTCAGACTTTGTCAAAGCTTCAACTCACGCTTTAAGGTTAGTAATCTCTGTGCGCGCGGTGACCATTCATTGGTTGTCTTTTTCGCAAGCCACACGCCACTTCCGGCGCTCTTCAGCGAGCGTATCCCCACTCGCTAGAAGCTTCTTCTTCAAACCCTGGAGGCCCCATTACTCCAATTTTTTCTCTTTCTCAAACTCAGCCTTCGCCTGCTTAAATAACTTGGCCTCAGCAGCTAGGCGCTCCCTGTGCTTCTCCCAGCCGGCGCGCTTGAGGTATATCGTGCGCCATTCGCGAGTGATTTGATAACTTGTGTAAGCACAATTGGCCAGAGCATAAACATGAGATCGGTACAAAGCATCATGCCCAAGGTCCCTTTGATGGCGCACTTCACCCAGGGGAAAGGCCCCCATGAACCACTCCGTACAAGGCTAAATGCAGCAAAAGTATCACCTTGTTTTACTTTCCACACAGGGGCGTGGATCTCATTGGCGCGACTATCATCATATGACTTGTAGTGTATGTCGCCCAATGTATTATCAGGCAGGATCGGCGAAGGATCCCTTGGATGAGTCTTAGGGGGGCTATCCTTTCTACCGCCCGCGCCTGATAGCCCTACGCCTTCACCCTCAGCAGTCCGGGTATAACAACTCTCCCAAAATTCTTAAAACACCCCTATATGTCCTAAAATACACCCCGTATACGAAAAGCGGCCCAGAAATACCATTATTTTATCAAAAAAAAAAACAAAAAAAACAAATATTTCTGGTCGCTCGCGGGGCGCGACACACTTAGGTGTGTCTGTCGCGGGCCGCGACCCGCTGACACCAGGCGTAACCCTAGGTTGCCACGTGTCCATGTCGTGTCGAGCCTATACCCTTGATTCGACAAGCCTAAAACCTACCCTACTACCGTCGCGGGCCGCGAGGCCCTCTGTTTCCAGCCTATAAATGGAGTAGTCGACGTTCAGTTTCAAATCGTTCAAAATAAAAAATTCTCTCTCAATTCTCTATTAGTAGAAATAATACTCGGGTATTATACCCACTAAAAAGTGAACCTCTACCTCGATGTAAGTATTATAACCACCGGTTACGAATTAGTTACTCTACCCGATTGATTTAGAGCTCCGTAACGCATGTCAAGGCTCTGCCTGACTCAGTCGTTGGAATTCTGTCTCGGGGGAAGGGTATAGCTAATGTAAAGTGGGTTATCTTACTAACACGTGTGCATTGTTTAATTTAATAGATTATAACCAGGAAGTCACTAGGACTTATCTAAAACAGCAATGTGAGTAATTCCTCTTTTTGTAAACTATTTTTATAAAACCTCAATTGTTTTAAAGTATAATTAACAGTGATTGAGTATTTGTGGTTCTACAATTACTGTCGCTATGTTGGGGTTTTGTATACATTACTTGTTACTACACTGTGAGTAGTAGCATGACCACAAGTCTGGATTGACAGTACCGTGGGTGGTAATTTGATAGATGTAAACAAATGTAATTGCAGATGCCCTCAATACTGTAAAATGATAAAACTTGTTTTGATCAAACTGGGATTCACTCGCCAGTATTTATTGCTGCTAAAACTTTTTAAAACGCGTTTCAGGTAACAAAATGTGAAAGCCAAATAGAAGCCAGCTGGAGAGCACTGAAGGCTTGGAAAAGTGGCTATAAAAGTTACCTAAACAAGAAAGAAGTTTTTATTTAAATAAATTAGGGTTTATCCCTGTAAACATGTTGTAATGAAAACTTAGGTTTTCCCATCTATTTATTATTATAAAAATGTGGTGTTTTACTCTGATAAACTATTTCCTAACTACGGTCCTGATGAAATTTTCGCTGCCAAATTAATAAACACCGATACCACTGAATTTGCCCTCATGGCCGCCCGTTCCCGGTTTAGGGGTCGGGGCTGCGATATAAAGTGATATCAGAGCTACAACCACTGATTTCAGCCACAGAAGTGTTCTGCTAACACCAAAATTTTATCCATTATGTTAGGAAATAATCTATGTGATTATGTTCGTATCTGTTTATTATTGTTTTGTGTTATTTGACAATTTGTTAGTTTACAGTATGAGTGATCAAGGTCCGTGTGACGCCTATCGTCACCTAGCTAGTTCTCCCAAAAGTGAAGGAACTTCCTCACAGCCTACTCCTTCGGGGTATTCTGCTGATACAGAAGAGGGAATCTTCATATTTAAGGCGCAATCCGAAGAACCATTCCCTTCGAAAAAGAGAGGATGGTTCAGTCGGGGAGCATATGAGCGCAGTAAGCGAATGAGAAAATTGAAACAACAAAGGGCACTAGCAGCAGCCAATAAGGGGATGAATGCCCAGACCCAAGATATAGTCAACAGGCGACTGGCAAACTTTCACATACTAGCCACCACTGCAGTAGATCCAAACCTAGAATATATAATTGCACCACAACCACTGCCACTATTCCCAACCCAACCAATGGAGATAGAACCTAACCAAGGAGACCAGATTCCCATACCCGCATTCGACCCAAATGAGACACCTAGAATCCCAGCACCCAATCCTTTAATGTATGATCCATGGGAAGATGACCATAGGGATTATCAGGAACTCTATCCACAGGGAGAACCAATACCAAACCCCATAGCACAATATACCAACCTTAACCCTCTAGATCCGTATTGGAATGCCGATCAGTATGTCCAGGAGATACTAGAAAACCCATACCCATACGGAGAACCTATGCCTCAGTACCCTGACCCAGTACCTGCACCACGGCCAACCATGAGTGAAGCAAATGTGCAGGAACTCCGCACATTTGGTGAGAAATTAGTTGAAGGAGGAGAGAGGATAAGACAAATAGGGGAAAAGCTCGTGTGGAAATACAACGAGCGGGAAATGCAATATTGGATGAATCGCCCCTAGCAATAATATATATATATATATGTGTGTGTGTAGTTTGAAAAAAAAATCAAATCAAATCAACTAAAATAGATAACCTAATACCTACTGATGCATAACTAGTAGTATGTTTCAATTCCAGTTGTAGATTGTAATATATATATATATATATGAAAAAAATAGTAAATGTCGCAATGCTCGACCATTTTGATCAATATATTTACGTGATTGTTTGCATTAAATCTTATTCTGTGATATTAATACCTGGTAAATGTTGTAATCAAGATGGACAATGAAGTGAATCAGGAAAACCAGAATAACAATAATAATGGAAACCAAATAGATAACAGTGCCATCCAACATATAGTGGCACAAGGGATTATAGACACTATGCCATATATTAGCAAGACTGTTAAAGAAGCGGAAAATAATAAAACTAATAGTGGAAGTAAACGACCACCTACTGAACCAGTCACAGCATGAATAATGACCATTACTTCAATTGCCTATTCCAAAAAGAAGAAGAACCATGTCATATGGTTGTTCTTACAAAGAATTCTGGTCTTGCAAACCAATAGAATTCTCTGGCAATGAAGGAGCCATTGCAGCTCTACGTTGGATAGAAAAGACTGAGGCAGTCTTAAAAATAAGTAAATGTGCAGAGGAAGATAAAGTTATGTTTGCCTCTAATCTTTTTAAGAATACAGCTCTAGAATGGTGGAATACTATTCTCTAGTCTAGGGGAAGTGACAGAGTCTATAATATGGAATGGACTGAGTTTAAGAACATGGTCGAAAGAAAATTTTGTCCTCCGAATGAAAAAGAACAAATCGCTAATAATTCTTAAACCTTAGAATGACTGGAGTAGACTACAAGGGTTACACTACCGTATTCTTCGAATATGCTAGAATAGTGCCAACCCTAGCCTCACCAGAACCAGTATTAATCTCCCGTTACATTTGGGGATTAATTAGTGAAATCAGACATGTAGTCAAGGCAGTTAGACCACAAACCATAGATGTAACACCTCGAAAATTTACGTCCTATAAGGTCTTGACACGTGTCATAATGTTTGAACGTATGAAAGATTGCTCTTGGAGGACCAAAGTTGACAAACAGTGAAACTGTGTAAATAGAAGGGTTCAAAGTGTCAACAATGAATAATTACACTTTGCAATAACCCTACATGATGTTTATAACCTTAAACGAATAGATCATGGATCATACGAGGCGAATTGTGAAAGAAGGTGAGAGATTACAAACTACAGGGGTTAAATGTGCCAACATGTTTAAATTATACCTCTGAGTGACCTTTTGACAAACCCGAAGCTTTGTAACGATTAATTATGCTCACTAGAATGTACCATAAAAATTTCACCAAGTTTCGTTATCGTATGAGCAAATTGTGATAAAATTCGTGTTCAAGGGTTAGAATCGTCAACGTGGAAATTTAGGGCTTTTCGGGTGATCACAAAGTTACCCGAGGACTTAACAAAGTGGGTATAAGTCTTAAAGCCCCAAATATTAAATATCAAAGCTTCTTGTGAAAGATTGGACTTGAAAACGACCTTTCGGGGGACTAGGGACCAAAATGCAAAACAAGGAAACATGTTTACCTGATCCGGGGTTCCAAGCGGCCCGCATCAGGATCGGCTAAACATAAAGCGGGCCGCCTGAGACCTACAGATGCAGAAAATGACCTGCTGCATGGGCAGGTGTCTGTTCGTGCCTTATAACCGACTTATATTGATGGTTTTCGATACTAGGGGCTGGTATACATTAGTATACAACTTATAAAAGCCATATACATTCATCATTGATCATCATTCACCCATTTGGAATCAAAGAAGAAAGATCAAAGTCCTTGTCGATAGTCTCGTGTTCAACATACAAATACATATCAACTTCTGGACATCAAAGGAGCTTACGGGTCATTCACAAGACTTCCATATCATCCATTAGACTTGTGTAAGTGCTCTTAATCCTTCTCGATTCAGTTTTACATCGTTTATAGCCTAGAAATCAAACCGTCGTAACTACGGTTTGACTTGGCGATAAAACACAAACGATCCAGAGATTTGTCGAAACGAAAGTTGTTACGAGTTGGTAATTATATGAGTATTAAAACCCTAAAAGGGCTCTCACTGTTTTTAATCCTAACTATGTCGTTTGTCGAGTCAAAGGTTACCCGAAAAGTCAACAGAAATGATAATCGCATATTTAATGATACGGAGGGCGTGTAATCTGTTTTAACACTCATATAAACTGAAAATAAGTATAAAAACTTGTCTACGCTTGTTTGATTCGACAACTTTCTATTTAGAACCGATTCGGAGCCGAAAGACGCAAAAGTTTGACTTTTGCGTTGACCTCAGTTCTGACCCGATTCTTATAGGTTTAGACATGCCTTAAGATTCCTTTAGGACCTAGATACACGTGTGTATAAACCTCTGCGTTTATACCACTCGAATCCCTAATCGTCCGATGTTTCCGTTAATCGCCTAAATAGTGACCGTAATGCCCTTATGACCATAAAACGAGATTTTGGGAAAAGTGGAAATGCCATAATCTTAGTTATTGATTATTATGCATGTCCCGAAAATTTCACGATAATCGGAGGTCTAGATTAGGACTTATGCTTAATGACGTAATTATGGCGATTCTTAATACATAAATGACGTCATTAGCGTAAAGCCTATCTAAACCCAATTTTTGACACCAAACCTTTTACTCACTGATGTAATATAATATTTTGGGATTTTTGAAGATTTTTAATTATTTTTAAACTGATCATAAGCTTGGATTAGCGCCCTAATTCGGTTAATACCGAATATACCCTTTTCGGCCATAAAATGAGTTTTACAAATCCTTTTAACGCCAATCCAATTGCTACTGATTTTAAAAATTAATTAGAGTGTTTTGAACCTGTTTAACTGATCAGGAAACTCAGAATCGTATTTTAAACCGTACGTCGCTTAAAACGGCTTTATACGCGTATTATACGCATAGTTTGGGTTTAAAACTATTTTCACATATAAGACTTATAACCAAATGTTATAACCTGTTAATATAAGCTATTTTACTGATGTAATCAGACCCGGTTCATAGAAACCTAATTTAATCCTTTTATAATCTTTAAAATGACCAAAATACCCCTACGGGACTTATTAAGAGATTAAACTCGTTTTGGGCATCATGGGTGATATCCTACTGATATCACAACTTATTTAAGGTGTATTAACTTAGGGAACCTGTTTAGGACTCTTACGGATACCCGTTACGCTTTATGCGCGTTCGGTTCGGTTTATGTAACTAGTTTACATAAATTAGCCGAAACGGGTCAAACCTTATCGGTTTATTCTCAAAATCCAGAATGTGTATCATATACCCATATTAAACAAGTCTTCAAACTTGTCGGGTCTAAATCACATTCTATCCGGTCTTCGCTTAATCGTGCGTACGAACCGTATCTTTAAAACTAACCGGTCTAAGCGTAAGCTTAACTAAAGACCCGTTAGGATTCTAATAGGTTATTATAAACCTTCGTTCCAGATTAGGAGAACCAGTAAAAGATACCCGCACTCGCTGATTTTGAACTATACTTGCTCAGGTAAATACTTTTAACTTATTTCCCCTATACGGGCTTGGGGTACGGTATATAAAATACCGCTTGGTCCAGCATTGAATCTTTAATCGAATAGAGGTTAATTCATTGATATGCTCTGTTTTGAAATGTTTTGTTGCTTAAAGCCTTTGGGGGGTTAATGACCATGTCCCGGATATCCCTGGCATCATCTTACGAGATGGCCACGACCTTAGCACTCAGGTGTAGGCGTACACCTGTCAGTGTCTCATTATATAAAGTGGTGTGTCTATTGATCTTTAATCCAGTTTAAGGACCGGACTACTGAACGCATAAGAAACATGTAATTCGTTTACAAGTTTATATATTTACATAATTATCCCAAGTTATAAAATATTATTTGTGCCTTGTGCCTTAAATGCATTTTCTTAAACTCTTTTCAAAATGAGTCGGTTGATTGTATTTACCAGTGTAAACTGACGTATTTTCTTAAAAAGGTTAAGTGCAGGTACTACGCGAAATAGGCTGGCTTGTCTCCTAGCATCCACATTAAGTCTCGCCAGCTTGGATGTCATAAACTGTTGAACATTTGTTTCCTTTTTATTTAATCTACCTGTGGATTTATATTCGACTAATTGTGATACTTAATATTACAATATCGTTGGTTGAATGAAATCTATACTTTGCTTCCGCTGTGCATTTAAATATTGTGTTGTTTGACTATTATGTTGCCAACCACGTCACGATACTCCCCTACCGGGCCCACCGGTGACACGTGGAAATTCGGGGTGTGAGAATAGAAGAAGCAGTAGAACTAGCCAATACCTTGCTTGATGAACTAGTATGTACACAAGAAGAAAACCAGAGGAAGAACCTAGTCCAAAAGCTTACCCAGGAATTTCGCTACGGTAATTCCAACTGTGGGAAGAATATAGGTTCTACTTCTGCACCTTACTGTAAGTACTGCAAGAAGAAACATTCGGGAAGATGTTCCATATACTTTAACTTCTGCAAAATATCAGGACACAAGGAAGAAGACTGCAGGAAGAAACCCAGTAATGGAATATGCTTCAATTGTGGAGAAAAGGGGCATATCAAGCCAAACTGTCCGAAACTAGCTCCAGCCATGAACAACAAGACTACTAAGAAAGCTAGAGCCTTTGTTCTGACTGCGGAAAAAGCCAAGATGATTCCGGACATGATTGCCGGTACGTTTTTAGTTAATGATGTTTTTGCTAAAGTATTATTTGACTCTGGTGCGAACCAAAGTTTTATTAATACTTCATCCTACAAACTTCTCAATCAACCATTAACTAAACTTCAACAAGAATGCTTAGTAGAGACAGCAAATGGAGAATCCATTAAGATCACTGAAATATTGCAGGGAGCAAGAATAAAAATTTTAAACCATAATTTTATTGCTAACCTCTACCCAATGAATGAATCTGGCTGGATTTGATATCATGTTAGGAATGGATTGGTTAATAGCCAACCATGCCAGTATTCTATGTGTCTTCCCTCCTCCCTGTGGGTTTTTCTGGTAGCTATCTCCTTGCACTTTGTCAGCCATTGATTTTCTTTTGCCAAGCTTTTCCCATCACCGTAGACTATTGTTGTGTATTAAACAAAAAAACCTTAGCAATTCACAAAGGATGATATGTTAGGTTATATACAAGTAAAGTTCCCCACATCCAGGAACTTACATATATTTTTCTTTCTTCTTGTTGGTTAATTTACATAGTTTGTTTGCGCTTGCTATAAGTTATTTAGCATATTTAAAAATTTCAACTTTCAAGTGTCATGAAGTGTTTTGTGCGAACATTTATCCATCAACATCCTAGAAGTTAATCTTAAATTTCCTGGCTATTGTATGCATAATTGCAATGTCTGCGTGGAAGGGCATAACTAGTATTAAATGGCAAACTGGGTGTGCATGGGTGTGGGCTATTATGTGTTACATTAGAGGCTACTTGCTAGTCTAATTAGTTCCCATGTGAATTTTCCTTTTCATTTCTGTGTAAATATACAGGGATTGATTTTTTAAGGGTTAATAAATTTATTTCCTCTTATTCTTAAATAGTTTACTTGAACAGTTTCAATTGCCAAGCAAAGTGCACCACCACGCATTGGCAAACATAAATAGTTTTTTTAAAGCCATGAACACATCCGATAACGCCTTTTCCTCTCTTCTCCTTTGCTCTACACCTTTTTATCTTGGCTTTTAGATTCTTGAGAATAATCGACAACACCAAGTCCCCCTCTTTCACATACTCACATCTCCAGGGTAAGATAATAGTCCTTGACCGCTTCCCATATACCTTCTTTCAAGTACTGAAAAACCCAAAAGGGTAAGGCCCGAAATCTACCTGATTACAAGACAAGACTAAAGACGGATCCGAATGAATCTGTGTGGGTGCTACAAAGTTTGCGTTAGGCCACACCGACATGACTCCGTCACAAACTAGAACCCGATCGATCTTGTTGAGACTACACCTATTGCTGGATATAAATGTGAACCCCAAACTCCGTCATAAACTAGAACCTGATCGATCTTGCTTAGACTAGACCCATCGCTGGAGACAAATGTGATAGAATTAGCTCCAACTGGACTTCTGTTTTTCATTTCTATGGAAATATATATGGCTAAATTTATAATGGAATGATTACTTTTAATCCTCTCATCTTTGCTTAGTTTCCACAAACAACCTCTAATGAGCAAAGTGCACCACAACCTGTTGGATCTAAACATCAATCATTTTCTTATTTTTTAAACATCTGAATATGAAAAAAAGTATACATTTTGAATGCTATTTGATCTAGTGCAAGATTCGAAAATACCTTCTTGCTCATAGAAAGTTGTCAGGTGAGTGCCTAAAAATTATTCACGTACTAAACTAGTGACAAGTTGGACGTACGATTTTGCTTTTTAACTCTTTACACGCAAAAGCTTAATTAACGTGACACAGGACACATTGCAATATTATTTTGGCATGAATTTACCTGTTTCATCTTTGTCCTTTACCGCGTTCCGTTGTTAACATCTTTCTTTCTGTATGATGAGTACAAGTTTTTTTTAAATGCTAAAAGAACATAATATGTCTTAAATCCTCATGGTGTTATTTAGTATTTGTTTTTTCAAGTTTCAATTGTCATGAAGTGTTGTGTGTGAACACTTACCTATCAATATCCAAGAACTTAATCATAAATTTCATGGTTGTTGTAAGTTGTGTGTAAAATTACAATGTATGTGTGGATGGGCTAAATTAGTGTCAAATGGCTATCAAGGTGTGCATGGGTGTGGGTTGTTATGCTTTACATTAGAGGCTACATATTTGTCTAATTAGTTCCCATAGAATTTTCATTTTCAATTCTATGTGAATATATTGGTATAGATTTTTTAAGGTTTGATGAATTTTTAGTTCCTCTTATGCTTCAATAATTTCCTCAAACAATTCAACTGCCAAGCACAGTGCACCACCACAAGTTGGCTTTAAACATAAATAGTTTATTTAAGCGGTGACTGCATCCGAAAACGCCATTGGTTCAGTTAAGTTTCTAGGTTACTCGTATCTTCTATATATTGTAACCTACTTATTCAATAATATTCAAAATCAGTAACCATATAAACTTAACTAAGCCAGTGGCCCATAGTCTAATAATTTGTTTTTCTCCTTTGCTCTCCACCATTTTATCTTGGCTTTTGGATTCTGGAGAATAATCGACAACACCAAGTCCCCTTCGGTCACATATCCAGGCAAGACACCAAGTCCTTGACCACTTCTCATATACCTTCTTTCAAGAATTAAAAATTCGAAGAGGGTGAGGCCCCCAAATGAATCTGTGTGGCTGCCATAAGGTTTGTGTTAGGCCACTCCAACATGTATCGTCACAAAGTTGAACCCGATCGATCTTGTTGAGACTAGACCCATTGCTAGACATAAATGTTAAACCTAAACTCCACAAACTAGAACCCGATAGACTACTACTAGACCCATCACTGGACGTAAAAATTAGCTCCCATTGGACTTCTGTTTTTCATTTATGTGAAAACATATTTGGATAGATTTATAATACTTTTAATCCTCTCATCTTTAATTAGTTCCCCAAACAATTTCTACTGAGCAAAGTGCACCACAACGTGTAGGATTCAAACCTACATCATGATTTTATCTTTTAAACATGTGAATATGAAACAAGTATACATTTCGGATGCTATTTCCTCTAATGCAAGATTCCGAAATACTATGTTAGCTCTTCGGAAGTTGTCTGGCGTGTGCCTAAAAATCATTCACTAAACTAGTGACAAGTTGGTCATTGGAAGATTTTGTTTTTGAAAATTTTAAAAGCCCCAGATTAATTAACATGACACACGACATGTTACAATATTATTTTTCACGGGTTTCATCTATGTCCTCTACCCGTTTCATGATTAACATCTTTATTTTTGTATGATTTAGTTCTTAAATCGTAAGACAAATACTTGCACTTGGAAAGACGGGTACAAGTTTTTTTAAAAGTTAAACGAACACAATATGTCCTAAATCTTCATAATTCAATTTCAAATGAACATATATTTACAATAAAGTGTTGAAAACATACTATTGTTACATAAATGTAAAACAATTTATACACTATTACATAGATTATATAAGCTGCATCACAACACACAATTCCAAAGCAACAATATACAAACAAGGAGCATTTCAATCTATTAAGGTGAACCTTGTTGCTAAGGATTTATCTTATTTTTATTCTTCAAATTCTTAGCCAATTTAGTAGCAGAACTTGCCATAGTCTCACCCATCATCGTGGAAACATGCTTCTTTTTTGGAGGGATAACGCTTGCTGGTTTCTCCTTTGTCTTCCCTCCTCCCTTTGTGTTTTTCTGGTAGCTATCTCCTTGCGCTTTGTCTGCCATTGATTTTCTTTTGCCAAGCTTTTCCCAATCACCGTAGACTATTGTTGTGTATCAAACAAAACAACCTTAGCAATTCACAATGGATGATATGTTATAGGTTATATACAAGTAAAGTTCCCCACATCCTGGAACTTACAAATATTTTTCTTTCTTCTTGTTGAGTAATTTACATAGTTTATTTGCGCTTGCTGTAAGTTATTTAGTATATTTGAAATTTTCAACTTTCAAGTGTCATTAAGTGTTTTGTGTGAACATTTATCCATCAAAATCCTAGAAGTTAATCTTAAATTTCATGGCTATCGTATGCAAAATTACAATGTCTGCGTGGAAGGGCATAACTAGTATTAAATGGCAATCTGGGTGTGCATGGGTGTGGGCTATTATGTGTTACATTAGAGGCTACTTGCTAGTCTAATTAGTTCCCATGTGAATGTTCCTTTTGTTGATGCACTTTGTGTGGACGCGACTCGGCTCGGTTCGACTCGGCCTTGAAGTCTTGAAGACACGAAGATCGAGACAAAGCTACAGCCAAGGGGGAGTTTGTTGGTGCACTTTTGTCTGTACTTTGTCTGTATTTCGTCATGATACAAAACGATGTCTTTAATGTAAGGTTGATGTAAGTTTGACCAAGTCAACCATCCTCCTGGTTTGACTTGATCAAACAGTTAGAAAAATGTTGTAAGCTGGTTGTGTCGAAGGATGTGTCATCGAAGGATTGTTTTATATCCTTCGATGATGAGCTCGAAAGATAACCACGAAGGATAGACCACGAAGGATATCATCCTTCGTGGTGTATGTGATCTTTCGATGGGCTTTCTGGTCGACAGATGATCTTTCGATCACTCTGTCTGATCCTTCGACCAGACCTGCTGTGTCGGGTATATATACCCATGTAGTGTGTTGTGTGAAATAGAGAACACATAGTAAGGACAAGAGAGACAGAAACTGAGAGAGCATTCTGTTGAGAGCACACACACGAGAGAACTTTGAGAGTTTGCAGAATACATTTGTGAACATTGGACTTGTAACCGAACCTTTCATACGCATTAATACAAGTGGTGTTAATCGTTGAATGTTGTGTGTTGTGTTTGTGATTGTTCTCGTATAAAGTCTCGGTTGCATGCTAGCTTGGATTCCGCACTCGCTAGTGTGTTTGATATAACAAGGAAAAGGTTTTATCTCATCCTCGAGAGGGACCTACAAGTGGTATTAGAGCTTTGGATCTTCTCCTTGTTAAAACCGAGGTGTTCTTGCTGTTTTTCGGGTTTTTGAAAAGTTATATTTTTCTGAAAAACATTGTTAATCGGGTTTAAATCTTGTTGTTTTGCTGGAAGTTCTTATAAAAATCACCTTTTGTTTCATGTTTACATTTTAGAAGTTGATTTTTAGTGAAGTTTCAAGCAAAATCGGGTTTCGGAAGTTTGTAGTTTTACCGGAAAACCCATTGTGTTCATAATATCTTCAAGTGTTCTTCAAAGTTTACATCTTTTGATCTTGTTTAGTTATTTTCGAAAGTTGTTGGTGTATTGGATAGGGTGAACTGATTAAAATAATCATACAAAATCTGTTTTTGCAGAAAATGATGGTCTGAACCATACCTTCTGCCGAAAGATTTACCAACCCGTCACCTTTTTCATCAACCTGTCACCTGTTTGTCTGCTGTGTCAGTACTCATCGAAAGATATCCTTCGAAGTCGAAAGATTATCTTTCGATCAAGGAGGTTCGACAGATACCCATCGTTCGAACATCTTTCGAAGTCAGTGAGTTATCTTTCGAGCCAAGGAATCCTTTCGAAGGATATATTGTTCGAGCTACTGTTACATTTCGAAAGATAAGGATCCTTCGTCTTGGTGAATCTTTCGAAGTCATTGTTCGAAATTCAACAGTGATCTTTCGAACACTGTTGATCCTTCGAACAAGTGCCTATCTTTCGAACAGGTGTTGATCTTTCGATCCTTGTCTGTTTAAGTTTAACAGGTTGTGCTTTTCAGGTCTTTCGATTCTTGATCCTTCGGCTGGTTGCTATCCTTCAAGATTTTAACATAGTTTGTGAAAATTAAATTTTTAAAAGGAGAAATTTCTTTCAAATTTTAAATCTATTTTCACTTAATATATTAATTTTCATAAAATGGGAACAAACGGTCAGTGGGATCCAACCGCGTGGACTCAAATAACTTCGACTCCACAATCATCAGCTATGCAATCTACGCAATCTACGTCAGATTTCGACAAAACTGCATGGATGCGAGCTATTGCCCCACCTCAAGCTGCAATGATAACTGCAAATCAATGGGCTTTGGTCACGAATCAAAGCAACAGCATTCAATCTATGATGCAGAACGACAGTGAAACTGGTACAAGTACAAAACCGCCAAAGTTAAATCACATCAATGACTGGGGATGGTGGAAAGAAAGGCTGAGAACTTATGTTCAGGGACAAGGTCAAGATCTATGGATGTGCTTCTTCACAGCTTTTGAAAATGAGTTGGAAGTTGCAGGATCCAATCCACAAACATACAGCACTTTGTCTGAAGAAGATAAGAAGAAGTTTGAGTTAGAAAAGAAAGCATTCATGATTCTCACACAAGCTCTTCACAAAGACATTTACCACCAGTTTGTTTACTGCACGACTACTAAAAGCTTGTGGGATATGCTCACGTTACGTTGTGAAGGAAATGCTCAATCTAGAAAGATCAAGCAAGAATTACTGAAGAAAGAGTTTGAAGGATTCACGTGTTTGGAGAATGAGACTTTGGCAGAGTTATCTACAAGATTCCATCACTTGTTGAGTGAGATGTTTGCTTTTAAAGTCACTGCCACTCCACAAGAATTGGTGAAGAGATTCGCTGATAGCTTACCAGCAAAGTGGAGCAGTTATCTTGAAATTCTCAAAGAAAATGGTGTTCTAGACACAATCACCGTTTATGAATTAATTCAAAGATTGGAGAATAAGGATGTAGAAGAAAAGCTTAAAGCAAAAAGAACACAAACTCCTCAAAATCCAGAAATGTACTTTGGGATTGCAGGAGGTATCAGTGGAGAAAAACCAGCCTCTCAACATGCGAAGCTTCAAACAGCCTTCGTCTCCAACACCGGACCTTCAACAACAGATCAGTTTGATCCTTCAGCTTACACGATGTTTTCAAGACCGAATGTGCAACCGACAGCTCAGCAGCAACAACCGCAACAGCAAGGGTTTTATGGAAACTCTTCAAACTTTCAAGCCACTTCCAATCCTAACACAGTCAGATTAGACACTTCCAACTTTTCCAAAGTCAGTGTCGAAGTAGCCAAGGAGCATATGGAGATGTTGAACACCTTGGTTAGTGCTTATTGTGGATTAGTTGCAGGTCAGATTGGGAATATCAATCTAACCAATGAAGATTATCAGCAAGTGGATAAAGAAGAGTTTGAAATGATGGATATCAAATGGGCTCTTGCTAGTGCAATTCGAAGAGCAAAGGACTTTATGGAAAGGACGGGGAGAACCAACTTGGAAAACAAGAAAGACACCAAGTATGGGTTCGACAAGCAAGCTGTCAAGTGCTTTAACTGTGGCGAACGGGGTCATTTCAAAAGGGAATGCACAAGACCAGCTCAGCATGGAAATCAAAATCCGTTCAGAAATCAAGGCAACCAGCAGAACCAGAACGGGAACAATGTTCGTACGTTGATACCTGTCAACAACCAAGGCCAAGCAGGGTCATCAAATGCCAACCGGGGGCTGGTGGTTCAAATAGATGAGGGTTGTGATTGGTCGCTTCAGCTTGGAGAAGGAGGAAATGGTGGAACAGCATGTTTTGCTGAAGTTGTAAAGGATTTAAAGCACGCCAGTGGTGGAGAATCTTCCACCAATGGTGTTGCATCTTCTGAAGATGAAGACAGTTCTGGTTATAGTGGAAGCTCAGATGAAGAATCCTCCACTTCAGGAAATGATCATGTGGATGAGACATCAAGTGCGTCAGTCGATGCAGATATTGATGAGCTTTTGGAAGAAGCTGCAGCAGGAACTGAAAGAAGATCTAATTTGGTGGATCAAGCTGCTTACTCTTCGTCTTCTCTCCATTCAGCCTTTATGGCTAATGTCGACAGCTCATCAGGTCAGGTATGTGTCGATGAACCCACTGTAGTTAGCTGTGAAAAGTGTGATAGTTTAAATGTTAAATATGCAGAAAAGGAAAGTCAGTTTGAAATCACACACAAACACAATCAACAATTGATTGTAGATCTTGCTAAAGCAACTGAAGCTAACGTGTTTTTAACCAGAAATGAAAAGGAATTTAAAACCACAATTGCGTCATTAAGACATGATGTTTCAGAATTACAAAAAGCTGTTTTGCGAAAACAACATGCTAACAATGATCTTATAGACACAATTGAAAAGCAGATGGTAGAATTGGCCACCGCTCGATGTGAATGTGAAACAATCAAGCAGAAATTGGAAAGTTATTCCAATTCCCGCTATGTATTGGATCACATTATTGATGTTCAAAAGAAAAAGGGGGATAAGAAGGGTATGGGATTCAAATCATGTCCTCCCCCAATGAATCACAATTACTCCAAATTGCCTGATGACGAGGATATGCCCCGTTTTGAACCTACTGTGCCACTCGGTCTAGATGACTTTGCAGCAGGCCTTGGGTTCACAACTGGTACATCATCCTCGGGTCAATCTGAATCTGAATCAGAATCTGAGAATGTGACAGATTCATCGTGTGTTAAGGAACAGAGTCCTCCCATTGTTGAGGATGCTGATTCTTCGGATGATGAATCTGAAGAAATTGTGAAACAACAGTCTAACTCGGTTACACCAGATATTCCAATCGAGAATCACATCCTGTGTGATCCACCAGTGAAACCAAGTAAGACTGAAATGTCAAAAGCAATGGAGTCCCTTGTTTCTACAAGTGAAGAGAATAACTTGTTGTACACGCTCAAAGGAGATGACAAAATTTACTCTAACAAAGATTTTCCAATTAAAAATGTAAATCAAGATTTAATTGAGCAAATTTTTGAAGGATGTACTGACAAGTTTTTGGGAAACAAAAGTGGCAAAGTTACCGTCACTCAATGTGATCCAATTCCGTGTGATCAAATTAGAAAACAATACGGAAACCAAAAACCACCAGTTGAGCGAAAACAACAAGTCAACTCCGGAAAAGGTAAGGTACAGGGAAAGAAGGCTCAGAACAAGAATGTTCAAGCACCTAAAGTTCAGCAGCATAAGACTGAACAACCAAAGGTTCAACAACAAAAGGTGCAGAACAAAAGAGCTCCTGTTAAGAAACGAGAACCGAAAATGAACTTTGTTGGATCCACGGGTTCAGACAAACTTGAAACATTTCAGGATAAATCTAACCTTGATTTTATAAAACAAGTTAGAATTTTAAAACGAAATGAACAGAATAATTACACCCAACACACCAACGGATGTGATTTAGGTCCTAGCACGTCTAGATCACAAAGTTCATTGTCTGGTTCTCAGTCTGGTCATCAACGTGTTTCTCCGAGGTTTGTAGAGCGGAGAATGTGCTTTGAGTGTGGCACAATTGGGCATATTGTAAGATACTGCCCATACCTGCAAAAGTTGAAGGCAAAAACAAGTGCTCCCCAAGAAACCAATTACCAAAAACATTCATTTTCCCCGAAACAAGACCCACGTGTCTTGAAAGAAAGGGAAAAGAAGTTAAAACAAAAGAATCAAAAGGTAATTGAGAAGGCCTTAAATTCAGAGGTCAAAGAAGAAAAACCTGTTCAAGCAAAACCTAAAACTGTAAAACCAGTAAATGCTAAAACAATTAATGCAAATACTGGTAAAGGACAAACAGCTTGGAAACAAAAACAGGTAATTCAGTCAGGGGGAGCACCACAGTTTCTTTTTCCTAATCATCAAGTGATTGAAATCACTTTTCTTGATGATCAAGGACGACCCAAGTCCACAAAGGCTTGGGTCCCTCTCTCCAACTAATTTTTGAGTGAGTGTGTAGGATATTCCAGGAGGAACTTTCGATAGTCGTAAGATTGTTGATAGTGGAGCATCCTTGCACAAAATAGGCAACAGAAGAAATTGCTGCCTGTGATGGAGAGAAGAAAAAGAAAAGATGACAGAATTGTCTGTCGAAAGAAATTGAAAGCTTCGACAAAATGAAAATCATTTCAAAGTTTGATTGTTCAAGGCTTTGATCGGGTCCCTGGGATAGATTCAAATCAAAATGTACGCACCTGCAGCACGTCTGAAGTTCACAATCGACAAAATGAACGTGCAGTGTACATTTCTTTGCGGTGTGTTTGAAGAGAATGTGTTTGTTGATCAAACCAACCGGGTGTGCGGATGCCTTGGCATGGATTGAACAACCGCACACTACTTCTCAAAGAGAAAGACAAAGACCTTCGCTGGTGCAATGTCGAAGACCAGCCGGACCCAAAGGTTTTTGATCTTGTTGCTGTGAAGGGATTTCAGTAGCTACAAAATCGACTTTGAAATCCACACCGGGTGGATATCCAGTTGGGAGAGCACTCAGTTTCCTGTCAATGCACGAAGCAGTTGAAGGATACGGTTTTAAAATTCTAATCTCTCTTTTTCTTGTCGATTATTAAGCTGCTTTGTGAATTATTATCTCGTACAGTACTCTTTGGCCAGACAATGCTGTCATGGTCCGCACCGCAAACCGACATGCCAACTGATTTTTCCAAAATTCGATACATCATTTCTGATTAAAACTTAATTTTGGTAAACGGCATTGAGGTAAAACATGAGTTAACCAACATCGGAAAATCATTTTTGTAAATACATTTGTGTTTTAAATTTGTCTTAGTTTATTGATTTTAGGGGGAGTAAATCCAAAATTTGAAAAATCCAAAAACATTGAAAAATTTCAAAAACTCAAAAACAATAGAAAAGCAAAAATGAGTTTCCTGGCGAGTAAAAGAGAAAATGATAGTACATCAGTGGTCTGTCTAAATCTCTTTAAACCTAAAATGAAAAACGATAAGCAGCTCTATATAAGATGTATCGGTAGGCTCACAATCATTTTAAAGTGTGCAGGGTGATATAAATCTTAATCGACTGAAGACCAGGTGGGAACCATTCATTGGCATATGGTCTTAGTACCGAAATTTCGTTTGAGAGATTGCCGAGGTTCTGAGATATTCGGTCTTTATGCTGCTTATCATCTGGGTATCATGGTTGTATCTTTTACCGAAAAATAACGGGGACGCAAGTCTAGATCTTCCATGATACCATACATATGTGTACATATTGCATTCGACCTCAATAAGTGATCAACAATCACATGTCCAAACAAAATAAGTGATAATATATCACATCTTTCCGGGAGTCAAGTTCGTCTCTCTGCTGTACGAAAGTACTGACCTGTTCACGGACTTGCTCCTGTGCCCTCATGCATATGAAAATCAAGTTCCTCATAAATAAGTGATTTTATCACATAGGGCTTGTTTTCAATCAAAATAAGTGAGTTTCTCACATCATATACGGTCAAACAGATGATAATCGGTATACTCACCGGTAAGATGAACCCTCGTGCATACCTTGATACGGGAATGTGTCGTGATGTGGATGAACACCGGTCGTTAAGTATAAATCATACCTTAACGTATCCCCTCGCCATGATTACAAATGATAAGTTGAGCTTATGTGGACAACAATACCGATAATTGTTATAGGATGCTTATCTTAATGTTAACTAATTGAACAACAAGAACGTTTTGGACATGACCGTACACTGATATGATTCTCTTACCCTCGAAACTCGCAAAAAGAATGTCTGTAAATATTTATTTAATGTTTCCTGTTTATGCATCTTTGTACATATTTATTTATTGCTTTCCGTCTTTACATTGAAAAATGAAAATTTCAAAAAGATTTTAGGTGTGTTTTAATTTAAACTTTATAAAATCCAAAAAGATTTTTCTTCTAGTTTATTTTTGATTGACCGATGTTGGAACTCGAGTCTATCCTACCCAAATTCCTGATCGTAAGCTGGAAAACAATTGCATCTTCATAAACAGTCGAAGTTAACGAGTTTTGAAAGTTAAAGGATTAAAATGAATATTTTTCTAAACTTTCAAACTGCTGTCGGTTGGTGTTTGATTGAGATTTGATCTCATATGTGTCGTTAGTTTAAATGTTAACTATATTCCAAGCGGTTGTTCTCATTATGCGTTTAGCTTTCTTGCATGTGCAGATGCTAAAGGCGAGGAGAACATGTTCGATGAAAAGCTTAGGAATGAAGACACGAAGTGGAGGCACTCAAAGGATAAAATGATCGAGTTGCCGCTGTCCCTTCATCAACACCACAAGGATCTGAAGAATTGACAAGTCAAAAGATTCACGAGCATGACTCAATGGAGAGTTCAATCTAAGGGGGAGTTTGTCAACACACTTTCTACATGAAACGGGGAGTTTGTTGATACACTTTCTGCTTACGACGCGTGAAAACTTTGAAGATCCTCCGACATGAAAGACATAGAAGACGAACCATCACGAGTAGCGTCCAAGGGGGAGTTTGTTGATGCACTTTGTGTGGACGCGACTCGGCTCGGTTCGACTCGGCCTTGAAGTCTTGAAGACACGAAGATCGAGACAAAGCTACAGCCAAGGGGGAGTTTGTTGGTGCACTTTTGTCTGTACTTTGTCTGTATTTCGTCATGATACAAAACGATGTCTTTAATGTAAGGTTGATGTAAGTTTGACCAAGTCAACCATCCTCCTGGTTTGACTTGATCAAACAGTTAGAAAAATGTTGTAAGCTGGTTGTGTCGAAGGATGTGTCATCGAAGGATTGTTTTATATCCTTCGATGATGAGCTCGAAAGATAACCACGAAGGATAGACCACGAAGGATATCATCCTTCGTGGTGTATGTGATCTTTCGATGGGCTTTCTGGTCGACAGATGATCTTTCGATCACTCTGTCTGATCCTTCGACCAGACCTGCTGTGTCGGGTATATATACCCATGTAGTGTGTTGTGTGAAATAGAGAACACATAGTGAGGACAAGAGAGACAGAAACTGAGAGAGCATTCTGTTGAGAGCACACACACGAGAGAACTTTGAGAGTTTGCAGAATACATTTGTGAACATTGGACTTGTAACCGAACCTTTCATACGCATTAATACAAGTGGTGTTAATCGTTGAATGTTGTGTGTTGTGTTTGTGATTGTTCTCGTATAAAGTCTCGGTTGCATGCTAGCTTGGATTCCGCACTCGCTAGTGTGTTTGATATAACAAGGAAAAGGTTTTATCTCATCCTCGAGAGGGACCTACACCTTTTCATTTCTGTGTAAATATATAGGAATTGATTTTTTAAGGGTTAATAAATTTAATTCCTCTTATTCTTAAATAGTTTACTCGAACAGTTTCAATTGCAAAGCAAAGTGCACCACCACGCATTGGCTTCAAACATAAATAGTTTTTTAAAGCCATGAGCACATCCGATAACGCCTTTTCCCTTTTTGTTCTTCTCCTTGCTCTACACCTTTTTGTCTTGGCTTTTAGATTCTTGAGAATAATCAACAACACCAAGTCCCCCTTGTTCACATACTCACATCTCCGGGGTAAGATACTAGTCCATGATCGCTTCCCATATACCTTCTTTCAAGTACTATATACCTTCTTTCAAGTACTGAAAAATCCAAAAGGGTAAGGCCCGAAATCTACCCTACCTGATTACAAGACAAGACTAAAGGCGAGTGATCCGAATGAATCTGTGTGGATGCCACAAAGTTTGAGTTAGGCCACACCGATATGACTCCATCACAAACTAGAACCCAGTCGATCTTGTTGAGACTACACCTATCGCTGGACATAAATGTGAAACCCAAACTCCGTCACAAACTAGAACCTGATCGATCTTGCTGAGACTAGAACCATCGCTGGACACAAACATGATAGAATTAGCTCCAATTTGATTTCTGTTTTTCATCTCTATGGAAATATATATGGCTAAATTTATAATGGAATGATAACTTTTAATCCTCTCATCTTTGCTTAGTTTCCACAAACAACTTCTACTGAGCAAAGTGCACCACAACCTATTGGATCTAAACATCAATCATTTTATTATTTTTAAACATGTGAATATGAAAAAAAGTATACATTTTGAATGCTATTTGATCTAGTGTAAGATTCCGAAATACCTTCTTGCTCATAGAAAGTTGTCTGTTGAGTACCTAAAAATCATTCACGTACTAAACTAGTGACAAGTTGGTCGTAATTTTGGTTTTTTAACTCTTTAAACGCAGAAGCTTAATTAACGTGACACAGGACACGTTGCAATATTATTTTGGCATGAATTTACGGGTTTCATCTTTGTCCTTTACCGCGTTCCGTGGTTAACATCTTTCTTTCTGTATGATGAGTACAAGTTTTTTTTAAATGCTAAAAGAACATAATATGTCTTAAATCCTCATGGTGTTATTTAGTATTTGTTTTTTTTTCAAGTTTCAATTGTCATGAAGTGTTGTGTGCGAACACTTACTTATCAATATCCAAGAACTTAATCATAAATTTCATGGTTGTTGTAAGTTGTGTGTAAAATTACAATGTATGTGTGGATGGGCTAAATTAGTGTCAAATTAGTGTCAAATGGCAATCAGGGTGTGCATGGGTGTGGGCTGTTATATGTTACATTAGAGGCTACATGTTTGTCTAAGTAGTTCCCATAGAATTTTCCTTTTCAATTCTATGTAAATATATTGGTATAGATTTTTTAAGGTTTGATGAATTTTTAATTCCTCTTATGCTTCAATAATTTCCTCAAACAATTTCAACTGCCAAGCAAAGTGCACCACCACAAGTTGGCTTTAAACATAAATAGTTTTTTTAAGCGGTGACCGCATCCGAAAATGCCTTTGGCTCAGTTAAGTTTCTAGGGTTACTCGTATCTTCTATATATTGTAACCTACTTATTCAATAATATTCAAAATCGGTTATAGTAACCGTAGAAACTTAACTGAGCCAGTGGCCCATAGTCTAATAATTTGTTTTTCTCCTTTGCTGTCCACCATTTTATCTTGGCTTTTGGATTCTTGAGAATAATCGACAACACCAAGCCCCCCTCGGTCACATATCCGGGTAAGACACCGAGTCCTTGACCACTTCTTATATACCTCCTTTCTTGAATTAAAAATTCGAAAAGGGTGAGGCCCGAGTGATCCGAATGAATCTGTGTGGCTGCCATAAGGTTTGTGTTAGGCCACTCCAACATGTATCGTCAGAAAGTTGAACCCGATCGATCTTGTTGAGACTAGACCCATTGCTAGACATAAATGTTAAACCCAAACTCCACAAACTTGAACCCGATAGACTACTACTAGACCCATCGCTGGACGTAAAAATTAGCTCCCATGGACTTCTGTTTTTCATTTCTATGAAAATATGTAGGTCCCGAAATCTGAGGATCGATAACGAAAACCAAATCCTTGTTTATCACAAACAATGTCACGGGTGCAGAATCCCCGTAACGATGCCAAACCAAACACAGATAGTAACAAGACGGAATAACCAATGAAACACAATCTATTGATTAAACGGGATGAGAACCAAGAACAACTGATACACACACCGTTTTACAGTATAACTCTCAGGGTATGCTCTCATCTGGTTTCAAAGTGAAACCAGAAAGTTGTTTATATAGTAGCCTGGGCCTTAACTACGACGAAACACACATGGGCTCGACGAAACAACATTGGGCCAGACATTGGGCCTGATGAAACCCAATCAGATGACGAAACATGGGAGTTTCTCCGTGTTTCGTCATGTAGTGTGATGAAACACTTTGTGTTTCATCGTGGTTTTGTCATGTAGCATGGGGAAACACTTTGTTTCATCATAAAGGTGTTTCGTCATGATCAGGGAGTTTCACCAAGGACATGTTTGGGCCCAAGTGAAGTCAAAGCCCAAAGAAGATTTGGCCCAGCATACTAAATAAACACACAAACAAATAATACCCTAAATGCAACATGCATAGTTCATTTATACATTACTAGTTAAACAGGACAAACTTGTCGGACCCAAGTGGGATAGGAGGATATCCGACTTGGTCTTCATTCTGTTTAATGGGTCGAACCGAACGTGCTGCGTCCACACAAAAGTGTATCGACAAACTCCCCCTTGGACGCTGCTGTGATGGTTCGACTTCCATGTCTTTCATGTCGGAGGATCTTCAAAGTCTTCACGTGTTGCAAATAGGGAGTGTATCAACAAACTCCCCCTTGAATGATGCTCGTGAATCTTTTTATCATAAATACTTTTGATCCTTTTGGTGTTGATGAGTGATCAACTGCAATCCGATCATCTTGATCTTCTGATTGCATCAACGTCGTGTCTTCACTTTACGGCTTGTCATCTGACACGTTCTCTTCGCCTTTAGCTGATTCTGATGTCATATCTGCACATACAGGAAAGCTTAACATGCAATGAGAACAACCGCTTGGAATATAGACAAATTAAACAAACGACACATATGAGATCAAATCTCAATCAAACACCAACCGACAACAGTTTGAAAGTTTAGAAAATGATTAATTTTAATGCTTTAACTTTCAAAATTTGTTAACTTTGACTGTTTATGAAGATGCAATTGTTTTCCGGCTTACAATCAGGATTTTGGGTAGGATAGACTCGAGTTCCAACATCGGTCAATCAAAAATAAACTAGAAACAAAATCTTTTTGGCTTTTATAAAGTTTATATTAAAACACACCTAAAATCTTTTTGAATTTTTATTTTATTTTTATTTTTCAAATGTAAAGACGGAAAGCAATAAGTAAATATATACCAAGATGCAGAAACGAAAACAGTAAACAAATATTTACATTCTTTTTGAGAGTTTCGAGGGTAAGAGAATCATATCAGTGTACGGTCACGCCAAAACGCTCTTGTTGTTCATTTTGTTAACAATTAGATAAGCATCCTATAACAATTATCGGTATTGTTGTCCACTTAAGCTCAACTTATCAGATGTAATAATGGCAAGGGGATACGTTAAGGTATGATTTATACTTACCGACCTGTGTTCATCCATACACGACACATTCCCATATCAAGGTATGCACGAGAGTTCATCTTACCGGTGAGTATACCGTTTATCATCTGTTTGACCGTATAAAAGATGTGATAAACTCACTTATTTTGATTGAAAACAAGCCCTATGTGATAGAATCACTTATTGATGAGGAACTTGATTTTCGATGCATGAGGGCACAGGAGCAAGTCCGTGAACAGGTCAGTACTTTCATACAGCAAAGAGACGAACTTGACTCTCGGATAAATAATCTGTGATAATTTATCACTTATTTGTTTGGACATGTGATTGTTGATCACTTATTGAGGTCGAATGCAATATGTACACGTATGTATAGTATCATGGAAGATCTTAGATTTCGTCTCCGTTATTTTTCGGTAAAAGATACAACCATGATACCCAGATGATAAGCAGCATAAAGACCGAATATCTCAGAACCTCGGCAATCTCTCAAACGAAATTTTGGTACTAAGACCATATGCCAATGTGCGGTTCCCACCTGGTCTTTAGTCAATTTAAGTTTATATCACCCTGCATGTAACACCTGTGCCTCCACGGCCATCAAAAAAATACCAAACCAATGAAATAATATATTTCATACTTGGGATTTGTAAAAATATGTGTATCATTTGCACATATCAATTCTTGTTCAATTTCAAACTCTAAATCGCTTTCTGGAAGGTTATACGGGCACCGATGCGTAAATATAACCAGTTTAATGCAACAAACACTCCAGAATAGTGACATAGGCTTAACATACCTTAAATAACCTTTACATAACTTAGAAATAAGTTTTGAAGGCTTTGGTATGGCAAAATCAAGTTAAATCGCTTACAGGGACTAAAGTTGACAAACTGCGAAAGTATGCCAATTTGAACTGTAACAGACATTCCGGAACATGGCCATAAGTTAAACATACCATAAATATCCTTTACATAGCTTAGAAATAGGCTTTGAGGGGTTAGGTGTGCTAAAATAAACTTTTGGGTCATTCAGGGACTAAAAGCGTCAAAAGTGCACAAGTTTGCATTTTCGCGCATAACTTACATTCTGAATACATCCAGACATCCAAAAATTTATGTAAGCACTATAATATTTTATTTTAGTGTTTGGCATAAGAAAAATCCATTCGTCATGCCATTTGGATCGTTTTTCGCGCTTATGCGCATTCCGTCGTAATTAAGCGAACATCGCGTTCGTACGACCAAACGAACTGACATCCGACATATTTTTGAGCATGTTTCATGTCCACAATGTTTAGACATCATTTTAGGGCCTTAAAGTTGGCTTTACGGGCCTTAGAAGTGTCGGAAATGGCATAAACACATAACAGGGACCAAAACTGTCATTTCTGAAAGATGTTTGCTTATACATCGAATCTAGTCCTTCCCACTTGTTGCACATGGTTTTGGGAATCTATGGGCTGGTATTTTGGGCACATGGTATTACAATACCATGTGTGCTAAGTGTATGGCCAAGATCGCATCACGTTTTCCTAGAAACGATCCTAACGGCTAACCGAATACTATAAATACCCCACCCCCCATGCTTCAAAATTACAGGAACTTTGATTTGAGAAACTCTAAGTTGAAACTATTGTTTCATACCTGAGATTTTTGAATCGAGGTTAGCATTCGGGGACCCTTCGTAAGTATTCTTTCGTTCTTTTATTGCTTTTCGAGTCTTTCGAGTCTGAAAGTCAAACTTTGTTTGACTTTCTACATTGACCAGTTATGGTCAATGCGAAGTTCATTTGAACTTCGCAACGTGAGTGTAATCACGTTGGTTATAGTCCCTTGGGACTATGCCTACTGATTACCACGTTGTCTAGGGTCGTAGGGTAAGCGATCTGATAAATCGCTTATACCTCGAACCCGACCCATTTGGTCGATCATTAGGATCCGACCAAATACATTAGGTGACCATAGTAGGTAGGGAATAACCTTCCGAGGTTATACCCTATGGTCACATCGTTTGAGTAGTTGTATGATAGGTAGTTTATATGCCTTAGGTAAATTACCAGAATACCCTTTTCATGTATAATTGGTAATTAAGCATATGTAACCTAAACTTTTGTCACATAACTGATTATGTAACATGTTTAGGCATATAACACTTGTCATAGGACTAGTTAGACGGTCCGAACGCGTTTCACGCGCACGACGCGTTAAAGTAGCATAAGCTACCTTAATGGGTCGCGATGGGTCGAAAGCACTTAGGTTTGGTTTCATTGTAGTATGTAGGCCTTGTTAAACCATATCATATGAGTTCCAACACTCATTTGGTTTACCAAGCCTCATCCTATCCGATCTCCCGATTTAAGTCCGGTTTATTTATATAGTTTTAGATTGCCGACTGATTCCGTGCTCTCTCTAGCTTTGTTTGGTTGTTGTTCAAGACCTCCAATCATTCTCAGGCGAGTACATTATTCCCCTATTTTATTGCTTTCAATTGTTTTGGGGTGACTCATTGTGCTAAATGTTTTCGATGTTATAACGATGGTTTCAAAAACGATTAAGACGATTTATACAAAACTAATAACGATTTCGATAAAGTGAACAAACTTGTTGGTTGTAGTTACATAACAAATGACATTCATTAGCAATGATCAAGCCGACCAGTATTAGGTTATGGTACCATAGGATCTGACAAATCCCGTTAGTTACTACACCCGTAGTTATGTGTGGGTGTTGTGGGTAGCGACTGAATCTGTAATTGTTAATTTACTCTTTGGTAAGGGTTTATTAATGCGAGATGTTAATTTACTCTTTGGTAAGGGTTTATTAATGCGAGATGTTAATCTATCCTTTGGTAAGGGTTTATTAATGCGAATTATTAATCTATCCTTTGGTAAGGGTTTATTAATGCGAGTCAAGAAGGTTTTAATGTTATTAGCGAGACGGCCATTTAAGTAGTTTCACGACCTAAAACGAATTAAACGATTGGGTAAACGATAGGTTTTCACACGATGTTTTAACGATTGGGTAAACGATTGGCTTCAAAGCGATATACGATATTATTTTGTTTACATATTACATGGTTTACATTTGACACAAAAACACTTTTGATATTGGTTATACATATTACATGATTTACATTTGGGCATGAACATTACTTTGGTGGTTTGGTTTGGATTAAGTGATTAAGTAACAATGCGTGTGGAATATGATACAAGCAAGGTGGATACGCCGCTGGTACTTCCTATATATAAGTGTTTGTATGGTATTACATATTGTAGCGTTATTTGAATCATTTCAGTTTGAGACATAGAACATTTTATACAAGTAACATACTTTTCACAAGACATTTATTTACAAACAACTTATCTTATACAAACTCATTTTACATGGTTATTCATTTAATCATGCATTATTCTCTTATTTATACATATCACCTAAACTTATTATTTTTCAAACGATTTACAAAGACAAAGCAAATTACAAGGTTCATGACTAAACATTTTCTTAAACAGAAGTCATGAATCTTATTTTCACAAAACCTATGTACTCGCCAGCATTTCTTTGCTGACCTCGTTTTCACATATGTTTCAGGTATTGTTGGATGATATCGATTGATAAGATGCATGCTCACATAGGACTGGACAAGGCCTTAGTGACTCAATAGCAATGATAGACTATGTTTAAATAGTGTATTTAGATTTCAAGACGATGTAATTATTCAATGTTTAATAAAACGAAACACTCTTTGGTATCCATGGTTATGAAACATTAATTCTGTTACAACACGCCTCGATGTTTCCGCCATGTTTTGTTGTTTTACGTGGTCGGGGTGTGACAGAAAAGATGGTATCAGAGCCAATGGTTATAGGGAATTAGGTTATTAGTAATGCTTTGACCTAGTCTATAACCTTCTTAGGACCCTAACGCGAGATTACTTGCGTTTAGTCATAAAACAATACTGTCACCTATCCTTAGGTGACAACCACAACAAGAACATAAATTTCAAAACCGCTTTGAAAACTAATCATCTGTTCTAGGATGATTGATTACTAGGTTTTGAACCCTCTATTGTAAGGTTTTGAACTCTCTATTATATGGTTTTGAACCTCTTTGAGTTTTCAAAACTTCGTCAAGGTTTTGGGTTTTAAATAATGTGAACACGTGCAAACTGGAAGGGTGAATGCCTGTATTCTGGGTTTTCTGTCTAGGCAAGCACTTCGTATACATCTCATCAGACGCGAGACCAGTTGTGCTTACCTGGGAATTCTTGGGATGAGTGTTCACTTATAGGCGAGCATGTCTTCGCGATACATTATTTTTGACCCATTTACTTTGATCAGTCACCGTCTCATTTGTTTGCCTTAGGTAACAAACAAATGATCACAATCTTCATGCGTTATCATTCTGTTTTGATTGTCTAATAATCTTTCACCTGTTTCTCCCTATGCCTTTCTTTTTCTTCAAGAATGTCTCTTCATCACGATGACGCCCAGATATCTGAGCAAGCAGCCAAAATTCGCTCAGCGAATAGGCGAAGTAGTCCTGAAGACTGTTGAATTAGCTACTGCCATGTATCATCTCCAGGATGAAGCCACTCAAGAGTCACCAAGACAGGCAGGACCTAGTCAGGCGACAACACCATCAGCCAATAAACCAATCGAGGAATCAAAGACCATGGATGAACGATCCCCTAAGAAGTCAAAGAAGCGAAAGGCTTCTCAGAACTTCGCCATGGTTGCTCACAATGGTAAAGCAGTCCCCAACCAACCAGCTCAACCCCCTGCTAGGTGTGTATGGCTTTTCCTATGATACCTACATCAAGGAACTATGTACCTTACAAACGACTCTTTTGATTTCTCTCTTTCAAATGATTGCTCATGATTCCCTAAAAAATTTTAAGTACTCGTTTCACTCTAAGAAACAAAGTACAGAAAATTAAGTGACATTATGAGTAATCGTGCTTTTCGCACATCTGTGCCTTTAAATCCTTGGTTAGATAAGTAAGGGTATTTTCAAATCTCATACCCATTACGTTTTGATTTTTCAACATACACAGTACCAGTATTTCAAAACAATCTTCATGATCTCAAAACATTTCATATAGTTTGAAAACAATTTTTCTAGATGCATTGTCTATGTTATTTCAAAAACATTGGCCATGTTATCAAAACCAACCTTTCTAATTTCAAAATATTTCATATAGTCTGAAGACAATATTAACACAATACATTTTCTGATCAAGTGCATGATTTCGAAAAGCATCATTCATGTCTTTCAAAAACCTTATACATAATTTCAAAATTCATCTCGCATGATTTTAAAACATTTTTGTAAATATATCTACCTAATACACCTACTTTATGATTTCAAAAAGTATTATATATAAGGTTTCAAAAACGTTAAACACATTTTTCTTAAAAGAACCCCATGCATAGTTTTCAAAAATATTTTCCTCATACATTGACTTAACCTTCAAAATTCTGCTTCATATGTCGCCTTGACATATCAAGCATCTCAACTTCATAAGCATTTTACATCATGTTTTGACCTAAGCACATCCAGTGCAAGGTTTCAAAACATCTTCAACTTCTAAAATTCATATGGGATCTTTTTATCTTTACAATTAGATCCTTGTGGATGATTATCGTTCAAATCAGAGTCCTTAATTGGATTCCTTATGTACCTTAATTCGAACACTTCGGTTCCTAGTAATCGAAATTGAATTTTCTTTTTGAATCTTTCTATCTTTATAGTTGGATTCTCGATAACATTTAAAGTACCAAATGAAATCCACGGAATGGATTCCTAGTGTGCTTTAAATGCATGTACGCAATTTACAAGACAAATTAACGAACAAATTTTGTGGTTATGTGATATGTGTTTATGTGTTCTCCTCTATGATTTTGTGTGATCCAATTTTCAAATCCTCATAGAATCTTTCATGTTTTCATATGAGGGATTCATAGTAGGATATTCAAAAGGTACTACCTTAAATCCTTATGGGCTTCTACCTGGTAGTTAAGACCCTTGGGTTATATAGTACCATTCCATGATTCGATGAGAGACCCTTTAGTGGTCTAGTCAAAAAGATTGATTCACAATTTGGTTAAAGAACGACATCTAGTGATGTAGCTGAACAGACTCCTTGATAGTCTATTTAGATCATTTATTGGTTTAATTAAAAGGACTTTATGGCGGTCTAGTCACACTCATCACAGGTTCATTCATTTGGTTTTCCCCTACATATTATAAAATAGACTGTGTAAACTGTGCAAGGAATTGTCTGATTATGGACGCGTACATAATTATGAAATTTAGTGCACAGAAACCCAGTAAGATTTATTATGTGTAAGAGCCGATAGTGACAACAATAACGAAATGAGAACGATGTAATAGAGGTACGGTGGACGCACCAATGATGCTTCATATACTTGTATATAAGTATCCCTCTTACATTGCAAGCATGATGTTATTAAAGTTACTAGAAGTTCAGAACCCTAATCAATGTTGTTCGGTCTTTTCAACTTCATGTTTTAAACTCTCACAAGTTTCCTCTAAATAAATTTCGGGACGAAATTTCCTAAAGTAGGGGAGACTGTAACACCTGTGCCTCCACGGCCATCAAAAAAATACCAAACCAATGAAATAATATATTTCATACTTGGGATTTGTAAAAATATGTGTATCATTTGCACATATCAATTCTTGTTCAATTTCAAACTCTAAATCGCTTTCTGGAAGGTTATACGGGCACCGATGCGTAAATATAACCAGTTTAATGCAACAAACACTCCAGAATAGTGACATAGGCTTAACATACCTTAAATAACCTTTACATAACTTAGAAATAAGTTTTGAAGGCTTTGGTATGGCAAAATCAAGTTAAATCGCTTACAGGGACTAAAGTTGACAAACTGCGAAAGTATGCCAATTTGAACTGTAACAGACATTCCGGAACATGGCCATAAGTTAAACATACCATAAATATCCTTTACATAGCTTAGAAATAGGCTTTGAGGGGTTAGGTGTGCTAAAATAAACTTTTGGGTCATTCAGGGACTAAAAGCGTCAAAAGTGCACAAGTTTGCATTTTCGCGCATAACTTACATTCTGAATACATCCAGACATCCAAAAATTTATGTAAGCACTATAATATTTTATTTTAGTGTTTGGCATAAGAAAAATCCATTTGTCATGCCATTTGGATCGTTTTTCGCGCTTATGCGCATTCCGTCGTAATTAAGCGAACATCGCGTTCGTACGACCAAACGAACTGACATCCGACATATTTTTGAGCATGTTTCATGTCCACAATGTTTAGACATCATTTTAGGGCCTTAAAGTTGGCTTTACGGGCCTTAGAAGTGTCGGAAATGGCATAAACACATAACAGGGACCAAAACTGTCATTTCTGAAAGATGTTTGCTTATACATCGAATCTAGTCCTTCCCACTTGTTGCACATGGTTTTGGGAATCTATGGGCTGGTATTTTGGGCACATGGTATTACAATACCATGTGTGCTAAGTGTATGGCCAAGATCGCATCACGTTTTCCTAGAAACGATCCTAACGGCTAACCGAATACTATAAATACCCCACCCCCCATGCTTCAAAATTACAGGAACTTTGATTTGAGAAACTCTAAGTTGAAACTATTGTTTCATACCTGAGATTTTTGAATCGAGGTTAGCATTCGGGGACCCTTCGTAAGTATTCTTTCGTTCTTTTATTGCTTTTCGAGTCTTTCGAGTCTGAAAGTCAAACTTTGTTTGACTTTCTACATTGACCAGTTATGGTCAATGCGAAGTTCATTTGAACTTCGCAACGTGAGTGTAATCACGTTGGTTATAGTCCCTTGGGACTATGCCTACTGATTACCACGTTGTCTAGGGTCGTAGGGTAAGCGATCTGATAAATCGCTTATACCTCGAACCCGACCCATTTGGTCGATCATTAGGATCCGACCAAATACATTAGGTGACCATAGTAGGTAGGGAATAACCTTCCGAGGTTATACCCTATGGTCACATCGTTTGAGTAGTTGTATGATAGGTAGTTTATATGCCTTAGGTAAATTACCAGAATACCCTTTTCATGTATAATTGGTAATTAAGCATATGTAACCTAAACTTTTGTCACATAACTGATTATGTAACATGTTTAGGCATATAACACTTGTCATAGGACTAGTTAGACGGTCCGAACGCGTTTCACGCGCACGACGCGTTAAAGTAGCATAAGCTACCTTAATGGGTCGCGATGGGTCGAAAGCACTTAGGTTTGGTTTCATTGTAGTATGTAGGCCTTGTTAAACCATATCATATGAGTTCCAACACTCATTTGGTTTACCAAGCCTCATCCTATCCGATCTCCCGATTTAAGTCCGGTTTATTTATATAGTTTTAGATTGCCGACTGATTCCGTGCTCTCTCTAGCTTTGTTTGGTTGTTGTTCAAGACCTCCAATCATTCTCAGGCGAGTACATTATTCCCCTATTTTATTGCTTTCAATTGTTTTGGGGTGACTCATTGTGCTAAATGTTTTCGATGTTATAACGATGGTTTCAAAAACGATTAAGACGATTTATACAAAACTAATAACGATTTCGATAAAGTGAACAAACTTGTTGGTTGTAGTTACATAACAAATGACATTCATTAGCAATGATCAAGCCGACCAGTATTAGGTTATGGTACCATAGGATCTGACAAATCCCGTTAGTTACTACACCCGTAGTTATGTGTGGGTGTTGTGGGTAGCGACTGAATCTGTAATTGTTAATTTACTCTTTGGTAAGGGTTTATTAATGCGAGATGTTAATTTACTCTTTGGTAAGGGTTTATTAATGCGAGATGTTAATCTATCCTTTGGTAAGGGTTTATTAATGCGAATTATTAATCTATCCTTTGGTAAGGGTTTATTAATGCGAGTCAAGAAGGTTTTAATGTTATTAGCGAGACGACCATTTAAGTAGTTTCACGACCTAAAACGAATTAAACGATTGGGTAAACGATAGGTTTTCACACGATGTTTTAACGATTGGGTAAACGATTGGCTTCAAAGCGATATACGATATTATTTTGTTTACATATTACATGGTTTACATTTGACACAAAAACACTTTTGATATTGGTTATACATATTACATGATTTACATTTGGGCATGAACATTACTTTGGTGGTTTGGTTTGGATTAAGTGATTAAGTAACAATGCGTGTGGAATATGATACAAGCATGGTGGTACGCCGCTGGTACTTCCTATATATAAGTGTTTGTATGGTATTACATATTGTAGCGTTATTTGAATCATTTCAGTTTGAGACATAGAACATTTTATACAAGTAACATACTTTTCACAAGACATTTATTTACAAACAACTTATCTTATACAAACTCATTTTACATGGTTATTCATTTAATCATGCATTATTCTCTTATTTATACATATCACCTAAACTTATTATTTTTCAAACGATTTACAAAGACAAAGCAAATTACAAGGTTCATGACTAAACATTTTCTTAAACAGAAGTCATGAATCTTATTTTCACAAAACCTATGTACTCGCCAGCATTTCTTTGCTGACCTCGTTTTCACATATGTTTCAGGTATTGTTGGATGATATCGATTGATAAGATGCATGCTCACATAGGACTGGACAAGGCCTTAGTGACTCAATAGCAATGATAGACTATGTTTAAATAGTGTATTTAGATTTCAAGACGATGTAATTATTCAATGTTTAATAAAACGAAACACTCTTTGGTATCCATGGTTATGAAACATTAATTCTGTTACAACACGCCTCGATGTTTCCGCCATGTTTTGTTGTTTTACGTGGTCGGGGTGTGACAGAAAAGATGGTATCAGAGCCAATGGTTATAGGGAATTAGGTTATTAGTAATGCTTTGACCTAGTCTATAACCTTCTTAGGACCCTAACGCGAGATTACTTGCGTTTAGTCATAAAACAATACTGTCACCTATCCTTAGGTGACAACCACAACAAGAACATAAATTTCAAAACCGCTTTGAAAACTAATCATCTGTTCTAGGATGATTGATTACTAGGTTTTGAACCCTCTATTGTAAGGTTTTGAACTCTCTATTATATGGTTTTGAACCTCTTTGAGTTTTCAAAACTTCGTCAAGGTTTTGGGTTTTAAATAATGTGAACACGTGCAAACTGGAAGGGTGAATGCCTGTATTCTGGGTTTTCTGTCTAGGCAAGCACTTCGTATACATCTCATCAGACGCGAGACCAGTTGTGCTTACCTGGGAATTCTTGGGATGAGTGTTCACTTATAGGCGAGCATGTCTTCGCGATACATTATTTTTGACCCATTTACTTTGATCAGTCACCGTCTCATTTGTTTGCCTTAGGTAACAAACAAATGATCACAATCTTCATGCGTTATCATTCTGTTTTGATTGTCCAATAATCTTTCACCTGTTTCTCCCTATGCCTTTCTTTTTCTTCAAGAATGTCTCTTCATCACGATGACGCCCAGATATCTGAGCAAGCAGCCAAAATTCGCTCAGCGAATAGGCGAAGTAGTCCTGAAGACTGTTGAATTAGCTACTGCCATGTATCATCTCCAGGATGAAGCCACTCAAGAGTCACCAAGACAGGCAGGACCTAGTCAGGCGACAACACCATCAGCCAATAAACCAATCGAGGAATCAAAGACCATGGATGAACGATCCCCTAAGAAGTCAAAGAAGCGAAAGGCTTCTCAGAACTTCGCCATGGTCGCTCACAATGGTAAAGCAGTCCCCAACCAACCAGCTCAACCCCCTGCTAGGTGTGTATGGCTTTTCCTATGATACCTACATCAAGGAACTATGTACCTTACAAACTACTCTTTTGATTTCTCTCTTTCAAATGATTGCTCATGATTCCCTAAAAAATTTTAAGTACTCGTTTCACTCTAAGAAACAAAGTACAGAAAATTAAGTGTAGAACATTTATTTACAAACAACTTATCTTATACAAACTCATTTTACATGGTTATTCATTTAATCATGCATTATTCTCTTATTTATACATATCACCTAAACTTATTATTTTTCAAACGATTTACAAAGACAAAGCAAATTACAAGGTTCATGACTAAACATTTTCTTAAACAGAAGTCATGAATCTTATTTTCACAAAACCTATGTACTCGCCAGCATTTCTTTGCTGACCTCGTTTTCACATATGTTTCAGGTATTGTTGGATGATATCGATTGATAAGATGCATGCTCACATAGGACTGGACAAGGCCTTAGTGACTCAATAGCAATGATAGACTATGTTTAAATAGTGTATTTAGATTTCAAGACGATGTAATTATTCAATGTTTAATAAAACGAAACACTCTTTGGTATCCATGGTTATGAAACATTAATTCTGTTACAACACGCCTCGATGTTTCCGCCATGTTTTGTTGTTTTACGTGGTCGGGGTGTGACACTGCACACTTTAAAATGATTGTGAGCCTACCAATACATCTTATATAGAGCTGCTTAACATTTTTCATTTTGTATTTCAGTTTGAAGAGGTTTCAACAGACCACTGATTTACTATCATTTTCTCTTTTGCTCGCCAGGAAACTCATTTTTGTTTTTCAATTGTTTTTGCGCTTTTGAAAATTTTCGATGTTTTTGAATTTTTAAATTTGGATTTACTCCCCCTAAAATCAACAAACTATGATAAATTTAAAAGACACAAAGATATTTACAAAAACGATTTTCCGATGTCGGTTTAACTCATGTTTTACTTCAATTCCGTTTACCAAAAAATAAGTTAATCAGAAATGATTTATTGAATTTTGGAAAAATCAGTTGGCACGTCGGTAAGCGGTGCGAACCATGAAAACATTGATGAGTTTCATATTGAAACGATCACGTGTGAGGTGATATTCGAGATCAACGTGTCTGGTCAAAGAGTGCTGTACGAGATGATAATAGTTCATAAAGCAGCTAAAATATCGACAAGGATAGGAGAGACTAGAAATTCAAAACCGTAATCCTGCAACTTCTTCGTGTATTGCAAGGAATTTGAGCGCTCTCCCAAACTGGATATCCACCCGGTGTGGATTTCAAAGTCGATTTTATAGCTACTGAGAAATCTCTTCACAGCAACAAGATCATAAACCTTTTGGTCCGGCTGGCCTTCCACATTGCACCAGCGAAGGTCTTTGTCTTTCTCTTGAGAAGTAGTGTGCGGTTGTTCAATCCATGCCAAGGCATCCGCACACCCGGTTGGTTTGTTCAACAAACACATTTTCTTCAATCACACCGCGAAGAAATGTACACTGCACGTTCATCTTGTTGATTTTGATCTTCAGACGTGCTGCAGGTGCGTACATTTTGATTTGAATCTACCCTGGGGACCCGATCAAAGCCTTTAACAATCAAACTTTGAAATGATTTGCATTTTGTCGAAGCTTTTCAATTTCTTTCGACAGACAATTCTGTCTTCTTTTCTTTTTCTCTCCATCAAAGGCAACAATTTCTTTTGTCGCCGATCTTGTACATGGAAGCTCCACTATCAACAATCCTAAGACTATCAATAGTTCCTCCTGGAACATCCTGCACACTCACTCAGAGATTAGTTGGAGAGGGGGACCCAAGCCTTAACAGACTTGGGTCGTCCTTCATCATCGAGGATTGTGACTTCGATTTCCTGATGATTCGGAATGGATTGAGCTTCCCCTGAAACAGTTACCGATTTTGGTTTCCAAATCTGTTTTTGTTTTTCATTTTTAATTTCTAACTTAACAGACTTTGTTTGGACAACCTCCGGTTTTAACGCCTTTTCAACTTCTTTGACGTTTTGACGTCGTTGTTTTGTTTCTTGCTCTGATACCAATTGTAGGATCGTGTTTCGGGACCGAAACCGTGATTATCATGTTTTGGTGAAACAGGACGACGTTGTGGGTGAACCTTTTCAGGTGGTGCTCTTTCAACAAATTTCTCTTTGCGAGTATTTGTACAATTTTAATGATATGTCCAAACTCCCCACACTTAAAACACGTTCTCCTTTCAATAAACTTAGGAGAATCTGATCGACGAACAAATGTCGAACTTGTAGAACCTGAGGTACTTGTTCCTTCATCACACCCATTTGTATGTTGAGTGTAATTGTTTTGACTGTTACGTTTTAAAATCTTGACTTGTTGGATAAAATCGGTGTTTGATTTGTTTTCAAAAGTCTCAATTTTATCAGTACCATTTGATGCTACAAATTTAACATCATTGCTTTTCTTCTGATAACGAGCTCCTTTTGTTTCATATTTTGATTTAGAAACGTTAGGCCTTTGAGCTCGTTGAACTGGTTGTTTGCCCTTAGGAGCAAAAGGTTGTTGCTTTGTTGGTGATTTTTGACTTCCAAATTGTTTTCTGACTTCGGATTTTGGAATGGGATCACATTGAGTTACAACAACTCCAGGGATCGTCTTTCCCAAAAATTTGCTTGTATTATCTTCAAAAATTTTGTCAATTAAAGATGGATTGACGTTTTTAATTGGAAAGTCCTTGTCTGAATAAATTTTGGTATCACCAACCAAAGTATACAACACATTGTTACTCTTAACGGTAGACACAAATTCTTTTACTTCCTTGACATGATTAATCAGTTGTTTGGCAACTTGTTGCACAACAGGAATAGGAGGATCACAAAGAATATGATTCTCAATTGGAATTTCTATTCCCTTCTTCTTATCAAGTGATTCATCCTAGTCATTCATATTTGATTCTGATTCATCATCAGACGACTCATAGTCCTCAATGATTGGAGGACTTTGTTTCATAGATGTTGAAGTTTCTGTTTGCTCAGATGATGTATTTGAAGAACTGTCCGATTTGAACCCTAGGCCAGTAGTAACTTCCTCATAATCAAGAGGCACACTGGGTTCAAAACGAGGCATATCCTCTTCATCGGGCATTCTGGTATAGTTGTGTCTCAAAGGGGGCAGACACGACTTATACCCAACGCCTTTCACATTCCCTTTCAGCTTTTGAACATCTATGATGTGATCAAGCACATATCGGGAGTTAGAATAACTATCCAATTTGAGCTTGATCGCATCATGCTCGCATTTGGCAACGGCTAGCTCTTTCTTTGTTTCCTCAATGATATTAATGTAGTTATTAATACAAATTTGTTTGTTGAAAACAGTTTTTGTTAATTCGGAAACACTTTTCTTTAAAGTTTCAATTACAGATTTAAAATCCTTTTCATTTCAAGCTAAAGCCATGTTTGCCTCTTTGCACTTTGACAGCTCAATCACTAAACTTTGATTATGGCTATGAACCTTTTCAGATTCCTCTTTCAATTCTGCACACATTTTACAAACACTAGGAGTAGGAGGATCAGAATTTACCTGACTTGTCGAGGCCGAGACATTCGCCATAAAGGCAGTCTGATAAGAAAAAGATCCATCTTCAGAATTATAATCTCCCGCATTCGAGCTTTCTTCATCTGAACTCCCGCTATAACCCGAGCTATCCTCACTTTCAGAAAACTCTTCCTTGTGAACATGCTTGATGTGATTGATGATTTTTGCATAGCATGCGGTTCCACCTCCTTGATCATTATCTCCGAATTGTACAGACCAATTACACCCTTCATCAGCTTGAACAACTAATGCTCTGTTGGTGTTTGAAGGTCCAGACTGGTTCTGGTTCTGATTGTTGTTCACCGCTACTATCCTTCGTTCACGATTGTCTTGATTTGCATTAGAAGTACTCGTCTGATTTCTGAACGGATTCTGATTGCCTTGTTTGCTTGGTCGGGTGCACTCACGTTTGAAGTGACCCTTTTCGCCACAATTGAAACATGTAACCGCATCTTTATAAAACCCGTACTTCGTATCATTTTTGCCATCCAAGCTTGTTCTTCCAGTTCTAGTCATGAAATCCTTTGCCCTTCTAACAGCACTTGCAAACGCCCACTTGATATCCATTAATTCCATTTCATCACGGTCTATCTGCTGATAATCTTCATTGGTCATATTGATGTTTCCAATTTGACCTGCTACCAATCCACAGTAGGAACTGAACATTGTGTTGAGAAGTTCCAAATGTTCCTTTGCAACTTCTACACTGACTTTTGAAAGATTAGAAGTGTCAACTCTGACAGTGTTGGTGTTTTGGGGTAAAGGATTGTTGGTATAATGTGCTTGTTGTTGCTGTGGTCGGGCTTGAGGTTTGGGTATAGATTGTGAAAGATAAGCACTTTGATTCCATTGTTGTTGAGTAGTGGTAACTTGAGGTGGAGGTATGGATTGTGAAAGATAAGCACTTTGATCCCACTGTGGTTGGGCTTGATTGAACTGGGGAAACGGAGATGAGCTTGTATTGGACACAAACGCCGTTTGAAGCTTCGGTTGCTGAATGGAACTAGAACTAGCTGAAGGACCAAAACCAGGCAAATACATTTCTGTGTTTTGAGGAGGTGCCATTGCAATCCTTTTAGCTTTCCGAATTTCCTCTTCGTTCTTGTGCTCCAACTTCTGAATGAATTCATAGAGAGTGCCATTGGCTGTATCCATAGCGCCCGTATGCTTTAGAAGTTCAATGAATGGACTCCACTTAGGAGGTAGAGCATCAGCAAACCGTGCAACCATTTCCAGATGAGTTGCAACAACATTATAAGAACTCATTTCACTAATCAAATGATAAAAACGAGAAGTCATATCATTTAGAGTTTCATTCTCCAAGAACTGAAATGATTCAAACTCTTTCTTCAATAGATCATGGCGTGTCTTTCTAGTAGCTGCATTTCCTTCTCCTCTCGCTACCAATGCATCCCATAAACCTTTCGTGTTCTTACAATAAGAGAATTGATGAAATATGTCTTTATGAAGTGCTTGAGTGAGAATAGCATACGCCTTCTTCTCCAGATCATATGCCTTTTTGTCGGCTTCTTGCATATTATTGAAAGTTGTCGCATTTAATCCTGCTTCTTCAAGAGCTTGACGAAATTCAGAGGTGAAACAGGTCCATAATTCTGTGTTTTTCCCTTGAACGTAATTATGGAAACGACCCTTCCATGATGGATAGTCGTTCATGTGATTTAACTTTAGCGGGCGATTGTTGCTACCCGTCTCACTCTCACTAAGCAATATATTTTGAATGCTTTGATTTTGATTCGACACCAATGCCCATTGACTTGCACTTATTGACTGTTGTTGTTGAGGTATGGAATTCGCTAAATATGCGGCCATCGAAGTCTGATTTTGACTTGGTCGTGGGTCCGTACTCTAATCCCATGGGCTCGTACAACTCATGTTTGATATATGAAAGTGAAAAACTGATCACACACTTGAAAACAGACAGTTAAAACACTTTTGCAAGTCTTCTGTTAAAAATCACAAGTATCTCGACGAAACTCAGGCTGAACTATGGTCGACGAAACTGAATGATATTTGTATTGCGACGAAACATAATGATGTAAGCGACGAAACTGTTTGATATAATTATTGCGACGAAACAGAATGATGTAAGTATTGCGACGAAACAGAATGATGTAAGTATTGCGACGAAACAGAATTCCTTGTTGATAATGCGACGAAACTGAAATTGATTGTTATGCGACGAAACTCAACTGTGATGATTCAAACGACGAAACACTGTATAAGATCAGACGACGAAACACTATCCTTGAAAGGTGCGACGAAACTGTGATGGACTTGTAAATTGTCGACGAAACTGAAGATAATTATGATCGACGAAACAGAATTGATGATATGATCGACGAAACTGTTGAAGTCCAACTGGTGAAGCCCAATTCAGTTGATGTTGAGTGCGACGAAACTGGTGAAGCCCAATTCAGTTTGAAGTTGAGTGTTTATGATCGACGAAACAACTGGATGATTAATAATGTTGACGAAACTGAATGGATAAGGTTTCAAGAGTTGGTGAGATATTTTCAAATAGACCTTATCTCCTTCTGACAAACACACTACTTTTCAAAATACACCTTACTAAAGACGCACTTTGTCAACAAACATCATGATTTTTAGTACACAAATGTCAAACAATTATATTTTAACCACAAACACTTGAACGATAATTTAACAAAGGCAAATATTCAAGAACAATATGAACAAGTTGAAGATCCTATTGAACTTGATGAGTTTTCTGGTCACCTAAAAAATTGTCGAACACGATTTTTGCTCAAACTTTCAATAAAAACCCAAATGTTAACATGTAAACATGTAAAATAAGCAAGGTTTTTGAACAAACTTTTAGCAACAACAAGATATTTGACTGATTTTTGAACAATTTTCCAGAAAATATGAATCTTTCAAGAACAAAAATCTGAAAAACACTTAAAACAACTTGTTTCAAACACAATAATGTTTGGTTTTAAACAAGGAAAAGAGCCAATGCTCTTATACCACTTGTAGGTCCCGAAATCTGAGGATCGATAACGAAAACCAAATCCTTGTTTATCACAAACAATGTCACGGGTGCGGAATCCCCGTAACGATGCCAAACCAAACACAGATAGTAACAAGACGGAATAACCAATGAAACACAATCTATTGATTAAACGGGATGAGAACCAAGAACAACTGATACACACACAGTTTTACAATATAACTCTCAGGGTATGCTCTCATCTGGTTTCAAAGTGAAACCAGAAAGTTGTTTATATAGTAGCCTGGGCCTTAACTACGATGAAACACACATGGGCTCGATGAAACAACATTGGGCCTGATGAAACCCAATCAGACGACGAAACAGGGGAGTTTCGCCGTGTTTCGTCATGTAGTGTGATGAAACACTTTGTGTTTCATCGTGGTTTTGTCATGTAGCATGGGGAAACACTTTGTTTCATCATAAAGGTGTTTCGTCATGATCAGGGAGTTTCACCAAGGACATGTTCGGGCCCAAGTGAAGTCAAAGCCCAAAGAAGATTTGGCCCAACATACTAAATAAACACACAAACAAATAATACCCTAAATGCAATATGCATAGTTCATTTATACATTACAAGTTAAACAGGACAAACTTGTCGGACCCAAGTGGGATAGGAGGATATCCGACTTGGTCTTCATTCTGTTTAAAGGCTCGAACCGAACGTGCTGCATCCACACAAAAGTGTATCAACAAAATATCTTTGGATAGATTTATAATGGATTGACAACGAGCAAAGTGCACCACAACGTGTAGGATTCAAACCTACATCATGATTTTATCTTTTAAACATGTGAATATGAAATAAGTATACATTTCAGATGCTATTTCCTCTAATGCAAGATTCCGAAATACTATGTTAGCTCTTCGGAAGTTGTCTGGCGTGTGCCTAAAAATCATTCACTAAACTAGTGACAAATTGGTCATTGGAAGATTTTGTTTTTGAAAATTTTAAAAGCCGTAGATTAATTAACATGACACACGACATGTTACAATATTATTTTTCACGGGTTTCATCTCTGTCCTCTACCCGTTTCATGATTAACATCTTTATTTTTGTATGATTTAGTTCTTAAATCGTAAGACAAATTCTTGCACTTGGAAAGACGGGTACAAGTTTTTTTAAAAGTTAAACGAACACAATATGTCCTAAATCATCATAATTCAATTTCAAATGAACATATATTTACAATAAAGTGCTGAAAACATACTATTGTTACATAAATGTAAAACAATTTATACACTATTACATAGATTATATAAGCTGCATCACAACACACAATTCCAAAGCAACAATATACAAACAAGGAGCATTTCAATCTATTAAGGTTAACCTTGTTGCTAAGGATTTATCTTATTTTTATTCTTCAAATTCTTAGCCAATTTAGTAGCAGAACTTGCCATAGTCTCACCCATCATCGTGGAAACATGCTTCTTTTTTGGAGGGATAACGCTTGCTGGTTTCTCCTTTGTCTTCCCTCCTCCCTTTGTGTTTTTCTGGTAGCTATCTCCTTGCGCTTTGTCTGCCATTGATTTTCTTTTGCCAAGCTTTTCCCAATCACCGTAGACAATTGTTGTGTATTAAACAAAACAACCTTAGCAATTCACAAAGGATGATATGTTAGGTTATATACAAGTAAAGTTCCCCACATCCTGGAACTTACAAATATTTTTCTTTCTTCTTGTTGAGTAATTTACATAGTTTGTTTGCGCTTGCTGTAAGTTATCTAGTAGATCTGAAATTTTCAACTTTCAAGTGTCATTAAGTGTTTTGTGCGAACATTTATCCATCAATATCCTAGAAGTTAATCTTAAATTTCATGGCTATCATATGCAAAATTACAATGTCTGCGTGGAAGGGCATAACTAGTATTAAATGGCAATCTGGGTGTGCATGGGTGTGGGCTATTATGTGTTACATTAGGGGCTACTTGCTAGTCTAATTAGTTCCCATGTGAATGTTCCTTTTTCATTTCTGTGTAAATATATAGGGATTGATTTTTTAAGGGTTAATAAATTTAATTCCTCTTATTCTTAAATAGTTAACTCGAACAGTTTCAATTGCCAAGCAAAGTGCACCACCACGCATTGGCTTCAAACATAAATAGTTTGCCTAATTAGTTCCCATAGAAATTTCCTTTCAGTTCTATGTAATATGTTGGTATAGATTTTTTAAGGTTTGATATATCACCACATCTTCAGCAAATGTCCTGTCCTGGAAACGTCCACGTATTTTTCATCATTGTTGTTGGGTAATTTACATAGTTTGTAATGCCTTAGCGTTTCTTAGTATATGATGTTTGAAGTTTCAACCGCCATTAAGAGTTGTGTGCAAACGCTTATGTATCAATATCCTAGAACTTTATCTTAAATTTCATGGTTGTTGTAGGCATAATTTCAATGTGTGTGTGGATGGGCAGAATTTGTATCAAATGGCAATCAGGGTGTGGGTGTGGGCTGAAACTGGTTACATTACAGGCTACATCCTCGTCTACTTAGTTCCAATGTAAATTTTCCTTTTCATTTCTATGTAAATATATTGGTATGGATTTTTTTAAGGGCTGATAGCACTACTAAATGTTGGATTCAAACATAAATCTTTTTATTTTTTATTTTTATAAACATGTGAATATTAAACAAGTATATGATTTGGATGCTAACTCTTGTACTTCAAGATTTCAAAATACAATCATGGTTAAAGATCATTAACTAAACTAGTGAAAATTGGTAATTGCAATATACTTGAGATATAATGAGTAATCTTTCTATTGTCAAACATTTAACACTTGTGTCACTTTTTATTAGGGCAATTAAACATATTATTAGCTGCCAGCACTTGATCGATCAACTTACTTGGAATTTATCTTATAGTTGTTGTTCATAGTTTTAGCCAATTTGGTGAAAGAGCCAGCCATATAATAGGGCATTCTTGTCGAAACAAGCTTCTTTTTTGCCTGCAAAACTGTTGCAGCTCTAGCATTAGTTGACCCTCCTCCCATCCTATTTTTAAGGTGTTTAAATTTGATGCTCGGTCGATCTGCCATTTATTTAGTTTTTTACAAAACCTTTCTCCAAATACAACTAACAATTATAAATGTTCTATACGAAATCAAACACTTAATACAGTTCTGAAACGATTATGCGCTCTAATATATACCGGTAGAGCTTCCCACACATCCTAAATCACGTGTGTGAGCCATGGCCTACAAACTGGAACTAATACAAATGTACTATTATTATTATTATTTGTTTTTTCAAGTGACAAATCTATTAATGTAAAAGAACATATAATGTCTTAAATCATAAGAATTCAATTTGGTAAGTATGAAACACTAAAAACATACTTTTTGTTTACAGTAGGGGGAAGTTTTTTATACACTGTATTACATAGTTATAAGCTAAAAGATACATAACAGTATAACACACAATACACAGTAACTATATAGCACTTCAATCAATGTAAACCATATTGCTAAGGATTTATCTTATTTTTATTCTTCATATTTTTAGCCACTTTGGAGACAGAACCTGCTACAAACTCTCCCATCATGGTGGAAACATGCTTCTTTTTTGCAGGAATAACAGTTACAGGTTTGGATTTTGTTGTTCCTTCTCCCTTGGTGTTTTTCTTGTAGCTATCTTTTCGCGCTTTGTCAGCCATTTAATATATTCTTTTGCCAAGCTTTTCCTAGTCACCTTAGAGCCTTTGTGTATCAAACCAAATAACCTTAGCAATTCACCAAGGATGATATGTTATAATATATAGAGATAGAGCTCCCCACATCTCCACAAATGATGTGAGTCAACCATTGTCCTCGAAGTTACACATGTTATTCATACTTGTTGCTAGGGTAATTTACATAGTTTGTGGTGTCTTGGTGTTTGTAGGTCCGGCTAGGGGAGGATCTAGTCGCCTAATCCTTGTGTACAAACCAACCCGGTTGTGCGGAATCCAACCGAGATAGCAAACCGAGATAGAACACGTAAATAAACAACACACAAGATGTTAGTGCATACATCTGTCGACTTCGTCTTATATCGAGTCTTGTTAGAATTGTTAGAATTGTTAGAATTGTTACTTTCAAAGGGTTTAGTTTGAAGGGTTTAGTTTGAAGGGTTTAGTTTGAAGAGTGTAATGTCATTTTCAAACGGGAGGGTCTTGTCCTATAAATAGCCTTCAAACTTTCACCATTTGTAACTTTCCGGCTAGAGCAACGAAGTGCTGCCGAAGTGTTGTCAGGTTGTAAAACAGTGTGAAATCAATATTACAACAGTTTTAAGCGTGAATCTAGCTGAATTGAACTCTACACGTCTGTTTCCGCCTTTCGTTTAGAGATAAACTCTTCTGATCGACTCGTTCGGGTCTGAAAACGATCCTACAAGTGGTATCAGAGCTCAGGAGGAAGAGTTCTTGCCATATTCAGCTTGAAATTCTGTTTCTACACCATTCTTTTTCAAAAAGTTAAAAATTTTACGGTTAAAATTGGCTCAAATTCTCACAAATCACGCGTAATCATATTTTAACAAACCCTTGAGAGTTTCAGCTCAAAATTCGAAGGAAAAGTGGTAAAAATGACTTGAAAACTGGTGCCCGTTTGAACGAAGACCGTTTGAGGACTGACCCTTTTGTTTGAAATTGACCGTCTAGTTTGAACATCACCCTCTTGTTTGAACGATAGTTTGAAATGGGCCTTCTGTTTGAACCTCCAGTTTGAAACTGCCTCTAGTTTGAAAATGTCACCAGTTTGAAACTGCCTCTAGTTTGAAACCGTCACCCTATTGTTTGAAATTGACCCTTTTGTTTGAAACTGACCCTTCCGTTTGAAAAGGGGATCTAGTTTGAAAGGGTTCTGTTTGAAAAGGGGATCTAGTTTGAAAGGGTTCTGTTTGAAAGGGGATCTTGTTTGAAAGGGGATCTAGTTTGAACTTGGTATTTTGTTTGATCAATTTGTTGTTTGAAAATAGTCAAGTCTCAAAGGTTATCCAGGTTCACTTAAGTTGGTGTTTGAGTTTCGCGTGATTTGATTCTTGGTTGTTGTCAGTTCTCACCAAAGTTACATCCTAGTTCGCATAAGGTTTGGAATTTGTTTGATTCGCATGGTTCAGTCAGATCGTTTTGTGTGGATAAATCGCGTGATAAAGTCCAGTTCGTATAGTATTGGAGTTCAAAGGTTTCAAAGGGTTAAGTCGTTTTTTTTTTGGATCCGAGTCCTAGAAGTCTGCATAGTTGGTCAACGTTCAGTCCGCACTGAAAATTCACCAGTTCGAGTACCAGTCTTATTCAATTAATTGAAAAGCGTTTAAACTGATTGTGTTTTGTTGGTGTGTTGTCAGATTGTCAGGTATTTGTCAAGATATTCAAGTTGCTACCGAAACATGGATTCTGAGTTCTACAACGCGTTTGCTACACCCTCGACTACTCCAGCTTCAATTGCTCAAAACATGAATGCAGAAAATGAAACCGGAACAATGCAAAAACCCCCGAAGCTTATGGGAATTGAAGATTATCACGGATGGAATAAACGATTTGAGAATTGGGTTCAAGCGAATCATCTAAAAGCTTGGGAAAGCATCGAAACTGAATATGAGAGGCCAAAGAATACATTGGGAGCTAATAAAATCATTTCTGAATTTACTGAACAAGAGAGGGAAAGTTATAAAGGAGAGAAAATGATGGTCAATTTGTTACAACAAGCAATAAAGGAGGATATATTTGTGTTGCTTCAACATGATGACAATGCTTATCCGATTTGGGAAGGGTACTCGTCTAGAAAACCTAACGAGGAAGAACTAAAAAAGGCAGTCAATATAAAGTTGGAGTCCGAGATAACCGATGTTTTACCAGATAGTATTGACGTCACGTTCACAGCGTCCGACACAGATCATGAGTCAGAACTGATAAAAAGAGTGGTTGATCAGGTGTTGGATAAGGATGAGGAGTCAGAGTCAAAGTCCGAGTCCAAAAGTTCGTGTCAGTCAGTTGGGAGTTCGAGTTCGTCCGAAAGAAGTTCAAAATCGTCGGGAAAACGGGTTTATAGTAAAGAGTTTTTATTGTCAAAATCTAATTTGGATGATGAAACATTTGAAGTTGTGTATACTTTGAATGATTCTGACAAATTATATTTTGATAAAGAGTTTCCAATAAGAAGTGTTCGATTTGAAATGATCAAAAAGGTTTTCAAAATGGCAGAAATTAATATTTCTGAAATAAAAGATTTAAATCTTACTGGAAAACCTAAAAATTACACTTCAAGAGTACAACAACGTTTGAACAAGAAAAAGGGTTACAATTCTGGTTCTGGTTTTCAAAAGAAACCAAACCACAATCGTAGCTACAAAAAGAAAGGACTTGGTTTTATTCCACCTAAAAACTATAAAAATGAAAAATATATTAAAGATTTTAATTCCAGAGTTAAATTTGTTTCAGGGACAACTGCAGAGGAAGAACAGAAGAGCTCATTTTGGAGACAAACAAATCAAGAATTTCTTGCTGAAAAAATGAAGAATGGAGCTTATCAAAGGAAAGAAACAAGAACCTGTTTCCGATGCAATGAAGCTGGTCACATTGCATGGAACTGTCCGAAAGCGACAAACACAAAACAGGGAGTTTCTGGAAAACTGAAAGAAGTTATTATTGATAAAACCGAACCACCAACTGAAAAATTTAAAGTGTTTAAAAATTCAACATTTGAAGTTGGAGAGTGTTCTAAAAGGTTTTACAAGAAGAAGGGAAATCTTGACAACCAAGCTTGGGTTGTTAAGAAATCAGAGGTAAAATCTGGTGATGAATCTGATTCCACAAAATAAGAGGAGCCACAGTTTGATGAGAGTGATGAAAACTCAGTTCCTTCAATGGATGATGAGAACTTTCCACCATTGAGGACTGAAAATTTTAAAAGGAAAACTGGAAAGTCTGAAATCTCAAATCAGGGTTATTCTGAGAAGGATAACTTTGATGTTGAGAAAGCGTTTAATGGGAAAGTTAAGAAAATTTTCGAAAAAATGGTTGATGGAAAGGTGAAAGGGGTAAAGGAGTTTTATGCTAAAAAGAAAGCAACTTACACTCCAACTGCTTCTGAATTGAAAACACCCAAGGCTGGTCAGGCTTGGGTGGATATTTTCTTTGCTTGAAAAACCTGACTTGCCGGAGATCCCAAGTTTGTAATCGTGGATCAGGAATCGGCATCATTCATGTTTTATGAGTTTGTATGAAAAGTTCTTAAAATTGTTAGAATTTTACAGGTTAAGTATGAATTGCCGGAGCTTCCAGGTTGGTAAGTGAGAAGCAGGAATCGGCATTTTGATTGGTAAAATGGTTTGTGTAGATGTTTTATTCCTACATGTGATTAATTGTGTTGGATATACTTACAAGTGGTAAAAGGTTGATTCTGGCAAAGTGATTACTCAAGGTCATTAGGTTGAACTTGATGTAATCCTGATACAAGAGATTGAATGAACAAGGTGATGAACCCGCCCTACAAGTGGTTAAAACAAAACTTATTTTCCGGAAAAATCATTTTGGTTAAAACAAACTTAAGTGTTTTGAAATCATAATGAGAAAATAGTTTTGTGTAAGAGGGAGTTCTAATTGTTTATGCCAAGTGGATGGCGATTTGAAGCGATTTGATATCAGTTGTCATTTACTTGTATAGTTTGTTTTCAAATTTCCTTTAATGTGTTTGCATTTTAGGGGGAGTAGAAAATTTCAGAAAATCCAAAAACATTTTGAAAATTTGAAAAAGACAAAAACATGATAAAATTCAAAAATGAGTTTCGTTGTGAATAGAGGAAATGATAGTACATCAGTAGACTGTCACAACATGCTAAAGAAATGAAATGTTAAAATGTGATAAACAATCTCACTGCTGATATGCCAGTAGGTTTTTACACATTTAGTAGATTGTGACGAGATATAAACCTAAATTTCAAACTTGCTTATATCGTGGGGAAACATCTTTCGGATATATGGGTAACCCCCGAAATCTCGTTTGAAAGGTCTCATAATCTGATATACTAGGTCTTTATACTCAATGATGTCTGGGGTATTATTCCGGGACTTCTGCTGAACGGTGGTTCTGACCTAGTCCTTGGATAATACTTTCCGCAATGCTTGAAACATAGCATAAACCCTCAGCATGCTGATGAAACAATAAAATTGATAGTCGCTGCTGTTGTAGCTAAAAGATCCTCTAAAGGGGACATACCGAAAAGTCGAAGCCGATATCTCTCTGCGTATACGGAAGTATCGACCTGAGATCCCTCGGCCCTCGCATTACCTAATTTATATACAGATATCATTTGTGTCATAATTACCTGTAAGACTGATTATTGGGATCTGGATACGGGAGTATATTCTGAGGTGGGACACGCAATTGAGTTTAAGTTTCTAAGACATTAATATCGTATCTCGAAACAGTTGAACTTTGTGTGAAAATTTAAGTGGACAGGTATACTGACAATCTAGGTGAATTGTTTAAAACTTAAAATGCAATGAAGCTTAACGGTGTTGGTGATTTGTCTCAGAAACTGATATGATCCTCTTACACAAACTCACAAAAAATAGTGTCTGTAAATATTCTTTACTGCATTTCATTCAATTAAAAAATTCCAAAAAGATTTTAGTGTGTTTTAGCATAAATTTTTGAAAAACTCAAAAAGATTTTCGACAACTGATATTCGAAAGCTGATTTTCAAAGTTCCGAGTGCTAAACATGATGACATGGTTGTGAGAGGGAGTGTGTCTTAATTGTGAAAATATGTTTTTTAAATCAACAAATGGTTCATCATGTGTATGTGATCTGAGAAAGAGTGATTGTTGATGCATATGAGAGTTGTTTTTGATGCATTCAAATTGTTAAATTTAGAAACTTATTTCTGGGTTAAGAATGTGCAGGTATAGCCAGGTTTTTATCTTGAACCTGAAGATAGAGTGCCAGGTTCCGATACTTGAGGATTTTGTAAAAGCCAGACTGCGATCCCAGCATATCGAAAAGGGGAGTCTGAAGACATCCAAGAAGAGATTGACCGTGAGGAGTCTGTTGATGCTGAAGAGAAGAAGTAGATAAAGTTTTGAGGATTCTTACAACGTCAGACACTTCAAAGAGTTTGAGAGGACTGATAAAGACTGAAGATGCGAAGACTCGACACTTAAGACTCGTCAACATCTGAGGGGGAGTCTGTTAGTGCATACATCTGTCGACTTCGTCTTATATCGAGTCTTGTTAGAATTGTTACTTTCAAAGGGTTTAGTTTGAAGGGTTTAGTTTGAAGGGTTTAGTTTGAAGAGTGTAATGTCATTTTCAAACGGGAGGGTCTTGTCCTATAAATAGCCTTCAAACTTTCACCATTTGTAACTTTCCGGCTAGAGCAACGAAGTGCTGCCGAAGTGTTGTCAGGTTGTAAAACAGTGTGAAATCAATATTACAACAGTTTTAAGCGTGAATCTAGCTGAATTGAACTCTACACGTCTGTTTCCGCCTTTCGTTTAGAAATAAACTCTTCTGATCGACTCGTTCGGGTCTGAAAACGATCCTACACAAGACTCAACGATTAACACCACTTGTATTAATGCGTATGAAAGGTCCGTTACAAGCACAAGGTTTACAAATCAGTTCTGCAAACTCTCTCTAGTGTGTGTGTGTGTTCCTGATCTGTCTAAGTGTCTAACTATCGAAGTGAACACAACACACGGGTATTTATACCCAAACAAGCATGATCTGGTCGAAGGATCAGATAGGATGATCGAAGGATCATCTATCGACCAGAAACAGCTCGAACGATCCATAAGTACCACGAAAGATGGGATCTTTCGTGGTCCATCTATCGAATGACATCTTTCGAGCAGGTCATCGAAGGATATAGGCAATCCTTCGATGGCACATCCTTCGACCCAACATCTTACAAACATACTGTTGACTGTTTGGCCAAGTCAAACCAGGAGGATGGTTGACTTGGTCAAACTTACAAGACTAACAAGACATCGTTTGGTATAAAGACAAAATACAGACAAAGTACAGACACAAGTGCACTAACAAACTCCCCCTTGGCTGTAGCTTTGTCTGGCTGTAGCTTTGTCTAGATCTTCATTCTTGTAAGTTCTCGTGTCTTCAAGTCTTTGACTTCTATTCAAGTCTTCAATGTCGGAGGATCTTCAAAGTCTTCACGTCTTGAAAGCAGAAAGTGTACCAACAAACTCCCCGTTTCATGTAGGAAGTGTGTTGACAAACTCCCCCTTAACATAAGCTCCCCCTTGAGTTATGCTCGTGAAATACTTGATCTTTATGAAGTGAGATCCTTGTGGTGTTGATGATGGTCAGCGGCCACTCGATCATCTTCGTCTTTTGAGTGCCTTCACGTCGTGTCTTCATTCCGAAGCTTGTCATCGACCATGTTCTCCTAGCCTTTAGAATCTGCACATGCAAGAAATCTAAACGCGTAATGAGAACAACCGCTTGGAATATCATAAGCAAACGACACACATGTGACCATTGTTTAAACAAACACCGTCCGACAGTTTGAAAGTTTAAAGTATTTTATCAATTTCAAATTTTAACTTTCAACACTTTGCAAATTTCGACCGTTTATGAAGATTTAGTCATTTTCGGTTTTCGTTCAGGTTTCAGGTAACGAAGACTCGAGTTCCAACATCGTACGATCGAAAATAAAATAGAAATAAAATCTTTTTGGCTTTTATAAAGTTTATATTAAAACACGCCTAAAATCTTTTTGGTATTTTTGAATATTTCAAATGTAAAGACTGAAAGCAGTAAATAAATATATACAGACATTCTTTTTGCGAGTTTCGAGGGTAAGAGAATCATATCAGTGTACGGTCATGCCAAACCGCTCTTGTTTGTTCATTTAGTTAACATTAAGATAAGCATCCTATAACAATTATCGGTATTGTTGTCCACATAAACTCAACTTATCATTTGTAATCATGGCGAGGGGATACGTTAAGGTATGATTTATACTTAACGACCGGTGTTCATCCACATCACGACACATTCCCGTATCAAGGTATGCACGAGGGTTCATCTTACCGGTGAGTATACCAATTATCATCTGTTTGACCGTATATGATGTGAGATTCTCACTTATTTTGATTTGAAAACAAGCCCTATGTGATATAATCACTTATTGATGAGGAACTTGATTTTCAATGCATGAGGGCACAGGAGCAAGTCCGTGAACAGGTCAGTACTTTCGTACAGCAGAGAGACGAACTTGACACCCGGAAAGAATTTGTGATATATTATCACTTATTTTGTTTGGACATGTGATTGTTGATCACTTATTGAGGTCGTATGCAATATGTACACGTATGTATGGTATCATGGAAGATCTAGACTTGCGTCCCCGTTATTTTTCGGTAAAAGATACAACCATGATACCCAGATGATAAGCAGCATAAAGACCGAATATCTCAGAACCTCGGCAATCTCTCAAACGAAATTTCGGTACTAAGACCATATGCCAATGAATGGTTCCCACCTGGTCTTCAGTCGATTTAAGTTTATATCACCCTGCACACTTTAAAATGATTGTGAGCCTACTGATACATCTTATATAGAGCTGCTTATCGTTTTTCATTTAAGGTTTAAAGAGGTTTGGACAGACCACTGATGTACTATCATTTTCTCCTTTTCTCGCCAGGAAACTCATTTTTGTTTTTCTATTGTTTTTGTGCTTTTGAAATTTTTCAATGTTTTTGGATTTTCAAATTTGGATTTACTCCCCCTAAAATCAATAAACTAAGACAAATTTAAAACACAAAGGTATTTACAAAAATGATTTTCCGATGTAGGTTTTACTCTTGCTTGACCTTAATGCCGTTTACCAATAATAAGTAGTCAAATCTTGATTTGTCAAAAGCTTTGGTAAAAAGGTCGGCACGTTGGTCATCGGTGTGGACGTAAGCAACATCGATTAGCCTTTTCTCAAAGCAATCACGTATGAAGTGATACTTAATTTCGATGTGCTTAGTCTTTGAATGCTGCACAGGATTTCTAGTGATCTGTAAGGCAGCAGAATTATCAACGTAAATAGGAGTAGTTAGGAATTCAAAACCGTAATCACGCATTTGTTGTTGGATCCATAGAACTTGGGAGCAACAACTTGAGGCAGCAATGTATTCAGCTTCGCATGTTGATGTAGCGACGCACGTCTGCTTCTTGCACTGCCATGTGACTAGGCGATTTCCCAAAAACTGACATCCAGCCGTTGTGGATTTGCCGTCGATTTTGCATCCGCCAAAATCAGAATCACTGAATGCGATCAAGTCAAAGTTATTATCCCTAGGGTACCATAGACCGGTGTCAGGGTAACCCTTCAAATAACGAAAGATCCTTTTTACAGCTGCAAGATGTGAGGCCTTCGGGTTGACTTGATATCTGGCAAGCAGGCACGTTGGGTACATTATATCTGGTCTTGATGCTGTGAGGTACATAAGATATCCGATCATCGCGCGGTAGTATGAGGGACTAACATCTTGACCCTTCAAGTCTGGAGTAATTCCGTGATTTTGTGGCAATGGGGTACCGATGGGCGTTGCATCAGACATCTGGAACCGGCTCAAGATGTCACCAACATATTTAGTCTGATGGATGAATATCCCAGACTCAGTTTGTTGTACTTGTAGGCCCAAAAAGAAAGTCATTTCCCCCATAGCACTCATCTCGAATTTATCCTGCATTACACGCTCGAAATCCCTACACAAAACATCATTAGTAGAACCAAAAATAATATCATCAACGTATACTTGTACCAGTAGAAGATCTCCATCTTGTTCTTTGATGAAGAGAGTACAATCGATAAGACCTCTGCGAAAACCGTTCTCCAGCAGATAATTAGATAAGGTTGCGTACCAAGCTCGCGGTGCTTGATGAAGACCATAGAGAGCTTTGTTGAGCAACCAAACCCGATCGGGATGGATAGGATCTTCAAAACCTGGAGGCTGTTCGACGTACACCTCTTCTTCCACCACACCATGTAAGAATGCACTTTTCACGTCCATCTGGTATACCTTGAAACCTTTGAATGAGGCATAAGCCAGAAAAATTCGAATTGCTTCAAGACGTGCAACAGGTGCATACACTTCGTTGTAGTCGATCCCTTCAATCTGACGAAAACCTTGAACGACTAATCTTTCTTTGTTTCGAATAACAATCCCACGGTCATCCTTCTTGCACTTAAACACCCAACGGGTACCAATCTTCTTGTAACCAGCAGGTTTCTCTACGAGTTTCCAGACACCTAGCTTCTGGAATTGTTGCAGTTCTTCCTGCATTGCTTCAACCCAAGAGCTATCTTTCAAAGCATCTTTCCAAGTTCTTGGCTCTTCCTGTGAGACATAACACGCGAAAGACCAATCATTTTGTTGACCATATTCTCGGATAGTTGCATACAAGCCTGCATTGTTGTTGTTTCGCAACATGTTTCTTGTTTGAACGCCACTTTGTACATTTCCGATGATGTTATGTTGAGGATGGGTATTGTGAATCCTTGTTTCTGGATTATCTTGAACTGGAATATTTGTACCCAGATTGTTGAGATTGAGATCAACAATCAATTCAAGTCCCGGAATTGACGAAGAGGATGATGCAGAAGTTTCAGCTGTTCTAGGGACATCCACTGGAGGAGTACCCTCTGAAATACCGTGAACTGCTGTTGGAGCTTCTTGATCTGCATCTAGAAATTCGTCATCCTCTGAAGATTCGTTCAATTCGGTAGCATCTTGAAAATCCTCATTGTCGAGAGCATTATTGTTCACCGAAGATGGTTCTTGGTTGACAATAATGGGACGAACCAACGGTGAATCTGTTGCATTATCACTCTCGAAGAACATCCTTGCCGCAGCATTTTCTTCAACTGCTTCAACAATGATCGAATTGAAAAAGTCATCGTACTCAAACATCCAAGGCTGACAAGGACATTTGACTGGTAAAGTGTGCCTCTGTACTCTGACTTCAGACCATTCCTCGACCCTTTTAGTCTCTAGATTCCAGACTCTTAAGTTTGGGGTGGAATACCCAAGAAAGTATCCCTCAATTGCTCTTGCCCCAAACTTTCCATTAGGATCGATTATTGTGCAAGGAGCTCCAAACGGTTCAAGATAAGACAAATCTGGTTTCCGTTTGTTAATAAGCTCAAAACAGGTCTTGTTGTGCCTTTTGACTGTAAGGACTCGGTTCAACGTATAGCATGCAGAGGACACAGCTTCAGTCCAGAATGGAATGGGCAGCTGCGACTCTACCAACATAGTCCTAGCAGTCTCGATCAATGTGCGGTTTTTACGTTCAGCGACGCCATTCTGCTGAGGAGTATAAGCTGCACTAAATTCGTGAAGAATACCTTTTGAAGTGCAAAACTCCGCCATGGCATGATTTTTGAATTCAGTACCATTGTCGCTGCGTATCCGCCTAACCTTCAAGTTATAGAGATTCTCAATCTGAATGATCAAGTTTTTGATAATACCGAAGGTTTCACTCTTATGTGCCATGAACGCCACCCAAGAAAATCTTGAAAAATCATCAGTTATCACGAGGCAATATTGATCATTCCTAATGCTTTTGTGCTTGACAGGACCGAACAAATCCATGTGCAAACGTTCAAGAGGAACAGCCACCGTATTGACTTTCTTTGTAGGGTGTCGCTTCTTCGTTTGTTTTCCTTTTTGGCACGAGACACAGACGTCTTGAAGATGGAAATTTTTAAGAGGAACACCATTCACCAATTCATTTGATACCAAATGATTCATTTTGCGTAAGTGAATGTGACCCATTCGTCTGTGCCAAGAGATTGTGTCTTTTTCTGTGGCTTTAGAAACGAAACATGTTGCTTGTGCAGACGTTGTGATAGCTTGGCTCATATCAAGGACATACAGATCATTTATCCTTGGAGCCGACAAGAGAATCCATTCTTTTGGAATTTTGAAGCCGGGTTTCAGCACATAACATCCATTAGCATCAAAGTGTACCGAGAACTGCTTATCACAAATTTGAGAAACACTAAGAAGATTGTGATCAAGTTGTTGCACAAAGTTGATCTTGTCAAAGCTAACAACCCCGTTGGAAATCATTCCTTCACCCGTAATATATCCGCCCTTATCTCCAGCAAAAGCAACATAACCTCCTCTAATAGATTTGACGTCGTAGAGAAGCTTCATGTCGCCTGTCATGTGCCTGGATGCCCCACTATCAACAATCCAATGACTACTGACAGTTCCTCCTGGAACACCCTGCACATGAACTCAGTTGATTAGTTGGAGATGGGGACCCAAGCCATTGTGGTCTTGGGTCTTCCATTTTCATCAACAACAATTACTTCTATTCTTTGATGATTGGAAAATTGTGATGGTCCCCCTGATTCAGTAACCGTTTTTGGTTTCCAAGTCTGTTTTGTTATACCAGTGTTATTCTTTAAAAACTTAACTTCATGGTTGTCTGAAGTTTTTTAAATTGTTTGGTTTGACAGAAACAGATGGTTTTTGAATCACATCGGTTTTAATCGCCTTTTCAATTTTCTTGACCTGTTGGCGTTTCTGTTTCTTTTCCCTTTCTCTTATGAGTCGGGGATCTTGTTTTTCAGAAACAGATCGCTTGCGGTCAATGTGGTCACGGGGAACATCAACTATGCCTTTTTGTTTATGAAGATACGGGCAATTTCGAACGATATGCCCAATTGTTCCACATTCAAAACATGATCTTCGTTCAACAAACCCCGAAGTATCATGTGATCGTCTTGCCGATGATGAACTTTGTGAACCCGAGGTACTAGGTTTTGAACTACTTGGTTCATTCCTTTTCATCACTGTTGCCTTTTGGACAAAATTTAGGTTAGATTGATTTGCAAACTTTTCAATTTTGTCCGTTCCCTTCGATTTCACAAAGTTCACATTCTTCTTCTTCTTCTGATTCGGCTTCTTTTGATCTTGAGTCGGTGCTTTACCTTTAGGTTTGGTATGATTTTGCTGTTTTTGCACTGTTGGTAATTTCTGATTGCCAAATTGTTTTCTAATTTCAGTCTTTGGGATAGGAGGACACTGTGTGACTGTAACATGTGGTCCTTTCTTACCCAAGAACTTACTTGTAGAATTTTCAAAGACTTTACTGATTAAAGATTGATTAACATTTTTAATAGGAAAATCTTTGTCTGAATAGATTTTATCATCACCAACAAGAGTGTACAGCAAATCCACACTCTCCGACTCTTTTGCTGATGTGGACTCGGTTGGAACAGTCTTAGCAGGTTTTGTGGGAGGATCACATAGGATATGATTCTCAAGAGGTATGTCCTCTTCTTTGATTACTGCATCAGACTTTTCCGAATCAGTATCATCGGACTCATCATCAGAAGAATCAGCATCCTCAACCACAACTGGAGGATCCTGATTCTGTTCAGCAGTTACAAATTGTTGGTGCACTTGTGTCTGTACTTTGTCTGTATTTTGTCTTGTTACTGAACGATGTCTTTGTTAGTCCTGTAAGTTTGACCAAGTCAACCATCCTCCTGGTTTGACTTGGCCAAACAGTCAACATTACGTTTGTAAGATATTGGGTCGAAGGATGTGCCATCGAAGGATTGCCTATATCCTTCGATGACCTGCTCGAAAGATGTCATTCGATATATGGACCACGAAAGATCCCATCTTTCGTGGTACTTATGGATCGTTCGAGCTGTTTCTGGTCGATAGATGATCCTTCGATCATCCTATCTGATCCTTCGACCAGATCATGCTTGTTTGGGTATAAATACCCGTGTGTTGTGTTCACTTCGATAGTTAGACACTTAGACAGATCAGGAACACACACACACACTAGAGAGAGTTTGCAGAACTGATTTGTAAACCTTGTGCTTGTAACGGACCTTTCATACGCATTAATACAAGTGGTGTTAATCGTTGAGTCTTGTGTGTTGTTTATTTACGTGTTCTATCTCGGTTTGCTATCTCTGTTGGATTCCGCACAACCGGGTTGGTTTGTACACAAGGATTAGGCGACTAGATCCTCCCCTAGCCGGACCTACAAGTGGTATCAGAGCCTTGGCTCTTCTCCTTGTTAAAACCGAGTGTTTTCGGGGTGTTTAAAGCTCATATTTTCTGGAAATCTTGCTGTTTTTGCTGTTTGTTCTTATAAAAACCTTGTCACTTTTCATTATCACATGTTAAAAATGGGTTTTTAGTGAAGTTTCAAGCAAAAACGGGTTTTGGACAGTTGTCGGCTTGCTGGAAATTTCATATTTCTGGGTTTGTTCTTCATATCTTCAACCGATATTCTAAGTGTTCATCATAATTTTACACATTTGATCTTAAAAATTTGAATTACCAAGTGTTTGTGTGTTGGAAGTTGTATTTTGATTAAAATATTGGACATTACCCGGTTGGTGAAAACCTGCATGTTCAGACCTGAAAGATATGGTCTGAACATACTTTCTACAACCCGTCAACTTTTCACCTACCTGTTTCTGCCGAAAGTTCTCACCAACCCGTCTGTTGGTGCACTACATCTGTCGACTTCGTCTTGTATCGAGTCTTAGTCTTAGATTGTTAGATTAGGGCATTTTGTACGGGTTTTCCTTAAAAGTGATTTCACATATATGGTCATGTCCGTATATGTGAAACCCCTAATTAGCCTTAAAAGTGATTTCACATATATGGACATGTCCACATATGTGAAACCCCTATGCTGAGAGGGGGGGTTTCGCTTTTATGGCATTTAGAGGGGTCTCGCTTTTATGGCAAGAAGGGGTCTCGCTTTTATGGACATCTTGTCCATATGAGCGAAATCACAAGGTCTATATATACCTCAAGCACGAAATCATTTGTAACGTGTTCTTGAAACTCGTACCGAAGTGCTGCCGGATCGAGATTTGAATGTACAAGCTGTTAAATCAATCATATCAGTGAATTAAGTGAATTGCTAGCTGTTTCTACGTTAATTACTTGTTTTCCGCACCTGTAATTGACGAAAACTCCTCTGAACGACTCGTTCGGGTCAGAACACGATCCTACACCGTCAACTTTTCACCTACCTGTCACATTTGTCAACCGTGTCAGTAAGTTCGAAAGATATCCTTCGAACTCGAAAGACCATCTTTCGATCAGTGGAGGTTCGATAGATCAATCATCTTTCGAACCAAGGAATCATTTCGAAAGACCATCCTTCGATCAGTGGAGGTTCGATAGATCATCATCCTTCGAACCAAGGAATCTTCTCGAAGCATACATCTTTCGGTCTACAGTCCTTTTTCGAAAGATAAGGATCCTTCGTTTGGAGAATCTTTCGAAAAACATTGTTCGAAATTCAATAGAGATCTTTCGAACCCTGTTGATCCTTCGAACAGGTGTTGATCTTTCGATCATTAGTCTGTTTGTGTTTAACAGTTTGTGTTTTTCAAGTCTTTCGAACAGGTATCCTTCGGCTGATCAAAAATGAATCCAAGGTGGAATACTCTGGTAAATACAGATATGTATTTTGGTACCCCGTCATCTTCCGCACCGGTATCTTCACAAGCTAATGCAATTTCTACCGGTCAATGGGCATTTGTATCCAATCAAGTTCCAAGTGTTCAAAGCATTCTCTTAAGCGAGAGCGAAACTGGAAGCTTGAATCGGCCCCCAAAGTTGATGCACTTGTATGAATATCCAGGATGGATTGATAGATTTCATACATACGTTCTTGGCCAAAATACAGAATTGTGGTTGCGGTTTATTACTGATTTCGATCAAACAATAGAGGTTGCCGCATCATCTGCTGCTACGTTTGCAGATCTCACGGAAGATCAGAAGAAGGTCTATGATCTAGAAAAGAAGGCATACGCCATTCTCACTCAGGCCTTAAGTAAAGATATCTATCATCAATTCGTCAGTTACAAGACAACGAAGAGGTTGTGGGACGCGTTGAAAACAAGGGGCGTTGGAAATGAAGCGACACGCCAATTGAGAAAAGAACTGCTAAGGAAAGAGTTTGATGGTTTTACTTGTATGGAGAATGAGTCGTTGGGTGATTTGACAAGTCGATTTAATCACTTGTTGACTAAATTGACAAATTTTGGGGTAGTTACAACTCCTGCAGAGATCGTGAAAAGGTTTGCAGATGCGTTGCCACCTCAGTGGAATACGTTCTTGGAAATCATGAAGTACAATGGTACTTTAGCTACAACGAGCTTCAACGACTTTGTTCAAATTCTAGAAAACAAGAATCAGGAAGAAACTCTGAAGGCGAAAAGAATTCCCGTGCCTCAAAATCCTGAAATGTATTTTGGAACCTCTAGCACTTCTACAAAACCTTCTTCGCATGCTCCAATTCAAACAGCATTTGTGACTAGCACTGACATGTATGGCAATACTATCCAAGTGCCGGTTCCTCCAAAGACAGACATGTATGGAAATCTGCTAGAACCAGTTCCTCAACAGCAACAGCAAAGCCAACGACCGCTCAGACCAACTGATATGTTCGGGAATCCATTACCAGTTCGATCTCCCGGAACAACAGATATGTATGGGAATCCACTTCCTCCTCAATCTACAGTTCCAACAGACATGTATGGGAACCCACTTCCTCCACAACAGCAAGCCTGTTATGGAAGCACATCATCTGCTGGTCAACAATCAAAGTCAAATACAGTACGGCTCGACACCTCAAGCTTTTCTAAAGTAAGTGTGGAAGTAGCAAAGGAACACATGGAGCTGCTAAACACTGTGGTGAGCGCATACTGTGGATTAGTGGAAGGTCAGATTGGCAACATTAATCTGACTCAAGAAGACTATCAGCAGATAGATAAAGAGGAGATGGAGACGATGGATATCAAGTGGGCCTTTGCCAGTGCTGTTAGGCGAGCAAAGGATTTTATGGAAAGAACAGGCCGAACCAGCTTGGAAAGCAAGAAAGACACCAAGTATGGGTTTGATAAGCAAGCTGTTAAATGCTTCAACTGTGGGGAACGTGGTCACTTCAAGCGTGAATGTACAAGACCATCTCAGCATGGAAACCAGAATCCCTTCAGAGGTCAAGGCAACCAGCAGAATCAGAATAGGAACAATGTTCGCACATTGATGCCTGTTAACAACCAGACTCAAGCAGGACCATCAAATGCCAACCAGGCACTTGTGGTTCAAGTAGATGAAGGTTGTGATTGGTCTATTCAGTTGGGAAACGATGCTCCAGATGGAACAGCTTGTTTTGCTGAAATTGTCAAGGATCTTAAACACACCAGTGGTGGAGAATCTTCCACCAATGGTGATGAGTCTTCTGAAGATGAAAACAGCTCAGGTTACAGTGGAAGTTCAGATGAAGAGTCCTCGGGTTCAGGAAATGATCAGGAAGATGACACATCAAGTGTGTCAGTCGATGCAAATATTGATGAACTATTGGAGGAAGTTGCAGCAGGAACTGATAGAAGATCTATTTTGGTGGATCAAGCTGCTTATTCTTCGTCTTCTCTCCATTCAGCCTTTATGGCTAATGTCGACAGTTCATCAAGTCAGGTATGTGTCGATGAACCCACTTCTGTTAGCTGTGATAATTGTGATAGATTGCATGTTAGATGTGCTGATTTAGAGGCAAACATGTCTGAGTTGCAAGGCAAACATGATGCTTTACAAGCTAGTTTGTTTGACTTGCAAGACAAACATGTTTCTGTGAATGATAGGTGGTGTGAATTGCAAAGCAAACACGAGGCTTTGCAAGAGAAATATGATGTGACATTTATTCACAATCAGAAATTGACCGTTGATCTTTCAAAGTGCACTGAAGCCAATATGTTTTATGAAAACCATGAAAAGGAATTTAAGTCAATGATTGAAACGCTAAAGAAAGATAAAACAGAGTTGACAAAAATGGTTTCCAGAAAACAAACTGACATTAACCTGTATATAACTCGTCTTGAGGTTATGCAAAAAGAAATGGCTTGTGTTAAAACAGAAAGTGAGGCGATCCGACTCAAGTTAGACAGTTATTTGAGTTCTAGCTATGTGTTGGATCACATCATTGATGTTCAAAAGGAGAAACGGGATGTCACATGCATAGGCTATAAGAAATGTCCACCACCCGTGAGAAACAATTTTGATGCTTTGCCTGATGAGGAGTATAGGACTCACTTTGAGCCATCTGTTCCTTTGGACGTTGAGGAATTTGCAGCAGGGCTCGGATACAAGAAAGAAGTATCGTCAGATTCAGATGTGTCAGCAGATACATTTGTAACTGCTGAACAGAATCAGGATCCTCCAGTTGTGGTTGAGGATGCTGATTCTTCTGATGATGAGTCCGATGATACTGATTCGGAAAAGTCTGATGCAGTAATCAAAGAAGAGGACATACCTCTTGAGAATCATATCCTATGTGATCCTCCCACAAAACCTGCTAAGACTGTTCCAACCGAGTCCACATCAGCAAAAGAGTCAGAGAGTGTGGATTTGCTGTACACTCTTGTTGGTGATGATAAAATCTATTCAGACAAAGATTTTCCTATTAAAAATGTTAATCAATCTTTAATCAGTAAAGTCTTTGAAAATTCTACAAGTAAGTTCTTGGGTAAGAAAGGACCACATGTTACAGTCACACAGTGTCCTCCTATCCCAAAGACTGAAATTAGAAAACAATTTGGCAATCAGAAATTACCAACAGTGCAAAAACAGCAAAATCATACCAAACCTAAAGGTAAAGCACCGACTCAAGATCAAAAGAAGCCGAATCAGAAGAAGAAGAAGAATGTGAACTTTGTGAAATCGAAGGGAACGGACAAAATTGAAAAGTTTGCAAATCAATCTAACCTAAATTTTGTCCAAAGGCAACAGTGATGAAAAGGAATGAACCAAGTAGTTCAAAACCTAGTACCTCGGGTTCACAAAGTTCATCATCGGCAAGACGATCACATGATACTTCGGGGTTTGTTGAACGAAGATCATGTTTTGAATGTGGAACAATTGGGCATATCGTTCGAAATTGCCCGTATCTTCATAAACAAAAAGGCATAGTTGATGTTCCCCGTGACCACATTGACCGCAAGCGATCTGTTTCTGAAAAACAAGATCCCCGACTCATAAGAGAAAGGGAAAAGAAACAGAAACGCCAACAGGTCAAGAAAATTGAAAAGGCGATTAAAACCGATGTGATTCAAAAACCATCTGTTTCTGTCAAACCAAACAATTTAAAAACTTCAGACAACCATGAAGTTAAGTTTTTAAAGAATAACACTGGTATAACAAAACAGACTTGGAAACCAAAAACGGTTACTGAATCAGGGGGACCATCACAATTTTCCAATCATCAAAGAATAGAAGTAATTGTTGTTGATGAAAATGGAAGACCCAAGACCACAATGGCTTGGGTCCCCATCTCCAACTAATCAACTGAGTTCATGTGCAGGGTGTTCCAGGAGGAACTGTCAGTAGTCATTGGATTGTTGATAGTGGGGCATCCAGGCACATGACAGGCGACATGAAGCTTCTCTACGACGTTAAAACTATTAGAGGAGGTTATGTTGCTTTTGCTGGAGATAAGGGCGGATATATTACTGGTGAAGGAATGATTTCCAACGGGGTTGTTAGCTTTGACAAGATCAACTTTGTGCAACAACTTGATCACAATCTTCTTAGTGTTTCTCAAATTTGTGATAAGCAGTTCTCGGTACACTTTGATGCTAATGGATGTTATGTGCTGAAACCCGGCTTCAAAATTCCAAAAGAATGGATTCTCTTGTCGGCTCCAAGGATAAATGATCTGTATGTCCTTGATATGAGCCAAGCTATCACAACGTCTGCACAAGCAACATGTTTCGTTTCTAAAGCCACAGAAAAAGACACAATCTCTTGGCACAGACGAATGGGTCACATTCACTTACGCAAAATGAATCATTTGGTATCAAATGAATTGGTGAATGGTGTTCCTCTTAAAAACTTCCATCTTCAAGACGTCTGTGTTTCGTGCCAAAAAGGAAAACAAACGAAGAAGCGACACCCTACAAAGAAAGTCAATACGGTGGCTGTTCCTCTTGAACGTTTGCACATGGATTTGTTCGGTCCTGTCAAGCACAAAAGCATTAGGAATGATCAATATTGCCTCGTGATAACTGATGATTTTTCAAGATTTTCTTGGGTGGCGTTCATGGCACATAAGAGTGAAACCTTCGGTATTATAAAAAACTTGATCATTCAGATTGAGAATCTCTATAACTTGAAGGTTAGGCGGATACGCAGCGACAATGGTACTGAATTCAAAAATCATGCCATGGCGGAGTTTTGCACTTCAAAAGGTATTCTTCACGAATTTAGTGCAGCTTATACTCCTCAGCAGAATGGCGTCGCTGAACGTAAAAACCGCACATTGATCGAGACTGCTAGGACTATGTTGGTAGAGTCGCAGCTGCCCATTCCATTCTGGACTGAAGCTGTGTCCTCTGCATGCTATACGTTGAACCGAGTCCTTACAGTCAAAAGGCACAACAAGACCTGCTTTGAGCTTATCAACAAACGGAAACCAGACTTGTCATATCTTGAACCGTTTGGAGCTCCTTGCACAATTATCGATCCTAATGGAAAGTTTGGAGCAAGAGCAATTGAGGGATACTTTCTTGGGTATTCCACCCCGAACTTAAGAGTCTGGAATCTAGAGACTAAAAGGGTCGAGGAATGGTCTGAAGTCAGAGTACAAAGGCACACTTTACCAGTCAAATGTCCTGGTCAGCCTTGGATGTTTGAGTACGATGACTTTTTCAATTCGATCAATGTTGAAGCAGTTGAAGAAAATGCTGCGGCTATGATGTTTTTCGAGAGTGATAATGCAACAGATTCACCGTTGGTTCGTCCCATTATTGTCAATCAAGAATCATCTTCAGTGAACAATAATGCTCTCGACAATGAGGATTTTCAAGATGCTACCGAATTGAACGAATCTTCAGAGGATGACGAATTTCTCAATGCAGACCAAGGACCAACAGCAGCAGTACATGGTACTTCAGAGGGTACACCTCCAGTGGATGTCCCTAGAACAGCTGAAACTTCTGCATCATCCTCTTCGTCAATTCCGGGACTTGAATTGATTGTTGATCTCAATCTCAACAATCTGGGTACAAATATTCCAGTTCAAGATAATCCAGAAACAAGGATTCACAATACCCATCCTCAACATGACATCATCGGAAATGTACAAAGTGGCGTTCAAACAAGAAACATGTTGCGAAACAACAACAATGCAGGCTTGTATGCAACTATCCGAGAATCTGGTCAACAAAATGATTGGTCTTTCGCGTGTTATGTCTCACAGGAAGAGCCAAGAACTTGGAAAGATGCTTTGAAAGATAGCTCTTGGGTTGAAGCAATGCAGGAAGAACTGCAACAATTCCAGAAGCTAGGTGTCTGGAAACTCGTAGAGAAACCTGCTGGTTACAAGAAGATTGGTACCCGTTGGGTGTTTAAGTGCAAGAAGGATGACCGTGGGATTGTTATTCGAAACAAAGCAAGATTAGTCGTTCAAGGTTTTCGTCAGATTGAAGGGATCGACTACAACGAAGTGTATGCACCTGTTGCACGTCTTGAAGCAATTCGAATTTTTCTGGCTTATGCCTCATTCAAAGGTTTCAAGGTATACCAGATGGACGTGAAAAGTGCATTCTTACATGGTGTGGTGGAAGAAGAGGTGTACGTCGAACAGCCTCCAGGTTTTGAAGATCCTATCCATCCCGATCGGGTTTGGTTGCTCAACAAAGCTCTCTATGGTCTTCATCAAGCACCGCGAGCTTGGTACGCAACCTTATCTAATTATCTGCTGGAGAACGGTTTTCGCAGAGGTCTTATCGATTGTACTCTCTTCATCAAAGAACAAGATGGAGATCTTCTACTGGTACAGGTATACGTTGATGATATTATTTTTGGTTCTACTAATGATGTTTTGTGTAGGGATTTCGAGCGTGTAATGCAGGATAAATTCGAGATGAGTGCTATGGGGGAAATGACTTTCTTTTTGGGCCTACAAGTACAACAAACTGAGTCTGGGATATTCATCCATCAGACTAAATATGTTGGTGACATCTTGAGCCGGTTCCAGATGTCTGATGCAACGCCCATCGGTACCCCATTGCCACAAAATCACGGAATTACTCCAGACTTGAAGGGTCAAGATGTTAGCCCCTCATACTACCGCGCGATGATCGGATCTCTTATGTACCTCACAGCATCAAAACCAGATATAATGTACCCAACGTGCCTGCTTGCCAGATATCAAGTCAACCCGAAGGCCTCACATCTTGCAGCTGTAAAAAGGATTTTTCGTTATTTGAAGGGTTACCCTGACACCGGTCTATGGTACCCTAGGGATAATAACTTTGACTTGATCGCATTCAGTGATTCTGATTTTGGCGGATGCAAAATCGACGGCAAATCCACAACGGCTGGATGTCAGTTTTTGGGAAATCGCCTAGTCACATGGCAGTGCAAGAAGCAGACGTGCGTCGCTACATCAACATTCGAAGCTGAATACATTGCTGCCTCAAGTTGTTGCTCCCAAGTTCTATGGATCCAACAACAAATGCGTGATTATGGTTTTGAATTCCTAACTACTCCTATTTACATCGAAATTAAGTATCACTTCATACGTGATTGCTTTGAGAAAAGGCTAATCGATGTTGCTTACGTTCACACCGATGACCAACGTGCCGACCTTTTTACCAAAGCATTTGACAAATCAAGATTTGACTATTTATTATTGGTAAACGGCATTAGGGTCAAGCAAGAGTAAAACCAACATCGGAAAATCTTTTTTGTAAATACCTTTGTGTTTTAAATTTGTCTTAGTTTATTGATTTTAGGGGGAGTAAATCCAAAATTTGAAAATCCATAAATCCAAAATTTGAAAATCCAAAAACATTGAAAAATTTCAAAAACGCAAAAACAATAGAAAAACAAAAATGAGTTTCCTGGCGAGCAAAAGAGAAAGTGATAGTACATCAGTGGTCTGTCCAAAACTCTTTAAAACCTAAACTGAAAAACGATAAGCAGCTCTATATAAGATGTATCGGTAGGCTCACAATCATTTTAAAGTGTGCAGGGTGATATAAACTTAATCGACTGAAGACCAGGTGGGAACCATTCATTGGCATATGGTCTTAGTACCGAAATTTCGTTTGATAGATTGCCGAGTTTCTGAGATATTCGGTCTTTATGCTGCTTATCATCTGGGTATCATGGTTGTATCTTTTACCGAAAAATAACGGGGACGCAAGTCTAGATCTTCCATGATACTATACATACGTGTACATATTGCATACGACCTCAATAAGTGATCAACAATCACATGTCCAAACAAAATAAGTGATAAAATATCACATTCATCCGGGAGTCAAGTTCGTCTCTCTGCTGTACGAAAGTACTGACCTGTTCACGGACTTGCTCCTGTGCCCTCATGCATATGAAAATCAAGTTCCTCATCAATAAGTGATTCTATCACATAGGGCTTGTTTTCGAATCAAAATAAGTGAGAATCTCACATCATATACGGTCAAACAGATGATAATCGGTATACTCACCGGTAAGATGAACCCTCGTGCATACCTTGATACGGGAATGTGTCGTGATGTGGATGAACACCGGTCGTTAAGTATAAATCATACCTTAACGTATCCCCTCGCCATGATTACAAATGATAAGTTGAGTTTATGTGGACAACAATACCGATAATTGTTATAGGATGCTTATCTTAATGTTAACTAAATGAACAAACAAGAGCGTTTTGGCATGACCGTACACTGATATGATTCTCTTACCCTCGAAACTCGCAAAAAGAATGTCTGTAAATATTTATTTAATGCTTTCAGTTTCTGCATCTTTGTATATATTTATTTACTGCTTTCAGTCTTTACATTTGAAATATTCAAAAATACCAAAAAGATTTTAGGTGTGTTTTAATATAAACTTTCTAAAAACCAAAAAGATTTTATTTCTATTTTATTTTCGATCGTACGATGTTGGAGCTCGAGTCTTCGTTACCTGAAACCTGATTGAAAACCGAAACGACTGAATCTTCATCAACGGTCGAAATTTGCAAGTGTTGAAAGTTAAAATTGAAATTGATAAAATACTTTAAACTTTCAAACTGTCGGACGGTGTTTGTTTAAACAATGGTCACATGTGTGTCGTTTGCTTATGATATTCCAAGCGGTTGTTCTCATTACGCGTTTAGATTTCTTGCATGTGCAGATTCTAAAGGCTAGGAGAACATGGTCGATGACAAGCTTCGGAATGAAGACACGACGTGAAGGCACTCAAAAGACGAAGATGATCGAGTGGCCGCTGACCATCATCAACACCACAAGGATCTCACTTCATAAAGATCAAGTATTTCAAGAGCATAACTCAAGGGGGAGCTTATGTTAAGGGGGAGTTTGTCAACACACTTCCTACTTGAAACGGGGAGTTTGTTGGTACACTTTCTGCTTTCAAGACGTGAAGACTTTGAAGATCCTCCGACATTGAAGACTTGAATAGAAGTCAAAGACTTGAAGACACGAGAACTTACAAGAATGAAGATCGAGACAAAGCTACAGCCAGACAAAGCTACAGCCAAGGGGGAGTTTGTTGGTGCACTTGTGTCTGTACTTTGTCTGTATTTTGTCTTGTTACTGAACGATGTCTTTGTTAGTCCTGTAAGTTTGACCAAGTCAACCATCCTCCTGGTTTGACTTGGCCAAACAGTCAACATTACGTTTGTAAGATATTGGGTCGAAGGATGTGCCATCGAAGGATTGCCTATATCCTTCGATGACCTGCTCGAAAGATGTCATTCGATAGATGGACCACGAAAGATCCCATCTTTCGTGGTACTTATGGATCGTTCGAGCTGTTTCTGGTCGATAGATGATCCTTCGATCATCCTATCTGATCCTTCGACCAGATCATGCTTGTTTGGGTATAAATACCCGTGTGTTGTGTTCACTTCGATAGTTAGACACTTAGACAGATCAGGAACACACACACACACTAGAGAGAGTTTGCAGAACTGATTTGTAAACCTTGTGCTTGTAACGGACCTTTCATACGCATTAATACAAGTGGTGTTAATCGTTGAGTCTTGTGTGTTGTTTATTTACGTGTTCTATCTCGGTTTGCTATCTCGGTTGGATTCCGCACAACCGGGTTGGTTTGTACACAAGGATTAGGCGACTAGATCCTCCCCTAGCCGGACCTACACAAATGTATCTGCTGACACATCTGAATCTGACGATACTTCTTTCTTGTATCCGAGCCCTGCTGCAAATTCCTCAACGTCCAAAGGAACAGATGGCTCAAAGTGAGTCCTATACTCCTCATCAGGCAAAGCATCAAAATTGTTTCTCACGGGTGGTGGACATTTCTTATAGCCTATGCATGTGACATCCCGTTTCTCCTTTTGAACATCAATGATGTGATCCAACACATAGCTAGAACTCAAATAACTGTCTAACTTGAGTCGGATCGCCTCACTTTCTGTTTTAACACAAGCCATTTCTTTTTGCATAACCTCAAGACGAGTTATATACAGGTTAATGTCAGTTTGTTTTCTGGAAACCATTTTTGTCAACTCTGTTTTATCTTTCTTTAGCGTTTCAATCATTGACTTAAATTCCTTTTCATGGTTTTCATAAAACATATTGGCTTCAGTGCACTTTGAAAGATCAACGGTCAATTTCTGATTGTGAATAAATGTCACATCATATTTCTCTTGCAAAGCCTCGTGTTTGCTTTGCAATTCACACCACCTATCATTCACAGAAACATGTTTGTCTTGCAAGTCAAACAAACTAGCTTGTAAAGCATCATGTTTGCCTTGCAACTCAGACATGTTTGCATCCAAATCAGCACATCTAACATGCAATCTATCACAATTATCACAGCTAACAGAAGTGGGTTCATCGACACATACCTGACTTGATGAACTGTCGACATTAGCCATAAAGGCTGAATGGAGAGAAGACGAAGAATAAGCAGCTTGATCCACCAAAATAGATCTTCTATCAGTTCCTGCTGCAACATCCTCCAAAAGCTCATCAATAATTGCATCGACTGACGCACTTGATGTTTCATCCATATGATCATCACCTGAGCTCGAGGATTCTTCATCCGAACTTCTGCTGTAACCAGAAGAGTCTTCATCCTCAGAAGAGTCACCACCATTGGCGGAAGATTCTCCACCACTGGTGTGATTAAGATCCTTGACAATCTCAGCAAAACACGCCGTTCCATCCGGAGCATCATTTCCCAATTGGATTGACCAATCACAACCTTCATCTACTTGAACCACAAGTGCCTGGTTGTCATTAGATGGTCCTGCTTGACTCTGGTTGTTGACAGGCACCAATGTGCGAACATTGTTCCTGTTCTGGTTCTGCTGGTTGCCTTGATTTCTGAAGGGATTCTGGTTTCCATGCTGAGATGGTCTTGTACATTCCCTTTTAAAATGACCCCGTTCACCACAATTGAAACACTTGACCGCCTGCTTATCGAACCCATACTTGGTGTCTTTCTTGCTCTCCAAGCTGGTTCTGCCTGTTCTTTCCATGAAATCCTTTGCTCGCCTAACAGCACTGGTAAAGGCCCACTTGATATCCATCATCTCCATCTCCTCTTTATCAATCTGCTGATAGTCTTCTTGTGTCAGATTAATATTACCAATCTGACCTTCCACTAATCCACAGTATGCGCTCACCACAGTGTTTAGCAGCTCCATGTGTTCCTTTGCTACTTCCACACTGACTTTAGAAAAGCTTGAGGTGTCGAGTCGTACTGTATTTGGCTTTGATTGCTGACCAGCAGATGATGTGCTTCCATAACATGCTTGCTGTTGAGGAGGAAGTGGATTCCCGAATATATCAGTTGCTCTGATTTGCTGTTGCTGTTGTGGTGCTGGTTGAGGAGCTGGATTAAGCGGATTTCCAAACATATCTGTTGTTGGAGGAGGAGTGCCATACAAGCTCGTGCTAGACACAAATGCTGTTTGAATTGGAGCGTGTGAAGAAGGTTTTGTAGAAGTGCTAGAAGTTCCATAATAAATTTCAGGATTTTGTGGCACTGCAACTCTTTTTGCCTTGAGAGTTTCTTCCTGATTCTTGTTTTCCAGGAGTTGAGCAAAATCACTGAAGCTTGTTGTATCCAAAGTGCCATTGTACTTCATGATTTCTAAGAAATTACTCCATTGAGGTGGCAGTGCATCTGCAAACTTCTTCACTATCTCTGCTGAAGTTGTTACAACCCCAGTATTTGCCAATTCAGTCAGCAAATGAGTAAATCGACTTGTCAAATCTCCTAAAGATTCATTTTGCATACAAGAAAAACCATCAAACTCTTTCTTTAGCAGATCTTTTCTCAATTGACGTGTTGCTTCATTTCCCACGCCCCTTATCTTCAATGCGTCCCACAACTGCTTCGTTGTCTTGAAACTGACAAATTGATGATAAATATCTTTGTTTAATGCCTGAGTAAGAATGGCATATGCTTTCTTTTCTAAGTCATAGACCTTCTTCTGATCTTCCGTAAGATCAGCAAACGTAGCAGCAGATGAAGCGGCAACCTCTATCGTTTGATCAAAATCTGTGATGAAGCGCAACCACAGTTCTGTATTTTGACCAAGGACATATGTATGAAATCTGTCAAACCATCCCGGATATTCACTTAAATGCATCAACTTTGGAGGCCTATTCAAACTTCCCGTTTCACTTTCGCTTAGTAAAATGCTTTGAACACTTGGAGCTTGATTTGATACGAATGCCCATTGACCGGTAGATGTAGCATTAGCTTGCGAACCCGAATCCGGAGCTGGAGTACCAAAATACATCTCCGCATTTACCGGAACACCCCACATGGAATTCATTTTTGATCAAGAAAAATAATACCAGCCGAAGGATCCTGATCGAAAGATGAGAAAAACACAAACTGTTAAACACCAACAGACTAATGATCGAAAGATCAACACCTGTTCGAAGGATCAACAGTGTTCGAAAGATCACTGTTGAGTTTCGAACAATGTTTTCGAAAGATTCTCCAACCGAAGGATCCTTATCTTTCGAAAAGGGACTGTAGACCGAAAGATGACCACGAAAGATGACTTCGAAAGACTCCCCAATCGAAGGATCCTAGTCTTTCGAGAAAGAGCAGTAGCCCGAAAGATGTATGTTTCGAAAGTATTCCTTGGTTCGAAGGATGATGATCTGTCGAACCTCCACTGATCGAAAGATGTATGTTTCGACTTCGAAGGATATCCTTCGATCGGTTCTGACACAGTTGACAAAGGACTGATAGGTTGGTGAAAAAGTTGACGGGTTGGTAGAAACTTTCGGCAGAAAGTATGGTCAGACCATATCTTTCAGCTCTGAACATGCAGGTTTCACCAAACAGGTAAGGTTCGAAATATTTTAATCAGTTTACAACTTCCAACAACACACAAACACTTGGTAACTTAAAATGTTAAGATCAAAAAGTGTATGTTTATGAAGAACACTATGAAGACTTCAAGAACACTTGTAAATTTTCGGTGAAATTTAAACTTCCAAACACAAGATTTTGCTAAAATGTTTAATGAAAACCAAAAACTAACATGAGAACATGATGAACAACAAGGTTTTCAACAAAACACCAAGCAAAAACAGCCCGGTTTTTCAGAAAATATAAACTTCAAACACCCGGAAAACACCCGAAAACACTCGGTTTTAACAAGGAGAAGAGCCAAGGCTCTGATACCACTTGTAGGTCCGGCTAGGGGAGGATCTAGTCGCCTAATCCTTGTGTACAAACCAACCCGGTTGTGCGGAATCCAACCGAGATAGCAAACCGAGATAGAACACGTAAATAAACAACACACAAGACTCAACGATTAACACCACTTGTATTAATGCGTATGAAAGGTCCGTTACAAGCACAAGGTTTACAAATCAGTTCTGCAAACTCTCTCTAGTGTGTGTGTGTGTTCCTGATCTGTCTAAGTGTCTAACTATCGAAGTGAACACAACACACGGGTATTTATACCCAAACAAGCATGATCTGGTCGAAGGATCAGATAGGATGATCGAAGGATCATCTATCGACCAGAAACAGCTCGAACGATCCATAAGTACCACGAAAGATGGGATCTTTCGTGGTCCATCTATCGAATGACATCTTTCGAGCAGGTCATCGAAGGATATAGGCAATCCTTCGATGGCACATCCTTCTACCCAACATCTTACAAACATACTGTTGACTGTTTGGCCAAGTCAAACCAGGAGGATGGTTGACTTGGTCAAACTTACAAGACTAACAAGACATCGTTTGGTATAAAGACAAAATACAGACAAAGTACAGACACAAGTGCACTAACAGTGTTTCTAAGTATTTGATTTTTGTAAAGTTTCAACCATCAAGGAGTGTTGTGTTCGAACACTTATCATCAATATCCTAGAACTGGTATCTAAAACTTAATCTAAAACTTCATGGATGTTGTAAGCCTAATTTCAATGTGTGGGTGAATGGACAAAACTAGTATCAAATGGCAATATGGGTGTGGGCTACTGTGGGTTAAATTAGAGTCTACATGGTTGTAGGGTTAATGCTCCTCTAATTAGTTCCCATGTGAATTTCGTTTTCCTTTCTATGTAAATATATTGATGGAGATGGATTTTTTTAAGGCTGATAGATTTTAATTCCTCTTATCCTTAATTAGTTTCCTCAAACAATTTATACGGCCAAACAAGTACATGGTTTGGTGCTATTTCATGTAAAGCAAGATTCCAAGATACCACACAATTTGTTTTCAAAGCTCTCTTGTATCTGTTAAAAAATCGTTAACAAAATACTGAAAATTGGTTGCTGTAGGATTATGTTTATGAACCTTTAAACCTCTTTAACACTCCACACATGACACATTACAATATTATAACTGCATGATTTATGGATTTCATCATATGGTACTCTTCCCCTTTTGTGATTAACCTCTTTCTTTCTTGATTTACGTCGTAGTACGTCTTTATATACTTATTCTATGAGTAAATATTTCTTTTTAATTAAAGATGATAAAATGTCTTAAACCATAAGAATCTAGTCTCATTATATTGTATAATAATAATGAGACACTGAAAAACAAACTTTTGCTACTGAAAAAAATATATATACTTTAAATTGGACATATATTATTCACAATTGTTGGTTAATGGGTTTAGATAATTAAGTCTTTGCTAGGAGTACAACTTTTTTTCAATGTTAAAAGAATATAAGATGTCTCAAATCATAAGAATTTAATTTCATACATTTAAACATATCGTAACTAAGAACAATAGAAACATACTTTTGCTACAGAAACAGGATACAATTAATAAACTCCATTACATAGTTTACAACACAACACATTGTTATAATATATATATACAAACACACTCATAACTAGCATTTTAATCAATAGGATGTTCCCTGGGATTTATCTTTTTTTTATCCTTCACATTATTAACCATTTTTGTGACGGAACCTGCCACAAACTCACCCATCCTTGTGGAAACATACTTCTTTTTGGCAGGGATAACGGATGCAGGTTTCACCTTTGACGTCCCTCCTTCCTTCGTGTTTGTTTTATGGTAGCTTTGCTTGTTATCTGCCATTGCTATTTTCTTTTGCAAAGCTTTTCCCCGATCACCGCAGACTATTCTATTGCTTTGTATCAAACCAAATAACCTTTGCAATTCACAAATGATGACATGTTAGTCGTGTTTATATAGAAGTAGTAGAGTTCCCACATCTCCACAAATGATATGTGCGAGTCCACCAATCTCCTCGAACTTGCACATAATTTTCATTGTTGTTGTTTGGTAATTTACATAGTTTGTGTGTTTCTTAGTATTTGATTTTCAAGTTTCAAATATTGATGATTGTTGTGTGAGAGCACTTATCTTTCATTATCCTGGAACTTTATCATAAATTTCATGGTTGATGTAGGTAGAACTTCAATTGTACAAAGATGGGTGTGCATGGGTGTGTGTTAACGTGTGTTACATTATAGGCTACAAACAACAACTACTAGAAAAGGGCAAATTTTCCTATGTAATTTTCTGATAAAATATTTTTGTTTTTGGAAATTCCTACAAATTTTCTAAGAAAAGATTATTTTTTTTCAAAATGAAATGGCAAGGAGGTGTGGTTTCTTTTTTTTTTTTGTGTGGTGGATGTGGGCTAATGTGGGTCACGTTAGAGGCTACATGGTTCAAGGGCACGTCAAATTAGTTCCCATGTGAATTTTATTTTTTTTATTTTTGTGTGAACGTATTGGGATAGATTTATTTAGAAATGATAAATTATAATTCCTCTCATCTTTAATTAATTTCTCCAAACATTTTCTACCGACAAGCAAAGTGAAATGCTATGTGTTGGATTCAAACATACATCATTTTCTTTATCTTGTTACATATGTGATAATTAAACAAGTACGTAGTTTGGATGCTATTTCTTGTAATACGAGATTCCAAGATGTTATATAATCGGTAGAGGCATATGCCTATTAAAGGATAGGTCCTAGGTTTAAACTTAGGCAAGTACGTTTAATTTAGGACTATTAGTGTAATAAAGTAGGAGCAAATGTTGTCAACAAAAAACAAAATATAACTGGTCTTTAAACGTACCTGGTATGTGCTAAAAACCATTAACTAAACAAGTGAAAAATTGGTCGTTGTAAGATTATGTTTTTGTCAAAGTAAGAAGTATAAAAAATGAATCACCTTTGTTTAAAGAGTAATTTGCCATTTTAGTCTCTGAGTTTTTGTCCAAATTGCCAATTTAGTCCAAATAGTTTTTTTCTCATCTGGGTCCCTTACTTTTCCCTTTTCTTGTCATTTTGATCACATTGCCTAACTTAGTCTAAAAATCAGGTATTAATCAGGGGTATTTTTGGCATTAAATTATTATGAGGTTTATAAATTATGTTGTAAACTACCCCTGGTTATCACTACACAATAGTTATGCCAAAAATACCCCTGGTTTTAACCAGATTTTTAGACTGAGTTAGGCAATGTGATCAAAATGACAAGAAAATGGAAAAGTCAGGGACTCAGAGGAGAAAAAAAACTATTTGGACTAAAATGGCAATTTGGACTAAACATCAGGGACTAAAATGGCAATTTACTCTTGTTTAAACATAACCAGTTAAATTACCTCACGCGTTGCGACGGGAATTCCACCGGTATTAGTTCGATTTTGTCTATTACGGTATCGATAAGGTACTGACACTCCGAAAAGAATGAAGTCATGATATGCTAAAAGGATGCCTACATGTATTTTACATCTTTCAAAAACTATAAAGAATGAATGCGTGTACCGGTTCTGAATGTACTTATACTAGTACCGAAGCTGTATATATATCATATATTAAATATTTAAAAATAGCTTGTTAGACTCATGCTTCGCAGCGGCTAAAATTGTAAACAAATAAAAAGAATAAAATTAAGGATGTCGCAATTGTATGTATATTCATGGAGATGAGTGTCTAGAAACACGAAAGTAAACATGAAATTTCCCCGCCCGATACGGCAGGAATTCAATATATGTCTAAAGCATAAAAGAACATTTTACAATAGTATCAAACCTAACTAAATAAAAGTTACAACCTTAAAATTGTGTGTTACAAAGTTACCTTATAATTCAATTTCAAAATGAATTAAAAGAAACGAGTACAATCTAAATCATTATAATTCAATTTCAAATGAACATATGATAAGTTGATAACTATGAAATAGAAAAACATACATTTGTTACAGCCATGAAAAACAATTTATGCACTCTCTTACATAGTTTAAAAACTATAAAACAACACACGATTCCAACGCAATGGTGTCACACCCTCAAAATCCACAAGCGGAGTAATACCACGAGACATGTGACTGACCAGGATCACACCACCAATCATACTGAACATTTAAGTAAAGTAAAGTAAAACCATTGCAAACAAAAAACGTTTAGTGTTCACAAAACCAAAGTCCAAAACCAAGTTTAAAAGTTAGCAGGAGCATAAAGTCTAAAACCCAATAAGTAAAGTAAAAGTCACAATGTTTAACATTAGGAATCCCACAGTGGATTCCTAGCCACAACGTCCACTCCTCGTGCAAGCCCCAACCATGTACCTAACGACCTGCAAAGCATGTAGAAATGTGTCAACAAAAGGTTGGCGAGTTCACAGTTGGTTGTTTGTTTTTCGTTGTTTCAAAAACCCAAAAGTTGTTAAGTTTTTTGTTCTTTATAAAAACATGCCATGGGGAGCTACCCCACTGTTTTAAACCACTAGACCCGTTACCATATCGACTACTGACTGTAGTTATGTTTAGTGCCACGTGTCAATGTCTATCGTCATTGAGTAAGTGCCCAAGTATATTAGTCCATGCCCATCCTCTGCGGCATGGTGTGAGGCTTGTCAAACCTAATAGCGCTATTTAACTAATAACCCGTTCGCCATTGGCCCGGCGATTAAGTCGATACATAATATGGAGGACTTAAGATAGAGTTGTTGTCTAGTATGCTTAAGACATGTATTATAATGGTTGTCACCCTTCACAAGGAGGACGGAGGTACGTATTCTACCCAAGGAGAATACGCAAGTTGTATCACACCTAAGGGGGATAGTTATTGTTGCTTAACCCATTCCCAAACCACCAGGAATCCCATGCTTTGACGAAAAGTGTGAACTCACCTTTGATTGCTCGGTTGGTCTCTTAAAAGGGTTAGGACTCTAGGTAGGTCAATCACGTCCTAATATGATTACCATTTAGTTCATTAGTGTGTTCAAATAAGGCACAAAGCTCCTACACGTATCTAACACGTAACATGCAGTCACTTTGACAACTTACGTACATACACATTTTCCACATATAATTACTCATGATCATGCACTAATGGTTCACATAACACTTTCGTTGACATAAAACAAGTTTGATCATTCTCAGATAGCATAACCGACATCTAGATACGCAAATAACAACTTATAATGCTTCAGCTTTAACATCCAAAACTGGGCTGTTTTCGAGTATTTTTATAAAATAGTTATCTTATTCTAAAAATTCTAAATAATTTACAGAATGTTCTAAACGGTCCACGTCACCTTGTGGAAAAATCTCAAGGCCTAATTCATTACAGATTATTTAAAAAAATCATTTATTGGGCTGCAGTCAGATTCATCACTTTCTGACTGTAGTCCACGGAAAAATTCATTTAAAATCCATCGTCAGCCCGATTGATGAAATTCCAGTTGGAGATTTACAAAAACATCCGTGCCCAGCTTCTGTATGAAAATCGCAGCCTAACTCTATCCAGATTACCAGTTATAACAAAAAGCGTAACACGTATTTTCTGCAGAAAAAAAGCAGCTTTTGCTGCTGTACAAAACAGGCCTTTAAAAATAGCAAACGACCTCAGAAAAATGTGATTCCAGCGCCATTTGAAGCATTTTTCGAAAACGTATGATTTAGACTTCAGAAATCAATTTTTTGATGTATAACGATCCGTTTACAGCCAACTTCAGTTGGCTGTTTTCGCTAATCAGCAAACTGTTTTCCATTTAAACGATACCAAAACGCATTTAAACAATCACGTCACTTCCTAATAACAACTAACAACAGATTAACCATCAATTATCACTTTAGCACATCAAGAATCACACAACCCTAGTTATAAAACATCATGATTTTCGCAAAAATGCAGCCTATGATCATGTATGCATGCGTATTATCAATTAACTCAAACAATTGCATAATCACCCGAAACTAATTGTGAAATTATTATCCATTTATCATACAAGACTCAAGATCACAGCCATGTCTACACATAAACAGACGATGAATCGTAATCTATCATGCGTACTAACCTTGGAACGGAGAAGGAAGAACTAGAGAGGGTGAAGGGTGCGACCAAGAGGGGTTGCGAAGGGGGGGGGGTCTTCTTCTCTGTTGTCACGCACCAAAGGGAGGGGTAGGGTTTTGGTTTTCTTGTTCTCATGCATATTACGTATATAATTAAAACAGATGGGACATTGGGCGACTTGGGCTGCATGGGCCGAAGAAACAAGGGTTTTCGGTTGGGCTTGTTTCTTGCGCAAAGGGGAAGGGTGGGTTGGGCTGTTTGGTTCGCACGAGGGAAAAGGAGGGTGGGGTTGGGCTGGTTTGTTTGTGGGCCAAATGGGTTGGGTTGAGTTTATAAGGTAATACATTATAGCACATTAACATATTTTGGTTTCTAGTAATTTTTCACAAAATAGCACGTTAACATATTTCGGTTTCGGGTTTCGGTTTCACGTAATTCACATCACACATTATCATGTTCGCAACCATTCAAAGAAAATAATCAAACACCACATTCAAATCATATATCGTACATGAAATTACAAAGTACGCGAAACGTAATAGGGATTTATACGAGTTGTCACATCATCCCCGAGTTGAAAGAAATATCGTCCCGAAATTTAGCACATACTCACTGAGGAAGCTAGTTGTGTTGTGCGTTTTCTTGGGGTATCACATCATCCCCCTGTTGGTTTGGAATTTCGTCCCGAAATTCTGAAGTAGCTTCAGTACTGGACTCACTTTTCTTAATCAACTAGGGGTACTTGCATTTCATCTGGTCCTCTCGTTCCCAAGTGAACTCTGGGCCACAACGAGAGTTCCAATGAACTCGAACAATCGGTATCTTGGTTCGTTTAAGAGTCTTGATTTCCCGATCCATAATTTCCATCGGTCCCCCGACGAAGCGCAACTGGTCGTCGATAGTGAGTTCCTTGAAAGGAACAATGAGGGTCTCATCTGATGAACACTTCTTCAGATTCGACACGTGGAAGACATTGTGAACACCACTGAGTTCTTCTGGTAAATTTAGTCTGTAAACCACCTTGCGTATTTTCTCAGTGATTTCAAAAGGTCTGACATATCGCGGATTAAGTTTGCCCCGTTTGCCAAAGCGAACCACACCTTTCCATGGTGAGACTTTAAGTAGCACCCGATCTCCAACCTGAAACTCGAGAGGTTTCCTACGCTTATCAGTGTAGCTTTTCGGACGGTCACGAGCTGCCGCCATTCTTTGTCTAATTTGGGCAATCTTTTCCGTGGTGTCGATAACGAGTTCTGGGCCAGTGATTTGGCTGTGACTAACTTTTGCCCAGCATAGAGGCGACCGACATTTTCGCCCGTACAAAGCCTCGAGCGGGGCGGCCTTGATGCTGGTGTGGTAACTATTGTTGTATGAGAACTCCACTAAAGGCAGATGTCTTTCCCAGCCGTTACCAAAGTCGATAACACATGCTCGAAGCATGTCTTCAAGAGTCTGAATGGTGCATTCAGTCTGCCCATCCGTCTGAGGGTGATACGTTGTGCTCATGTCTAGACATGAGCCAAAGGATTTGTGCATCACTTGCCACAAATCAGATGCAAAGCGTGGGTCTCGATCAGAAATGATGGAAGTTGGCACTCCATGCCTGGCGGCTGCCTCCTCCGGATAAATGTCCGCGAGTGTAGAAAACTTGTCTGTTTTCTTGATTGCGTGTGTAGACTTGGTTAGTCGATCCACGATCACCCAGATGGTGTCGTTTCCTCGCTGAGATCTAGGTAAGCCAGTGATGAAATCCATGGAAATTTGCTCCCATTTCCATGTTGGGATATCTGGTTGTTGGAGTATTCCCGATGGCTTTGGGTATTCGACCTTAACCCTAGCACATATAAAGCATTTACTAACATAGGTCGCTATGTTAGCTTTTAGGGGGGGGGGGTCACCAATACAAAGTTTTGAGGCTTGGTACATCTTGTCAGAACCAGGATGCACCGAGTAACGAGACTTGTGTGCTTCATCCATCATAAGCCCTCGTAGGTTCCCATAGGATGGAACCCAAATGCGTTCCATGAAATAGTAAGTGCCATCTTCCTTGCGTACAAGTTTCTTTTCGCACGCCCCGTAGGGACTCAACTTTGAGGTTTTCTTCCATCAGTGCTTCAATCTGAGCGCCACGAATCTGGGTAGGAGGACTGGAATGGATCGTAAGCTGCAACACATGTACACGTTGAGGGCATCGGTCACAACGTTGGCCTTGCCTGGATGATACTTGATCACGCACTCGTAGTCATTGAGGAGTTCGACCCATCGACGCTGTCGCATATTCAACTCCTTCTGATCGAAGATATGCTGGAGACTCTTGTGATCGGTGTAGATGGTGCACTTGGTACCGTACAAGTAATGTCTCCATATCTTGAGTGCAAACACTACTGCTCCTAACTCCACACCGTGGGTAGTGTAGTTCTTTTCATGAACCTTGACTTGGCGTGATGCGTAAGCAATTACTTTCTCACGTTGCATCAACACATAACCAAGTCCTTGGTTTAACGCGTCACAATAAACAACGAATTCTTCTGTGCCTTCAGGTACCGAAGGAATGGGTACGCTACAAAGTTTCACCTTCAATTGTTGAAACACGGATTCCTGAGCATCACCCCATCGGTAGGTGGAACCCTTCTGGGTTAGAGTAGTGAGAGGCTGCGTAATCTTCGAGAAACCCTTGATAAACCTTCGGTAGTAACCCGCCAAACCCAAGAATTGACGGATTTCTGTTGGAGTTCGAGGTGCAAGCCAGTTCTTGATTGAGTCAATCTTGGATGGATCAACGTGAATCCCACCTTTATTGACTGCGTGGCCTAGGAAATGGACTTCACAAAGCCAAAAGTCACATTTTGAAAACTTGGCGTAGAGCTGTTCTGTTCCGAGAAGTTCAAGAATAAGTCGCAGATGGTGTTCGTGTTCCTCCTGACTCTTAGAATAGATCAGGATGTCGTCAATGAAAACAATAACGAACTTATCCAAGTATGGTTTGCACACTTGGTTCATGAGATCCATGAAAACCGCAGGTGCGTTTGTCAACTCGAAAGGCATAACCAGAAACTCGTACTGTCCGTAACAAGTCCTGAATGCTGTCTTGGAGATGTCTTCGTCTCGGACTCTCAGCTGATTATTGGCCGATCTCAGATCAATCTTAGAATAGAAGCTCGACCCTTGCAACTGGTAGAACATGTCATCGGTACGTGGAAGGGGACGACGAACTAGGACGAATGAAACCTTTGTCCAACAGTTCCTGTAGTTGCGTGGACAATTCTTCTAGTTCAGATGGGGCTAAACGATAGGGCGCGCGAGCTATAGGTGTAACAACCTGACTTTTTGAAGTCAAAGTCAAAGTCAAAGTCAAAGGAAGAAAAGACTGCTAATTTGATTTGTCATTCCTTGCTTAATCATTACTTGTACTCTCGAACCTCGATATTCGATACTTTAATTTATGTTGTTTTAGTTGTATTATGTGAAGTAACAAAATAATAAATGCTAATCTACTTAACGCTATCTCATCGCAATCGCATCGCAACTTAAATCGCAGTTCTGGATATTGTTTTACATGTGTGTGTGCTACGATGTGTTACTTGTGCATGTTTATTATATGTTTTGAGGTGTTTAATCGCAAACGCAATCGCTACTCTATCACAATGCCATCTCATCGCGAACTGGAAACGCAAGTTTACTTATGTTGTTGTATGTTAGTTATGTTATTTGTTTAACTATTATTTAAAACTATCGCATCGCTTATTCGACACTCGCTTAAACGCATCACAATGCTCAACGCACGAAACAAAAATCAGAAAACCAACTCACTCGAGCCATCCGATCGAATGACCCTTCGATCAAATGGTCATCCGACCGGATGACCTGTAACACTCCGAAAACGGGTTTGGTAATCAAACCACGTTAATAATAAAAGACGGGTAAAGTACCGTTAGTGGAAAAATTAACCCGGAAAATATTAGAATATATATAATTAAACCTAATATTTAATAAAAAGGGAAAAGAAAGTTTTTGAGAAATTAAAGTTTATAGAAGCCCGAGTTAACGGGACTTAAAATAAACTAAGTCATGAATTCCCCGAACCCACTAATTTAACTAGGAATGTTTAACCTAGTTAATAAGTGGGAAAATTGTTAGAAATTAAGTGGGTTGTGGCCTACTTAATAAACTAACCAAACAAGAGGGGCCAAAGTAGATAAAATTGAAAGTTTAATTATAAAATGAAATTTAAAACAAAACACACATTAGAGTGTGTGTTCTGTTCGATCAGGAGAGCTCCCCAGGAGCCACAAACCCTAGTTTCATAAGAATCATCAAATTGAAGGCTCAAACGAAGTCTAAATTCACAATTGAACGTAAATTAACGATCACCCAAGCTAGGGGATCTTAAGGTATGTCAAATTTTGATGATTTTTGAAGTTGTGAAATTTGAATAATCATCATAATCGCGAACTATGAATGAATTATTGAAGCTATGATTGAATTAGTGATATATACTTGCTTAGGAACCAAACCCTAACTAAAAATTATACATATGATGCTATAATTTGAATGATTTGATGATTTACCACACTAGAATAAGTGGGTATTAATCATATGATGAATTAGATGATATAATTATGATTAGAATCATCATATTTGATAGTAATCAGGAAATACTTGAACAAATTGTGTGTTTGAGTATATAATCATACATACTATGAAATGAGTTTAGTATGATATGATAAAAATGGATGATATGTTCATGTTAAATGATGTTTAATATCATCAAGTATTAATTCGGTAACTTATAGTTACAAGAACTTGGTAAATAAGTGATTAAAACGGTAACATAAGAATGATGCTTACCGGATAATTGACCATTGATATGATCGAATGATAAATTCGACATAAGAATCGTAGGATGGAATAGTCGTAAATGATTATGACTAATCTAATCATCTTACAAATTTCAATGATAGTTTGACGCTTGACAAGCTAGGTGGAAGCCTGAGAATGAAGCGGGTCAAACGAACCAAGAAAGAAGGTAAGTAAAGCTTACACTCTATTTATTTAATACCTATTGGTTTTATAGGTTATGAATAATAAAGTCTTGTTTGAATTATGATTATTAATCATGCAATGACTAATAAATAGTGAGTTTTGAATGATTACCTTATAAAGGTAGACCAATATAAATAATTAGGGTAAAACGGTAATTCTGTCACTCGTTGATGATAACCGTTAGTTTTTGAAAGACACTTTATGACGTAAAACAGAAAGGGGTCAAAAGATGAAAGAAATGATTTATAAGTAAAATGACCGCACGGTGTGAACCGGAGCGAGTCATGTAGACGAGATGATAATAAATCCATCTCGCAAAGATACATGGTCATTTAGACCAAACGAGTCAAAAGGTGAAAATATCACCCTTTGAAAATAACGACTAATGGTTTGTCGAGTTGTATGATTATAGGAATAAATATCTAATGGATGTTTACATCGCTATTACTTAGCGGCTATTAAGGCAAGGTATCGAAACGGGTCAATATATTGATCCGAGCCAGGTATGTGTAATAGATTAACTACTCATTTAGAACGAGAGGTTCATTAAGAGTTACATAAAGTAAAAATAGACATTTGGTGACTTTAATGAGTAAATCGAATGATTCAAGTGATGGTCAATGTGATTTGAAACATAATGACTTTTCAAACAAAATCATATCTAAAAAGAGGGATTTTGGGTCAAACATGCTTTCAAAAGTCCTTCATCGTAAATGAAAGACTAAAATGGACCAAAACACCCTTGTGAGCAAACGACCTTTAAAGGTTGTTTGGAAACAAGTTTTATGATTAAACAAATACTTAGAATAAGTACAAAAAGAGAAAGATGTAAATCTTTGGTCAATTGACTCTATAGGAGTCTTTGCAGTAAAATAATGATCCGAGGAGTAATACTCGGAATTTATAAATTTCCACATTAAATCCGACACAAATATAGCGTGGAGGAAGATTATTTGATAAGAAACGTGGTAATACAATGCTAGAAATGAATGAAAGCGATCCGTGTATAAAATATGCTTAAAATCCCTTAACGGGTCAAAATAAGCATATGAGCGAAAACGGATTTAAAATAATTATGAAATCCGTGAATTGAACCTAATAAGATAGAAAATATTGAACTTGTAAAGTTCATAAGAAAATAGGGATCAAACAAACCTGTTTGTTTGATTAAGACATGAACAGGTCAAAAGTTCATAATTTCATTTTTAAGACGAAGGTTTAAAAGTCTAAAATTTTGTTAATCCGGATGTCGGATGTTAACTCCATATGATGGAGAATTAAATTACAATCACGTAGGAAGAAACGTGAGCCAAATCGGATAAAAAATGAGCAAGTTATGCTCGTTTTCGTAAAATATGGTTTGGCTAAAATGTGGAGGTTTTTAAACAAAAGTTGCTGGAAAAGTGACTTGTCGCGCCACGCGACAGCAACAGAAGTCACTGCCGCGACACGCGAGAGCCCTCGTGGCCCGTGAAAGATGAGGACTGGTCTGTCGCGCCCCGCGACAGACCCCCAGACCTGGAAAAAAATTGTTTTAACTGCTGTTCAGCTTTTGGGACTTGATTATACACGTTATAAACACCCTAAAACTAACTCATTTCATGTTTTTATGAAATGTAGGTATTATGTAATGTATCGGAGGTTGATCAAGATCGAGGAAGAACCGAACACGATCAAGATTCAAGCTTCCGCGAAATGATTCGTCGTCACATTTTTAAACCGCGAATGTTTTATAAAATGTTGAATTGTTTTATTTCTTATAAGTTTTAAGAAATACGTATTTTGTAAAGTATGTGTAAGAATAAAACGATATGAGAATCGTATAATTGCACTCAGGGTCTTACATGACCATCCGATCGAAAGGTGCTCCGATCGAATCACTCTACACCGCCTTTCTCTTCTTCCCCTATAAATACTCACCTGTCACATCACTGTTCACGTGATGTGACAACTCTCTTCCGACCAGCGCATTCTCGGCACTTTTCTCTCGATTCCTCGCAATTCATGTAAGTTTTCATCTCAAATCTTGTACTTCCTTGATCTACACACACTTTCTCATCAATTTCACCCACAAATCACAACTTTTAACCATGAAATCACCTGATTTCGGGATGTCCAATGATGACGTCATCATGGGTTTGGATGAACCCTGGAGAATGACTTCTTTCCAGCAAGAATGGTCCGAATCTAACTGATTTCTACAATGTTTAAACACTGATTACACCTAAATCTAAACATAATTTAAGTGTTTCAAACTTTTCTTCATCTTTCTTTACTTTTCACTCAAAACCGATAGAATCTGAGCTCGTTCGGGCCTTCTACTCATTCTCTAGTGAAGTGCCGGTCTGAGAACGGATTTCTATCAAAGAGACAACCGATTCACGGGTTGAACATGAAAAACCGTCATGAACAGCTGGTTTGGATCGAACGGGGTGATTCCAGTCCGACAAGATGAGTTGGACTTCATGGGGTTTCCGTTGTTTGACACTTTGTCATACCGTCTCGGTTCAACCGCAAACTATCTAAACTTAACTAATTTTACAAGATTCCAAAACGAACAGGTTACCGAGCGGATTGCCGTTCGATCGGATCACCATCTGATCGAACGACAATTCGAATGGATGACCTGTATTTTCTTTAAACACTTAAACATTTTGCAAAACCTTGAAGAATATAAGTCCCAGACGAATAGTCATCCGATCGGACGACCATCCGATAGAATAACTATCCTACCAGGGGACTTGGATCTTCGAAATATCTCACTTGAACGGATCGCCATCCGAGCGAACGACCCTCCGTTCGGATGACCGTTCGACTTGACGACCTAATGGTTAGAGATACTTCTCTCTTTTTAAAAAGCTACAACGAAAAATTCAAAGTTCATCATACACAAACACATCCTTCCCTAACGGACGACCCTCCAACCGAATGGCCATCCGTCCGGAAGGTCATCCGATCGGATCACCCTTCGTCACTCACACACTGATTAACGCACTGTTCAACGCTTATACTGTCGTTATCTGATCAGGAAAACTCTCCAGCGCTCCCTTCAATCCAAGACTGTGTTTATTCGTTAAACACGATCTGTGAGTATACTCGAACCATTTTTGCTTTACGTACTTTTGGGTGTTATATACGTTACCTATTTCAAATCACAATCGACACACAACGCAAACACTTTTATACACTAACCGTTATTGCATGTTATACGTGTTGTTCGTTGAATGCTTGTATGTTATGTTTACACAGTGATTGTTTCCTGACACCTTAGCAACGATAGTACTATAGTTTGGACTCAGCACCTGTCGTGGACGGGGTTGTTAAGGGTTTTACTTCACGTGTCACAATGGTGATATGTGTTGCGCATTCTATAACTCGCAGTCATGTCTGTGCATATTTCATTGTCGATAACCTGCTTGCTTCACTTTTCAACATGTTACATGCTGGTTATGCGTAAATCGCTTTCGCTATTATTATACTATCAAACTTGTATGCTCACCTTTACACTATGTGTATTGACCTATTTTAACATATGTGACAGGTGTTTAGGATGCTCTATTTGCTGGATGTCATGGATTTCAAGCTTAGGTGGTCTAGAAACAAACTAAATAATTTATGAGTTGTCGGAACAGATTTTATCTGTATTTGAGAACAATTTGTCTGTAATAACTATGTTACTTTATATGTTACGGTATGGGACGTAATGATTAAATATTCGGTAATTATAGTTGTTATGGAATCTCTTGGACAATCCGTTTCGCTCAGTGCCTCACCCAGATGTTTCCGTCATCGGTTGGGGTGTGACGGATTGGTATCAGAGCCATAACTATAGGGAATTAGGCAAGACTCGACCTAGTCCGGGTTGATGTCTTAGAAACAACCTAGTCTATAGTATAAGTACCAACAGGCCACCTTGTGCGAACCCGGTAGGGGTTCCGCGCGAGCCTATTTTTGTTATTTTCTCGAGCTCATCCTTGCATGGACACCGCATATTACAGCTTCACGCAAACCAACTTTTCCTAAGGCTAGAACAGTATCACTTTACCTTTCCTAAGGCAAGCACACCGCACCTTATTTTTAAAAAATGAACGAGTGATTAGATCGAGACTAGGTGTGAAAACCACAAACTCTCGATTAGATCGCTTGTTCTACGCGAATTTTTACTATAAACACGAGACTTTGCCTTGAATCAGGAGTGAAATCCATACTTCGACGCAAATATCCCTCTCTATCTCGTGATTCTATCACACAAACAGGAATGCAGTCGTTAAGTTAGGGGTGAAACCCGAATCTTGATGACTTGTTCCATTCTCTATTTTGGTTTTACAAAACTCTCACCAAGGTCTCGATGGATTCCAATGACTCGAGTTACGTAAATAACCGAAAGGATGCGTGCTATTCACCGTGTGCCGGTGAGGGAGCACAATCTATTAGGCCAAAGCGTGTACTCGAAGTCCTTCAGATTATTCGAATCACTTTGGGTAGTCGATGTATCACACCCAGAAACTCCGATTTCAAGCCACAATCGCTGATTTTATGTGTGTATGTGTTTTGATTCTGAGCTCGTCGCCGCTGACTCTGTAATTTATCGCTTTTTATGTGGAATTTTATGCGTTTTATGTGGTTTTACATGCTTATGTGTTTCGATTTTGGTAGATTTGTACGCTTTTCACTGTTCGCTTTGATCAATACGCACAACTCGCACTGGACATCTATCCCAAAACGCTAACAAATTGCATGCTATGTTACTCGCTTACGCTATGCTACTCGGACTCGCTACTCTCGAACCCGCTTCACGAACTTGAATGATAGGTGAATACGTGCAATATATGTAGGTGAATACGTGCAAAATATAGTTGAATATGTGTTTCTGTGCTCTATGTGCTTCTGTGCTATGTGTTTATGTGCCTATGTGATTTGTGTGCCTATGTGATTGTATGCCTAAGTGTGAACATGTTCCTAAGCTTTATCTAGTAGTAGTATGTTGTGAGGTGCGATTCGATTATATCGCGTCTGAATCCTATGACGATGGCTGTTGTAGACAATGTCGTCATTCGTTTCGCATACCTCTCGCGCTGCACTCCGCAATCACGCTGACAAGCGTATCGCTTCTCTAGTCACAAAACAGATGGCTAAGGTTATTCTGCAAATTGTCAGCGAGCTTAATGAAAATGCTAGCAAGTCCGCTGAGGAATCTAGGACCGACTCTCCAAAGGGTACTTTCTGCTTCAAGCAGTTTAAGGCATGTAGCCCAAAAGACTTCACAGGCGAAGACGGACCAAGCGCTATGTTTCAATGGTTCGACTCAATTGATGTCACGCTACGCCAAAGCGGATGTCCCGATCACCTTCGCAGTGTCAACGCAACTGACATTTTCCAGTCCAGGGCTCTGGACTGGTGGACCACCGAAAGGAACAGGCGTGGGAACGACGCAGCCTATGGGCTTACTTGGGATGAGTTGAAGGAACTCTAATGAAGGAATTATGCCCACCCCATGAGCTCCAGAAGCTGGAGAACGAATTTTGGAACATCAAGAAGGATGGTGGCGATAACGCCAGTCTAGCTGCCCGCTTCAAGCAGCTGAGTATCATTTGTCCCAGCCAGGTGGCAACACCTGAGATGACGATCAAGAAATACATCCGTGCTTTACTGGATTGTGTCGTGGATTTTGTACAAGCCGCCAAGAAGACAACCATCGAAGAGACTTACTTACTCGCTGCTGAGATTAATGACAAGAGAGTTTTGGCTGGTTACATCAAGAATACCACCAAATGTCTCCATCAAGTTACCGCTGTTCCCACCGCTGAAACCGCCGCTCCGCAAGCTTCCAAGTCTTCACGTCGCAAACGCAAGAACAACAACAACAACAAGAACTGTGCAGTAACCGCTGCTCTTCTCAACGCCATACCTGCTCAACCGCAACCCCAGAACCGCCTAGTAGCGACACCAGTGACCAATGCCCCGCCGACTAAGCGTGCATATACTGGTCCACATCCGCTATGCCGTACTTGTACTTATCATCATCCTGTTGGGATCGCATGTCGATTTTGTGTGCATTGCAACCTGTATGGCCACTTTACTGCTAACTGCCGTACTGGTCCCCGCCAAGCTCAAGCTCAAGTCCAAGCTCCTGCACTGCCAGCTCCTCTTCCCGCTCCACAGGGTCAACAAGCAGCTCCTACTCCCGCTGCTCACGCAAGAGCCTGTTTTGCATGTGGTGATCCCAACCAGCTTTCTAATGTCTGCCCGAACAGAGTGGTGAAGCAAGAGCCGCAGCAGCAACCAGCGTAACAACATCAACAGCAGCAGCCTCAGCAGCAGCAGCAGCCAGCAGCCCGCGGACGAACATTCAACATCAACGTTCGCCAGGCGCAAGCAGACGACAACGTGGTTAATGGTACGTTTCTAGTCAACGATATATATGCTTCATGTTTATTTGATACTGGAGCTGATAACTGTTTTGTATCATTAGAATTCGAAAAGCTCCTAAAAGGTAAACGCGCTAACCTCCCTTCGACGTTCGACGTAGAAGTTGCCACTGGAAGAACCGTCACTGTTAATTCTGTTCTCTGTGATTGTACGCTTGAACTCAACAATCACGTCTTCCCTATCGATCTTATCCCGATGCAGCTTGGTAGTTTTGATATCATACTAGGCATGGATTTTCTTCGTGAAAATCGTGCTGAAGTCGTGTGCTTTGATAAGATGATTCGTTTCTCGCTCGCTAATGGTGATCAACTCTGTGTCTATGGCAAAGTCTTATCGAAGGATCTCAAACTCATGTCGTGTATCCAAGCGAGCAAGTATTTCCGAAAGGAATATAAAGCTTTCTTGGCACACATCATAGTAGCGGAGGAAAAGGAAAAGAAGGCAATGGATAAGGTGCCTGTGGTTCGTGATTTTCCTACTGTATTCCCTGACGATGTACCTGGTTTACCCCCGAGTCGTGATATTGATTTTTGTATCGACCTCATTCCTGGAGCTAATCCTGTTGCTAAAGATCCCTATCGCCTCGCTCCGTCTGAAATGCACGAACTCTCGAGTCAACTCCAAGAATTACTTGACAAAGGCTTCATTCGCCCTAGCACCTCTCCTTGGGGCGCGCCTGTCCTTTTCGTCAAAAAGAAGGACGTATCGTTCTGGATGTGCATCGATTATAGGGAATTGAATAAGCAGACTATCAAGAATCGCTATACTCTGCCCCGAATCGATGATTTGTTTGATCAATTACAAGGTGCTACGTGTTTCTCGAAGATTGGTTTACGCTCAGGCTAACACCAGTTATGAATCCAGGAGGAGGATATACCTAAAACCGCTTTCCGAACCCGATACGACCATTATGAAGTCGTCGTAATACCCTTTGGTTTAACCAACACACCCGCGGTTTTCATGGATTTGATGAATCACGTGTGCAAACCATTTCTCGACCGCTTCGTCATCGTGTTTATCGATGATATCCTTATCTATTCGAAATCAAAAGCCGAACACACGCAACATCTACGTTTGGTTCTCGAATTACTCTAAGGGAATCGACTCTACGCCAAGTTCTCCAAGTGCGAATTTTGGCTAGAGGAGGTTCAATTCCTCGATCACATCATCAATAGTCAAGGTATACACGTCGACCCCGTGAAGATCGAAGCTGTTAAGAGTTGGGTTACACCAAAATCACAATCCGAAGTTCGTTCGTTCCTCGGATTGGCGGGCTATTACCGTCGATTCATCGCTGACTTTTCTACAATCGTCGTTCTGCTTACTTCTCTCACGCATAAAGACAAGCCTTTTGTTTAGGGAATCGAACAAGAGACTGCCTTTCAGACTCTGAAGCATATGCTCTGCAATGCTCCTATTCTCGCGTTACCCGACGAAAACGATGACTTAGTTGTCTACTGCGATGCCTCGAACCTCGGTCTCGGTTGTGTTCTCATGTAACGGGACAAGGTTATCGTGTACGCTTCTCGTCAGCTCAAGATCCACAAGAAGAACTATACAACCTACGATCTCGAGCTTGGTGCAGTTGTTTTTGTATTAAAGGTTTGGCGACAATACCTTTCTGGTACCAAGTGTACGGTCTTCACCGACCATAAGAGCCTACAACATATCTTAAACCAAAAGGAACTGAATATGCGCCAACGTCGATGGGTGGAACTTCTTAACGATTACGACTGTGAGATTCGTTACCATCCTAGCAAAGCTAATGTCATTGCCGATGCCCTAAGCCAAGGAAGCTATTTACGTAGCGTTCGTAACACTCACGCCCAGGACGACCTCGAAGCTCTAATTCGTGACGCTCAGCACGCCTGCTTCATTGAGAATACCTTGCGAGAGGAAATGAAGAAGTGTGGGGCTGAATCCCAACTTGTCACCGAATCAAACGGTATCTATTACTATCTCGACCGCATCTGGATTCCAAGTCGCAATAACCTTCGAGATATATTGTTAACTGAAGCCCACAAGTCCCGGTATTCCATTCATCTCGGTGCCGACAAAATGTACCATGACCTTCGTCTTTGGTATTGGTGGCCTGGAATGAAGAAGGATATCGCTATCTATGTTTCGAAGTGCCTGACTTGTTCGAAAGTCAAGATCGAGCAGCAAAGACCCTCTGGCTTACTTGTGCAACCCGAGATCCCTATGTGGAAATGAGAGAGTATAGCTATGGACTTCATAACGAAACTCCCGCGCACACCGTTAGGTCACGATAGCATCTGGGTTATCATGGACCGTCTTACAAAATCTGCTCATTTTCTGCCGATACGAGAAGACATTAAGGTAGTAAGATTAGCACGGATCTACACCGACAAAATCATCTATCGACATGGGATGCCTCGTGACATCATCTCTGACCGCGATGGTCGGTTTACCTCGCACCTTTGGGAAACATTTCAATATGCTCTCGGTAATACTCTTAACCTAAGTACCGCTTTCCATCCCCAAACCGACGGTCAGACTAAACGAACGATTCGTACCCTTGAAGACATGCTTCACTCGTGTGTCATAGATTTCGGTGGTAATTGGCACGCGCACTTACCTTTGGTCGAATTCTCGTACAATAACAGTTATCATTCTAGCATTCAAATGGCACCATTTGAGGCATTGTATGGAAGAAAATATCGATCGCCTATTGTATGGCACGAGACCGAGATGCGCAAATTACCGGTCCTGAGCTGCTGCAAGAAACGACTGACAAGATCCTCCAAATTCGAGACAATCTGCTGAAAGCTCGGAGTCGTTAGAAAAGTTACGCCGATAGATGCCGCAAGCCCCTTGAATTTGACGTTGGAGATCATGTACTCCTAAAGGTTTCACCTTGGAAGGGGGTGATCAAATTCGGCAAGAAAGGAAAGCTCGCGCCTCGATATGTTGGACCCTTTAAAATTCTGGAAAGAATTGGCAAGGTGGCCTACAGACTCAAAATACCGGAGGAACTTAGCAACGTCCACCCGACTTTCCACGTTTCGAACCTCAAAAAGTGTCTGGCCTAGCAGAATTTACATGTACCACTTGAGGATCTGCAAGTGGACGAAACATTACACTTCGTGGAAAAGCCAGTCGAGATCATGGATCGAGAAACCAAGAAGTTCCGACGCTCACGCATTCCCATAGTGAAGGTTTGCTGGGAAGGCAAACGAGGCACCGAGTTCACCTAGGAACTTGAAAGAGACATGAAGGCTAAATATCCACAACTATTCGTTACGCCTGCGCCTTTATTTTGGGACGAAATTCCCTAAAGTAGGGGAGGCTGTAACAACCGACCTTTTGAAGTCAAAGTACAAGTCAAAGTCAAAGGAAGAAAAGATTGCTAATTCGATGTGTCATTCCTTGCTTAATCATTACTTGTACTCTCGAACCTCGATATTCAATACTTTAATTTATGTTGTTTTAGTTGTTGTGAAGTAACAATGCAATAAACGCTATTAAACGCTAATCTAGTTAACGCTATCTCATCGCAGTTCTGAATATTGTTTTACGTGTGTGTGCTACGATGTGTTACTCGCGCATGTTTATTATATGTTTTGAGGTGTTTAATCCCAAACACAATCGCAACTTTATCACAACGCAATCTCATCGCAACTGTATCACAACGATGTGTTACTCGTGCAGGTTTATCATGACGTCATCACGGGTTTGGATGAACTTCGGAGAATGACTTCATTCCAGCAAGAATGGTCTGAATCTAACTGATTTCTACAATGTTTAAACACTGATTTCACCTAAATCTAAACATAATTCAAGTGTTTCAAACTTTTCTTCATCTTTATTAACTTTTCACTCAAAACCGATATAATCTGAGCTCGTTCGGGCCTTCTACTCATTCTCTAGTGAAGGGCCGGTCTGAGAACGGATTTCTATCAAAGAGACAACCGATTCACGGGTTGAACATGAAAAACCGTCATGAACAGCTGGTTTGGATCGAACGGGGTGATTCACGTCCGACCGGATGAGTTGGACTTGATGGGGTTTCCGTTGTTTGACACATTGTCATACCATCTCGGTTCAACCGCAAACTTTCTAAACTTAACTGATTTTACAAGATTCCAAAACGAACATGTTACTGAGCGGATTGCCGTCCGATCGGATCACCATCCGATCGAACGACAATTCAAACGGATGACCTGTGATTTTCTTTCAACACTTAAACATTTTGCAAAACCTTGAAGAATATAACACCCAAACGAATAGTCATCCGATAGAATGACTATCCTACCAGGGGACTTGGATCTTCAAAATATCTCACTCGAACGGATCACCATCCGAGCAAACGGCCCTCCATTCGGATGACCGTTCGACTGGACGACCTGATGGGTAGAGATACTTCTCTCTTTTTAAAATCCTACAACGAAAACTTCAAAGTTCATCATACACAAACACATCCTTCCAAAACGGACGACCCTCCGACCGAATGGCCATCCGTCCGGAAGGTCAGCCGATCGGATCACCCTTCATCATTCACACGCTGAATAACGCAAAGTTCAACGCTTATACTGTCCTTATCTGATCAGGCTAACTCTCCAGCGCTCCCTTCAATCCAAGACTGTGTTTATTCGTTAAATACGACCTGTGAGTATACTCGAACCCTTTTTGCTTTACGCACTTTTGGGTGTAACATACGTTACCTATTTCAAATCACAATCGACAGACAACGCAAACACTTTTATTCACTAACCATTATTGCATGTTATACGTGTTATTAGATGAATGCTTGTATGTTATGTTTACACAGTGATTGTTGCCTGACACCTTAGCAACGATAGTACTATAGTTTGGACTCAGCACCTGTCGTGGACAGGGGTTGTTAAGGGTTTTACTTCACGTGTCACAGTCGTGGTATGTGTTGCGCATTCTACAACTCGCATTCATGTCTGTGCATATTTCATTGTCGATAACCTGCTTGCTTCACTTTTCAACATGTTACATGTTGGTTATGCGTAAATCATTTTTGCTATTATTATACTATCAAACTTGTATGCTCACCTTTACACTATGTGTATTGACCTATTTTAACGTATATGACAGGTGTTTAGGATGCTCTATTTGCTGGATGTCATGGAATTCAAGCTTAGGTGGTCTAGAAACAAACTAAATAATTTATGAGTTGTCGGAATAGTTTTTGTCTGTCTTTGAGAACAATTTTTCTGTAATAACTGTGTTACTTTATATGTTATGGTATGGGACGTAATGATTAAATATTCGGTAATTATAGTTGTTATGGAATCTCTTGGACAATCCGTTTCGCTTAGTGCCTCACCCCGATGTTTCCGCCATCGGTTGGGGTGTGACAGATTGGTATCAGAGCCATAACTATAGGGAATTAGGCAAGACTCGACCTAGTCCGGGTCGATGTCTTAGAAACGACCTAGTCTATAGTCTAAGTACCAACAGACCGCCTTGTGCGAACCCGGTAGGGGTTCCGCGCGAGCCTATTTCTGTTATCTTCTCGAACTCATCATTGCGTGGACACCTCATATTACAGCTTCACGCAAACCAGCTTTTCCTATCATTTTGCCTTTCCTAAGGCAAGCACACCACACCTTATTTTAAAAAAAATGAACGAGTGATTAGATCGAGACTAGGTGTGAAAACCGCAAACTCTCGATTAGATCGCTTGTTCTACGCGAATTTTTACTACAAACACGAGAATTTGCGTTGAATCAGGAGTGAAATCCATACTTCGACGCAAATCTCCCTCTCTATCTCGTGATTCTATCACACAAACAGGAATGCAGTCGTTAAGTTGGGGGGTGAAACCCGAATCTTGATGACTTGTTCCATTCTCTGTTTTGGTTTTACAAAACTCTCACCAAGGTCTCGATGGATTCCAACGACTCGAGTTACGTGAATAACCGAAAGGATGCGTGCCATTCACCGTGTGCCGGTGAGGGAGCACAATCTATTAGGCCAAAGCGTGTACTCGAAGTCCTTCAGAATATTCGAATCATTTTGGGTAGTTGATGTATCAGACCCAGACACTCCGATTTCAAGCCACAATCGCTGATTTTATGTGTGTATGTGTTTCGATTCTGAGCTCGTCGCCGCTGACTCTGTAATTTATCGCTTTTTATTTGGAATTTTATGCGTTTTATGTGGTTTTACATGCTTATGTGTTTTGATTTTGGAAGATTTGTACGCTTTTCGCTGTTCGCTTTGATCAACACGCACTGCACATCTATCCCAAAACGCTTACAAATCGCATGCTATGTTGCTCGCTTACGCTATGCTACTCGCTGAGTACTCGAGACTCGCACTCGCTACTCTCGAACGCGCTTCGCGAACTTGAATGATAGGTGAATACGTGCAATATATGTAGGTGAATACGTGCAAAATATAGTTGAATATGTGTTTCTGTGCTCTATGTGCTTCTGTGCTATGTGTTTATGTGCCTATGTGATTTGTGTGCCTATGTGATTGTATGCCTAAGTATGAACGTGTTCCTGAGCTTTATCAAGTAGTAGTATGTTGAGAGGTGAGATTTGATTATGTCGCGTCTGAATCCTATGACGATGTCTGTTGCAGACAAAGTTTGCATTAGGCCACACCGACATGACTCCATCACAAACTAGAAACCGATAGATCTTGTTGAGACTACACCTATCGCTGCAAATGTCCTCGAAACATCCACGTATTTTTCATCGTTGTTGTTGAGTAATTTAAATAGTTTTTTTAAGCGGTGACCGCATCCGAAAATGCCTTTGGCTCAGTTAAGTTTCTAGGGTTACTCGTATCTTCTATATATTGTAACCTACTTATTCAATACTATTCAAAATCAGTAACCGTAGAAACTTAACTGAGCCAGTGGCCCATAGTCTAATAATTTGTTTTTCTCCTTTGCTGTCCACCATTTTATCTTGGCTTTTGGATTCTTGAGAATAATCGACAAAACCAAGTCCCCCTCGGTCACGTATCCGGGTAAGACACCGAGTCCTTGACCACTTCTCATATACCTTCTTTCATGAATTAAAAATTCGAAAAGGGTGAGGCCCGAGTGATTCGAATGAATCTGAGTGGCTGCCATAAGGTTTGTGTTAGGCCACTCCAACATGTATCGTCACAAAGTTGAACCCGATCGATCTTGTTGAGACAAGACCCATTGCCAGACATAAATGTTAAACCCAAACTCCACAAACTAGAACCCGATAGACTACTACTAGATCCATCGCTGGACGTAAAATTAGCTCCCATTGGACTTTTGTTTTTCATTTCTATGAAAATATATTTGGATAGATTTATAATGGAATGACAATTTTTAATCCTCTCATCTTTAATTAGTTTCCCCAAACAATTTCTACTGAGCAAAGTGCACCACAACGTGTAGGATTCAAACCTACATCATCATTTTATCTTTTAAACATGTGAATATGAAACAAGTATACATTTCGGATGCTATTTCCTCTAATGCAAGATTCCGAAATACTATGTTTGCTTCGGAAGTTGTCTGGCGTGTGCCTAAAAATCATTCACTAAACTAGTGACAAATTGGTCATTGGAAGATTTTGTTTTTGAAAATTTTAAAAGCCGCAGATTAACATCTTTATTTTTGTATGATTTAGTTCTTAAATCGTAAGACAAATACTTGCACTTGGAAAGACGGGTACAAGTTTTTTTAAAAGTTAAACGAACACAATATGTCCTAAATCATCATAATTCAATTTCAAATGAACATATATTTACAATAAAGTGTTGAAAACATACTATTGTTACATAAATGTAAAACAATTTATACACTATTACATAGATTATATAAGCTGCATCACAACACACAATTCCAAAGCAACAATATACAAACAACGAGCATTTCAATCCATTAAGGTGAACCTTGTTGCTAAGGATTTATCTTATTTTTATTCTTCAAATTCTTAGCCAATTTAGTAGCAGAACTTGCCATAGTCTCACCCATCATGGTGGAAACATGCTTCTTTTTTGGAGGGATAACGCTTGCTGGTTTCTCCTTTGTCTTCCCTCCTCCCTTTGTGTTTTTCTGGCACCTATCTCCTTGCGCTTTGTCTGCCATTGATTTTCTTTTGCCAAGCTTTTCCCAATCACCGTAGATTATTGTTGTGTATCAATGAAAACAACCTTAGCAATTCACAAAGGATGATATGTTAGGTTATATACAAGTAAAGTTCCCCACATCCTGGAACTTTCATATATTTTTCTTGTTGGGTAATTTACATAGTTTGTTTGCACTTGCTGTAAGTTATATAGTATATTTGAAATTTTCAGCTTTCAAGTGTAATGAAGTGTTTTGTGCGAACATTTATCCATCAACATCCTAGAAGTTAATCTTAAATTTCATGGCTATTGTATACAAAATTACAAGGTCTACATGGAAGGGCATAACTAGTATTAAATGGCAATCTGGGTGTGGATGGGTGTGGGCTATTATGTGTTACATCGACATGACTCCGTCGCAAACTAGAACCCGATCGATCTTGTTGAGACTACACCTATCGCTGCAAATGTCCTCGAAACATCCACGTATTTTTCATCGTTGTTGTTGAGTAATTTACATAGTTTGTGAAGCCTTAGCGTTTCTTAGTATATGATGTTTGAAGTTTCAACTGCCATAAAGAATTGTGTGTGAACCTTATATATCAATATCCTAGAACTTTATCTTAAATTTCATGGTTGTTGTCGGCATAATTTCAATGTGTGTGTGAATGGGCAGAATTTGAATCAAATGGCAATCAGGGTGTGGGTGTGGGCTGATACGGGTTACATTACAGGCTACATTCTCGTCTAGTTAGTTCCAAAGTAAATTTTCCTTCTCATTTCTATGTAAATATATTGGTATAGATTTGTTCAAGGGCTGATAGCACTACTAAATGTTGGATTCAAACATAAATCTTTTTATTTTTTATTTTTATAAACATGTGAATATTAAACAAGTATATGATTTGGATGCTAACTCTTGTACTTCAAGATTCCAAAATACAATCTTGGTCATTAACTAAACTAGTGAAAATTGGTAATTGCAATATCGTGTTGTTGAATGTTTTTAAAACCTGTTTAACATGATTCATGGATTTATTCATCGTCCTCTTCACCCTTCCATGATTCACCTCTTTTTTTCTTTACGTTTTAGTCTATATACTTGAGATATAATGAGTAATTCTTTCTATTGTCAAACATTTAACACTTGTATCTCTTTTTATTAGGGCAATCAAAACATATTACTAGCTGCTAGCACTTGGTCGATCAACTTGAACCCTATTCCTTGGAATTTATCTTATAGTTGTTGTTCATAGTTTTAGCCACTTTGGTGAAAGAGCCTGCCATATACTCGGCAATTCTTGTCGAAACAAACTTCTTTTTTGCCTGCAAAACTGTTGCAGCTTTAGCATTAGTTGACCCTCCCATCCTATCTGTAAGGTGTTTAAATTTGATGCTCTGTAGATCTGCCATTGATTTAGTTTTTTACAAAACTTTTCTCAAAATACAACTAACAATTATAAATGTTCTATATGAAACCAAACACTTAATACAGTTCTGAAACGATTATGCGCTCTAACATATATACTGGTAGAGTTTCCCACACCTCCTAAATTACGTGTGTGAGCCGTGGTCTACAAACTGGAACTAATACAAACCTACTATTATTATTATTATTTGTTTTTTCAAGTGACAAATGTCTATTAATGTAAAAGAACATATAATGTCTTAAATCATAAGAATTCAATTTGGTAAGTATGAAACACTAAAACATACTTTTTGTTTACAGTAGCGGGAAGTTTTTTATACACTGTATTACATAGTTATAAGCTAAAAGATACATAACAGTATAACACACAAAACACAGTAACTATATAGCACTTCAATCAATGTAAACCATGTTGCTAAGGATTTATCTTATTTTTATTCTTCATATTTTTAGCCACTTTGGAGATAGAACCTGCTACAAACTCACCCATCATGGTGGAAACATGCTTCTTTTTTGCAGGAATAACAGTTACAGGTTTGGATTTTGTTGTTCCTTCTCCCTTGGTGTTTTTCTTGTAGCTATCTTTTCGCGCTTTGTCAGCCATTTAATATATTCTTTTGCCAAGCTTTTCCCAGTCACCTTAATTAGAGTCTTTGTGTATCAAACCAAATAACCTTAGCAATTCACCAAGGATGATATGTTATAATATATAGAGGTAGAGTTCCCCACATCTCCGCAAATGATGTGAGTCAACCATTGTCCTCGAAGTTACACATGTTTTTCATACTTGTTGCTAGGGTAATTTACATAGTTTGTGGTGTCTTAGTGTTTCTAAGTATTTGATTTTTTAAAGATTCAACCATCAAGGAGTGTTGTGTGCGAACACTTATCATCAATATCCTAGAACTTAATCTAAAACTTCATGGATGTTGTAAGCGTAATTTCAATGTGTGGGTGAATGGGCAAAACTAGTATAAAATGGCAATCTGGGTGTGGGCTACTTATTGGAACGAATTCGAGTAAGATAACAGAATATTTGATGTTGTTCTTGATTGAATTGGTGAATTCGAATGATACATTGTTTACATATATACAGGAAAGGTTTTTAGATAACTACCCTAACTTAGGATAAAATTAATAATAATAGGGGACATAATATAACCTATATTATATCGATAATAAACTTATAATAAGATCTAGCTTAATACTAATATTTCGTCTAATACCCTCCCGTAAGCTAGATCGGAGCAGCTGCTGATTCTTTAAGAATGTGCATCACAGACTTGCAACTGATTTTTCAGACGTGAGAAGACTTTTACTTGTAGCGCCTTAGTGAGCACATCTGCAATTTGATTTCCTGTAGAGCAAAAACGAACTTCTACATCACTGTTCTTAATCAGGTCCCGGATGAAGTGATACTTGATCCTTATATGTTTGCTCTTGCCATGAAATATAGGGTCCTTGGCTAAACATATTGTAGATTTGTTGTCACAATGAATTATTATTGTGCCCTCGGTTCCTTCTTGAAGCTCATCCAAGATTCCTTTGAGCCAAAGTGCTTGGCAACCGGCCATGGAAAGAGCAATATACTCAGCTTCTGTTGAAGATAAAGCTACTACCTTTTGTTTCTTTGATTGCCATGCTATAGTTCATGTTCCCAACTGAAATACATATCCTGAAGTGCTTTTGCTATCATCAACATTCCCTGCATAATCACTATCACTGAAACCAATTAGTGTTCCTTTTCCTCCCTTTGAGTATACGAGTCCTTGATTTAGAGCTCCCTTTATATATCTTAGTATCCTCTTCCCAGCTTCCCAGTTACTTCGCTTTGGTTGTTCCATGAATTGACTTATTTTGTTTACTGCAAACATTATACCCGGTCTGGTATTGGTTAAATACATAAGGCTTCCAACCAGTCTCCTGTATAGATTAGGATCTACTTCATCATCTGAATCTTGTTTAGATAGACGTAAACCATATTCCATTGGGGTTGAAATGCCAGTGCAGTTCATCATATTGAACTTATTTAACAAACCCCTCGCATATTGCCGTTGAGAAAGGATGATGTTCCCATTGTCGAATGAAACTTCCATTCCCATAAAATAGTGTAGGGTTCCCATATCAGTCATCTCAAATTCAGTTTTCATTGATTCCTTGAAAGACTTGAGACTAGAAAATGAATCACTTGCTATGATGAGATCGTCCACATACAGGCAAATGATTAATTTTTCATCTTTGGATATTCTAGTGAACAGAGTATGTTCATAAACACACTTTCTAAAACCATGAGTGGTAAAATATCCTTCTATCCTACTATACCATGCTCTCGGGGCTTGTTTTAAGCCATACAATGCCTTTTTTAACTTGCACACTTTTCTTTCTTTTCCCTTTATAACATATCCTTCCGGTTGTTCGATAAAAACATGTTCTTTTAGATTCCCATTTAAAAATGCCGTTTTTACGTCAATTTGGTGTAAGTACCATCCGTGATGTGCTGCTAGTGCTAGTACAAGTCGAACTGTATCAAACCAGATCACTGGAGAAAAAACGTCTTGATAATCTATCCCGTATTTCTGATTGTAACCTTTCACCACCAACCTTGCTTTGTGCTTGCTTATTCCCCATGCTCATCATACTTAGTCTTGTATATCCATTTAACACCGATTGGTGTTTGATTCTTTGGCGGATCCACTAATTCCCATGTATCGTTTTTTTATAATTGATTCCATTTCTTTATCCATGGCATCTTGCCATTTTGCTTCTTTGCTTGCCTCGACATAAGTTGTTGGATCAGTGTCCGCATACAAAACAAAATTCACTACTCCACTCGAGTTACCTTGATTCTTGTTATACAGTTCCTTTACTTGTGCTTCAGTTAGTTCCATTGAGTCTTGATATATTTCAGTTATCGGCTTGGTTCTAATAACCTCATTCTCGGAGTCTGATGAAGAGTTAGCACCTTCATTATTTCCTGTTTCTTCGCTATCTCCAGTACTTTCACTATTGATTTCAGGTGTCTTCGGCTTCTATATTACTTGACTGCACATTATCTGCATTGTTTGACACTGGTTCCTCTATTCTGTTTTGGTCCTCCACTGCAATATTTTGATCATCTTCATTTGCATTACTTATTTCTATCCAAGATCCCCCATCACTTCCTTTTGTGGTTGCCCAATGTTGATTTTCACTAAAAATCACATCTCTACTTATGATCATCTTGTTTGTCATCGGATTATAAAGTTTGTCTGCTTTGCTATTTCACTATATCCAACAAAGATAACCCGCTCAGTTTTATCATCTAACTTAGAGCGATTTTGTTTGGGAACATGTACATAGGTAATGCAACCAAACACACGGAGATGATCTACATTTGGCTTTCTTCCACTCCATGCTTCTTGTGGTGTTGATTTTGGCACACTTTTTGTAATTGCCCGGTTCAACAAGTAGGTAGCACAAGCCACTGCTTCAGCCCAATAAGCATTTGGTAGTTCCTTCATTTTTAACATACTCCTGCTTAACTCCATAAGAGTTCTATTTTTCCTTTCGGCTACTCCGTTTTGCTGAGGAGTGTAGCTTGTTGTGAGTTGATGATGTATTCCATTTTCCTTGAGAAAATCTTGGAATTCATGTCCATAGTATTCTCCTCCTCTATATGTCCTTATGCCTTTTATTTTGTGATCTATTTGATTTCTACTAGTTGTTTGAAGTTCTTGAAGTAACTTAGTGCTTCAGATTTGAACTTCAAGAAATATACCCACGTCTTTCTCGAGAAATCATCTATAAATGTAATAAAATACTTACACCCTCCAATGGATTGTGTTCTCATGGGTCCACATATGTCTGAATGAACAAGTTGTAACGGTTTACTCGCTCGCCAAGTTGCCTTCTTCGAGAATGGTTTTCTAGCATGTTTGTTGAAGATACATCCCTCACATATATGCTGTGATTTTGCAATCTTTGGCAGCCCACTTACTATTTCATTCACTCCCATATCATGCAAGGTTTCAAAATTCAAGTGTCCATATCTTCGATGCCATAAGGTTGAGGTGTCTTGTGTTGTCATGTTACATACCCTAGGAACTATATCATGTTTCAGATTCAATGGGAACATTTTGTTCCCTGTCATCTTTATGGTTCCAATGCAACAACCGGAAGAGTCATTGATGATGCATCCTTTATCATTAAATCGCACATCATAGCCCTTTTGTACTAATTGTCCAACACTTAATAGATTGTGTTTTAATCCAGCCACATAAAACACATTTGGAATCCGCTTCTCATGGCCTTTAATTCTGACATTAACATCTCCACAGCCTAAGACCTCTAATCGTTTGTCATCACCAGTTCGAACTTCCCGTCTTTCCGATTCATTCAGATTTATGAATAAACTCCTGTTACCCGTCATATGATTACTGCATCCACTATCCAGATACCAGCAATCGTTCTTAACTACTTCTTCCATATTAAAAATCATAAACATCGTGTCTTCGGTTTCGTCTTCTGTATCATCTTTATGTAACAGAACATTGTTTGACCGATCACCATCTTCTCGTTTGTTGCAAAACTTTGCCATATGCCCTAATCTTTGGCAATTATAACATTAGATCATACTGATGTATTTACCTCTTCCTTTCCCTCGTCCCTTTCCAGAATTGTCAAATCTAAATTGTTTAGATTTATCATAACCATTTCCTTGAATTTGAAAAGCCTGTTCTACTGATACATCATCATACTGTTTTAGCCTTAATTCATGCGACTGAAGAATACCTAGCAACTCCTCGGTGGAGATTGCATTCAAATCTTTTGATTCTTCAATCGCCACTACAGCCGATTCATATTTCCTAGTCAAACTTCTTAGAATTTTTTCAATTACACGTTCTTCTACTCGTTCTTCATTCATGCGTAATTGATTGACTATTATTGTAGTGCGATTAACATAATCCTCTATGGTTTCAGTTTCTTTCACTCTTAAACTATCGAATTCACATCTTAGGGTTTGAAGCCTTACCGTTTTAACCCTATTCTCACCCCTGTAGGCTTTATGTAGAACTTCCCACGCATCTTTGGATGTTTTGCATGTTGCAATGCGTTCAAACACCGTTTCATTCACTGCCTGAAACATAATATGCAGTGCCTTCTTGTCCCTCTTTACTTTCTCCTTGTAAATATTTTGTTTGTTCTCAGGTGCTCCGGTTGCAATTTCTGTATAACCTTCTTCCACGATTGTCCATAAGTCTTGCGATTCCAGTAATACTTTCATCTGTATGTGCCAATGATAGTAATTTTGTCCCAGTAACTTTGGAATCTGGGTTTGAATCCCACCATTTGAAGTCATATTTGTTGATGTCTGATGTAATCGTATGATTTGTAAATCATTGAAATTGAAATTGATTTCGGATCGGTGGCTCTGATACCACTATATTGGAATGAATTCGAGTAAGATAACAGAATATTTGATGTTGTTCTTGATTGAATTGGTGAATTCGAATGATACATACATTGTTTACATATATACAGGAAAGGTTTTTAGATAACTACCCTAACTTAGGATAAAATTAATAATAATAGGGGACATAATATAACTTATATTATATCGATAATAAACTTATAATAAGATCTAGCTTAATACTAATATTTCGTCTAATACTACTGTGGGTTAAATTAGAGTCTACATGGTTGTAGGGCTAATGCTCCTCTAATTAGTTCCCATGTGAATTTCGCTTTCCTTTCTATGTAAATATATTGACCCAGATGGATTTTTTAAGGGCTGATAGATTTTAATTCCTCTTATCCTTAATTATTTTCCTCAAACAATTTATACGGCCAAACAAAGTGCACTACTACATGTTGGATTCAAATATAAATCATTATTTTAACATGTGAATATCAAACAATTACATGGTTTGGTGCTATTTCATGTAATGCAAGATTCCAAGATACCACATAATTTGTTTTCAAAGCTCTCTTGTATCTGTTAAAAAATCGTTAATAAAATACTGAAAATCGGTTGTTGTAGGATTATGTTTATGAACTTTTAAACTTGTTTAACACTCCACACATGACACATTACAATATTATAATTGCATGATTTATAAATTTCATCATATGGTACTCTTCCCCTGTTGTGATTAACCTCTTTCTTTCTTGATTTACGTCGTAGTACGTCTTTATATATTTATTCTATGAGTAAATATTTTTTTCTTTAATTAAAGATGACAAAATGTCTTAAACCATAAGAATCCAGTCTCATAATATTGTATAATAATAATGAGACACTGAAAAACAAACTTTTGCTACTGAAAAAAAAATATATATACTTTAAATTGGACATATATTATTGACAGTTGTTGGTTAATGGGTTTAGATAATTAAGTCTTTGCTAGGAGTACAACTTTTTTTCAAAGTTAAAAGAATATAAGATGTCTCAAATCATAAGAATTTAATTTCATACATTTAAACATATCGTAGCTAAGAACAATAGAAACATACTTTTGCTACAGAAACAGGATACACTTAATAAACTCCATTACATAGTTTACAACACAACACATTGTTATTATATATATATATATATATACACACACACACACACACTCATAACTAGCATTTTAATCAATAGGATGTTCCCTGGGATTTATCTTTTTTTTATCCTTCACATTATTAACCATTTTAGTGACGGAACCTGCCACAAACTCACCCATCCTTGTGGAAACATACTTCTTTTTGGCAGGGATAACGGATGCAGGTTTCACCTTTGACGTCCCTCCTTCCTTCGTGTTTGTTTTATGGTAGCTTTGCTTGTTATCCGCCATTGCTATTTTCTTTTGCAAAGCTTTTCCCCGATCACCGCAGACTATTCTGTTGCTTTGTATCAAACCAAATAACCTTTGCAATTCACAAAGGATGATATGTTAGTCTTGTTTATATAGAAGTAGTAGAGTTCCCACATCTCCACAAATGATATGTGCGAGTCCACCAATCTCCTCCAACTTGCACATAATTTTCAGTGCTGTTGTTTGGTAATTTACATAGTTTGTGTGTTTCTTAGTATTTCATTTCAAGTTTCAAATATTGATGATTGTTGTGTGAGAGCACTTATCTTTCATTATCCTGGAACTTTATCATAAATTTCATGGTTGATGTAGGTAGAACTTCAATTGTATAATGATGGGTGTGCATGGGTGTGTGCTAACGTGTGTTACATTATAGGCTACAAACAACAACTACTAGAAAAGGGCAAATTTTCCTATGTAATTTTTTGATAATATATTTTTGTTTCCGGAAATTCCTACAAATTTTCTAAGAAAAGATTATTTTTTTTTTCAAAATGAAATGGCAAAGAGGTGTTGTTTCTTTCTTTTTTTTTTGTTTGTGTGTGTGATGGATGTGGGCTAATGTGGGTCATGTTAGGGGCTACATGGTTCAAGGGCACGTCAAATTAGTTCCCATGTGAATTTTATTTTTTTATTTTTGTGTGAACGTATTGGGATAGATTTATTTAGAGGCATATGCCTATTAAAGGAGAGGTCCTAGGTTTAAACTTAGGCAAGTGCGATTAATTTAGGATTATTAGTGTAATAAAGTAGGAGCAAACGTTGTCAATAAAAAAACAAAATATAATTGGTCTTTAAACGTACCTGGTATGTGCTAAAAATCATTAACTAAACAAGTGAAAAATTGGTCGTTGTAAGATTATGTGTTTGTCAAAGGAAGAAGTACAAAAAATGAATCACCTTTGTTTAAAGAGTAAATTGTTATTTTAGTCCCTGAGTTTTTGTCCAAATTGTCATTTTAGTCCAAATAATTTTTTTTTCTCCTCTGGGTCCCTGACTTTTCCTTTTTCTTGTCATTTTAATCACATTGCCTAACTTAGTCTAAAAATCAGGTTATAATTAGGGGTATTTTTGGCATTAAATTATTACCAGGTTTATAAATTATGTTGTATATAAACTACCTCTGGTTATCACAACACAACAGTTATGCCAAAAATACCACTGGTTATAACCAGATTTTTAGACTGAGTTAGGCAATGTGATCAAAATGGCAAGAAAATGACAAAGTCAGGGACCCAGAGGAGAAAAAAAAATTATTTGGACTAAAATGACAATTTAGACCAAACCTCAGGGACTAAAATGGCAATTTACTCTTGTTTAAACATAACTAGTTAAATTACCTCACGCGTTGCGACGGGAATTCCACCAGTATTAGTTCGATTTTGTCTATTACGGTATCGATAAGGTACTGACACTCCAAAAAGAATGAAGTCATGATATGCTAAAAGGATGCCTACACATATTTTACATCTTTCGAAAACTATAAAGAATGAATACGTGTACCGGTTCTGAATGTACTTATACTGGTACCGAAGCTGTATATATATATCATATATTAAATATTTAAAATTAGCTTGTTAGACTCATGCTTCGCAGCGGCTAAAATTGTAAACATATAAATAGAATAAAATTAAGGATGTCGCAATTGTATGTATATTCATGGATATGAGTGTCTAGAAACATGAAAGCAAACATGAAGGATCCCTGCCTGATACGGCGGGATTTCAATATATGTCTAAAGAATAAAAAAACATTTTACAATAGTATCAAACCTAACTAAATAAAAGTTACAACCTTAAAATTGTGTGTTATAAAGTTACCTTATAATTCAATTTCAAAATGAATTAAAAGAAATGAGTACAATTTTCTAAATGTTAAAAGAAAATAAAATGTTCTAAATCATTATAATTCAATTTCAAATGAACATATGATAAGTTGATAACTATGAAACAGAAAAACATACATTTGTTACAGCCATGAAAAACAATTTATGCACTCTCTTACATAGTTTAAAAACTATAAAACAACACACAATTCCAACGCAATGGTGTACAAATAACTAACACTTCAATAACAAGCTTCTTTTTTGCAAGGATAACAGTTGCAGGTTTCGTCTTTGTCATATCTCCTCTCTTCGTGTTGTTCGTTTGATATCTAACTTGTTGCGCTTTGTTTGCTCAACTTTCCACAATCTCCGTAGACTATGGTTGTGTATTAAACCAAATACCTTTAACATTTCACAAAGGATGATATGTTAGGTTATATACAAGTGGAGTTCTCCACATATCATCAAATGATGTGTACGACTCCACCAATGTCCTCGAACTTCCACCTATTTTTCATTGTTATTGTTGGGTAATTTACATAGTTTGTGATGGCTTGGCGAACAAATATCCTAGAACATAATCTTAAATTCCATGGTTGTTGTAGGCATAATTTCAATGTGTGTGTGGATGGGCATAACTTGTATGGTGTGGGCAAATATGGGTTACATTAGAGGCTACATGCATGCCCGCCTAAGACCATACGGTGTAGGCGTGGAAATCTGGCGGAGGCGAGTCCACGCCCACAAAACCACCCTGTGCTTGGCGTTTTCCACGGCGTTATGTGTGAGGCGGGGGATTCTTCACCAGCATGGGGGCCAATTAGGTTAATGATGTGGTGCGAGTTGATTGGTGGTTTGTGGTAGGAGGTTTGTGATTGGTTAGTTTTTTTTAACACTTGGTGGGGCCCTTTCCACGCCCAACACCACCCATTGCTTTTTTTACCACACACTTTTTCTTACGTGGCTGTTACATGGCGCTTAACGCCCTCTCTTCATGCCCCTCGTCTAATTAGTTCCAATGTGACTTTTCCTTTTCATTTCTATTTAAATATATTTAGATATAAATTTTAAGGGTTGGTAAATTTTATTTCCACTTATCCTTAATTAGTTTTCTGTAACAATTTCTATTGCCAAACAAAGTGCATACTACGCATTGGATTCAAACAAAAATCATTTTTTTCTTGTTTTTTTAACATCTAAATATTAAACAAGTACTTGGTTTCAAAGGCAACACTGAGCAAGGTCAGGGTGGGCTCCCGCTCAGAGCCCAAACTGATATAGGGCCTGTAAAATATTTAAGATTATATATATATAAATCCCCTATATATATATATAAAACAAAATCTTAAAGGGCCTGGATTAAATAACAAAAAACGTTAAAAGGTCCTTTTTAGTCAAACATACATCATTTTCTTTATCTTGTTACATATGTGATAATTAAACAAGTACGTAGTTTAGATGCTATTTCTTATAATGCAAGATTCCAAGATATTATATGACTAGGTAGAGGCATATGCCTCTTAGAGGAGAGGTCCTAGGTTTAAACATGGGCAAGTACAATTAATTAAGGATTATTGGTGTAATAGATTAGGAGCAAACCTTGTCACTCAAAAACATAATATAATTAGACTTTAAACTTACCTGGTATGTGCTAAAAATCATTAACTAAACAAGTAAAAAATTGGTCGTTGTAAGATTATGTTTTTGTCAAAGTAAGTGTGAAAAATGAATCACCTACATGACTGCTTAAAAAAATAAAGATAAAATGTATATATAGAATTTTAAAAAAATTAATATGTACGTGTTGGGTTCAAACATACATAAATTTTTTTTTAATGCTTTTTAAACGAGTGTATATTTTACAAATACATGGTTTGGATGCAATTTCTAGTAATGCGGGACTCGAAAAATACACAATTTTGTTCCTCAAAAGTTGGTTTGTGTGTGCGTAAAAATCATTAACTAAAACTAGTGACAAAATTAGTCATTCTAAGATTCTGTTTTTGAGTTTTTTAAAACATGCAGCATAATAAACCACTTGATACATGACATGTTACAATATTATTAAATAGAGTAAACTGCAATATTAAGCCCTGGGGTTAGGGGTCATTGGCACCCTTACCCCCTCTAAGGAAATAATTGCAATTTTACCCTCCACTGTTTGCTGTTATGTTGCAACCTTACCCCCCGGCCTCAAATTTGTTGACTAATCTGTTGACTATAACTTGAAATGACTATAATGCCCTTTCATATTACCCCCTGTGTTTTGTGCACTCTGTGATATTACCCCCTGCAACCACTGCCACCGCCATTCACCACCACAACCACCACTGCCACCGCCATACACCACCACAACCACCACTGCCACCTCCAGCCACCACTTCTGTGATTAACATCTTTCTTTCTTTAACGTTTTCGTTAGTAACTACTAACACATATACTTGTGCTTGAAAAAATGTGTACAATTTTCTAAATGTTAAAAGAAAATAAAATGTTCTAAATCATTATAATTCAATTTCAAATGAACATATGATAAGTTGATAATTATGAAACACAAAAAAAAACATACATTTGTTCCAGCAATGAAAAACAATTTATGCACTCTCTTACATAGTTTATAAAGTATAACACAACACACAATTCCAAGGCAATGGTATACAAATAACTAATACTTCAATCAACGAGCGTCATGTTGGTAAGAACTTATCTAATCTTTATTCTTCACATTTTTAACCACTTTGTAGACGGAACTTGTCATAAACTCACCCATCCTGGTGGAAACAAGCTTCCTTTTTGCAGGGATAATAGTTGCAGGTTTCGTCTTTGTCATATCTCCTCCCTTCGTGTTGTTCTTCTGGTAGCTAACTTGTTGCGCTTTGTCTGCCATTGAATTTATCTTTGTTTGCAAAGCTTTCCACAATCTCCGTAGACTATTGTTGTGTATTAAACCAAATATACTTTTAACATTTCACAAAGGATGATATATTTGATTATATACAAGTGGAGTTCTCCACATCTCATCAAATGATGTGTGCGAGTCCAGCAATGTCCTCAAACTTCCACCTATTTTTCATTGTTATTGTTGGGTAACTTACATAGTTTGTGATGGCTTGGCGAACAAATATCCAAGAACACAATCTTAAATTTCATGGTTATTGTAGGTATAATTTCAATGTGTGTGTGGATGGGAATAACTTGTATGGTGTGGGCTAATATGGGTTACATTAGACGCTACATGCATGCTCGTCTAATTAGTTCTAGTGTGACTTTTTCCTTTTCATTTATGTGTAAATATATTTCAATAGATTTTTTAAGGGTTGGTAAATTTTAATTCCCCTTATCCTTAATTAGTTTTCTCTAAAAATTGCAATAGCCAAACAAAGTGCATACTATGTATTGGATTCAAACATCAATCTTTTTTTTTTACATTTAAATATTAAACAAGTACTAGTGGTTCAATCGGTCTTCAACCCACCTTCAATCCTAGTTCAGTAGTTTATTTTCTTGATATATTTTGGAACTTTGAATTTCCTCGTATCTATTGTTTCCAGTAAAGAAGAGTTTATTGTTTTGTTTTGTTTTGTTTGTCAATTTTGTGACCTATTTCCTGCATGTAATGTTTCCCTTCCTCTCATCCTTAATTTTGTCTATGTAACATGTTTAGTTTCTTATGCAAAAAATCGATCAATTTTAGTCTTTCTAAACTTTATTTTTTGTTAGATACAATATATCGGATAAAATGTCTAAATGAAACCTTGGTGTATGTATGAACTCAAGCGATATCTTGTTAGTTGGATCTCTTTCTTCATGATGATCTTATGTAGAATGTTGCATATAGTTTGTCCTCAGATATATATACTTTTATATTGTTTTCTATAGTAGTTTGAAAACAAATGTATCTTGTTTTAATTGCTTTAATCACTAGTTTATTTACAGTTTGTCAAATTTCTATTGTCACGGCCCCTGACCCACCCTGGACGGAATCGGGAGTCGCGAACAGCCCAGTGGTACCGGTGATTAATTTTGAAAACGTTGCAGCGGAAATTTCATCAGAACCGTGAGTTAGGAAAAATATCAGAGTTTAGAAACACCGGATTTTATTTATTAAATAGATGGAATAAACCCATATTTTACAAAGGTAGCTTTAATAAAGATAAATTTTATTATATAAAACAATATTTCTTAAGTAAATTTTAATTAATAAAATAAGCCACTTCTTGATGCCTTTCAGTGCCGTATCCATCTTTTACTCCAATCTACTGTAATTACCTGAAAAGTATTTTAAAAAGGTTTTGTCAGCGGGAAATACTGAGTGAATCATTCTATTTACTAAAATGAAACATTTGTTATAATTTACAGTATTAAGAGCGATTACAATGTTTCTGATTTCAAACCAACTACCCACGGTATTTGTCACTCGACCGAATCTGTGACTATGGTCATATCCCCCAATTGGCTGCCCCAATGGTGACGATTATCAAGTAATGTATACAAAACCCCACATACCGGCTGTAACTTGGTGATTACAAAGACTTAATCCCCGTAATTATAACTTTGAAAATAAACATGATTTTGTAAATAGATTTGATAAAAAGAGAGAATGACTCACATATAATCATGCAGATTCATACGGCCAAAGTTTAGTCTACAGATAAGCCTTGATATATTGCAGATTTATATAGGCAGAGCTTAGCCTATTGATTTAGCCTTGTAGCCTAGTGCATACGAACTAGGTAAATAACTAATACAGCTTTTACGATTACTCACGAGATTAAAACCCTCACAACGAATAACAAAGTGCAATCACTTAAACATTCATCGGATTCACAACGAAGGACAGAGTATTCCCCGAGTTCGGGTGGCACTCAACATCCTGTCGGAATCACAACGAATGACAAAGGATCACTCTAATGTGGGCAGCACTTAAACATCCATCGGATAGTTTCCATCGATCGGACATTAAATCGTAGCAGCGATTGAGTTAATACCCTGTATCGTAGCAGTATCCCCCTAATAATTAGTGTTTTGTGTGTGTTTGGAAGAGTAATTGGACGATTTCTCGGTGCCTGAAGAGAATTTCTTCGTCGAACGAATGCCCAGAAGCAAGTCCCAAAGCCTGCTATTTATACACAAAATTGGCATTGCTTACGGACCGTAACAATTAATACTTACGGTCCGTAAGGGACACATAATGGCCATAGGTTTGCCACGTGTGGGACTAGGCCTGCTGAGTCGATAGATTTAATAAATTCAAATTATATAACGATTTATATGGATAATCGTTGAGTAGGGAATGCCCCCCCCCCCCTGAGTTTTAGGGCCCTGATCCTGATTCTGATTGTTCTGATAATTTTAGGGTTTGTGTAGAATTACTTGAGTTTCTCAATTAGGGTTTCCTTTTGGTTAAATTAAAATAAGAAATAATATTTTTAATGAGAGTTGTTATATCAGGGGTCCGGGTTATACTTACGGAACGTTTTTAGGACGTTTTTATGTGAGTCGTTACATTCTCCCCACCTTAATAAAAATCTCGTCCTCGAGATTTACTGAAGTAAGTAGGAATACTTTTTCTTCATCTCAGATTCCAGTTCCCAAGTGTATTTGGGTTATGATATTTCTTTTAGACTTATGTCACATTTTAGTTAATAATATTAGGGTAGATGATACAGAATTAAATTATCAAATAAGAGTTGTACCATAAGTAGGATTCAATGGTTTAACTGAATTAGTTCAAGAAATCGATTATTAAATGAATGAGATGGAATGATATAATTTCCAAGATGATTTGATTGGCAACGGAGGAAGACTTAGAATTGATAGGTTTCAAAGGAAATAAAAGCATGAAAAATGATTTGTCAAATATTAAATTATGATATGAAAAAAAATCATTATGCTGAGATGAGTGAATTGCAATGATACACCAAAAGACAATAGAGTTAGTGTATCATTAATTAAAGTTCCAAGTTGTTTTAATTGTGAAACAATGTGATAGTACACTATTAGTGACCATAGTTTTCATACTATGTCCTAGAGATTGAAATGAAATAAAAATAAATTGTTTTGGTAAGACCAATCATTATATTATATTTGTAAAGAAAATGTAATATATATATTATTTGTGTACTTGTTTGAACCGTATCTTACATATCAAATACTATGTAATATATATATTATTTGTTACGCATTTTTATTATATATAAATGGTCACCACTTTTAAATAAATATTGTTTTAGTATTTTACCATACTAGGTAAAATAATTATATAAGATATATTACAAAATTCCGCAATGAAAAATATTTTAGTAAGAAATCACTTTTATTTATATTGTTTTATTTGTCCCTTTTATTGGATGAAAATATGTCTTCTCCAAAGTATATTTATTTTCATATATAATTAAAATTTACTAAATAAGTATGATGACTTAATTTATATATATTAACTAGTCATTATCATGGTGGATATTGGTTAGTGCTGCCTTGTTTAAGCATAGGTGATCAGTCCATGCCTAACTAAGGCTAAGCTATTCAATACCTGTCCCTGACAATAACCTTAGTATTTAAAATAATACTAACACTACTATTAATTATATTATTACTAATATTAATTACCAATAATAAATAACTAACATAAATTAAATGAGAGTATACCTCAAACATAATTTTGTTTTAAAAATATAATTTGCTCACCGCAATGGTTAAAATATAGTAATACTATATTTGTAAATTAGATAATTCCATATATAATCAATTAAATTTATATATAATGTTTTTCGATCAACGATGATAGAGCAATAAAGATTACGAAAGGCTTGATTGATATTTATAATAACTATTAAGAGATATACCGAAATATGAATTTGGGTATCATTATCTGAGCATATAATTATTTTAAGATTCTTTGTATAGAATAAATCAACAAAGTGGATTTAATATAAATAGTTAAATAATTAAATCCGAGATTAGCGAAATCTTCAGATTTTGTGAAAATGTCAATTCAAAGTGATTGTGATCATAGAAATGATTTAGTGAAGTCGAGGATCAAGAGAATTGAAATGCTTGTTAGGATTATTTTGAAATATGATGGTTTTAATTCATCATATGGAACCTTGAATTGAATATGTAGTACGAGCAAGTTCAAACAATTGAACTTGGTTTAAAAAAAACGAGTTTAAATAAGAAAGTTCGGACATGGTCATAACAGAAACCATGGATACCAAAGAAAATTGAGTTTTTTCAAAATTTTATTGACTCGATATTAAGAGTCATCGTTTAGCAATAATGCGGTTCATAGTGCAAAAAGCGGAATGATATTTGAATTTGGATAAAATAATAAATCGAAATGAAACCCTCCAGTGGTAATTCAGAAATTAAACGAACCACATGCGTGACAAATGGTGCATGTGTAACATGTGGATTTATCAAGAAATGAAATGAATCAATATCCACTACTATGAAATAAATCCTCCTGGTATAATGACCGTTGCGAAAGTCAACTTATTATATGCAGAAGTCAGAATTTTTCAACAAAAGAAATATAAGAACTTCTATCTGGAATTTCGAGTGATAACAGTTGTTAAATGACATTACTAGGGAATGTCAAATAAAATGAAAATAGGGAATTTGCAAAGGTATATGACTCCTTTTGCAATGATAATAATTATGACTCTGATTAGACTGTGCACTGATAATTGTGAAATCTTGTTACAACGTACCTTAGTGAAATTTCATGTTGCTTGTAGTATCATGTAGCAAAGTGCTGCTTTTAGTTCTTCTACTGACGGAATTAGCATTGGTGTCGTCGTGCTCAATTTATATTTTCAAAAGGTATTGCCTCGAAAGTTGTGTGTGATATACTTCATCTTTTGTGGACTTATAATTAAATTTTCATGTATTTTCTTATACATTATCACAACTTTACATGCTTCTTACTTGCGTTAGAAATTCTTTACACTTTTGATGGTATCCCAACTTAATGGGTTTCTATTGTTATTATTGTCGCTCGAGTTACTAGGCAGATAATCAAACGAAATAATGTTTGATATTGGAAAAGAGATTCCTGAATAAGAAATCTAGACACAGATACTGGTGCTTTATTCTTAATTGACTTTTGGAATTCCTTATAGATATACATATCTATATAATCACATATTTCACATGCTGAAATAAACATACCATCTATTAGGTCAATGTTTTTAACAATTTCATATTTCCAAAAACCAGTCAGATATCAGATCATGATACTATTTTAGGGAAATCTTGTCACTTGCTGATATATTATATACCTTCTTACCCGGTTCTTGCCGAAGAGGTAATTTCAGTATATCCGGACAAACTGGAGAGTCTGCTACATCATACCCAGTCTTTGCCGGAGAAAATTTTCTATTTCCCGTAAATAGTATCTTTTCAAAAAGTGCCTATCTTATTAGGGCTTTTATTTAGAATTAAGGAAATTTGTATTTCCATAACATATTTTATTATTATATTGATCACTAGACGATTCCTGTGACAGTGTCAATTTACTATTGATTATTCTTTCAACTAGTGACTCAGGTCATATTACTGTTGATCATTCTTTCAACTAGTAATTGTGGTCATATCACTGTTGATCATTCTCTCAACTAGTGATTCTGGACTTAGTTATCCAGTGATATTACTTTATCAAATATATTACTTATGGCACACCAAAATCCTTCATATTTTATTTACACAAGTACTTAGCTTATCGTGAAGCTAATACTAAGGCATCTTTTCTTAAGTTCAAGTCTAATTGCTATCATGTGTGCTACCAGTTAACAGCAATCTCCTAACTCTTTTATTTAAGATTAAGTATTGTTATCACAACACTTATAGGCTTAAAGCAGTGGTTCTTTGAGTTGGCTCTGATACCACCTTCTGTCACGGCCCCTGACCCACCCTGGACGGAATTGGGAGTCGCGAACAGCCCAGTGGTACCGGTGATTAATTTTGAAAACGTTGCAGCGGAAATTTCATCAGAACCGTGAGTTAGGAAAAATATCAGAGTTTAGAAACACCGGATTTTATTTATTAAATAGATGGAATAAACCCATATTTTACAAAGGTAGCTTTAATAAAGATAAATTTTATTATATAAAACAATATTTCTTAAGTAAATTTTAATTAATAAAATAAGCCACTTCTTGATGCCTTTCAGTGCCGTATCCATCTTTTACTCCAATCTACTGTAATTACCTGAAAAGTATTTTAAAAAGGTTTTGTCAGCGGGAAATACTGAGTGAATCATTCTATTTACTAAAATGAAACATTTGTTATAATTTACAGTATTAAGAGCGATTACAATGTTTCTGATATCAAACCAACTACCCACGGTATTTGTCACTCGACCGAATCTGTGACTATGGTCATATCCCCCAATTGGCTGCCCCAATGGTGACGATTATCAAGTAATGTATACAAAACCCCACATACCGGCTGTAACTTGGTGATTACAAAGACTTAATCCCCGTAATTATAACTTTGAAAATAAACATGATTTTGTAAATAGATTTGATAAAAAGAGAGAATGACTCACATATAATCATGCAGATTCATACGGCCAAAGTTTAGTCTACAGATAAGGCTTGATATATTGCAGATTTATATAGGCAGAGCTTAGCCTATTGATTTAGCCTTGTAGCCTAGTGCATACGAACTAGGTAAATAACTAATACAGCTTTTACGATTACTCACGAGATTAAAACCCTCACAACGAATGACAAAGTGCAATCACTTAAACATTCATCGGATTCACAACGAAGGACGGAGTATTCCCCGAGTTCGGGTGGCACTCAACATCCTGTCGGAATCACAACGAATGACAAAGGATCACCCTAATGTGGGCAGCACTTAAACATCCATCGGATAGTTTCCATCGATCGGACATTAAATCGTAGCAGCGATTGAGTTAATACCCTGTATCGTAGCAGTATCCCCCTAATAATTAGTGTTTTGTGTGTGTTTGGAAGAGTAATTGGATGATTTCTCGGTGCCTGAAGAGAATTTCTTCGTCGAACGAATGCCCAGAAGCAAGTCCCAAAGCCTGCTATTTATACACAAAATTGGCATTGCTTACGGACCGTAACAATTAATACTTACGGTCCGTAAGGGACACATAATGGCCATAGGTTTGCCACGTGTGAGACTAGGCCTGCTGAGTCGATAGATTTAATAAATTCAAATTATATAACGATTTATATGGATAATCGTTGAGTAGGGAATGCCCCCCTGAGTTTTAGGGCCCTGATCCTGATTCTGATTGTTCTGATAATTTTAGGGTTTGTGCAGAATTACTTGAGTTTCTCAATTAGGGTTTCCTTTTGGTTAAATTAAAATAAGAAATAATATTTTTAATGAGAGTTGTTATATCAGGGGTCTGGGTTATACTTACGGAACGTTTTTAGGACGTTTTTGTGTGAGTCGTTACATCTATTTAGCTCCAAATGAGTAGGAATTATGATTTGTCCTCTAGTCATGAAATTGATGCATCAGATGGTGTAAAAGCAATTTAAGTTTTACCTATTATGGTTATTTCAGTAGGTAAATAACTTCTGGACTTATGATAACTAAACTTAAAAAAAAAAATATTATCAGCATATTTAGAATATTGTTTTAGTTTAAAATATTAATGGGTATGCTTATAAACCAAACTGATTAAAGTGATGAGTTAATTTATCGGTATGCTTACAAACTAAACTGACTAAAAGAGAGTCAAGCTTATGAATGGTCGTCAAAGAGTACCATATCATCTAGAGCCTTTATATACATGTGTTGTCATTAGTTTTTGTGTCTGCTTGGTCATTAGTACATACAACTTTGTTTGTTCTTTTATGACATCAGTAGCAACATCTTTAAACAGTGGTGAACGGATTAGATCTAGATTTACAGGTCTAATGGCAAACAAAGGTACGCAAAATCAAAGTGCACAAAGACAAATCACTGATTATGAGAGAGATAAGCTATTAAGGGTTGAAGAAAACAATAAGAAACTGGAAGCTTTGGGATTGAAAAGGATTGCAAATTCGTTGGTAGATAGTCAAATGAAGAAAAAGAAAGTGAAACCACCATACAATAATGTGAGGGATGTAGACTATATTCCTGATAATGGTGATGATAGTGAGGAAGACCACCAAGAAGTTCATAAAAGTGGTAAAGTATCCAAAAAGGTAATTAGATTATGAAGTTTAATTTTTTTTTTTTTTTTGTAAACATTTTTGTTCTAATGAACATGATATTTGTTATAGCAACATCCTCCGCAATATATTGCACCACTATCCATGAATAGAATTGCTAATTTAGCAAGGAAGAATCGAGTGACCACTTCAAAGGCCTCCAAAGAGTTTCTATTTGATTTAAATGCCACGAAAGAGAATCAACGTAGGTCAACAATCACCATGGGTGACCTAATCTCAAGAACGCAAAGCGAGGCAATGAATAAAAAAAAGGCAACGCCTAATTGTATTAAAAGGAGATCAAAGGGACGATCGCTTCTTGCTGACGAGGATGATGGGATGTTTCAAGGTATTATATTGTTGATCTTAAAATTTATTTAATTAAAACTACTCTATATTTTAACTTATTTATGCTTTTACATGTTAATGGTTTAAATATGAAACTAGATTGTTTGGAAACTGATGAGGATGAAAAGGATATTATGAGATCTCAAGGTACTTTTGTTGAGTGATTTAAGTATATGTTTGTTTGTTGTTTTAATATTTTTATTATGCTATTTATTAATTGTATGTTATTCCAAATTACAAGATTTACAAGATGAGACTGATCAAGACAAAGAGTATGAAGACATGGAAGATATGACAATTGCAAATAACGAAAATGATATGGAAACATATGATATCAGTGAGGATTTGGAAGAAGAGGATGATGTACATCGCCTCGAAATTGAACAACAACAACACCCTGAATTAGAAAAGGTAATAGGTTTGATTTAACTATATATATGTATGTGTTTATGTTTATATACATATATAGATATATATATTTGTAATTACTACTTGTATACAGGAATTTCTAAAACCACTAAAAGAGGACCAACAATGTTGCATACTGGGCACATGTGAAAGTTTGACGAGCGTGGGGCCATTATATGTAACGATTTAGGGCAACCCATTAGTCCAATAAGAGAGGGGAAGGATGTGGCTGTAGGGTTCTCTCGATTTTTAAGTACAATAGCTCGTAATCATAGTTATGCACCATTGATCCATAGTTCATGGTAGAAGCTACCACATAAAGAAAAGATATGGGAGTATGTCTTGGTAAGGTTTTTATTATTGATTCATTTATTTGTTTGATTTTCATTTTAAACTAAATGATAACCTTTTAAAAGGAAAAATACGATGTGCCTGATGCTGCTAAGAAGTGGGTTTTAAGGAGTAGTGGAGGAATATATAAGGTACACAAATTTCGGTTTAAGGAAAAAATACTTCTATCAATTTAAGGACAACAAAACAAGGTGGATGTAACGCCCCGCGTTTTCATACCTTCTATATTTAGAAACCATCGTTTGTAAAACTATTTTTGGAAACTTCGTAGTCTTGTAATCGTTCTTTCATTAAAAATGATGTAAAATCCGAGACTTGGATCATTAATGAAACTCGTATTTTGTTACAAATATGTTATACACACTTCATATATGCTCGTATGCTCGAAACGGTGAATCAATCGAGGTTTAATCGTTATTCTCGGAAACTATGTGCTAAACTTGTAATTAATCTAAACTTATGCTTAAAACGTGTTTTGAACGAGAACGATACTTGATATCGAAGTTCGTACGCTTAAATATACTTGGTTTATACTCCTCATACTTGGCTTTATCTTAAAATATACTTTTATGGCAAGAATGGTCCTTAAAAGTCCTAAAAACACCAAAATAGCAAAGTCTGGGGGCTAAAGTGTAAATTTTGAAACTTATGTCTAATAAACAACCCCCGGGCGGCCCGCTTTAACTTACCAGAAACCTAATGCGGGCCGCATGGCCCTCAGAATCGTAGAAAAACACAGCAGCTCACGAATATGCACGAAATCCCAACTTCCAAACCTCCCCAATCACCATTTATCCACCTCTAAACACCTCCAATCACCTCCATACTCTTCCATTATAAATACAACTCTTCTCCAACCCTTTTTACACTTTCACAACTCATTACACTTCACAAATCCTCTCTAACTCAGCTGCAATTCTGCATTTTGGACAAATTTATACTCTCCTACAAAAGTGAGTGTAACTTGCTTGTTTTGAGTCCAAATCACTTGATTCTTTCTTCTACTTCTTTAGTGCATCCTTGGGTTTGATTCCTTGGTTTTTCCTTGGAGAAATCATGCTTGGAATTGCCCTAAAAAGGACCTAAACTTTCTGTTTTGTTTAATGTTATTCAAAAACTTGTTTAAACTTATCAAACTTGTGTCTAACACATCTCATACCTATGTCCCAATGCTTACAACCTCTCTTATGGTTGGTTAAGCTTAAAAACAAGGTTGTGACACTATAAATCAGAGGTTAAAACCTCAAATACTTTCTGTTTTGTTAGGGTATTTGACCCACAAATCATGACGAGCTTAGATCTTGATGAATGAGTGATTATGGAACAACTTGGGTTGTCCTACATACAATCCTCACATGATTTGATGATTTCTCTTTAGTTAGGTTGTTTATGTTATTGTGCTAATCCTAGTTCGTGACCCTCCTTGGTTGTTTTTACATCAAGTGAAGTGGTGAACATGCAAGGGGTTCCTAAATGGAAGCATGTTCTTCCTACCCCATACTTGACATCCATGACTACTCGAGGTGACTAAATGAAGATCCTAATCTTCTACCTCCTACTTGAATTATTGGACTAAATAATATGTAATACTTAACCTAGGTATATATATATATACATACATTCGAACCTTTGATGTTGAACTTATGTTTATATGTTAAAGTAGTAGAACATCATACAAAGACCTAAACCTTGTTGTGATTCTTATGGGTGTTCAGCTCATGAAAACATTATCATAACCCTTGTGGTTACCAAGTGTCATACAAGTGTTAAGTGTTGAAGATGGTTATTTTCACATGTTATTCTCATATCTTATTTTATGTTGTTTTAAATACCGAACCTTGCCCCTACGCATACTTGAACTTTAACCCTTACACATTCAATCTTTTAACCTCATCAACTCGTCAATAATTGGATAATTGGAAAGCATATGCCAACTTTGTGAGTATACTCGTATTTTCCCCTCTTTACTTTTACCACTTTTGGGGTGTAACATGTTTATCTATCAACAACTTACACATGAACTTTTTGCTTAAACACATGAACATTCTTATTAACATGCTTGTATACGTGATGGCTTGATACTTTAAACTTGGATGAATCTTATGTGTTGAACTTATCATTAACTTGTACGAGCCAAACCGTGACATATGTAGCGCTATAGGATTAACGACCCGTCGCCCGTAACTTGTGGTTATGTCATGAGCATATTGCGTTTTCTTGGTTTGATATGTTAGACACATACCATGTTTTTATGTTTATCTTGAATCACATGCTTGCTATGAGGAATTGTTCAAAACTTATCTTTTGTTATGTACGTACCAAACTTGTATACTCGCCTTTGCTTTTGCATTGAACTTTATTTTAAACATGTTACAGGTTGAGGACGATGATGCCATGAAATGAAGTAGCGTTGATACCTAGATACACATATAGACGTTTAGATTAAATACGTTGTATAAATGTCATAATTGTTATCGTATTGCTCTTTTTGTATTTAACATGTTGTATTTCAAATTTCTTGTATTGTAACATTTATTTATGAAGGAAATCAATTTATCTTTAATTCTATTGTCACAATTTAGCATTATGTGTGATGAGCAATCTTTCTTCGTCTCACTCCGATGTTTCCGCCATCGGTTGGGGTGTGACAGATTGGTATCAGAGCCATAACTATAGGGAATTAGGTAGAATTGCCATGCTTTTTACCTAGTCTATAGTTCTAGAGCCTTATTCTTATGTTTTAATTGAAACTACATGCATGCCACTTTATGTGTTTCTTATGCAGTCTCTTTGAGCCTTTTAAACATATGTGTCACTTATCCTCATGTGACATACTTGACATGCTATTCTTATGTGTTAATACATGTTTTATTATGTGTTAATATTTGTTTTAATATGTCATCCTTTTGTGCCACTCTTGGCATGTTTATACTTGTTTGCGTGATCTTCAACATACGCTTTTCCTCATACGTTTTACTCGACTATTCTAAATTCACAAACACTCGTATTATACAAAAGAGATGAGTTTACCAAAATAGGCGTGAAACCCACAATTTGGTGAATAACTCTCAATCCTTTTACTTTTCTTTTACACGAAATTCACCATCAAGTTAGGAGTGAAACCCTCACCTTGATGAAGAAATTCGAATTTCAAATTCTAGTGGACCCTCGCCAAAGTGTCGAAATTAACTTTTGACCCGACGAGTACCAACCACACTTAGGATACTGAATCGCCAAGTTAGGGGTGAAACCCGCACCTTGTCGACTAGTTCCACTCCTTGATTTTCATTAATCCCGCCAAGTCTCGAAATTTCGATTGAATTGGGGACATGTAGTAACTGGAAGGGTAAATACCGTCAACCGACTTGTCGGCGAGAGTATTTCACCTATTAGGCCAAAGCATGCTCCTCAAGTTCGAAAGACTTTTCGACTACTTTGGTTAGTCAAAGGTTCCATTTTGGAACCATCCGAATTTTAATCAAACGTGTTTTACTATTTATCTTACGCGATGCAATCTTTCAAATTCGAATTTACTTTCGATATTTTCTTCTCACACACACAACATATTGAATCTTTTCCATACATTTATACATATGCAAGATTTCATGTAATTTAAATTCATATTCCTTGTAACGACAAGTGGAGACATATCCTCGAGATAGGAGTGATTTCCTTACCTTGATGATTAACTCCACTCCCCTTTTCTTAAAACGACCTCACCAACGAGTTCGGGGTGATTCCCTTACCTAGGTGATCGTTACCAAAACGCCTCTTCAAAATATCTTATTATGCAAACTCAATCATGTTTATATCTAAATTATTGATCATTATTCAAAATACATACGTGTACGATTTCAAAATACATTGTTTCGTCAAGCATACCATGTTTTTATGTTTATCTTGAATCACATGCTTGCTATGAGGAATTGTTCAAAACTTATCTTTTGTTATGTACGTACCAAACTTGTATACTCGCCTTTGCTTTTGCATTGAACTTTATTTTAAACATGTTACAGGTTGAGGACGATGATGCCATGAAATGAAGTAGCGTTGATACCTAGATACACATATAGACGTTTAGATTAAATACGTTGTATAAATGTCATAATTGTTGTCGTATTGCTCTTTTTGTATTTAACATGTTGTATTTCAAATTTCTTGTATTGTAACATTTATTTATGAAGGAAATCAATTTATCTTTAATTCTATTGTCACAATTTAGCGTTATGTGTGATGAGCAATCTTTCTTCGTCTCACTCCGATGTTTCCGCCATCGGTTGGGGTGTGATAGTGGAAGACCGACCTAAAGATATTCCAGAAGCTGATTTCTCACAATTGTTACGTTTATGAAGTAATGACGATGTGGCGGTATTTTTTTGATAATTTTTTCCTTAATAGTATTTACTATTTTTGGAGTTGTCTACTAGTTGATTTGTATATATTAATGTATGTACAGAAACGTTGTTTACGAGCCAAGGAATCCCGCATGTGTCAAAAAAATATGCACACATCAGGTCCAAAAAGTTGTGCTAGGATTTGTGAGGAGATGGTAATATGTTTTTGTTTGGCTTGTGATTTAACTTTTTATGTTGTTTAACATATTTCTTTATTGATGTTTATCTTATTATGAATACAGAAAAATAGAAAAATGATAACCCAAACCAAGAGTTACCTACCTTAAGCCAATTGTTTGAATGCATGCGTAAGAGGACAGAAGGACGTGTATATGTTGATACATATGATCACACGGCAAGAAAAATTGTAAGTCCTTTCTACTTTTAATCTTATGTATATATCAACGTTCCATGTTAACTGTATGTAATCATCGATGTTTCATGTGTGTTAATATTGATGTGTGTAAAATGCAACATATAAATTACATCAAATGAGGCATAAAACTAACCCTTTTTTAGTACTAATGTTGGAAAAAGTATGCTTTTGTCTTCCTTTTATATTTTCAGGGTTAAATGAACAAAAGAAGCAAAAACACAGTCAAATCTGACATAAATACAAGAAAAAGAATAAACATGGCATGCCCGACCCCTCGACAGCATCATCCCAAGCAAAAACAAGATATTAGAAGGCTGAACACGCCCAGTGTCCAGCATGCAGAAAAGACAAAAGCGTAGAAGCTTCTATTCCCTAACACGGGGGCGTGCCCAGCTCCACACGGCCGTGGTCAACGCTAAGATTCGCAGAATCCAAGCAAATCTTGATAGTACAGATACGCTTCTGCACACGGGCCGTGCCCAGCGGACACGGGGATGTGGTCAACTAATACAGACAAACTGCATTTAATGAAGAAAGAGAAGATGGATGGACACGGGGCCGTGCCCAGCGGGCATGGGGCCGTGTCCGGGCTTCTATGCAGGCTATAAATAAAGGTGCTTGGTTCACTTCAAAAGCATCCCTTGGCAAACCACCTCTCTCACACTTCACCTACACTCCACCACCATCACAACCCACATCCACCACCATCATCCATCATAGAGTGTGTGTAGTAGTCTCGGGATCCAAGATTGATAGTAAGGGTTCTTGATAATCAAAGGCCATGTTTGCCTAAGTCTCTTACATCACTTGGTGAAGACAAGCATTTAGTGTAATACTTTTTATTTTTAATATTTTCGCACTTTTTATTTGGTTTTGTATTAATGACTTTAATAACTAGTTTCTTATGTTGAAGGAGAAACTTCCTTATCATTTGTCCATGGTGTCTTGGCGTTATTTTACTGTCTATATAAAATAAAAGATATATACCATTCATATCTCCACGGTCTATATGGAGATATGTTGGCTACCTGGTCGGGGGTTAAGGGAATGGTTTGGTAAGGTTTTTGCCTTGTTCAGTGTATAGATCCTGCAAGGACCTGGGTCAAGCTTACTAGGACCTCCTTCAATACCCACTGATATTGGATGGCGAGGGTGCGAATGGCTTGATCCCCTCATATGTAAACTACTATTAATACATTAACCCGACTACTTGGGATTGTATCCCTGCTGACTCAAACCACTTAGCCGAGGGTAACGTCACCTTCAAAAGAGGGTCTACCACATTACGCATTAATAACTTGATTAATTATCTTCCAATAATCTAACCCTTAAGGATTGTATCCTTGTTGACTCAAACTACTGGGTTGAGGGTAACGTCATCTTCAAAAGAGGGGCCTACTACTATAACTAAGATAATCTCTTAAAAAGTGCAAAAGTGCGGAAATAATCAAAGGTTACACTAAAGGCGAGTCGGATCCAAGTGATTCATCTTGTCTATCTGTTTTATTTTTATTTTATTTTTCAGCATTTTTAGTTTTTATTTTCATGTTTAAAACCTTTTTTTCTAAATTTTGATTTGATTAGACGTTGAGGATAAACCGGTATTAAAAGCTCTTGTGTCCTTGGATGACCTCGGTATCTTACCAATGCTATACTACGCTCACGATGGGTGCACTTGCCCATATGTGTGTTTAGTGTTAGTAAAATATCGTGTTTTATAAATTTAAAACTTGACTAAAGTGTTAAAAGGGGCTTAAAATATAACTAAAATTATATAACGCTACACGCACATCAAGTTTTTGGCGCCGTTGCCGGGGACACAAGGATTTTAAGAAAGTTAGGAATCAACGGCCTAATCGTTTTTCTTATTTTTAGGATTTTTTCTTAATTTTTCAGCTTCTGCAGAACTCAGCACGCGCCGTGCCCGCTGAACACGCGCCGTGCCCAATCTTTGGTACTGGCAATCCTGTTTTAAGTCAGACAGTAGCTGAATACGGGGCCTTGCCCACTGAACACGCCCCGTGCCCAAGCTTCAGATACTGAAAACAGAGCCGTAAGATCCCGACGGCTGGTAATTTCTGACGCAATCATGAGTGATACTGATAATTTTTACTTTCACTCCTCTTATGGAACGTGGTGTCAATTATGTGGTGGAAATCATGAAGATTTAAAATGTTATTTTTTAAATTATACTCCCCACTATATAGACCAATTGTTTTCCTGTAGCCTTAAGATGGGTGAAAGTAAAAATAATCCCTATCTTTCCCTCAAATGCTCTCAATCATCCCTTCTAGATGAAATGCTTCTTGAAGAATTCTTTCAGCTAGAAGAACTAATTCTCCGATGGATAAAAGAACTTGTGGTGGATATAATTAATTCATCTCAAGTCGACAATCAAGAAGGATTAGTGAGACCGCATTCACATTATAACAACATCGTTGATCCCGAAATCACCTCTAACTCTTGCGAAGACTTGAGCGATAGTCGTCCCTTTGTTGATTGTGCCGTGAAGGACTCCCCATCGACTTTTGTCGATGCATACATAGACCTGAGCGATTCGACATACACCTTCTTTAACGAGAGCCCGGATAAGGGTTGGACTTGTCCACCTACATTTAGCATAGGAATCACCCTTTCCGATAACCTCTTGCATTCCCGTCTAAAACTAGGGCAATTTAGGTATCTCAGGCACTTCGGTGTTGTTCCGTCCAGTAAGGAACCACCCGATCCGGATAAGTTCCTTAAAAATAGACAAAACTTCATAAACAACTTCTAGACACGGGGCCGTGTCCAGGTCAGCACGCCCCCGTGTCCACCAAAAGATTCTCGTCTGACTTTCGGTCAGACTACGGGCAAAAAGTGTCAGAAACTTGTCTGCACACGGGGCCGTGTCCAGCGTGATGTCGTTTTCTATAAATGCAGCAAGATTCCTGCACATTTGGACCATTCCAAAGACAGAGATTTGGTGGGATCTTCACACATACCATACTAGGTACATTCTAAAGAAGGTTCCCAACAACCATCTTGTCTTTTCTACTTTTGTCCATTGCCTTCTTCTTTATTTTTCCTCAACACCTCCATTAAAGCTTAAAACCTCCATATTTTCAAGCTTTATTGTGATATTTGTTAGATTTTTATTCAAGGAATCTTGTCAAAAATAAGTTTTACAATACTGTTTTAAGTTGTTTCTGCTTAAAAATGCTTAAAAAGTCAGAAAAATAATTTAAAGCTCCAGGATTCCTTGATCCAAAAATCTGCAGAGAGATGAACACTGGGCCGTGCTCAGTGAGCACGGGGTCGTGTCCGAGATACTGTTTCCACTAAAATAAACTCTTTTTGGTTTATTTTCATAGAATGTCAAGCCAAAATAGTGAAACCTCTTCAGCACATTCTAGAAACAGTCGAAGGGAATGAAGGCCTTCAATCGAAGCAACTCTTGTACGCTATGTAATGGCTCTATGAGAAGCTCTCGATGAAATGACATCCATAGAAGAGGTCCTGATTGACCGTATAAATTATCTGACGGTGGGGCTGGAAAATAGTTTTCAAGAGATCAACCTCTTGCACCAGAGGTTGAACTTACTAGTGACACCTCCCATGGAACCAATCCTTCCCCAAGAAGATTGGAACCTAGCACTTGGAGTCAATAACCCCACCGGGAGGGATGACATCCCCGCGGAACCTCCTCTTGACAATTTGCAAGAGGTTCCGGTGGAAGTTACACCCCCTCAAAATTATGATGCCAATGAGCCCGCCTTTCTTCTCCCTAGGGAGATAGAAGAATGGCTCAACGACGTGTGAGGGACCATACCCGGAGTAGAAGTTCTTCAAGCCTCATTCAACCGAAAAAATTATCTTTGTTGGAAATTTTGCTCTTAAAATAAACTATAGGCTAGGACTTCTCTGCGGTTTTAGATTTCTTGTGTTTCTTGACCTACTTATCTAAGTTTTAGTTAATGCTTTTATTATTAGGAACTTAATGTAATTCCCTCTTTAATGAATGATGGTTTTCAAATTATTTGGTGTTTAGATGATGTTGTAATGGGTAAAACACACTCAGGATGGTGAAGGATACTAAGGGAGACTTGAACCAACACCCCATGCACAAAAACAGAGCCTCCCGACATTTTTTCTTCATTACAACAAGTTCAGCACGGGCCGTGCTCAGCCAACACGCCCCGTGCTCAAGGGTCTGCAGAAAAACGCCTAGTTCAGGTAACTGGACACGGGGCGTGTTCACTGAACGTGCCCCCGTGCCCAGCCTTCTGTTACTTTCTATTATTTTCTGTTACTGGTAACCTGAACACGGGGTCGTGCCCGGTCACCACGGCCCGTGTCAAGATGCCCAGTAACATGAAATTTTGTTTTTAGCACACATTTTTACACATTCAATCAACCTAAAAACTTATTTTTGGGACACATTGACGACAATGTGTAATTTAAGTGTGGGGGGGATGCTAAAACCTTGAATTTTGCAAGTCCTAATTACAAGCCTTACACAAAACTCTATTGGAACCGCTAATCACCCCGAATTTTTTCAAAAAAACTTTTCATTTTTTTTACTTGTCTTGGTTTAAGTTGGGAATATCAAGTTCTAAAAAGGTTATATTTTTACAAATTTACAACCGATAGCGTCGTGATAAAAAGAACCGACATAAGAAAATTATGAAACAGCATGACAAATCTAGTTAAAATTTGATTATATATACTTGATCGCATTAAAAACCCATTCCCACAAAAAGTGAGTTTTGAGCCTTTAATTGAACATACAAATACACATCTTTAGACTAAATGCTCATCTTTCGTTTCTTGTGTGAATAGCCGCTTGGTTTCTTACGACTCGAGAACTTGCCATGACGATACATTTCAGGTCCTTATCAACTTAAACCCAAGTAAGTAAATGATGGAGACATTAGGACTAACCCCTTTTTCTTTTCAACACCATTATTTTTTTTACCACCTACCCAAAATCCCCCTAGTTAACCCCTTTGAGCCTAAACCTTTTCATTTCTAAACCCACAAAACAAACACACTTTACCCACCAAAACCCTTTTTCATTTTAAACCCTTTATTTTAGCAAAAAGTCGGGTTTCTTGTGACATTCCTTATAAAAAAAAATATGATGATGAAATGACAAAGTTTAGCCATAATCAAACAAGTTCCTTGTAACACCCGTCTCATTATAATAGGTATATAATATTAAATACGCATCTTATGTGAAAATGCGGCCTTTCAAAAACTTTTATAAGTTATCATTCAAACATGATTTTGACAATCGAATGATAGTAATAATTTGTTTACAAAAGTTGTTTGTAACAAAAACAAAATAGTTTCATTGCGGAAGCTTCAAGGGCGAGTGTTCGGTTCTTGATGCTTGACTTGATCATCATCCGGATGCTAACTAAGATCACCTAAATTCAAAACCAACATGAAAGTTAGTTTTGATAAGTTAATTACATGTTAAAACAAGTTTCATGAGTCAAAACAACAAAAATTAAACAATTTCGAAATCAGGGGGCGTGGCGTTACACCTAGGGGCGTCGCGCTACACCTAGCCCCCCTTTTTGACAGCAAGTTCTTATTATGTTGTTGCACTTTCCCAGCTCAACCTTTTATCAAGTCCGAACTTAAAACCACCATAACTTTTGATCCGTAGGTCCGTTTTAGGTGATTCTTTTTCCTATACGTCTGTAATTTCATTACCGACGTGCCTACGACAATTATTATTCCAAAAATTCAGGTTACGGATCGGATGACTGAAATCACTTTTTAATTTCTCAACCCATCAAGGAGTGTTGTGTGCGAACACTTATCATCAATATCCTAGAACTTAATCTAAAACTTCATGGATGTTGTAAGCGTAATTTCAATGTGTGGGTGAATGGGCAAAACTAGTATCAAATGGAAATCTGGGTGTGGGCTACTGTGGGTTAAATTAGAGTCTACATGGTTGTAGGGCTAATGCTCCTCTAATTAGTTCCCATGTGAATTTCGTTTTCCTTTCTATGTAAATATATTGACCCAGATGGATTTTTTAAGAGATGGATTTTTTAAGGGCTGATAGATTTTAATTCCTCTTATCCTTAATTAGTTTCCTCAAACAATTTATACGGCCAAACAAAGTGCACTACTACGTGTTGGATTCAAATATAAATCATTATTTTAACATGTGAATATCAAACAATTACATGGTTTGGTGCTATTTCATGTAATGCAAGATTCCAAGATACCACATAATTTGTTTTCAAAGTTCTCTTGTATCTGTTAAAAATCGTTAATAAAATACTGAAAATTGGTTGTTGTAGGATTATGTTGACACATTACAATATTATAATTGCATGATTTATAGATTTCATCATATGGTACTCTTCCCCTGTTGTGATTAACCTCTTTCTTTCTTGATTTATGTCGTAGTACGTCTTTATATACTTATTCTATGAGTAAATATTTTTTTCTTTAATTAAAGATGACAAAATGTCTTAAACCATAAGAATCCAGTCTCATAATATTGTATAATAATAATGAGACACTGAAAAACAAACTTTTGCTACTGAAAAAAATATATATACTTTAAATTGGACATATATTATTGACAGTTGTTGGTTAATGGGTTTAGATAATTAAGTCTTTGCAAGGAGTACAACTTTTTTTCAAAGTTAAAAGAATATAAGATGCCTCAAATCATTAGAATTTAATTTCATACATTTAAACATATCGTAGCTAAGAACATTAGAAACATACTTTTGCTACAGAAACAGGATACAATTAATAAACTCCATTACATAGTTTACAACACAACACATTGTTATAATATATATATATATATACACACACACACACTCATAACTAGCATTTTAATCAATAGGATGTTCCTTGGGATTTATCTTTTTTTATCCTTCACATTATTAACCATTTTAGTGACGGAACCTGCCACAAACTCACCCATCCTTGTGGAAACATACTTCTTTTTGGCAGGGATAACGGATGCAGGTTTCACCTTTGACGTCCCTCCTTCCTTCGTGTTTGTTTTATGGTAGCTTTGCTTGTTATCCGCCATTGCTATTTTCTTTTGCAAAGCTTTTCCCCGATCACCGCAGACTACTCTATTGCTTTGTATCAAACCAAATAACCTTTGCAATTCACAAAGGATGATATGTTAGTCTTGTTTATATAGAAGTAGTAGAGTTCCCACATCTCCACAAATGATATGTGCGAGTCCACCAATCTCCTCCAACTTGCACATAATTTTCAGTGCTGTTGTTTGGTAATTTACATAGTTTGTGTGTTTCTTAGTATTTCATTTCAAGTTTCAAATATTGATGATTGTTGTGTGAGAGCACTTATCTTTCATTATCCTGGAACTTTATCATAAATTTCATGGTTGATGTAGGAAGAACTTCAATTGTATAATGATGGGTGTGCATGGGTGTGTGCTAACGTGTGTTACATTCTAGGCTACAAACAACAACTACTAGAAAAGGGCAAATTTTCCTATGTAATTTTCTGACAATATATTTTTGTTTTTGGAAATTCCTACAAATTTTCTAAGAAAAGATTATTTTTTTTTTCAAAATGAAATGGCAAAGAGGTGTGGTTTCTTTTTTTTTTTTTTTGTGTGTGTGATGGATGTGGGCTAATGTGGGTCACGTTAGGGGCTACATGGTTCAAGGGCACGTCAAATTATTAGTTCCCATGTGAATTTTATTTTTTTATTTTTGTGTGAACGTATTGGGATAGATTTATTTAGAGGCATATGCCTATTAAAGGAGATGTCCTAGGTTTAAACTTAGGCAAGTGCGATTAATTTAGGATTATTAGTGTAATAAAGTAGGAGCAAACGTTGTCAATAAAAAAACAAAATATAATTGGTCTTTAAACATACCTGGTATGTGCTAAAAATCATTAACTAAACAAGTGAAAAATTGGTCGTTGTAAGATTATGTGTTTGTCAAAGGAAGAAGTATAAAAAATGAATCACCTTTGTTTAAAGAGTAAATTGTTATTTTAGTCCCTGAGTTTTTGTTCAAATTGTCATTTTAGTCCAAATAATTTTTTTTCTCCTTTGGGTCCCTGACTTTTCCTTTTTCTTGTCATTTTAATCACATTGCCTAACTTAGTCTAAAAATCAGGTTATAATTAGGGGTATTTTTGGCATTAAATTATTAAGAGGTTTATAAATTATGTTGTATATAAACTACCTCTGGTTATCACTACACAACAGTTATGCCAAAAATACCACTGGTTATAACCAGATTTTTAGACTGAGTTAGGCAATGTGATCAAAATGACACGAAAATGGCAAAGTCAGGGACCCAGAGGAGAAAAAAAATTATTTGGACTAAAATGGCAATTTAGACCAAACCTCAGGGACTAAAATGGCAATTTACTCTTGTTTAAACATAACTAGTTAAATTACCTCACGCGTTGCGCAGGAATTCCACCAGTATTAGTTCGATTTTGTCTATTACGGTATCGATAAGGTACTGACACTCCAAAAAGAATGAAGTCATGATATTCTAAAAGGGTGCCTACACGTATTTTACATCTTTCGAAAACTATAAAGAATGAATACGTGTACCAGTTCTGAATGTACTTATACTGGTACCGAAGCTGTATATATATATCATATATTAAATATTTAAAATTAGCTTGTTAGACTCATGCTTCGCAGCGGCTAAAATTGTAAACAAATAAAAAGAATAAAATTAAGGATGTCGCAATTGTATGTATATTCATGGAGATGAGTGTCTAGAAACACGAAAGGAAACATGAAGGATCCCTGCCCGATACGGCGGGAATTCAATATATGTCTAAAGAATAAAAAAAAACATTTTACAATAGTATCAAACCTAACTAAATAAAAGTTACAACCTTAAAATTGTGTGTTATAAAGTTACCTTATAATTCAATTTCAAAATGAATTAAAAGAAATGAGTACAATTTTCTAAATGTTAAAAGAAAATAAAATGTTCTAAATCATTATAATTCAATTTCAAATGAACATATGATAAGTTGATAACTATGAAACAGAAAAACATACATTTGTTACAGCCATGAAAAACAATTTATGCACTCTCTTACATAGTTTAAAAACTATAAAACAACACACAATTCCAACGCAGTGGTGTACAAATAACTAACACTTCAATAACAAGCTTCTTTTTTGCAAGGATAACAGTTGTAGGTTTCGTCTTTGTCATATCACCTCTCTTCGTGTTGTTCGTTTGATAGCTAACTTGTTGCGCTTTGTTTGCTCAGCTTTCCACAATCTCCGTAGACTATGGTTGTGTATTAAACCAAATACCTTTAACATTTCACAAAGGATGATATGTTAGGTTATATACAAGTGGAGTTCTCCACATATCATCAAATGATGTGTACGACTCCACCAATGTCCTCGAACTTCCACCTATTTTTCATTGTTATTGTTGGGTAATTTACATAGTTTGCGATGGCTTGGCGAACAAATATCCTAGAACATAATCTTAAATTCCATGGTTGTTGTAGGCATAATTTCACTGTGTGTGTGGATGGGCATAACTTGTATGTTGTGGGCAAATATGGGTTACATTAGAGGCTACATGCATGCCCGCCAAAGACCATACGGTGTGGGTGTGGAAATCTGGCGGAGGCGAGTCCACGCCCACAAAACAACCCTGTGCTTGGCGTTTTCCACGGCGTTATGTGTGGGGCGGGGGATTCTTCACCAGCATGGGGGGCAATTAGGTTAGTGATGTGGTGCGAGTTGATTGGTGGTTTGTGGTAGAAGGTTTGTGATTGGTTAGTTTTTTTTTAACACTTGGTGGGGCCCTTTCCACGCCCAACACCACCCATTGCTTTTTTTACCACACACTTTTGCTTACGTGGCTGTTACATGGCGCTTAACGCCCTCTCTTCATGCCCCTCGTCTAATTAGTTCCAATGTGACTTTTCCTTTTCATTTCTATTTAAATATATTTAGCTATAAATTTTAAGGATTGGTAAATTTTATCTCCACTTATCCTTAATTAGTTTTCTGTAACAATTTCTATTGCCAAACAAAGTGCATACTACGTATTGGATTCAAACAAAAATCATTTTTTGTTTTTGTTTTTTTTAACATCTAAATATTAAACAAGTACTTGGTTTCAAAGCCAACCCTGAGCAAGGTCAGGGTGGACTCCCGCTCAGAGCCCAAACTGATATAGGGCCCGTAAAATATTTAAGATTATTTATATATATATAACAAAATCTTAAAGGGCCTGGATTAACTAACAAAAAACGTTAAAAGGTCCTTTTCAGTCAAACATACATCATTTTCTTTATCTTGTTACATATGTGATAATTAAACAAGTACGTAGTTTAGATTCTATTTCTTATACTGCAAGATTCCAAGATATTATATGACTAGGTAGAGGCATATGCCTCTTAGACGAGAGGTCCTAGGTTTAAACCTGGGCAAGTACAATTAATTAAGGATTATTGGTGTAATAGATTAGGAGCAAACCTTGTCAGTCAAAAACATAATATAATTAGACTTTAAACTTACCTGGTATGTGCTAAAAATCATTAACTAAACAAGTGAAAAATTGGTCGTTGTAAGATTATGTTTTTGTCAAAGTAAGTGCGAAAAATGAATCGATCACCTTTGTTTAAACCTGACTGCTTAAAAAAATAAAGATAAAATGTATATATAGAATTTCAAAAAAATTAATATGTACGTGTTGGGTTCAAACATACATAAATTCTTTTTTTAATCCTTTTTAAACGAGTGTATATTTTACAAATACATGGTTTGGATGCAATTTCTAGTAATGCGGGACTCGAAAAATACACAATTTTGTTCCTCAAAAGTTGGTTTGTGTGTGCGTAAAAATCATTAACTAAAACTAGTGACAAAATTAGTCATTCTAAGATTCTGTTTTTTAGTTTTTTTAAACATGCAGCATAATAAACCACTTGACACATGACATGTTACAATAATATTAAATATTTCATATTTGTCCTCTACCCCTTCTGTGATTAACATCTTTCTTTCTTTAACGTTTTCGTTAGTAACTACTAACACATATACTTGTGCTTGAAAAAATGTGTACAATTTTCTAAATGTTAAAAGAAAACAAAATGTTCTAAATCATTATAATTCAATTTCAAATGAACATATGATAAGTTGATAATTATGAAACCCAAAAAAAAACATACATTTGTTCCAGCAATGAAAAACAATTTATGCACTCTCTTACATAGTTTATAAAGTATAACACAACACACAATTCCAAGGCAATGGTATACAAATAACTAACACTTCAATCAACGAGCGTCATGTTGGTAAGAACTTATCTAATCTTTATTCTTCACATTTTTAACCACTTTGTAGACGGAACTTGTCATAAACTCACCCATCCTGGTGGAAACAAGCTTCTTTTTTGCAGGGATAATAGTTGCAGGTTTCGTCTTTGTCATATCTCCTCCCTTCGTGTTGTTCTTCTGGTAGCTAACTTGTTGAGCTTTGTCTGCCATTGAATTTATCTTTGTTTGCAAAGCTTTCCAAAATCTGGGTAGACTATTGTTGTGTATTAAACCAAATATACTTTTAACATTTCACAAAGGATGATATGTTAGATTATATACAAGTGGAGTTCTCCACATCTCATCAAATGATGTGTGCGAGTCCAGCAATGTCCTCGAACTTCCACCTATTTTTCATTGTTATTGTTGGGTAACTTACATAGTTTGTGATGGCTTGGCGAACAAATATCCTAGAACATAATCTTAAATTTCATGGTTGTAGTAGGCATAATTTCAATGTGTGTGTGGATGGGAATAACTTGTATGGTGTGGGCAAATATGGGTTACATTAGAGGCTACATGCATGCTCTTCTAATTAGTTCTAGTGTGATTTTTTCCTTTTCATTTCTATGTAAATATATTTCAATAGATTTTTTAAGGGTTGGTAAAATTTAATTCCCCTTATCCTTAATTAGTTTTCTCTATAACAATTGCAATAGCCAAACAAAGTGCATACTACGTATTGGATTCAAACGTGAATCTTTTTTTTGTTTTTTTTAACATTTAAATATTAAACAAGTACCGGTGGTTCAATCGGTGCTTCAACCCACCTTCAATCCTAGGTCAGTAGTTTATTTTCTTGATATATTTTGGATTTTTTGATTTCCTCGTATCTATTGTTGCCAGTTTAGAAGAGTTTATTATTTTGTTTTGTTTTTTTGTCAATTTTGTGACCTAATTCCTGCATGTAATGTTTCCCTTCCTCACATCCTTAGTTTTGTCTATGTAACATGTTTAGTTTCTTATGCAAAAAAATTGATCAATTTTAGCCTTTCTAAACATTATATTTTGTTAGATACAATATATCAGATAAAATGTCTAAATGAAATATTGGTGTATGTATGAACTCAAGCGATATCTTGTTAGTTGGATCTCTTTCTTCGTGATGATCTTATGTAGAATGTTGCATATAGTTTGTCCTCAGATATATATACTTTTATATTGTTTTCTGTAGTAGTTTGAAAACAAATGTATCTTGTTTTAATTGCTTTAATCACTAGTTTATCTTACAGTTTGTCAAATTTCTATTTAGCTCCAAATGAGAAGGAATTATGATTTGTCCTCTAGTCATGAAATTGATGCATTAGAACTTGCAATTGACAAAGGATGGTGTAAAAGCAATTTAAGTTTTTGCAATTGACAAATGATGGTGTAAAAGCAATTTAAGTTTTACCTGTTATGGTTATTTAAGTAGGTAAATAACTTCTGGGCTTATGATAACTAAACTTAAAAAAATATATATTATCAATATGTTTAGAATAGTGTTTTAGTTTAAAATATTAATGGGTATGCTTATAAATCAAACTGCTTAAAGTGATGAGTTAACTTATTGTTATGTTTACAAACAAAACTTTAAAAAAACATAGGGTAATATATTATCAGCGTGTTTAGAATAATGTTTTAGTTTAATATATTAATGGGTATGCTTATAAACCAAACTGACTAAAGTAATGAGTTAATTTATCGGAGTGTTTGTATTTTGTATCATTTACATGCATATTATAAGATTCATTAGCCCCTAAAATAGTTGCATTAGATCTAATGCAACTTTTTCTAATGTAGCCTCCAATAAAAGGTTGCATTAGGCCTAATGCAACTTTTTCAAGGCTTAATGCAACATTTTTAGGGGTTACCCTAGCTTCATTTTCTTGTAATGGTCTTCGAAAATTTGTCTGGTGTGTGCCTAAAAATTACTAACTAAACTAGTAAAAAAATAGGTTGTAAGATTTTGTCTCTGAATTTTTTAAAAATAGGTTATTACTATTGTTGCATGATTTACGGATTTCATCATCATCTTCATCTTCTTCCCCCTTCGGTAATTAAGCTCCCTCCTTCTCTACGTTTTAGTCTTTAATTCTTTATATACTTAAGCTATAATGAGTAATTATTTTTATTGTTAATTAAATATAATAAATTGTTTTAAACCATATAAATTAAAGCTCATATGAATATATAGTAACGATGAAATGCCGAAAACATACTTTTGCTACAGAAAAGAAAATATACACTATATTGGACATATATTACCGACAGGGGTTTGTTGATGGGTTCAGATAACTAAGTCGATGGGTTTAGATAACTAAGTCTTTGCTAGAAGATAAAAACACAATTTTTCAATGTTAAAAGAAAATAAATTGTCTTAAATCATAAGAATTTAATTTCATATATATAAACATGTCATAACTAAAAACATTAGAAACATCTTTTTGCTACAGAAATGGAATACGATTATTAAACTCTCACATAGTTTATAAGCTACAACACAATAGATTATAGATACACATATAACTAGCACTTTTAATCAATAGGATGTTCCTTAGGATTTAACTTTTTTATCCTTCACACTTTTAACCATTTGGTGATAGAACCTGCCACAGACTCACCCATCCTTGTGGATACATGCTTCTTTTTGGCAGGCATAACGGTTTCAGCTTTTGCCTTCGACATCCCTCCTCCCTTGGGGTTTTTCGCAGGGGCGGACCTAAGTGTTAGCGTGGGTGGGCGGGCGCACCCCTTGAATAAAAAAAATTTAGTGTATTTTTAGGCAAAAAATCCGACCGCACCCCTTGAAAATATGCTTGAACCACTCATCCGCACCCCCATCAAATAATTCCTGGGTCCGCCACTGGTTTTTCGGATAGTTATCTTGTGGCTTGTTGCCTTCCATTTACTATTTTCTTTCGCAAAGCTTTTTCTCAATCACCACTGATCATTGCTTTGTATCAAACCAAATAATCTTTGCAATTCATAAAGAGTAATATATTTATATATAAGTAAAGTTCCCACATCTCCACAGATGATATGTGCAATTCCACCAACGTCTTCGAACTTACACATATTTATCATTGGTGTTGTTGGGTAATTTACATAGTTTGTGTTTTTCTAAGTATTTGATTTTTCAAGTTTCAAATATCTATGAGTGTTTTGGAGAACGCTAAAGTAGTATCCTGGAACTTTATCTTAAATTTCATGGTTGTTGCAGGCAAAATTTCAAAGTGTGTGAACGGGCGTTGCTTAGTAAGAGTTATCCTTAGGGTGCAAACGAGCCGAGCCGAGCTCGAGCTCGTTTAACATATGAAAGCTCGAGCTCGAGCTCGATTCGAGTTTTATTTCTAAAACTCGAGCTCTGCTCGAAGGTAATTTTTCAAGCTCGAGCTAGGCTTGGTCTCGACTGATTTAGTATTTATTAATTAATATATATTATTTATAATTATTATTATAAATATAATTAGGTATTTTTTATACTTATATAAATGGTAATTATTATTATATAAATATATGTATAATATATTAATAAAAAAATATATAAACAGAATGCTCAATTAGGCTCGCGAGCCGGCTCGATCTCGATAAGCGAAGCTCGGGCTCGTTTACTAAACGAGTTTTTTTTCGAGCCGGACTCGAGTAGCTCGCGAGTAGCTCAGCTCATTTGCACCCCTATCCGTAATATAATGGCAATCACCCAATTAAGGTGTCATTAGAGCATTCTCATCCAATCCATCAAATTGTACATACATTCCACTAAAAAACAACTCTTATATCAATATATTTCCACTAAAAACAAATATTTTTTCTCTCTCATTTTCAATTAAATAATATTATCATCACATTTTTCTCTTTCCTTCACTCATATACTGGGTGAACAGTGTCCCCCCAAATATACAGATGAACAGTAATATTTTCTCTCTCCTCCACTCACAACCACTTTTTTTACCCTTTACAATATAAAAACTCACCCTCACAAGTTTTGATGGATTAGATGAGAATACTCTTAGCAGCTACATGGTCGTAGGTCTTGTCTAAATAGTTCCCGTTAACTTTTTTTCATTTCGATGTAAATATAATGTGATAGGTACAATTGATAATTCTACTGCCAAATGAGTACACTAGTACATGTTGGGTCCAAACATTTAACCACGTGAATATTTAATAGGTACATGATTTTGGATGCTTTTTCTTATAATGCAAGACTCGAAAAATACACATTAATTGTTCTTCGAAAGTGTGCCTCAAAATCATTAACTAAAACTAGTGATAGATTAATCATTGTAAGATTTTTTTTTTTTTTAATTTTATACTACCTACAGCTTTATTAACACTTGACACATGACACGTTATAGTATTATTTTAGCATGATATAAGGATTTCATCGTTGTCCTCTTCCCTCTTCTATGATTAACATCTTACTTTCTTTACGTTTTAGTTCTTAACTACTAACACAAATGCCATTCCCAAAAAAATGAAAAATAAACAATCTACTAACACAAATACATTGGAAAAATGAGTGTAGTTTTTATTTTTAAATATTAATTAAAAGAACATAATTAAAACCTATATAAATAAGCAACTACTTTAGGCTTTGATGGGTTGTACATTTGGCTTGGGGTGTTTTTAAAAAAAAAAAAACTGGTTCTGATTCATATATATTGTTACCCCTATCTCTCTCTCACCAGCCTCTCCATATCCCATCTAAAGACTATCTTCAATGCGCTGAAGTTTGGTCGCCCGAGCCACGTCAGAGCCGCCTGAAATTATGTGCGGCGTTGGAGTCGGCCGCCCGATAATGTCCAAAGGTGAGGCGTCCAAACTTAAGGGCTCTGGTTATCTCGGTTCTTGTGCTATTTCTTCTTTTTTTTTTTGATTTTTTTTTCTAAGTAGCAATCAAAGCAAGGAACAATTTGCACACTCAGAATGCATAAATCGAGCACACGTCAAAATAATCAGAAACAAACAAAAACTTTTAGTTAAAACAGAGCCTCGATCTTTGATCAAATTACATCAGAAAGGAACAGGTTTTTTTCATAAAAATGTAACCCCAGGAGAAATTACAGAAATAAGAAACACAAAATTGAAAGTAACCATAATCAAGAACATACCAGACAAAACCAATGAGAGATTGTAGAAGAAAGATCTAATATTGACAAGAACCAAAGATTTTGAAACAGGTTTCCAAGAACACAAAGATTATGGTTAGAATCATGAAAAAAAAAATAGACTTTACAATAATAACCTCTATACTTGGGGTTTCTGCTTCTTGAAGCAAATTGATACTCTTGTGAAAAGGGTTAAGATGATAAATGGAGATTGAACGGCATGGGGGAGAGAAACAAATATGAAAGCGTGTGTTTCTGGATGTAAATGACATGAGTGATGTTGAAAAAGGTTGCTAAATTAAATATATTACTTTTCTACTCATATTAATTATTTAAACATATTTTAATGATTTAAGTAATAAAATTTAAAGGAAAAATAAGTGATGATATGGAAAATGTAAGGATATGTAAATAGGTTTGTATGGTTGGAGGTGAGATTGGGGTTTTAAGGATTTTTAAGGATTTGTAAGGATTTATAAGGATATGATACGGCAACTGACTGGGCAGCTAAGGGCGCCTAAGGGCTCCTTTACCATTGGAGATAGTCTAAGCATTCTCTCCATCTTCCCATCAGAGCACTCTCCGAATCACTTATTTGGCTTCTAATTCTTGACGTTCGGTTAAATGACGGTGGCGGCAATGTATTTTGGGCAGGAAAAACAGCAGTAGCTTGAAGATCGACGTTGGCGGTTAGGGTTTCATATTTTACTTTAGTTTTGTTGTTTTAATTGCTAAATCTTTGTTCGTTCGTTGATATTACAGAATATGTATATGATGGTTGTTATATACAAGCTAAAACCATCTATAAACGTTTGTTTTTTGGGTCCACAGCCGGCGGGAGAAGGGGTCATGGCCAGAGGCTGGGAAAGGAGACCACAACGCTGTAAGTTTGTAAGAATTCAATTTCTAAATCTTGATTCTAAACAATTGTTGGTCATATGAATGTAGCATAAAGGCCATATTAAACAATGATGATTCAAAGTAGTTGTATTTTTTATACTCATCTGTGACTGCAAGTCACTGATTGAGCTATGTGAGTGTGTGTGTGGATGCTTAGTTTTTCAACCTTTGTTACTGATTTACTTATTACCTTCTGAAGCTTAGTTTTATTTAAAGTTTGGGTTTAGTGAAACAAACATTGTTTTGTTAATTAAGTTTCAAAGTTTGTGATGTGGTTGTCGGGTGAGTTTGGATACTAATTCTTTTTATACATATGTAAGAACCCCGCCGCATTGCGGCGGGTACTAATCCTAGTTTGTCTTAAATCATAATTCAATTTCAAATGAACATACCATACCAATGAATCGTTGAATACATACTTTTGTTACATAAACTTAAAACAGTTTATATACTATTACATAGTTTATAAGCTACTACACAACACACAATTCCAAAGCAACACTCTGCAAACAACTAGCACATCAATCAAGATGAACTTTGTTACTAAGTATTTATCTTAATTTTATTATTCAAATTATTAGCCACTTTGATAAGAGAACATGCCATAAATTCACCCATTCTCGTGGAAACATGCTTCTATTTTTTGGGGGATAACGATTGCAGGTTTCGCCTTTGCTGTCCCTCCTCCCTTCGTGTTTTCTTGATAGCTATCTTGTTGCACCTTTTTTGCCGTTGATTTTTTCTTCTTTCAAGCTTTTCCTAATCGTCATAGACTATTGTTGTGTGTCAAACTAAATAACCTTAGCAATTCACAAAATATGATATGTTAGCTTATTTACTAGTAGGGTTCCCCACATCTCTGAGAATGATGTGTGCGAGTCCACCAATGTCCTAAAACTTACACATACTTTTGTTTGTTGTTGCTACTAATTTACATTATTTGTGGTGGAGTATCTGATTTTTCTGTTTACAAATGTCATGAAGTGTTGTGTGTGAACATTTTGTGTCAATATCCTAGAAGTTAATCTTAAATTTCCTGGTTGTTGTAGGCTTAATTTTAATTTGTGTGGATGGGTACGTTTAGTGTCATGTGTCAATATCCTAGAAGTTAATCTTAAATTCCGTAAGTTGCTGTAGGCTCAATTTTAAAAAGTGTGGATGGGTACACTTAGTGTCGGATGGCAATCAAGTGGTCTTTTGTAAGATATTTGTGCATGGTGCGGGCTATTTTTAAAATTTTAATGCATGTGGTGGGTAAAAATTAAAAAAAATATCTTTATGATTGTAGGGCCCGCTTAGATTAAAACAAAAACATAAGGGCTAATCACGAGAATAGCCATTGAATGGTCAACATTTCAAAAATGGCCAACTAAACAGCTCCACGAGTCTTTTCAAGAATTCTGACACGGCTTAAAAGAGCTCTCCTCAACAACCACTCAGCTTTTGACACGTGATGACAACCTTTCTCTCTCCTCTTTTTCTTGTGTCATAAATGCAAAGAACAGTCTGTCATCTCTCTTCTCTTTCTCTCTCTCTCCTATTTGAATAGACCCCTCCCACTCTCTCTTCTTCAACCTTCTCCACCGTTCCATCCATATCCACACACAACATGAGCTGCCTTGAAAGTGAATTTTGGAATTAGCATCAAATCTATACCTGTTAGATCCTTTTTTTTTTTGTCATCAGACTATGACATCTTCACACCCGTCACACTTCCACTTCCATTAAAAAATAGTCCGTCGTCCCACCACCGGAATCATGCCGGAGAAGGCATCTCCGTCACCACCATAAATGCATAGTTCCCGGTCACTGATTATTATTCCACATTAAAACGAAATGCTAAGTTGCTAACATCTCCAAACAAAAAGATAAAATTTATAAATAGAACAAAAAAACAATTAACTAAGAGTAAGTAAGATAACTCCATGATGCTGTGATAAAATATGTACAATTAAATAACAACTTATTTTCCCCTCAGAGCCACTTTCTCCGTCGTGTCACCACCGGTTTCCACTCTCTCCGGGTGAAAAAAGTGTGACGGGTGTGACAGTGGCGGAACCAGAACGTTAGCTCAGGGGTGTCCCAAATTTTTTTTTCACCGTGCAATCATACAATATTAAAAAAACGACAATAAATAAATAAAGTAAAACAAATAACTAATAGATTTGTCATTTTCTTTTTTATAGCTTGAAATCATTTTTCTAAAATGGACGTTTTTTTCTAAAATGGGCGTAGATAATAAATAAATTAATAAATATTATTGTAACTGAAAGTAATAAATAAAATAAAAATCTCCTAAAGAATAGTTGTCTACATACATCAAGAAAGCTTTCTTTAAAATATATATATATATATATATATATATATATATATATATATATATAAAAGAATGAATAATAGTGAGCCACGTAGGTTGGTTTCCAACTTTCAAGAAAGAAAAAACAAATCTAAGTAATAAATAATTATTTTTTTGGGTTTAAGAAAAAGAGTTCATCTTCCTCAACCTTCCTTTCTGCAACAACCTGTAAAAATGGTGAATGTGTAATTTATCAAAAACCAAAATCATCTTCTTCTTCCCCACTACGGGTGGTCTTAGGGGTGTCCTCGTAGTTGTTTATGGGTATCCTTTGTATAAAAATAAAAAAAATAAATAAATTTACACTACCGGTTCAAAGTTGAGCCCTGTCCCGTGACCGGGCTGGTTGAATGCTAGGTCTGCCCCTGAGGTGTGAAGGATGTCACAGTCTGATTATGTTTATTTACGGTGGTGGTTGTGGTGGGTGGAGGGTGGTGGTGCACGGTTGTAACACCTCGTAAATTTATAACCAATAATATATCAACACGTGTCATGAGCTTTAAACATGTAAAAGATTACTTTAGAGGGACTAAAGTTGACAAACAGAGAAAGTATGTGAGTAAAAGGGTTCAAAGTGTCAACAATGAATAAATATATCTTGCAATAACCCTACATGATGTTTATACCCTTAAACGAATGAATCATGGATCATACGAAGCTAATTGTGGAAGAAAGTGAGAGATTACAAACTACTGGGGTTAAATGTGTCAACATGTTTAAAGTACACCTCTGAGTGACCTTTTAGCAAACCCGGAGCTTTGTAACGATAAATTATACTCACTAGAATATGTGATAAAAATTTCACCAAGTTTCGTTATCATATGAGAAAGTTATGACAATATTCGTATACGAGGGGTTAAAAGCGTCAACGTTGAAATTTAAGGCTTTTCGGGTGATCACAAAGTTAACCAAGGACTTAACAATGTTTGGTTATGTCATGGAGCCCTTAAAAGTAAAGTTAGAGGGCCAAAAATGCAAGAAATAAACTCAAAACCACGTTTGGAAGGACCAGGGACCTAAAATGCAATTAATGAAACATTTTTAACTTGTTCCCGGGGCTCATATCGGCCACGTAAGGTATGTATGAATCCTTACGCGGGCCGCCTGGGACTACCAGCGACAGATTTCACCAGCAGGTGCCAGTTTCAGGGCTGTAACCGACTTAAAACCTTGTTTTCTTATACCAGGGGCTCCCCCACTGGTATTTCATGCAATAGGGACAGTTGGGACCATCTTGTAACACTTATAGACCTATTTGTCATGATCTAATGGCACCAAAATCACTATATAAGGAGCTTCAATGTTGCAACATTGTGCCACTCACTTGCAAACTCTCACAAGCTTATTTCTGGAGCTCTCTGGTCAGCAACCAAGTTTTCTTAGGCATCCTAGTCGTGTTTAGGACCCTTGTAAGTATCCTTAATCTTCCTTAATTCAGTTTAGCTTAGTTATTTAGCTTAAAGTCAAACCGTCGTAATTAGAGTTTGACTTCGTTATTATTTAAAATTTGTCCAGTCAAATTTCAAATTGAACGTACCTATGAGTTGGTAATTATGTGGGCAATAAACCCTTAAAAGGGTACCCTCTGATTCCCACTCTAACTAGGTCAATTGTCGGGTCAAAGTAAATCTTAAAAAGTCAACAGAAAGCTTATTTTCAAATTAACACATAATTAGCAATGTAGAACCCATGCAACCTGTTTTATCACTAATATAACTTGGTAATTAATCTAAGAACATGTCTAAACATGTTCAACCCGATAATTTTCAGTTTAGGCTTGGTTCGGAACCGAACGTCGCATAATTTGACTTCTGCTTTGACTTTCAGTTCTGACCCGTTTAAGCATGTTTTAGAATTGCCTTAGAGCTTTATTTGGACCAGGTTTCATGTTAGTATAACCCTCTGTGATTATACAACTTGGTTCATTAGTTATCCGATTCATATGCATGTTTCCGTTAAATGCTTAAATGTTGACTATTATGCCCATATGACCTTAAAACGTGATTTTTGAAAATGTAAAAGAATAGAAACCTTAGTTACTGATTTATAAAGTTGTCCCTAAAATTTGACATCAGTTTGAGGTCTAGATTAGGAGTTATGCTCATTAGCGTAATTAGAAAGCTTTTTATTAAACAAATGGCGTAATTAGCATATAGCCTATCTAAACACAATTTTTAATACCAAAATTTTTACCCACTGATGTAATATAATATTTTGGGATTTTTGAAGATTTTTATTTAATTTTAGGCTGAGCATAACATAGGGTTCTAAACTTGATTCGGTAATTGCCGGTTTTGCCCTTTTGGCCTATAAAATGAGTTTTACAAATCTTTTTGATACCAAACCTTTTTCTACTGATCTAATATGATAAATAAAATATTTTGAGCCTTCTGGAATAATAAAAATATCAGCTTTTCTTATAAAACCCGGAAATCGCCTAAAATCGCCTTTTTAAGCGTTTTTAACGCATAGTATGTATTAAAACTATTTTAAACATATAAGGTTTCATGCCTACTGATATTTTCAGTAAATTTTTATATTTTAACAGTAAGCAAAAGTTTTAAACTCAGATTTCGAGTTTTGACCTTTTAAGCCTATGTGAAATTACCAAAATACCCCTAAGGTGCATAGTTTGGTTATAAATGATAAATTTCACATATATGTAATACCCTACTGTTATAACTTATTAAATTAAGTATTTTTACTGATTATATCAAACCTGTAACTCAGATTATTATTTAAACTCTTTTATAACCTTTAAAATGACCAAAATGCCCCTACAGGGCATAGTTTGAGTTTAAATTCGTTTTGGGCATAATAGAAGACATCTTACTGATGTCACAACATATTTAAGGCATATTAACTAGGGAAACCTGTATATGGATCTTATGGTTACCCGTTACGCACCTTTTGCATTCGGTTCGGTTTATATAACTAGTTTGCATAAATTAGCCGAAACGGGTCAAACCTTATCATTTTTGTCTCAAAATCCAGAATGTGTTTAGTTTACCCATATTACACAAGTATCCAAACTTGTCGGGTCTAAAACACATTCTATTCCGGTCTTCGCTTAATCGTGCGTTTGAACCGTATCTTCTACTAAAACTAACCGGTCTAAGTTTAGGCTTAATTATAGACCCGTTAGGAATCTAATAGGTTATTAAAAACCTTTGTTCCAGAATAGGAGACCCGGTAAAAGCTATGTGCGCTTGCCGTTTGTGATTATTACTTGCAAAGGTAAATACTTTTAACTTATTTTCCCTATACGAGCTTGGGGTACGGTATATAAAATACCGCTTGGTCGGGCATTGAATTTTTAATTGTATGAAGGTTAATTTATTGAAATGTCCCGTTTAAATTGTTTTGTTTGCTTAAAGCCTTTGGGGGGTTAATGACCATGTCCCGGATATGCTTGGCATCATTTTAAGAAATGGCCACGACCTAAGCACGCGGGTGTAGGCGTACACCCGTTAGTGTATATATAAATAATAAGGTATAACCGCCGGTTTCGGGAATAACCCGCCGCGGGACTATATCATGTGGTGTGTCTATTAAGCTCTAACCCGGTGTCAACCCGGGCTACTGAACGCATAAGGAACATGTAATTCTTTTACAAGTTTATATATAAAAAATTATCACAAGTTATAAAATGTTTTGTGCCTTGTGCATTTAAATCAATTTTCTAAAACCGTTTCAAAATGAGTCAGTTAATTGTATTTACCAGTGTAAACTGACGTATTTTCCCAAAAAGGTTAAGTGCAGGTACTACTCGAAATAGGTTGGCCTCTCCTTAGCATCAATAAGAGTCTCGCAAGCTTGGATACATTTTAAGTCTGATGAACTATGTTTTCTTTTTATTTGATCCGCCTGTGGATCTGTTTCAACTATTTTGTGATACTTAATATTACAATTTATTCGGTTGAAATAAATCTATCTTTTGCTTCCGCTGTGCATTTAAAATTGGGTTGTTTGATTATGATGATATCAACTACGTCACGATACCCCCACCGGGCCCACCGGTAATACGTGGAAATATCGGGGTGTGACATCGGTGAGGGTGGTGGTTGGTTGCAGGGTGGTGGTGCTCGGTGAAGAAGAAGAAGATATGTATATATGTATATATATATACATCGAATGAAGATATTATTATATAAAGGTGTACCTGGATCAGGTTTGGATTCAGGAACTTGATCAGGGGAGTGGACATTGGCGGTTTTAGACTGAAAACAACCCATGGAGATGAGATTATTACACAAATTTGCAGGAGAGTGTGATGAATGAAACCCTAGAAAATGTAGGGGGTGATGATGATGGAAGTAGATACAGGTGGAGAGAGAGGAGGACTGAATGAATAGAGGTGCACGTGATGAAAGTGGGGTGATGATGATGGAAGTAAATACAGGTGGAGAGAGAGGAAGACTGAATGAATAGAGGTGCACGTGATGAAAGTGGGTCCTAATGGGGCATCAATGTGCAGAAAAAATGCAGTTGCACACGTGGCAAAAGGTAATTAGTTATGAGGAAAGCTCTTTTTGAGTCGCGTGGGAATTCATGAAAGCCCATTTTATGGGGTGTCAACTGGTTATTTTGGAAAATTTGACAAAATCTTGGCTATTCTCGTGATTAGCCCAAAACATAATAACGTAAAACTTTACTTGTGGGCCCATATACTACACTACATTTCATCATTTTCTGGTCCTACTATTTATACTAATTTTTTTTTTAATGTGACATATATATTTGGGTTTTCCTTTTATAACTTCCAATATATAATGTTTTATTAAAAAACGAATATGGTTTTGCGATATGCTTACTTTTAACGACGTTTTGATATAAATTTTATTAAAAACGGAGTCGTATCAAATTTAACATAAATAAGTCGTTATAAAATTTATATTTCGTCTTTTATAAAATTTACATCAAAACATAGATAAAAATAAGTAAATCGCAAAACCATATTCGTTTTTTTTAAACTTTATATATCGGAATTTATAAAAGAAAAACACCAATATATACTTATTAGTGTCACATCACTTGGTGCTAATAGTAAAAAGTTTGGTGTAAATAAAATCACTCATTTTTTATTTTATTTTTTAAGCTTATCACCTTAACTTTTATCATTGACAATTACACCCCTCAACTTTTATCATTATACGCCCCCTCAACTTTTTAAAAACTTTGTAAAATCTCACTTGACCCCTCTCGGGTTTTTTGTGCTTAAATTATGTACGGATCGGTATAAATTCAAATTGATTTACGTTTACATGTAAAAAAATTAATGAGTCACATCAGATATAATACGTTTTCGTGCTTATTTTTATAGAAGCATTCAATGGGTGTACGTTTTGATGTAAGTTTGATTTGGAAATGAATCTGATCAAATATAATACGTTTTCATTGTATAGTACAAATTCGAGTTACTTTATGTTTCAGGAGTCATTTCAAATATAGTACGTTCTGGTGCTTATTTTAATTGACGTTTTCAGTTAGTCTACGTCCGTTTATATATGTGTTGGTATAAATTCAAGTTGGTTTACCTATCGAGGTAATGACATTTTGACCCCTTGAGCTTTACGTGCTTATTTCTAAGTACTTATTGGTATAAATTCAATTTGTTTTATGTTTCGTTGTTGATGAGGATAGATCCTTGGTCGGACCGAATGTCTAGCGAACACAAAACCGAACCGAAAGCTTAAAGGAACGGTCGCATCTAGTTCCATAGACGGAGCGATCCAACTCCCTGATCCGACATAACTAACTAGGGGCCCACAGCTTTAACCGCCATGACAATGACTGGTCCGACCCTAACTAACTCGCCACGTCAGCATTCCCCAAAAGTATAAATACCCCGCCAAGACTCCACACCAAGGGTAATGACTACTTTCTCTTTCTTAACTCTCCTCTCTCTCTCTTCCTGACCTATTCTCTCCTCACAAATACTTATTCTCACGTCCGAGCTTGGTCACAGAGAGGCCCCCCTCCCTATGACGAGGTTAACGGTGTGTTTCTTCCTTGTGATCTTGCAGGTTCTTGCCAGGTCATCTGAAGTTTTGCTCAGACCAGGTCGGAACAACTGGTTTAGAGTCTTCAGTGGCGTCATCCCCTCGAATTCACGCAATTCACTTTGTTAATTCTGTTAACTCGAAATTATAGAATCCACAACAGCTGCCTCCACAAACACTTTCCCGTCTTACAACGACATTTGGGAAGGAAATGTGGCACCCATAACAACTGTTCCTACAGCAGTTGCCACTGCAGCGGTCCTAGCAGGATCGGCGACAATACCTCCACCTACAAGTTCTTTAATCGCGAGCTCTATCACCACACTCTCAGTTACTGCTCCAGTCGCCACGCCGTTGCCTAGTTTCGACAACGCTTTCCTCCTGCGGAATGCTGACTTACTGCGGCAACTACAGCAGCAGCAGCAGCGAGAAGAAATGTTGCAGAGTCTTCGCACGAACTTGTTCAACAGCGCTTATCCAAGGGCTAATCCCGTCTCCTTCGGAGCTTTCACCTCTAGATCTATGGTAAGTTCTATAATCTCCACTCCCATAACATGTGTTTCATAAGTTTCCTCACTTACGAGTGCTCCAATAAATAACGGTCTTTACGGCCTATTTCGCCAGGGATCTATGGGTTTAAACCCTCAAGATCAAGAGTTAATCATGCCATACCATCCTACGTCTATGACTTCTCAATCGAAGTTCATGTTAAGGATCGTTAATGCGCCACTCCCGGCAAAATTGAAGATGCCCCCGACGCTAAAATTTTACGATGGTACGTCCGACCCGGACGATCACATGTTCGCTTTCGCCGGAGCGGCTAAGGTCGAACAATGGCCAATGCCGGCATGGTGTCACATGTTTTCTCAGACTCTCACCGGGTTGGCAAGGGTGTGGTTCGATGGATTGCCAGAAGGATCGATCGATCACTTTGAAGATATTCGGCGTATATTTTTGCAAAATTTCTGTCAGCAGCGACGTTGCAAGAAAGACATTACTGAGGTTCACCACATAAAACGCCGCGATGGAGAGTCCGTAGAAGATTTCATCGATCGTTTCAATCGAGAGAGCATGCAGATAAGCGGGGCAGTTGATCAGCTCCGTGTTTCCGGATTTTGTCATTGAGTTCGAAACAATCAGCTCGTAGAAAAGCTCCACGAAGATCTCCCAAAAACCATGGAGATACTTATGGAACGAGCCCGAGCCTTTGTCCGAGGAAAGAGCGCCTGCGGTCAACCGAATGAAACAGCAGAAAGGAATGCCAAGGCTCGAACCGCATCATGGAGACGGAACGCGTCACCACCAAAAGATAGAAGCAGCAATTGGAGCAGAAGTCGTGGCCCGTATCAAAAGTCTGATCGAAACAACTTCTGAACTGGTAACATACGTTTCAATACTTTCTCCGAACTAACTAAGTCGCTGAGCGAGATCCTTAGTACGGAGACTACCTGTTTTCCCACACCATCGAAGCAGCGGCCTACATCAGATAAGCACTCCAAAAAGTACTGTGAGTACCACCGAGACAAAGGGCATACGACCGACGAATGTTGGGCACTAAAACAAGATATCAAGAAGGCCGTACAATCTAAAAAACTCTCCCATCTCGTAAAAGAAGTAAAGGATGGGAAGAAATCCGCAGCAATGATTGACAATCCGAATACCGAGTCTTGGATCAATATGATTCTATCTACCGAACCAAGGGGGATAAAGCGGTCGAACCAGCACATGGCAGCCTGGATGCAACAACCAACATACTTTCCTCCGATCGATCCGGAAGATGCTCGAGACGGACCGATCACAATATCGGCCGTATTTGCAGGACATTTGGTCCGACGAATTTACGTAGACGGAGGAAGCGCCTTTGAGATAATGTACCTGCAATGCTTTCAGCAGCTGAACCCCCAAACAAGAAAGAGATTAATCGAGGTGTCTACCCCTCTAATAAGTTTTTCGGGAGAGGTGGTTCATCCAATAGGGCAAACTACCCATCCGACCACGTTCAAAGATAATGACAAAAGCAGAACTGTTCAACTAACCTTTCTGGTTGTTGGTACTCATTCGTCGCTTAACGTAATACTCGGGCGACCCGGGTTACGAGCTCTTGGAGCAATCAGCTCAACAATACACGGTGCCATAAAATTCCCCACCGAAGCTGGGATCGCCACTATCCTTTCGGAATCAAATTCATTCGTTGCAGAGGTAAGACACGCAGCAGAAACAAGCTCCAAAAAATCCGAAGTACCTACAGAGCTTTGGGTGATTAACCCAGAATTCCCGGAACAGCAAGTGGCTATCGGTGCTGAGCTCCCAAAACGAACAAAGAAGCTCCTATGGGAATTGTTGAGTAACTCAATTGATGTTTTAGCATGGAAGCATTCCGATATGCAAGGGGTTCTTAGCTCCATGGCACAGCACCATCTGAACGTAAAAGAATCAATCAAACCAATAGCGCAAAGGACAAGGCACATGGCACCGGATCGAGCCAAGGCAATTGCCAAAGACGTAAAGAGTCTCCTAGATGCCGGGATCATTCGAGAAGTCCGGTATCAAACCTGGGTGTCGAACCTAGTTATGGTACGAAAGAAGGAAAACTCATGGAGAATGTGTATCGATTTCACCGATTTGAATGATGCGTGCCCGAAATATTGTTTTCCATTACCGGAGATCGATGAAAAAATTGACTCCGTCGCCACGTTCAGGCTGAAATGTTTCTTAGACGCTTACAAGGAGTATCATCAGATACAAATGGCGGTCGAAGATGAGGACAAGACAGCCTTTGTTACTAATGAAGGAGTTTACTGCTTTACCAAGATGCCTTTCGGCTTGAAAAACGCCGGTGCTACGTACCAGCGTTTAATGAACAAAGCTTTCAAAGACCAGATCGAGCGAAATTTAGAAGTATATGTCGATGATATCGTAATCAAGAGTCACGACGAAGCGGTCATGCTGAAAGACATACTCGAAACATTCACCCGACTCTGAAGCTTCAATATGAAATTAAACCCTAAAAAGTGTACGTTTGGGGTAGAAGAAGGGAAATTCTTGGGAGTCATGGTCGAATCAAAGGGTTTACGAGCCAACCCTGACAAGATTGATGTTGTTCTCACTATGAAGCCTCCAACGTCAGTTAAAGAAATCCAGTCCTTAAATGGGCGATTGGCCGCTCTCCATCGTTTCTTGTCGAAAGCAGCAGACAGATCTCTCCCATTCATGGACGTACTCAGAAAAAGTTTCAGATCGGAATTTAAATGGACCGAAGAAGCTGCGCGAGCCTTTGAAGATCGTAAAGTCTATCTGGGCACATTAACAACCCTCACCGTTGACATGATGTCGTGGTCATAATCAAATTTAATCCAAATACAACTAATTAGTTAGCGGTAAGTGGGTATCGAACACAGAGAGTTTGTGGAAATTGTGTTATTTGCTAGAGGATCTAACTTTGACTAAATTAATCTAATTGCAAATAAAATAAAGTTCAAGAGTTGATTTGATTGGATTGATTTTAAAACTAAAATTAACTAATTAAATTTCAAGAGAAAAGTTTTGGTTGTAAACAAATGAGAGACAAATGACCATCCTAGATTTCCGGTTTCAATTGACATTCATGTTATTATTCCACTAGAAAGAACTATATAGACAAAGCTCATGTGTGACTACTTGCAGTGATGAAAGGGAACTAAGTACTCAGATTCCTAGAACGTGAGGTTGTTACCCGATGATCAATCAACCCTTACCCAAGCCTAACTATACCCATGATATCTCAATTGCCAACGGCACCAAGAACGTATGGTTTCTAATTAGTTCAATGTAAGAATTAACAAGTTACTAACAAACAATCACACATCATAACAAACAAACCATAAAGATAAAGATTGTTATTCTAGAAATTAGGAAATCAAACATGAAATGTCTCAAGCAAACCTTCAATCCAGGATGATCACAAAGTGTTTAGCCACTCATGGCTCGAATCAACATCATAACAAAAGTGTTATCATTCATCAAGATCAAAGACAATAAACTAGTTATTAAGATAGTGTTCTTCAAGCTCTAGTCTCCAAAAGTTGCTCCCAAATCGTTCCAAGACAAGTGGTAACCGAAATCCCATGATAGGATAGCTTAAAACATCATCAAGTGCCCATTTAATGCATGAGTTACGATTTAAGAACAGTCGGCGCCGTAAGCTACGCCAGAGGGCCGTAGCTTACGGCAAGCAGTAGGTCAACAGGTCAGATCAGTGTCGTAAGCTACGCCATAGGGCCGTAGCTTACGACGAGCAGCATATCCTCTCATTATCATGAGGCGCCGTAGCCTACGGCATAGGGCCATAGGTTACGGTGGCCAATGATCCTTTACGGTGGTGAGAGTCTGATCTACGGCGGAAGTTTGTGCACACATGGGAGCCGTAACCTATGGCAAAGTACCGTAGGTTACGGTGCTGAGTGGGTTCTTTTCCTTGTTTTCTTTGTAACATTCCCCATGCTCCATTTTCCTTCATCCATCGTGCAACTCCCATCCAAACTTCACAAATGTCACTCCTTAGGCACTTTAATACATGCAACATCAAGCATCTAGTGATTACCATGTTCAAGCAATTAACCGTGTATAGTATGGGATTTTAATCATTTTAAGGCTCTTAGGGGTTGTCCTACGGACCACCCGTCACATCCCCACACTTACCCGTTGCTTGTCCCAAGCAACCCATTCAAAAACTATTCACAAACACAAGCAATCAACCATGCAAACCAAGCTAAAGTGTGTCGTCCTTCTACTAACTTTCAATCATACCACAAGACACACCCCTCACAAAAACTCTCGGCGACAAGAAATAATAGCACATGATGCTAAACCACTCAATGCGTATGTGTGTGTGCACGACAATAAGCTTGTATAAAAATCAAGTTTCCTCCTATCAAATATTTAGCATGCTTTTGAATCAAAGGAACTTACGGGTTGTAACAGGGCTAGGTGCAAAGGTAGGAACATAGTGGGAGATATATATATATAAGAGTTAATTGATTTGACCCGGTTTTTATTTCTACTACTAAACAAAGCAAACACCAAATACATACAAAACATCATAAACTTCTCAACTTCTATTACAACTAAACACTCTTTTTGGTATTTTTCATATTTTTCCTTTTTCTTAGAGATAAGCATAAAACATAATATATTCACGAACATCAACACTACATACTAAATTTCCTAAACCGGGTCATCTCAAAAGGTAAAATTTATAGGAAGTAGGCTTGGGTCACAACCAAATGGTCTAAGGCTCAAACGTGGCTTTCTAAGGACCAAACCCCCACCCCTCACAATACCAAGCTCATATATGTAAAGTATGAGGTCCAACCCACACTCTCACACATCTAGACGAGGCTTCCTAAAAATCCCTTATCATTTTCAAAAGCATGCTAACTCTAGGATTTAACAAGAATTCGTACACAAGTTCTATTAACACACGACACACACCGTCACTCAAACAAAGAAATATCTATAACAGTCATATGTGGCTCAAATTCTCACCAAGAATAGACTAGGAATGGGTGTCAGTGTGTCAAGCGGGACAAACTCAAGCTTTCAAATTTTGACAATTTTGCTCGGATTTACAAAAAATTTTAAATTCTCAAAAATTTCCCCCATCCCCACACTTGGGATACATTGTCCCAATGTATGGCTTTGAGGGAAGGATCGCTTTTAACCAACAACATTAGCCTTCGCTAATATTCTCAAATCCCAACTTTCTTTTTGTATATTTTTTATATATTTTTATGAAAATTCAAACACACCACTGCTAACACATCCCAACAAAAACACATCCACATCAAAACACCACCCTACCTCCCAACCATAAACATAACATACGAGATAAACAAATATACACTAATATACAAAGGAGCAAGATACGACCTTGGGAGAATTTTTCATCGCCTTTAATTGCCCCATATTTCTTTAACAATGTCGTGATCAATCGGCAATGGGGTACAATTTTTCTTTCCCCACTATTCCGGCTCAACCAAATGTTGTTCAACACTAGAAATCGGAAAGGAACCTTGGGAGAACCATGCATCATCATATACAAGATCGGCACCTCTTGAAACCGAACCTCCATTTTGTCACCCCGCCTCGGAATAACATTGTGTGTACATAAAACCAACAACAACTTCGCTTCCATTCTCAAGTTCCGTCTATACAACTTCCTATGTGTCCTACCTGGAAGGAAAAGGTAATCCAACATGTTTTGCCATTGAGGGTGCTTGTCAGGCTCATGGTAGAGATCTTTGAGGCTTGGGTAGATATTTTCATTGGATGGTTGGTCATCAAACTTCGCTATTCGACGCAATGAATCATAGGACATCTCAACTTTAACCCCGTTACACCATCCAACAAGCTTCATCTGTTTTGGGGCCTTAAATGGGGGACATTCAAGCAAAGCCATCCACTCTTGAATCTGAGTATCATACATCTTCTTCACCTCGCCATCATAACACTTCAAAGTTTCCCCCCAACCCAATGCCTTAAACTTTGCCGTTATCCCAAACGGCCCAAAATCAGCTTCCTGGATCTCTTTTTCACAAATAAATGCCCAAGCCCTTTGCTTCAACTTGTTCATTTGTTCATGAAACAAGTCATCTCTCCATTCCGCAGGTTGGTCTAATAATGAACCGGATGTCCAATCCGGTTTCGGACCCCTTGGAGGCGCATCCTCCTCCGAATCCGGGTCACCAACCCATGTCAATCTCCTCCTCTTTGGCTGATCCTCTTCCCCTTGAGGTTGGTTAGACGAACTTGCAACCACTTTACCCTTTGTTTTTACCATGCCTACACACATTCATAAACCACACAAAACATTTCAAGTTAGTTCAACTCCAAAATCTTCCTCACACTTGCTTTATGTTATGGGTATCAATGTACAAAAACCGAAAATTCATCCTTTCAAACAAAAATTCGGCATGATGTCTCTATAATTCAGAATTTTTCCAAAATATTTTTACTAGACATCAAATACATTCATACCCAAACATTCAATGGCTCAACAATATCTAATCATCTATCACATACAAGCAAGTGTGTAAGCAAAAACATAATGAAAACTTACAAACCTCAATGTACTTCAAAGAATGACAAGAAATTGCATACCTTAGTGTTGTAGAAGATGAGAATAACAAGCTCTTGAAGTTCACACAAAAACCCATAAAAACCCCAAAATTTTCGGCACCCCTATGCTTAAATCTGACCCAAAAACAAAGGATTCTTCGAGATATAAGTACAAATCTAGAATCCTTGTGAAATTTCACCCAAGATGGACTAAAAAATCACTAGATTTGGACAAGATTTGAGAGAGATATGAAGTTTTGAAGGTGATGAAGAACTAGGGTTCTTAGAGAAGAAGATGGAGAAGAAGAAATTGATTTGTGGATGGGGACCGATGATTAGAATGTGTGGATAGGGAAGAGTTGAGTTTTATTAAATGTATTATTATTATTAATAAGATTTTCGGTTTTTTTATACATGTAACCGTCGACAAAGGTCCCCAAAGTTCACTCGGTACCGTAGCCTACGGCACCTTGCCGTAGGTTACGGTAACATCTGGGCAAAAATCCTCCCCGTAAAACAGTACCTGAGTGCCGTAAGGTTTAAATTTTATCACTTGTTGCCGTAAGCTACGGCCCCCCACCGTAGCTTACGTCAAGTACTGGGCAAAAAGGGGCCGGCCAAAACTTGTATAATTTGCAAAAAAAAAAAAAAATTAGCTTAATAAAATTGTTTAATTTTTATTGTTTTTCTAAATTTTTGAAAACTTGAAAATTAATACCCTACCCCCCGTTAAAAACCCGTGTTGTCCTCAACACTATGTTCGGGAAATTCGTAAAAATTTCCCCACACTTGTTTCGAACAACGGTTTAAACGGAACTTATTCAAACCAAAACAAACTAAACTAAACATGTACAAACACCAAACCTGGGCCTCTTTCAAGTTTCTTCGTCATCCAATGGGCGTAGAATGTAACCCACTTTGTCGAGCTTGAGATTGTTAATGTCGTTACCTTCCAAATACGGTTTGAGTCGATGCCTGTTCACCGTATGTTGTTTATTTGTTTGTTCATCTTCTATGTCAACATCACCAAATCTTCCCACTCTTCGGATAACGTAAGGACCCATCCATTTGCTCTTGAGTTTCCCCGCGAACATTTTTAACCTCGAATTATACAACCACACCTTTTGACCCACTTCGAAAGTCTTTTTCCGTAGCCTCGCATCATGAACTTTCTTCAGTTTGTCTTTGTATGCGGAAGCACATTCGTAAGCTTCATCTCTAATTTCCACAATCTCATTCAACTGTAACTTCCTTGCTCGACCCGCTTCATCATAATCCGCATTAACAGTCTTGATGGCCCAATGCGCTCGATGTGCTAACTCCATTGGTAGATGGCACCCCTTTCCATACACCATCCGATAAGGGGTGGTACCAATTGGAGTTTTGTAGGCCGTTCGATATACCCACAATGCATCGTCAAGTTTACTTGACCAATCTTTCATATTCGTTCTTACCGTCTTCATGAGAATCTCTTTGATTTGATGGTTGGACACTTCAACTTGTCCACTTGTTTGCAGATGGTACGGTGTCGCCACTCGGTGGTTCACATTATATATTTTTAGCAATTTGCCGAAATTGAAGTTCTTGAAATGTGAACCGCCATCACTTATTATCACCCTTGGCACACCGAATCGAGCAAATATGTTGGATTGCACAAACTTACATACAACGGAATGATCATTGGTCCTTGTAGCAATGGTTTCTATCCACTTCGTAACATAGTCGACCGCAACCAATATGTATAAGAACCCATTCGAGTTAGGAAACGGACCCATAAAATCTATCCCCCAAACGTCAAACACCTCAACCACCAAAATTGGTTGTAAAGGCATTTCATCCCGCTTCGATATGCTTCCAACTTTTTGACAATTGATACAATTCCGCGCAAACTCACAAGAATCTTTGAAAATTGTTCCCACTAAAATGCCCTCCACATGCCGACGAATGAGCATGGGTCAAAATCTCTAAAACTTCAGTTTCGGGAACACACCTTCTTATCACTTGATCGGGTCCGATTTTGAACAAATCCGGTTCATCCCAAATATATTGCTTTACTTGACTCAAGAATTGTTGTCGTCTCTTCTTCGTCCAATGATTCGGAATTGCACCCTTGGCCAAATAATTTACGTAGTGGGCATACCAAGGTGCAACAAAAGTAGAAACGGCTAACAATTGCTCATCAGGAAACCGTTCATTAATTTCACTTGGGTCATCAACACCCTCCAATGGAATCCGGGACAAATGATCCGCTACAACATTCTCACACCCCTTTTTTTCCCGAATCTCTAGATCGAACTCTTGCAACAAAAGCACCCAACGAAACAACCGGGGCTTTGCATCCTTCTTTTCCATTAAGTATCGAACCGCACTATGATCCGAATACACTATCACCTTGCTCCCCCAAATGTAAGCTCTAAACTTGTCCAAGGCATACACCACAGCTAATAATTCTTTCTCGGTTGTGGTGTAATTCAGTTGCGCCTCGGACAAAGTTTTACTTGCGTAATAGATTACCACCGGCTTCTTATCAACCCTTTAACCCAAAACCGCTCCAATGGTCGTGTCGCTAGCATCACACATAATTTCGAACGGCTTCGACCAATCCGGTGGTTGCAAGATAGGAGCCTTCACCAACTGTTCCTTCAACACATGAAACGCTTGCAAACATTCGTCAGTAAAATCAAATGGAACATCTTTCAATAATAAGTTACATAAAGGTTTTGTAATTACACTAAAACCTTTAATAAACCTTCTATAGAACCCCGCGTGTCCCAAAAATGATCTCACCCCCTTAACATTCTTTGGTGGGGGTAGAGATGAAATTAACCGAATTTTTGCTTTGTCTACCTCCATTCCCCGGTCCGATATCACGTGCCCCAACACAATACCCTCTTGAACCATAAAATGGCTCTTTTCCCAACTTAGCACCAAGTTTGTCTCAACACACCTTTTTAAAACTTTTTCTAGTTCGTCAAGACAAGAATCGAAACTTGGGCCAAAAATAGAAAAATCATCCATAAACACTTCAAGAGATTCCCCAACCATATTTTAAAATATACTCATCATACATCTTTGGAATGTGGCCGGGGCGTTACATAGTCCAAATGGCATTCGCCGAAAAGTAAATGTACCATATGGACATGTAAACGTGGTTTTGTGTTGGTCGTCCGGGTGAATAGCAATTTGGTTATAACCCGAATACCCATCCAAAAAACAGTAATATTTTTGACCGGAAAGTTTTTCAATTATTTGGTCAATGAAGGGTAACGGGAAATGGTCTTTGGAGGTAGCAGCATTTAATTCTCTATAATCGATGCAAACTCGCCACCCGGTGACCTGGCGGGTGGCAATTTGCTCACCTTGTTCATCTTTGATTACCTGAATGCCCAACTTTTTAGGCACTACCTGAGTCGGACTTGCCCACGCACTGTCTGAAATGGGGTATATGATCCCCGCATCCAACCACTTGATAACTTCTTTCTTGACCACCTCTCTCAGATTCGGATTCAACCTTCTTTGTGTTTCGCGAGTTGGCTTTGCATCCTCACTTGTAATAATTTTATGCATCACAATGGATGGACTAATACCTTTTAAGTCAGCTATCGTCCACCCGATTGCCGCCTTATTAGCCTTCAACACCCGTATCAATTCCTCTTCTTGAGCTTCCGCCAAATTGGAAGCAATGATCACCGGTAAGGTGTCATTCTCCCCGAAAAATACATACTTTAAATGCTTCGGTAGCTCTTTCAATTCCACACTTGGTGGACATTCTAGGGAAGGTTTTGTACCCGAATCGATTCCCACCGGTAAAGTATCCGTTTGGTGGGTCCATGGCGGTCTTCCTTCTTTCACCGCAAGAGCCTCTTGCTCCTTCTCTTCCTTTTCCAACTCACATGCATGCACCTGCAAAGACACATCACAAACACAAGAACCCAAAATCTCTTCCTCGAACTCCTTTGGGTCATATCCATCTATGAAATATGCTAGAAAACACTCATCACCATAAACGTTAGTACCGTTAGTAAAAACATTTAATCTCATTTTTCTATTACCAAATGTCATATCGACCGTACCATATCGACAATCAATAACGGTATGTGCGGTGTTCAAAAATGGCCGACCCAAAATAACATTTTGTTTTTGAATTGGGTCCGCGGATGAGTAATCTAACACAAGAAAATCCACGGGATAATAAAACTCATCAACTTTAACTATCACATCCCGTACAATACCCCGAGGAATTTTATGAGACAAATCGGCTAATAGCACCGTTGTCTCAACCCGTTTCAATGGACCAAAATCGTATTGGTCATATAACCCCCCCGGTAGAATACTTACTCCAGCTCCAAGATCCAATAACGCCCTAGCAGTTTGAAAATTTCCCACTTGAATGTTTATGAGAGGCGTTCCCGGATCTTACCCGCTCCGTCAAGTCAACCAATTTAGGCACTTTTTGTTGCCTCTTTTGAGTACATAATTCTTTTAAAAACTTGGCGTAAGCGGGCACCTGTTTTATTGCTTCAAGTAGAGGAAGATTAATTTTAACCTGTTTGAACACTTCCCACATTTCTTCCTTTTGAGGACCCCGTTTTGAAATAAAGTTTTTTCTACCCGGATCTAATAAAGCCGAAGGAAACGGTACTTGACTAGATCCCTCGTCCTCATTTTTCTTTTCATTTTCTTTATTAATTTTGGGTTTTTCAAAATTGGGTTTTTTTAGAAGAAATAATAGTTGGTTCATTTTCTTCCTCACTATCTTGACCCGTTATGTCTTCAACCACCCCATCAACCAAATCCGGTGAAGGATTGGTTTTATACTCTTTCCCACTTCTCAAAACATTTACATGATGAACATTAACATTATTACCTCTAGAAGTATTATGAGACGGGTTTACCTTAGTGTTGCTCGGTAATTGACCTTTGTTTTTCTTCAAGTCCGCCACTTCGGTTGCAAGTTGACCCATTTGGGTGGTCAAATTTTGAATTGCCTTATCGCGAGATTCATCCTTTTGTATCCGAGCATCATCCATTTGGTTTCTCTTTTGCATATCTGCTTGCATGCTCTTCAACATATCCATCATCTCATTTCCACCCGAAGACCCCCTTGCTCTTGACCTGTTTGATATTGCCTTTGATACCCTTGGTTATTCCCACCTCTATATCCACTTTGATTGTTATAAGGTTGGCGCGAACCAAAGTTACCTTGGCTACCTTGAAAGTTCGGGTTAGCTTGATTTGAAGGGTTCCCATATCGGAAATTTGGGTGGTTCCTTAACCCGGGGTGGTAAGTGTTAGAATTCATGTTGTAGTTCCTACCACCCCCTCCTTGACCTTGTACCGCATGAACTACCTCATATTGCCCTTCCACCACTCCTTGGCAATTTTCAGCCGCATGACCTATTTCATTGCAAATAGCACAAACATCATAAATTTGGTTAGAAGTTTGAACATTACCATCATCAACCGCATGCACTTGTGTTCGGGTAACGGCCGGTCATGCTCTCCTTGATGCTTGAGCTTTCCTCTTTGATGTAATTGCCATTTGTTCCAAAAACTCCCAATCGTCTTGCTCATAATTCGTACCAAAAGTGCCACCAGTAATAGACATTAAGTCTCGAGCATCTTCGGCACTTAACCCCTCGTGGAAACCATTCATTAATTCCCAAAGTTCAATTCCATGGTGAGGGCAATTCTTGATCATCATATTGAAACGCTCAAAGGCCTCATGAAACATTTCACCTTGTTGTTGCTGAAAACTCCTCAATCCCTTCCTAGCATCATTGGTCTTTTGAGCGGTGTAAAATTCATCTAGAAATATTTGTTACATCTCTGCCCAAGTGTAAATAGATGCTGAAGGCAAAGTGTAGAACCACTTCTTTGCCTTGTCCTCCAAAAAAAATTGAAACAAAACTAACTTAACATCATCGGCCGAAAAACCTTGACTCCCAAGAGTATTGCAAATTGAGTCATAGGCCTCCAAATGGAAATAAGGCTCCTCCGTTGCTAGACCCTTATATTTCGGCAAACTTTGCAAGGAATTTGTTCTCACTTCAAAGGTCCTCCCTTGATCATTGTGAGGAATAACTACCGGTGAAGGATTCTGAGTGATTACCGGCCTAAAATGCGCTTCAATGCCTCTTGCATGTTCTCTAAGATGCCTTCTTGGCACACCCAACCGAACCCTTGGTCGAATAGGACCCATTGGCCTTGGCATAGGCCCTTGTGGTACATGTGGTTGAAATTGTTGTTGTGGCATCGGTTGGTGTTGAATCGGCCTTTGGAATTGTGGCTGTACATTTTGTGGACGAACTTGTTGCAATGGTATAGGGCGTTGCACTTGTGGCCCTTGTGGCCTTGGCCGAATGTGTTGTGGTATAATTTGTTGTTGTTGAAACCCACCAACACTTGGCATTCTTTGAGTTTGCCCTGGCACATAAGTAAGTTCTCCTTGTTCCCCATCACCCATATATGCATATCCTTCTTCCTCATAACCCTCAAAATCCTCATATCCTTCTTCATATCCATCTCCCCCTATACCAGATGATTGCCCAAATGGAAGAGTCGAATATTGAAAACCCGACTGGTTCGATGGTCTAAATGTAGAAGTAGCATGAACGATAGTTGAACCTTGTGGTAATGTATAGGTTGAAGATGATTGTCCTGAAACTGGAAAGAAATGAGTGAGTGGTGGAATTGTAGTAGAAGGATTAAAAGTGATTGTAGGCTCTTCTTGAGTGGTAATGGGTTGGGTAATGTTTGTTGGTGTTACATAATGAGGTGAAATAGGGTTGGTAGTGGTGTTTGGCATGGTAGTGTTTGGTGAAGGTTGAGTGGAGGATGATATGAAAGGTTGTACAATTTCACCCGTGGTGGGTGGTGGTGGTGGTGGATCCATGTATCGAATTGGTGTGATTGGTGTTGTTGGTGAACCGCTGATTCTGTTCTCTCTTAGCAAAATTCTGTTTCCTCTCAATGTTCGCTCAATTTCCGGATCAAATGCCAATGGTGATAGCTTGTGAGAGCTTCTAGTACGCATGCACCTGTAAATACCTGCACACTAACACACCCAGCGTAAACCAGAAAAATAACAAACTAAAAAGGATAGAAAATAACACACGTTGCGCACTACTCCCCGGCAACGGCGCCAAAATTTGACATGATGTCGTGGTCACAATCAAATTTAATCCAAATACAACTAATTAGCTAGCGGTAAGTGGGTATCGAACACAGGGAGTTTGTGGAAATTGTGTTATTTGCTAGAGGATCTAACTTTGACTAAATTAATCTAATTGCAAATAAAATAAAGTTCAAGAGTTGATTTGATTGGATTGATTTTAAAACTAAAATTAACTAATTAAATTTCAAGAGAAAAGTTTTGGTTGTAAACAAATGAGAGACAAATGACCATCCTAGATTTCCGGTTTCAATTGACATTCATGTTATTATTCCACTAGAAAGAACTATATAGACATAGCTCATGTGTGACTACTTGCAGTGATGAAAGGGAACTAAGTACTCAGATTCCTAGAACGTGAGGTTGTTACCCGATGATCAATCAACCCTTACCCAAGCCTAACTATACCCATGATATCTTAATTGCCAACGGCACCAAGAACGTATGGTTTCTAATTAGTTCAATGTAAGAATTAACAAGTTACTAACAAACAATCACACATCATAACAAACAAACTATAAAGATAAAGATTGTTATTCTAGAAATTAGGAAATCAAACATGAAATGTCTCAAGCAAACCTTCAATCCAGGATGATCACAAAGTGTTTAGCCACTCATGGCTCGAATCAACATCATAACAAAAGTATTATCATTCATCAAGGTCAAAGACAATAAACTAGTTATTAAGATAGTGTTCTTCAAGCTCTAGTCTCCAAAATTTGCTCCCAAATCGTTCCAAGACAAGTGGTAACCGAAATCCCATGATAGGATAGCATAAAACATCATCAAGTGCCCATTTAATGCATGATTTACGATTTAAGAACAGTCGGCGCCGTAAGCTACGCCATAGGGCCGTAGCTTACGGCAAGCAGTAGGTCAACAGGTCAGATCAGTGCCATAAGCTACGCCATAGGGCCGTAGCTTACGGCGAGCAGCATATCCTCGCATTATCATGAGTCGCCGTAGCCTACGGCATAGGGCCGTAGGTTACGGTGGCTAATGATCCTTTACAGTGGTGAGAGTCTGATCTACGGCGGAAGTTTGTGCACACATGGGAGCCGTAACCTACGGCAAAGTACCGTAGGTTACGGTGCTGAGTGGGTTCTTTTCCTTGTTTTCTTTGTAACATTCCCCATGCTCCATTTTCCTTCATCCATCATGCAACTCCCATCCAAACTTCACAAAAGTCACTCCTTAGGCACTTTAATACCTGCAACATCAAGCATCTAGTGATTACCATATTCAAGCAATTAACCGTGTATAGTATGGGATTTTAATCATTTTAAGGCTCTTAAGGGTTGTCCTACGGACCACCCGTCAACCGTACCGGAAGAAGACGAGGTACTAACGGTTTACCTGGCTGCATCACGCGATGCCATCAGCCCGGTGTTAGTCGCCCACCGAATTGGAGCACAGATCCCAATCTACTAAGTAAGCCGAACGTTGAAAGATTACCAAACAAGATATCCAAATTTAGAAAAGCTAGCTTTGGCATTGGTCCATGCTTCAAGAAGGCTTCGCCGTTATTTTCAAGCCCATCCGATTGAGGTCCGAACTGATCAAAGAATCCAGGACGTTCTCCGACGACCTGAAGTATCAGGTCGCATGGCAAAATGGGCAATCGAGCTGGGTGCTTTCAACTTCACCTTCAGAACCAAAGGTCCGCTAAAAGGACAGGTGATAGCTGATTTCCTGGTCGAAATGTTGGAAGACAAAGAAACGGAAGGAACAGAGCAAACTTCAAACAAACCTTGTTCGTTATATAGGGATGGGGCTTCGAGCGCCGAAGGTGCAGGAGCAGGTTTGATTCTCACCGATCCCGATGGCATAGATATGACATAAGCACTCCCTTTGGAATTCAAGAGCTCCAATAACGAAGCCGAATATGAGGCATTATTGGCTGGCTTACGTTTAGCAGCCAAAGTCGGAGCAAAAAATGTCGTAGCTCATGTTGACTCATTACTCGTAGCAAATCAAGTAAACGGAGAGTACGAGGCGAGAGAAACCAACATGATCGAGTACTTAGAGCAACTGAAACAGGCAATGGCATCGTTCGACTCGTGCAAGATCGAGCACATTCCCCGCAGCAAGAACAAAAAGGCTGATGCTTTGAGCAAGCTAGCATCTGTATCTTTCAGCCACCTTTCCAAGGAGGTACGGGTGGAAGTGTTAGCCACCCCCTCAATCGTCGTTCCACAGGTTATGCATGTAGAAGCTCCGCCGCAGACATGGATGACACCAATAGTCAACTACTTGGTGCACGACGTCCTGCCAATTGATAAAGCGGAGGCCAGAAAAATCCAGATCAACTCACTCCAATATCAGATGCAGGAAGGGGGTTTGTATCGAAAGACCTTCCTCAGGCCTCTGCTAAAATGCCTTGATCCAGAGAAGGCAAGCTATATCATTAGGGAAATACATTACGGCATCTGTGGAATCCATGCCGGGCCAAAAATGATCGTAACAAAAGTTAAAAATGCCGGATATTATTGGCCCGGGATGCATGAGAGTGCAGTTAAAGAGCTCCAGCAATGTGATGAATGCCAGAAGCACGCACCAATAAGCCTCCGAGCGAAGAACGAAATGATTCCGGTAACTGCCGCATGGCCCTTTCAGAAATGGGGCATTGATATAGTCGGACCTTTCCCGCGATCGAGCGGAAGCGCTCAAGATCTGCTAGTGGCGGTGGATCATTTCACCAAGTGGGTGGAAGCTCGACCATTCACAGTTATCTCTGGCTATAATGTAACAAGATTCTTTTGGGAGCAGATCGTGTGTCGCTTTGGCCTTCCGCTCTACATAGTGAGCGATAATGCAAAACAATTCGCGGAGAATCCATTCAAGCGCTGGTGCGAAAGTTTGAAAATTAACCAAGTCTTCTCCTCGGTTGCTCACCCCCAGGGGAATGGGCAGGTCGAGCAGATAAACCGACGGATCGTAGATGGAATAAAAAGAAGACTTGGCTACGAAGGCAAAGGATGGGCAGACGAATTGCCGAACGTATTGTGGCCTCACCGAACTTTGCACAAGACTAGTAACTGAGAAACACCGTTCAGTCTTACATACGGCACCGAGGCCGTGATCCCCGCAGAAATCGGGCTCCCTAATCAAAGGTGTAAAAACTGGGAAGAAAACGAACAGGAGCTCCGATCCAATCTCGATCTATTGGAAGAACGTCGGAACGTGGCCGCAATTAAAGAAGCACGGTACAAAAAGAAGATCGAGAAATACTACAATGCCCGTGCCAAACTTTACAAGTTTAAAGTTGGAGACTTTTTGCTCCGAAGCAACGATGCAAGCCCCGTCGAAGCTCCTAGGAAGTTGACCCCAAAGTGGGAAGGGTCGTACCGCATAAAAGAGGCAAGCGATAAAGGTTCCTACGTGCTTGACAAAATCGACAGAACCCCGTCCCTAGAACATGGAATGGGGTTCATCTAAAGAAGTGCTTCATGTAGACATTGGTCCGTTACGGGCTAAAAAGATCGCTATCTTTTATTTTTTAAAGTATTTCCTCTTTCCATGTAAAAGTCGGGAGGGTAATGCCCCGAACATATTTCTATTTCCTTGTAAACCGGGAGGGTCTGCCCCGGAACCACGATTAGTGAAATAATAAGTAAAGTGATCTGCATTTTTTGCAAATACAAAACATAGCATATCTATGTACTAAGTTCAAACGATATAAAATGTGCACAAACGGGCCTTGACCCATGCCTCGCGCCTATCGAGAAGGCATAAGTAGTTTTAAAATATAACAAAATCTATTAAGGAAGAGGATCGAATCAGAAATGATCCGACCAATAAAAAAACACAAGTGTTTAAAGCAAGAAAAGAGCAAAGCTCATAAAAGCTTTTTGCTACGATCCGGTCACCTAGATGACCCGACAAAGATTCGGTCAAATAGTAAAAGTTTGGACGCAAACTAAAACTAAGAGGCCAAAGCATTAAATATCGTGACCAAAAGTACAATACCATAAAAGCAAAAGGAGTATGTTCAGCAGGTCATAAACAGAAATTAAAATTATACGGTTACATGCCATAATGAAAGTAAAATATTGTACGATTACAAAAGCCAAGCATCAGGTTTCGTAACTCTCCTTCACAATAGGAAGTTCACTCCTCTGTTTGATAACAGACAAAGGTTTGTCCATCAAATCTGCAACCTTGTCAAGAACAGAAATGTGAAAATTATCAAAGGCTTTGATCGCAAAGTCCAATGCATCCTTAGCCCCCTCGTCATACCCGAGAACTTCTTCGGCAGAACGGGCCGAATCCCTGGCGGCCTGAAAACCTTGTTTAATTCCCTCGTTCACTCCAACTGCGTTAACACTATTCACCAGATCCGCAACAACCTTCTCTAATTCAGGGCTTTGATGGACCAACTTCACGACCCAGGCCACCCCGTCCGTCAAAAACCACTGTTTAGTAAGCATGAGCTCCGATACAAGAGCGTACAACTCGATCATCTCACCATCACAACGACTTAACATACCCTTCACCCCGTCAATCGTTGCCTGATGTGACTTGACGGCCCTGTCACGTGCCCTCTCAAGCTCAGCTTTATCTGACAAAAGAAACAAAGAATTTAAAAAGGAGTAGAAAAATATTAAAGCAACCGGACAAGTTGCATATTGATCCACATACCATTTTAAGCCGTTTTTATTCAAAATATTAAAGCAACCGGACAAGTTACTCTTATTCGCCATTGTATAAAGAAGACACTAACCTGAGGGATAAACTATGTTCCGTTTCAGAGAAAAAGAAGAGGAAGGAGAAGAAGTAAAAAGGTAAAAATAAAAAACCTTTTCCCCTTTTTATAGAAAATCTCCACCGCCTCAAAACAACCAATCCAGTGTCGACACGTCAGGGTGGGTGACGCATATCAAAAGTCACATCGATTAGGGTAAAATTAGGGTAACCGACGGTCACCAAAAAACAAAGGTCACCGCCAAAATTCGAAATTCAAAAATCAGCGAAACCAACGGCAAATAAAGGCCCCGAATCGCCAAAACTTCGCCACTTAGTTCGAAGCCTTTACTGAACAAACGCTACGAACTAGGGGACTTGATGAGGATAATAGGTCCTTGGTCGGACCGAATGTCTAGCGAACACAAAACCGAACCGAAAGCTTAAAGGAACGGTCGCATCTAGTGCCATAGATGGAGCGATCCAACTCCCTGATCCGACGTAACTAACTAGGTGTCACACCCCTTTCTGCGGCGGAAGCACGAGGTGTGATCATGAAAGGTTCTCATTGCATACGAAAGGTAAACATACTACATGCTCATAAATTAGTTTCAAAATGTCAAACATTACATAACCGAAAACATGGTTTGAGTGGTTACATCACAAGACAACATTTTGTCTGATAAGTTTACAACTTTATTCAAAGATAAACAAAGCGACATCCAAGAGCATGAGTAAAACCGCGCGCACATCCATCCTAGTTACCTGAAATACATGTGAGTTTTTGGAAAAACGTCAACATAAAGTTGGTGTGAATTCATGCAGTTTTGTGTTGAACACGTTTGTGTACTTTGTATGAAAACATAACGAGTATCTTGTGGAAATAAAGTAGTCTTGTAGTGTAAACCGAATAACGTATTCTTGTGTAAATAAAGTATTCTTGTGGTATAAACCAAATAAGGTGTTCTTGTGTAAATAAAGTATTCTTGTGGTATAAACCAAATAATGTATTCTTGTGTAAATAAAGTATTCTTGTGGTGTAAACCAAATAAAGTATTCTTGTTTAGTTAATGGGTTGCAAGGCCATTAACGTGTGGCACTACATAGGAAGTCACCAAACCATAGGCATTTTTCTAGTTGTCGATTCACGACGGAGACACAAAAACACTCCTCGGTACTAGTGGTCACCAAGAGTGGGGCTGCCCGAGTACCCGTTAGATCTAACCTTTTGTTCTGCGGTCTAAGTATGTACACGATTAATGGTGCTTATGGTACCCTATTCGTGACACTATTTCTCGTTTATGATACCAAGTATCAATCCTCGTTTATTACATCAAGTATCAATTCTCGTTTATTATATCAAGTATCAATTCTCGTTTATTATATCCAGTATCAATTCTCGTTTATTATATCACGTAACATGTAATTCACCCCCGAAGTTATAAAACTGAAAACAGTTAAGAGAAAAGGGGGAGCATGAACTCACAACTTTGCGTTCCTTGCGTCGTAAAGCTTCACCGGATTTGCTTATAGTGCGTCGTGACCTAAACGTGTTTTATTATCGTTAGTCACTAGACTTGTATATGTTTTCTTGTATTTTGCACCCGAATTATGTATCTTGTATGTTGTACGTGTATTTTTGTGTTTATACTTCTCATGAGTATTTAGTGTATTTAGGTTATAACATCTTTAGGGTAATTTATCTAGTTCACAAATTTATCATAGAATCACGCAGGCGTTTTACTTTGAAATATATATTCTGAATATATATTTAACAAGTTTCGTTTATGAAAATCCACTTCCGATACTTGGTTATTTTGTAATAAAAACCATGGCGAAATTTATATTTTGGAAAACAAGTTAAAAATGTATTTATAACACTTGTTACCAAAAATATTTCTAAGTGTTATATTTCTAGAAGAATTTCGCCAGAGTTTCCTCTGTAATTGGAGGTGTCCACGCTTACAAGCGTATCATTTTCTTTTGCAAAATCATTCAATCAGTTCTCAATTAACCAACCCGACATTCAGACACGCAAGTCACAACTTATGTCATTTCAGCTTTATTAATCAAAACTGGACTGTTTTCGAGCATTTTAATAAAATAGTTAACCTTTTCCAAAAATTCTCAAATTTTTACAGAAGGTCATATATAATCCACGATTTATTGTGTAAAAATTTCGGATATCAGTTCCTTACCAATTTTATATAAAAATTCTTTTTACTCGACTGCAATCAGATTTGATACTTTCTGATTGCAGTTTTACGGAAGAATTCACTAAAAATCAATCGTAAGTCGGATCGTTGAAATTCCAGTTGGAGGGTCACAAAAACAACCGTGACTATCTACGGTAAAAATTCCATGAGCTGACTCTGCTCAGGTTTTAAGTTTGGGCTCTGATTACAACACACTTTTTCAGCAGAAATATTTCAGCTTTCAGCTGCTGTCTAAAAATAATACTTTAAAAATAGTAAACGAAGTCCAAAAATTATGATTCTAGTGCCATTAGAACCGTATTTCATAGTACATAAACCTAGGCTTCAGGAAATACATTTTTCGTTCAGTTAAGATTCTGTTACAGCCCGTTAAAGTCTGTTAAAAGTGCAAGACAGCATGCTGTTTAGAGGTTAAATGTTACTAAAACGCGTCAACCATTGTTCTAGTGTTAAACATTAACTACAATTTTCGAATAATTCACGTAGAAGCGATTAAAGAGTTAAATCGAAGACTTACAACTAGCACAAAAGCTAGGGAAGAAACACTAGAGAAAGAATTGAATGGGTAGAAGCTTATGGTAGAGGTCCTTGATGATCCGTGAGCTCCACCCTTCGTAAACCACCTTTGTGCACCTTGTAGAGAGTTTGAATTGCTTGAGCTTGAAACAAAATAGAGATTATGGCAAGTATGGAGAGGGATTCGGCTGAAGTTGTAGGGGAGGAATAGAATATGTTTGCAAGTCCCTTATAAGACAAAATTACTAAAACTAGTTGCAATAAATTCCCACTACATAAAAAGTTGAGCTTTGACCACCTAGAGATTCCACACTCAATCAATACAAGCCAAGAAACATCACATGGGTGTGTCTACCCTCTTGGAACCGTCAACATGGGGGGGGGGGGTTAGTGAAAATTATTTGGTAGTTTAAGGGTGCTAGGTGTAAGTGTGAGTCTAAGAAAAATGTGGAGCTCAAGACTTGTGATTCCAAGGAGTATGTTGGGGGAACATTTGTGGAGCTCAAGACTTTGGAGTGTGGGATGCTCTTGTTGACCGAATATTTGGTTAGGGGTGGGGTAATTTGTAAAGTTTGTGGGTAAATAAATTAATTAGTGGGAGTTTTAATGTTATGTCTAGTGTTTAGCGGGTACCGGGTATTATGTAAGGTGTTATAGTGTACGGGGGCCATGACTAGCCAAGAAATAATTTAACAAATGTATTTGACAAATTTTAGTGTCCCGGGTAATGTTCGGTTGTTCGGTTAGATACTGATCCGTTAAAGTGCTAAATTACCCTTTTTAGTGTCTTTTAAGCATCTTTTTGTATCCTTTCAATTCCCAACACTTGGGGAAGTATTCTGGATGATAAAACGAAGTTTCTGCATAGTATTCATGTGTTTAAATGCTGATTAGGGCTGAATTACATAAAATTCTGCACTTAAAGTGCGTTTCGGGTGCTTTTTAGTGCGTATATTAGCTTCCGTACGGTATATATGTAAACCCTTGTATGTGTTCTTGGGTTTTAATGTATTCTAGTTGTTGGACCTACACCTAGATTCCAATTTTATTGCCTGACTGTTTTCTGCAGTTCTGTTGACACAGTGTGTCTTACCGGTGAGTTTACTAGTATTTCTGACGCAACGCTCTAGTTTATGCATAAAGTAATATTTTGTAGTATACAATGTGCATGAATTCACTTGTTTAGCATGTAATCAGTCAATGTAAGCACATAATTGCAGTCGTTAAATAATAATTAAAGTGTACGGAAATTACCGGTTTGGGCCAGTTGTCACAGGCTCCCCCCGTTAAAAGAATTTCGTCCCGAAATTCAGACTGAACTCGCTCTCGTTGGAGTCTTTTTGATTAGGTGGGGATACTTTTCCTTGAACTGGTCTTCACGTTCCCATGTGTACTCGGGTCCGTGCTTAGAGTTCCAACGTACTTTGACAAGTTTAACAGTGCTCCTCCTGGTCTTGTTGACTTTCCAGTCGGTAACCTCAACGGGTTGTTCTGTAAATCGGAGGGCGTCATCAATATGCACTTCATCCATCGGGATGATCACGTTTTCTTGTGTTGGACTCTTCTTCAGGTTGGATACATGAAACGTATCATGTACTCCATTAAGTTCTTCCGGTAACTGCAACTTGTATGCCACGGTACCAATTCTCTTCAAAATTCTGAATGGTCCGATGTATCATGGATTCAGCTTTCCACGCTTTCCAAACCTGACTACGCCCTTCCATGGTGAGACTTTTAACAACACCTTGTCTCCCACCTTGAAATCTACCGATTTTCTATTTGGATCAGCGTAGCTCTTTTGTCGCTCTCGAGCCGCCTTAATGCGCTCTCGGATCTGCGCAATCTTGTTGGTTGTCTCTTGTACAAGTTCAGGACCAACCATACGTTTATCTCCGGCATCTGCCCAACATAAGGGCGATCGGCATTTGCGGCCATACAGAGCTTCGAACGGCGCGGCTTTTATGCTCGTATGATAACTGTTATTGTAGGAAAACTCAACTAGAGGTAGATGAGTATCCCAGCTGCCGCCTAGATCCATGACACATGCGCGAAGCATATCTTCTAACGTTTGTATAGTCCGTTCGCTCTGGCCGTCTGTTTGCGGATGGAATGCCGTGCTCAGATCTAACTGAGATCCAAAGGCTTCCTGAAATGATTGCCAGATTCTTGAGACAAAGCGTCCATCTCTGTCTGAAATGATTGAGATTGGCACTCCATGACGTGCCACAATTTCTCTTAAGTATATCTCTGCCAGCTTTCCAGTGCTATCCTTCTCTCGGATTGGTAGGAAATGCGCAGACTTCGTCAATCGATCAACTATTACCCATATCATATCGTGCCCTCTCGGGGTCCTGGGTAATTTCGTTATGAAGTCCATCGAGATTTGTTCCCACTTCCACACGGGAATCTCTGGTTGTTGTAGTAGGCCGGACGGTTTCTGATATTCGGCCTTAACCTTAGCGCAGGTTAGGCATTTTCCAACATAAACAGCAACGTCGCTCTTGAGTCTCGGCCACCAATAATATTCCTTCAAGTCTTGATACATCTTGTCCGACCCTGGGTGGATCGAATATCTCGATTTGTGGGCTTCATCAAGGATGACTTCCCGTAGGCCACCGTAGAGCGGAACCCAAATGCGCTTTTTAAAGTATAAGGCTCCCTCTTCATTTGGTGCCATGTACTTCAATGCACCCCGGAGGTATTCAGCTTTACGATTCTCTTCTTTAAGAGCTTCTTGTTGTGCATCTCGAATGCGTGCAGTGAGGTTCGTTCGAATCGTCATTTCCAATGCTCGAACCCTTAGGGTCTTAACCCTTTCTTTTCGGCTCAACGCGTCTGCTACAACGTTTGCCTTTCCAGGATGGTACTTAATCTCACAGTCATAATCGTTCAGCAGCTCGACCCAACGTCGCTGGCGCATATTCAATTCCTTCTGATCAAATATGTGTTGTAAGCTTTTGTGATCTGTGAAAATTGTACATCGAGTACCATATAAATAATGTCGCCAAATCTTTAAGGCGAACACCACTGCACCCAGCTCCAGGTCGTGAGTGGTATAATTTCTCTCATGAACCTTCAGTTGTCTTGAAGCATAAGCGATGACTTTTTGGCGTTGCATGAGCACGCAACCCAAGCCTTGTCGTGAGGCGTCGCAGTATACCACGAAGTCTTTAGTGCCTTCGGGCAACGATAGTATCGGTGCATCGCAGAGCTTGTTCTTAAGTAGCTGAAAGGCTTCTTCCTGTTTGTGACCCCAGTCGTATTTCTTGTCTTTCTGAGTAAGGGTCGTTAGCGGTTGAGCTATCTTCGAGAAATTCTCAATGAATCGCCGATAGTAGCCCGCTAAGCCCAAAAATTGACGAACTTCAGTTGGGGTCTTGGGAGCTTCCCAATTCTTTATTGCTTCAATCTTGGATGGGTCTACATGAATGCCCCTCTCATTCACAACGTGACCAAGAAATTGTACTTCGCGAATCCAGAATTCGCATTTCGAGAACTTTGCATAAAGTTTCTCTTTCTTCAGTAGCTCCAAGATGGTTCTGAGATGTTGCTCGTGCTCTTCTTTCGTTCGCGAGTAAATTAGGATATCATCGATAAATACAATCACGAATTTATCGAGATATGGTTTGCACACGCGGTTCATTAGGTCCATAAAGACCGCTGGCGCGTTCGTCAATCCAAACGGCATCACAAGAAATTCGTAGTGCCCATATCGCGTTCTGAATGCAGTCTTTGGCACGCTTTCATCTTGGATTCTCAGCTGATGGTATCCAGATCGAAGGTCGATCTTGGAATAGTAGCTTGATCCTTGCAATTGATCAAATAAGTCATCAATCCTTGGTAGCGGATACCGATTCTTGATTGTGAGCTTGTTCAGTTCCCTGTAATCGATACACATCCGCAGTGTTCCATCCTTCTTCTTCACGAATAAAACTGGAGCTCCCCAGGGAGAGAAGCTTGGCCTTATGAATCCTTTATCCAACAACTCCTGGAGCTGTGTAGATAATTCTTGCATTTCGGATGGTGCAAGTCGATAGGGTGCCTTGGCTACAGGAGCAGCTCCTGGAACCAAGTCTATACGGAATTCGACTTGTCGTTGCGGAGGTAGTCCTGGCAGATCTTCAGGGAACACATCAGGAAATTCCTTCACCACAGGAATGTCTTCGAGTTTCGGCTCCACAGCCTTCTTGTCTATAACGTGTGCTAGGAAAGCGACACATCCTTTCCTCAAGCACTTCTGTGCCTTCATACAACTGATGATTCGAAGAGGCGCGTTTCGTCTTTCTCCATGCACGATGAGAGTTTCACCATTCGCTAAAGGGATGCGAATGATTTTCTCATGGCAAATAACTTCAGCTTTGTTCTTGGACAACCAGTCCATTTCGACTACTACATCGAAGCTACCTAATTGAATAGGTAAGAGGTCGATGCTAAATCTTCGTTCACCAAGTTCTAGCGTGCAGCCTCTAACAGTTTTGCCCGATTCAACAAGTTTACCATTGGCTAGTTCTATGGAATAAGGAATTTCTAATCTACTAGATTCTATTCCAAGTATGCGTTTAATTTCCACAGGCATGAAACTATAATCGGTGCCAGTGTCGAATAATATGGATGCAAAGTGATTGTTAATGAGGAACGTACCGTTGACCACATTAGGGTCCTTGTGTGCGTCCCTTGCTCTAATTACAAATGCTCGGGTCTGAGCATTGTTTCCCCTTGGGCAATTTTTCTTGAGATGATCCATGCCTCCACAACCAAAGCATCCTTGGTTTTGCCCAGCTCCACGGCTATTCCGGTTACCATTGCCATTCCCATTCCTTCCGTTTCCCCAACAGTTTTCTGCTTGGTGACCCAATCTACCACATTTGTCGCACCTTGGAATGCGACAAGCTTCTTTATGATGAAACTTACATTTTTGGCATTCAGGCATGGAGCCTTGATATGCCTTGGTTGAAAGGGTCTTCGCCTCCTGAGACGGGTTAGCGTCACGCTTTTTGTTGAGACCTTTGTTGTTGCGAGTCGCTTGACTCAGATTCGAACGCTTTCTCTTCTTGTCACCGGACGACTCAGTATGTGTCTCGGTCTTCTCTGTTGGGTTTAACGATAACTTCTTCTTACGAACACAATCTTTGGTCAGGTTGACAGCCAGAGTTACAGCCTCAGTGATTGTTTGTGGTTTGGCTGACGTCACCATGCCACGAAACTCTGAGGCCAGTCCCCAAATGTAGCGTTCGACACGCTTGAATTCGGGAGTCACCATGTAGGGAAGCACTCTGGACAGATCGTGGAATCTTCGAGTATAACTATCAATATCAGCACCTTCCATAATCAAGTGCCAGAACTCTGTTTCCAGCCTTTGGAGTTCCGCACGAGAGCAGTACTTCTCTCTCATCCTTTCCTTCAGTTCCTCCCAAGTTAGACCATACGCGGCATTTCTGAGCAAGGTTTGGGCTTGCAGATTCCACCAAGTCAGAGCTTCATCGGCAAACAACCCGGTAGCAAAGGTGACTTGTTGATCCGCGGTACACTTGCTCATGCGGAAGGTAGCTTCAGTCTTCTCCGTCCAGCGCACAAATGCTACTGCACCTCCTGTGCCATCATAGTTCATCGGTTTGCAGTCGAGGAACTGCTTAAATGTGCAGCTTCGAACTGCGTTGTTTCCAGATGAATCTCCATTCCCATTATGTCTAGCGTTGCTTGGTCCTCCACTGTCTTGAGTACGGTTTGCCTCGTACTGGGCGATAGCAGCGGAGATCCTTTCTTCCAGTAGAGCCTCCAGCTCTTCGGCAATTCTTGGCAGTGGGGGAGGAGGAGGTAGATCATCATTGCGAGCATTCACAGCTTTCCTGGGTGCCATGTTCTGGCAGAACATAACACAGCAGGGTTAGGCATTTGTCTGATATCGTCACACTAGACAGTAGTATCATATATATTCGCAGGTATATATACCACATAAGTGACATCAAACAATCATTACTCTAGCAGAGTACTTGGTAGGCTTGCACTGAGGGAATCTATACGTGACAAGACTTGCTGTGATTTCTGTGCACTAAACTCCATAATTATGTATGCATCCATAATTACGTAACTCCTTGCACAGTCCGCACAGTTCGTTTCATCCTCGTATCTCTTCCTTCAGATAGGCCATTGCTTTCAGGTAAAGTCACATATACTTGTGACATTCTACTTCTAGTACATGCTAATTATCACACATAATTGCAAGTAATTTCTAGTCAATGACAAGTGCTACTCAAGTGCACTCTAAGTCTCGTAGTGTCTTTTCTAGACTCATGTAGACAGTTTCAGGTAGTGGATGTCGCGGGACGTTTTATGCAATGAAAACTCTTTGTAAATTGTTTTCGTGAAAGGATCCTAGAGATTGTAGACTAGACTCGAGAAGGAATCCTGGTTCACTACAATCGCAGCTCTGATACCAATCTGTCACACCCCTTTCTGCGGCGGAAGCACGAGGTGTGATCATGAAAGGTTCTCATTGCATACGAAAGGTAAACATACTACATGCTCATAAATTAGTTTCAAAATGTCAAACATTACATAACCGAAAACATGGTTTGAGTGGTTACATCACAAGACAACATTTTGTCTGATAAGTTTACAACTTTATTCAAAGATAAACAAAGCGACATCCAAGAGCATGAGTAAAACCGCGCGCACATCCATCCTAGTTACCTGAAATACATGTGAGTTTTTGGAAAAACGTCAACATAAAGTTGGTGTGAATTCATGCAGTTTTGTGTTGAACACGTTTGTGTACTTTGTATGAAAACATAACGAGTATCTTGTGGAAATAAAGTAGTCTTGTAGTGTAAACCGAATAACGTATTCTTGTGTAAATAAAGTATTCTTGTGGTATAAACCAAATAAGGTGTTCTTGTGTAAATAAAGTATTCTTGTGGTATAAACCAAATAATGTATTCTTGTGTAAATAAAGTATTCTTGTGGTGTAAACCAAATAAAGTATTCTTGTTTAGTTAATGGGTTGCAAGGCCATTAACGTGTGGCACTACATAGGAAGTCACCAAACCATAGGCATTTTTCTAGTTGTCGATTCACGACGGAGACACAAAAACACTCCTCGGTACTAGTGGTCACCAAGAGTGGGGCTGCCCGAGTACCCGTTAGATCTAACCTTTTGTTCTGCGGTCTAAGTATGTACACGATTAATGGTGCTTATGGTACCCTATTCGTGACACTATTTCTCGTTTATGATACCAAGTATCAATCCTCGTTTATTACATCAAGTATCAATTCTCGTTTATTATATCAAGTATCAATTCTCGTTTATTATATCCAGTATCAATTCTCGTTTATTATATCACGTAACATGTAATTCACCCCCGAAGTTATAAAACTGAAAACAGTTAAGAGAAAAGGGGGAGCATGAACTCACAACTTTGCGTTCCTTGCGTCGTAAAGCTTCACCGGATTTGCTTATAGTGCGTCGTGACCTAAACGTGTTTTATTATCGTTAGTCACTAGACTTGTATATGTTTTCTTGTATTTTGCACCCGAATTATGTATCTTGTATGTTGTACGTGTATTTTTGTGTTTATACTTCTCATGAGTATTTAGTGTATTTAGGTTATAACATCTTTAGGGTAATTTATCTAGTTCACAAATTTATCATAGAATCACGCAGGCGTTTTACTTTGAAATATATATTCTGAATATATATTTAACAAGTTTCGTTTATGAAAATCCACTTCCGATACTTGGTTATTTTGTAATAAAAACCATGGCGAAATTTATATTTTGGAAAACAAGTTAAAAATGTATTTATAACACTTGTTACCAAAAATATTTCTAAGTGTTATATTTCTAGAAGAATTTCGCCAGAGTTTCCTCTGTAATTGGAGGTGTCCACGCTTACAAGCGTATCATTTTCTTTTGCAAAATCATTCAATCAGTTCTCAATTAACCAACCCGACATTCAGACACGCAAGTCACAACTTATGTCATTTCAGCTTTATTAATCAAAACTGGACTGTTTTCGAGCATTTTAATAAAATAGTTAACCTTTTCCAAAAATTCTCAAATTTTTACAGAAGGTCATATATAATCCACGATTTATTGTGTAAAAATTTCGGATATCAGTTCCTTACCAATTTTATATAAAAATTCTTTTTACTCGACTGCAATCAGATTTGATACTTTCTGATTGCAGTTTTACGGAAGAATTCACTAAAAATCAATCGTAAGTCGGATCGTTGAAATTCCAGTTGGAGGGTCACAAAAACAACCGTGACTATCTACGGTAAAAATTCCATGAGCTGACTCTGCTCAGGTTTTAAGTTTGGGCTCTGATTACAACACACTTTTTCAGCAGAAATATTTCAGCTTTCAGCTGCTGTCTAAAAATAATACTTTAAAAATAGTAAACGAAGTCCAAAAATTATGATTCTAGTGCCATTAGAACCGTATTTCATAGTACATAAACCTAGGCTTCAGGAAATACATTTTTCGTTCAGTTAAGATTCTGTTACAGCCCGTTAAAGTCTGTTAAAAGTGCAAGACAGCATGCTGTTTAGAGGTTAAATGTTACTAAAACGCGTCAACCATTGTTCTAGTGTTAAACATTAACTACAATTTTCGAATAATTCACGTAGAAGCGATTAAAGAGTTAAATCGAAGACTTACAACTAGCACAAAAGCTAGGGAAGAAACACTAGAGAAAGAATTGAATGGGTAGAAGCTTATGGTAGAGGTCCTTGATGATCCGTGAGCTCCACCCTTCGTAAACCACCTTTGTGCACCTTGTAGAGAGTTTGAATTGCTTGAGCTTGAAACAAAATAGAGATTATGGCAAGTATGGAGAGGGATTCGGCTGAAGTTGTAGGGGAGGAATAGAATATGTTTGCAAGTCCCTTATAAGACAAAATTACTAAAACTAGTTGCAATAAATTCCCACTACATAAAAAGTTGAGCTTTGACCACCTAGAGATTCCACACTCAATCAATACAAGCCAAGAAACATCACATGGGTGTGTCTACCCTCTTGGAACCGTCAACATGGGGGGGGGGGGGGTTTAGTGAAAATTATTTGGTAGTTTAAGGGTGCTAGGTGTAAGTGTGAGTCTAAGAAAAATGTGGAGCTCAAGACTTGTGATTCCAAGGAGTATGTTGGGGGAACATTTGTGGAGCTCAAGACTTTGGAGTGTGGGATGCTCTTGTTGACCGAATATTTGGTTAGGGGTGGGGTAATTTGTAAAGTTTGTGGGTAAATAAATTAATTAGTGGGAGTTTTAATGTTATGTCTAGTGTTTAGCGGGTACCGGGTATTATGTAAGGTGTTATAGTGTACGGGGGCCATGACTAGCCAAGAAATAATTTAACAAATGTATTTGACAAATTTTAGTGTCCCGGGTAATGTTCGGTTGTTCGGTTAGATACTGATCCGTTAAAGTGCTAAATTACCCTTTTTAGTGTCTTTTAAGCATCTTTTTGTATCCTTTCAATTCCCAACACTTGGGGAAGTATTCTGGATGATAAAACGAAGTTTCTGCATAGTATTCATGTGTTTAAATGCTGATTAGGGCTGAATTACATAAAATTCTGCACTTAAAGTGCGTTTCGGGTGCTTTTTAGTGCGTATATTAGCTTCCGTACGGTATATATGTAAACCCTTGTATGTGTTCTTGGGTTTTAATGTATTCTAGTTGTTGGACCTACACCTAGATTCCAATTTTATTGCCTGACTGTTTTCTGCAGTTCTGTTGACACAGTGTGTCTTACCGGTGAGTTTACTAGTATTTCTGACGCAACGCTCTAGTTTATGCATAAAGTAATATTTTGTAGTATACAATGTGCATGAATTCACTTGTTTAGCATGTAATCAGTCAATGTAAGCACATAATTGCAGTCGTTAAATAATAATTAAAGTGTACGGAAATTACCGGTTTGGGCCAGTTGTCACACTAGGGGCCCACAACTTTAACCACCATGACAATGACTGGTCCTACCCTAACTAACTCGCCACGTCAGCATTCCCCAAAAGTATAAATACACCGCCAAGACTCCAAACAAAGGGTAGTGACTACTCTCTCTCTAAACTCTCCTCTCTCTCTTCCTGACCTATTCTCTCCTCACAAATACTTATTCTCACGCCCGAGCTTGGTCACAGAGAGGCCCCGCTCCCTGTGACGAGGCTAACGCTGTGTTTCTTCCTTGTGATCTTGCAGGTTCTTGTCAGGTCATCTGAAGTTCTGCTCAGACCATGTCGGAACAACTGGTTTAGAGTCTTCAGTTGGAAATTTTTTTTCAAAAATGAGTCATGCTTATTTCTATGTACGTATTGGTATACATTCAATTTGATTTACGTTTGGATGTATTTGTTTTTCCGAAAATGATTCATATCAAATATAATTATCATTGGTGTTGTTGGGTAATTTACATAGTGTGTGTTTCTCTAAGTATTTGATTTTTCAAGTTTCAAATATCTATGAGTGTTTTGGAGAACGCTAAAGTAGTACCGGCTGTTTGGCTAAGCTTATTTTGGAGTGACTTATGACTTATTGACTTTTTGGAAAAGTAAATAAGTCATAATGGAGTGACTTATTTACTTATTTCTCTCACATAATAAGCTAACCCAAACACCTTTTAACTTTTCGAAAAGTAAATAAGTAAATAAGTCACTAAAATAAGCTTAGCCAAACAGCCCCTTAATCTTAAATTTCATGGTTGTTGCAGGCAAAATTTCAATGTGTGTGAACGAGCGTTGCTTAGTAGGAGTTGTCCGTAATATAATGACAACCACCCAATTAAGGTGTCATTAGCAGCTACATGGTCGTAGGTCTTGTCTAAATAGTTCCCGTTAACTTTTTTTCATTTCGATGTAAATATAATGTGAAAGATACAATTGATAATTCTACTACCCAATGAGTACACTAGTACATGTTGGGTCCAAACATTTAACCACGTGAATATTTAATAGGCAGTGACGGATGTTGGTTACAGGCCCCTCAAACTTCACACTCACTCAACAACAACTTCACACACCACACAATACGTAAATATGAATACTGAAAGTTTATGTATTGAATGAGAAAATGGGTTACAATTTTATTCATGATACTAGGGGAACACCCGTGCGATGCACGACATGCATAATAGTTATTGTTTTTTCCTGGAACGACGACTGATATAGATAGTGCGTGACACGGTACGAAAGTGCGAATATAGTATTGATTTTTAAAACAAAAACCGGTTTTTTTAAAGTTAGCCGTTTAACCATGGTTATTTTGACCAAAGTCCACTCCTCGTTCGGCGCTTTGTGGTAGCACTACCAGTCAAAAAAGGCCCAAAACGCCCGAGGGTACAGTGTTCCCCCGCGTTTTTAAGATGCTTTGAGAGAGGTTTGCGCCCCACCACATGTGGTCTCACAAAACTTCAAATCTATGGACGTGTGGTTTCTCAACCCTCTTCAAAAGACGTCACAGTTTTCAAATTTTGAATTATTTATACAGAAAAAAACAACTTTGAATTATTTATACATATAAATGTATTATATGGGCCTTCTTCCCCTCTACTCAACAACTTTGAAGTACTTCTTAGCCTTTGATTACCTGGTCATGATTCATAGATTAGAAAAAATATAAGCCAAGAAGATCTCAACCATCAAAATACGATCCAAGGGCTAAAAAGTGGTTCCTAATTATGCAATGGTTATCATTTGAACCTTATTCCATGAGACTTGAGGTAAGATGCAAGGAGCATTCTTTTGAGTTTTAAACCATCTGTAATTAAGTTCATTATTTAATCATTATTGTTGCAATTATTAGGTATTATAGATAATAATACCCCATGAAATTACCTTTTAGTAATTTTCGTTTCTAATTGGTTAGCATCTTTTAAGTTTTAAAACCATTTATAGTTATAATTAAATTTATAATAATGTCGATTAAGTTTTTTTATATTTAATTATTATTATTATTATTTTTATTTTTATTTCATATGATGTTCATCAACTATGTGATAAAATTGCAAAAAAGGTTGTAACCTTATTTGTATGATGTTTAGCAATTACTAAACCAAATAATAATGACTTAATTATAAAATTCAATCAAGTAATCGGTTACGGAGAACTTGAAACGGAAAAGCAATGTAAATATGAGGAAGGTGATGATGTTCAACTAAGTCAAATGATTTAATTCTTTATCAAGTATTTAACAATACTTAATTTATAAAGTTATCAATTTAATTGTATTTATCAATTTATACTCATGTAGAAAGACTAATTTGTCCCTTTACTAACTTCATTGAGTTGTTGTACTATAAGCATAATATGTTGCAATTATTTAAATATGGTTGGAACCCTTGTGAAATGCTTTATACGATAGTATAGATAAACGCAATCAATTTAAATCTTTTGCGCGGGTTGAAAACATCCGAGCCCTTAAAGTTTGCTGCCCAATCCTGTCAAACAATACCTCCTCAAATATTTCCTCTGCATCTATATTGCCTATATATAGTATCAATTAAATCACACAAAAGCATCATATGTTTAAAAAAAATAGTAAAGTAGAAATTAAAAAAGGAAATACCAATAGGCCAAATAAATGTCTATCTCCAAATGAATAACTTTTCTCGTACCCACCCTTTTACACCTCGATATACATGAAGCTGCAAAAAAGGAAAAAGACTATAAATTTATGAACAATTAAACAATACATTGGTAAATGGTTCCAGATACTATAGTCATGCAAGGGTACCTTGATGAAGTATGAAGTGTCTGTCTTTTTGTATCCAATAACCTGTGTGTATACTTTATATGTAATATAAAATCATAATTTGAAAAAAAAAACCACTAAATCACCACAAACATAATAAAACATCAATATAAACTCATAGATTATGTAAAAGAAAACTGTTATCCCATTTGAATATTTTAAGAAACAAACTAAAGTTTTTTCTAATAAATGTTGAAATGGGTATAAAAGAACACACCTTTCCACCAAGATAAATAAATTTCATATCAACTTATCTCTTTCTTATCTCTTTCTTTTCGACTCTAACTCGCACAATAGTAGACAAAGGAGTTGATGTTGAGTGAAATGGTGAATTTATAGCAATGATAGGAGATTCCTTAATCGATCAAATTTATTACATATTGATTGAAATTGGACCTTTGGAGTGCTTTTGAGGTTTATCCCAATAGGTTTCGTTTATTAATTGAATTTAAGTACCGAACTTATTATTGTATTATTATAATTAATTGTGATTATATTCTCATTTAATTATTTTTTTATTTTTTAATATTAATGTAGAAAGACCATTTCACCCCTTACTAACATCATTAAGTTGTTGTACCATAAGTATAAAAGATTGTAATTACTTAAATTTGGTTGGTATCCTTATGAAATGCTTTATAATATAGTATAGATTAGGTTCTAGCATTAATGTATTGTACTATATGTTAATATGGTGTTTCATGCATTGCTTTGTTGCAAATTGTGTTGTTTTATTTGTAAATTATTATTATTAATTATAATAATCTAATTAATTTAGCCAAAATCTTGTTAATAATATATTAGAATATATATATATATATATATATATATATATATAGTTATTTTAATACTTTTATTATTTTAATATTATAATAATAATTCCTTTTTTTACTGTTTAACTTTAATTTAATGATTTTTTAGTATCACGGGGTGGGATAAGCTTGGTGTCAACCGGTACTGGTATCGAAAATACCGGTACGGTCTTGTTTGGTATCGGTACAAATAGTAATTTTAATATTTTAATAATATATATATTTTTTTAAATATTTTTATTATTTTAATATTATAATAATAATTCTTTTCTTTACTTTTTAACTTTAATTTAATGATATTTTTATGATACTTATGATCTTTCGGTTTAAATTTTATCCTAATCTATTAAATTCTGATACTAATATCATGGATAAGTTCTTAATATTTGATATCATTTGGATCCCTTTACCTATTTTTTTTATTATATGTTTTCTTTGAAAATATATTGTTGTGTTTTTATTACGAATTATATTTGAGCTACTTTTAATATATTAGTTACTTCGAAATTTAAATTTATGGTTATCTTGTCAAAGATCATTTTATAGAATAATCATAAGTTTGGAATAATTATCTTTAAACCAATTATTAAAAAAATTAAGATCAAAGTTAACTTTAAACTAATCTACCTTTATCTATAATATATTATTTAGTATAATGTGTTATTGATTGATATTAATATTAATGATTATTGATATATAATTATTTTATTTTTTTATCTTATCTCTTATTTATTTAATGTAAATTAAATGCAATTAATAGGATTTTTATAGGATGATGCATTTAAAACAACCATAAATTTTGGTTTTAAAATAAAAGATATAACTAAACTTTAGAATATTAAAAAAAATTAAGATCAAAGTTAACTTTAAACTTTATCTATAATATATTATTTAGTATAATGTGTTATTGATTGATATTAATTTTAATGATTATTGATATATAATTATTTTATTTTTTTATCTTATCTCTTATTTATTTAATGTAAATTGCAATTAATAGGATTTTTATAGGATGATGCATTTAAAACAACCATAAATTTTGGTTTTAAAATAGAAGATATAACTAAACTTTATTATAATATAGTATAGAAGATAGATAGATATAGATATAGATAATTATTTTTTTTATTTTTTAATATTAATGTAGAAAGACCATGTCACCCCTTACTAACATTATTAAGTTGTTGTACCATAAGTATAAAAGATTGTAATTACTTAAATTTGGTTGGTATCCTTATGAAATGCTTTATAATATAGTATAGATTAGATTCTAGCATTAATGTACTGTACTATATGTTAATATGGTGTTTCATGCATTGCTTTGTTGCAAATTGTGTTGTTTTATTTGTAAATTATTATTATTATTTATAACAATCTAATTAATTTAGCCAAAATCTTGTTAATAATATATTAGAATATATATATATATATATATATATATATAGTTATTTTAATACTTTTATTATTTTAATATTATAATAATAATTCCTTTTTTTTACTGTTTAACTTTAATTTAATGATTTTTTAGTATCACGGGGTAGGATAAGCTTGGTGTCAACCGGTATTGGTATCGAAAATACCGGTACGGTCTTGTTTGGTATCGGTACAAATAGTAATTTTAATATTTTAATAATATATATATATATATATTTTAAATATTTTTATTATTTTAATATTATAATAATAATTCTTTTCTTTACTTTTTAACTTTAATTTAATGATATTTTTATGATACTTATGATCTTTCGGTTTAAATTTTATCTTAATCTATTAAATTCTGATACTAATATCATGGATAAGTTCTTAATATTTGATATCATTTGGATCCCTTTACCTATTTTTTTTATTATATGTTTTCTTTGAAAATATATTGTTGTGTTTTTATTACGAATTATATTTAAGCTACTTTTAATATACTAGTTACTTCGAAATTTAAATTTATGGTTATCTTGTCAAAGATCATTTTATAGAATAATCATAAGTTTGGAATAATTATCTTTAAACCAATTATTAAAAAAAATTAAGATCAAAGTTAAATTTAAACTAATCTACCTTTATCTATAATATATTATTTAGTATAATGTGTTATTGATTGATATTAATTTTAATGATTATTGATATATAATTATTTTTTTTATCTTATCTCTTATTTATTTAATGTAAATTAAATGCAATTAATAGGATTTTTATAGGATGATGCATTTAAAACAACTATAAATTTTGGTTTTAAAATAGAAGATATAACTAAACTTTAGAATATATATAGATAATATGGCTTTATATAGCCTACACTGACTTCAAAATCCAACTAAACAAACAAATACTTCCTAAAATCTTGCCACTACACCTAAAGACTATGACCCAATCTTCTTATAATAAACGTGCACCAAAGAATTCGGTCAAACCCTTTTTATTTAATTAAACATGTGCAGCCTTGAGATCATGGGTATAATCCCATTATTCTGATAAGATTATGTCAAACAACTCTTGACCCGTTTGACTCGTAAATGAACCCGTGACCCGATAACGCACCGACCCATGTGACCCGCGAACCAAACCCGATTAAACCCAACAATCACCCCCTTAATCGGTGTTTGTTTACGCCTTCACCGCAACACCGAATCACCTCGGTTTCACAACGGCCGAATCACCGTCTCTTCTAGGGCTGTGCAACGGTTCAGAACCGGACCGAACCGAACCGAACTAGAACCGAACCAGAACCGTTAGATGCTAAAATTAAAAACCGAAACCAAACCGTATTGTAACGGTTTCGGTTCGGTTCCGAAACTGGTTAAACGGTTCTCGTGTAAATGGTTCTTGCGGGAACTAGTTGACAATTAAATCGTAAAATTAACAATTCAATAAAAACGAATCAAACCATTTAAAACATTAACTAAGAGTTGCAACATTCAAAGTTCAAACCAACCAAAATAAAAGTAGCAAAACAACAATAAAAAAATTCAAGCCATAAAACAAACTCTAAATAAAACTATTACAACAATCGTGTTAACAATTAAAACAAACATCTTCAAACTTCATTCGATCTTCATCCTCTCAATCTTCTCAAAAACATCTAAATGAAACCAAGTGTTAGCAATTAAAAAAAATAAACGAATAATGCATCTACTGTATTTAGTTCACTTGAATAGATTGATCAGTAATGCATCTACTCTATTTATCAAGCGATACACTATTTATATACACATTTATAATTTGATCAACATTGATTTGATTATTTTTGTTCAATTTTTATTTTCATATACAGGAAACTATATGTATCAGAAAGCAAACATCTAGAAAAAAAAATATGCAATCATAAATAAAAGGTCATGTAGAATAATGTACCTATATTTGCAGGGTGTTGATGGAGATGAACTTGTATGATAGTAATTAGGGTTAGGGTTGAGAGATGGAGAAGAATTAGAAGAAGAAAGATGAGATCGTGGAATGAATATATAAGAGGAGGGAATAAGAATTAGGATGGTCGTATGATGTTGAAAATCCCATTAATATAATAGGGTTTTAAATATTTATAATCTCAATTGGTTCTAGCGGTTCTTTAACCGAAACCGTGGTTTTAACCGGAACCGAACCGAGAACCGTTTTTACCCAAATTTAAGAACCAGAACCGGACCCTATATACAAAAATACGGTTTGGATCTAGCGGTTCCGGTTCGGTTCCCCGGTTCTGGCGGTTCTGAACCGTATACTGCTAAGCCCTAGTCTCTTCTCAAACCATCTCGACTTCTACCGGACACTCGACCTCCTCCTCGGTCACTCCCAAATTCGATATCAACTCGACCCCTACCAGACACCTGACCTCCACCTCGGTCACATCTGATTTTTTTTTTCAACTCGATTTATCCCGGACATTCTGGTCACCTCAGCCCCGTCCAAAGCCGTTCACCCCCTGATCGTGATTTCACTATTTTGTGAAGCTCTTCCTTAATAAGCACACCTTGTGTATCAACCACCAAGTAGACGCCTACCACCTGTACCGTCTTCGAGTCGCTAAATGAATATCTCAGCCACCTGTTGTTTCGTTTCTACCACGCTACACCCGTTGGTTTTTCTACCCAATGAATTCTGCGCCCCTTGCAATTCTTCTCCTAGGCTAGAAAGGGTATGCGACAACTAAAATACACGATCTCTTCTTCGTTCTTCGATCAACAAACTGGGTTGACAAGCCTGCTGATTTGGCCTGAATCTCGACTCGTCTCCGCTACCCTCTTGATCCGCTAGAACGGTAACCCTCGAAACCACCGACCTGCGATCACCTAGTTCTCTCCGATCACTGCTGATCTGTCACCTCCGCTCACTGCACACCGGTAACCTCTGATCGCTACAACCTTTTTGTCACACCCCAACCGATGGCGGAATCATCGGGGCGTGGCACTGAGCGAAACAGATTGTCCAGAAGTTTCCATAACAACTATCATTACCATTTAAGTAAACATTACGTCCCATACCGTAATATAAATAGTCAAACAAGTTATTACAGATAACATCAAAACAAATACTCTGTTCTGACAACTCAGATTTTTATAAGTAGCAATTGTTTATCTGCTTCTAGAGACCCCTAATAAGTTATCTACAGACAACTATTTGTTGGGCTCTAAAGCTTTATTCTAGCTTCCAATTCCTACCACATGTGCATCCTAAGCACCTGTCACATACGTTAAAATAATGTCAATACATAAAATGTAAAGGTGGGCATACAAGTTTAATAATAGCATATAGAGTTCGAATTCGTTTACGCATAACCAGCACGTACACATAGTGAAATGAAGCACGTTAGTTATCGACATAGATCCATCGATACCAATGACTGCGGGTTGACTGCCCGAGGCAGTTCGCAATACACGATTACCACTGTAATCCATGCAAGGAAAAGATCCTTAACAACCCCCGTGTGAACGGGTGCTGAGTCCAAACTATAGTACTATCGTTGCTAAGGCAGGTAGACAGCATTCCATGTGTAAACATAACAAACAAGCATTCATAAGCCACGTATATCATGCATTGATGGTTAAGCGTTAAAATAGCTTGAGTAGTGTGATAGTTGTAGTTTGAATAGTTGTAACGTATGTAACACCCAAAAGTGCTAAAGCAAAAAGGGTTCGAGTATACTCACAGCGATATGGATTGAAGGGAGCGCTTTACAGCGAGTATGGTTAGCCTGAATAGATTCGATAACGTAACGATAAGTGACACGTAAAACAGTACAAGTGAGAGTGGGTAGGATGACTGATCGTGCGGATCAGTTATCCGTGAGTAGAAGTCATCCGTGCGCATGACCTATCCGTGCGGATGGTGATGCGTGCGGGTGGTGATGCGTGCGGATGGTGTTCCATCCGGATAGGTTATCCGTGCGTACGACTGTCCGTGCGGGTGGTAATGCGTGCGGATGGTGTTCCATCCGGATAGGTTATCCGTGCGTACGACTGTCCGTGCGGGTGGTAATCCGTGCGGACTAGTTGTACGTGCGGGTGACTTATCCGTACGGACAAGTTGTTTGTGTAGATAAACGTTCAAGTGGATTGTTTCTTCCTAAGACGTGTTTGTGTATGATGGCTTGTCCTTTGGAGTTTTCGTTGTAGCATTTAGAAAACACCAAAGTGTTTCTACCTTTCAGGCCGGTCGCGCGGACGGTGGTCCGTGCGTATGGTAGTCCGTGCGGGCAGCCTGTGCGCGCGGGTGGAGACAATCCGTCCGGATAGCCTGCCCGTGCGTATGACTTGGCCGTGCGAATGAAGATTGTTTGATTTTTATTTTAAGGCCCTAGTATCTCATGATCCGAAGAGTAATCCATTCAGAGGTCGTCTGTCCGGATTACTCGTTCGTCGATACTCAAACCTCGTTTGGAAAGTGGATCCCAAGGGTAGTCCGTGCGGGTGACAACCCGTGCGTATGACCTGTACGTGCGTATGACCTGTACGTGCGTATGACCTGTACGTGCGTACGGCTCGTCCGTGCGTACGGCTAGTCCGTGCGGACAACTGGTCTGGTTGCTCTGTTCGTCTACACTTGGTTTCTGTTGTCGTTTATCGAGACGTCCTGATTACGTGGCGACCACTTGGAGTTGTGTTCTTACCCGCGTGGCTAGACCGGTCAGGAATCACCCTAACTCGGCCTGTCGGCGACTCAGAACGGTCCTCCCGGTTAACCCCGAAATCAGTTGTCTATGGGTAGGATTCCTGATCTAGGACTAGTGCATCACTATTGACGAGTAGAACACTGGAACTGATCGGATCCGTACCGGTTTTAAGGGTAAAAGAAGGAGAGAACTAAGGTTTATTTCTTTCAACTCTTTTATCCTTAGAAAAGTTTAGATCTAGGTGAAGTTTTTGTAAAAACTTGTAGAAATCGTTTAGATCTGAGATATTCTTGGTGGAATGAGGTCAAGCTTGAAGTTCTTACGAACTTCATGATGACGTCACCCGAGAATACCTCAAATCCGGATGATTTCACGGTTAAAATCGAAGATTCGAAAGATAGAAATGTGTAGGATTGTGTAGTGATCAAAGATGTACAAGAATTTGTGCAAGATCTTACCTGGATTGAGAGAAATCTGAGAAAAGGTGAAGAATGCGTGTGGTTCGGACGTCACTTGCCAAAAGTGGAAAAAGTGGAGAGTGACCCGTGTATTTATAGGATGCCAAAAAGGGAAAGGGTGAGCCGTGCGCATGGCACGCACCCGGGTAGGCTATCCGCGCGGACTGGTCATCCGTGCGGATTGGCAATCCGTGCGGATTGGCAATCCGTGCGGATTGGCCATCCGTGCGGATGCCACCTCCTTTGGTGTGTTCGGTGCGATGTTGATTCGGTTTCGATTGGCGAGAGGTTCGATAGGGTTTCCTAATCAAATTACTTTCAGTCCCAACTACTTCTTATATGGTTCGACTAGGGATTCGGTTTCGGGTTCGTTTATATTCGAGTTAGACTTCGAGTTCGATTGAGTTCGTTTGATTATCACAACATAACATAACATAACATAAAATAAACATGCACAAGTAACACGTAAGGCACACACACACGTATAATGACAAGTAAAATACATAGCTCGAGTTACGATTTGATGTCGATTTGATTAGCATAACTTGATTAACTTTATCGCATTGTTACTTCCTATCGTTCACAGTCGTGGGTCGATTGAATTACGGTTAGCATGACTCGATTATTGTAATGTACGACATTTACTCCACATAATCTAAATATCATACAAACAATTCTACGAGTCACGTCGCGCGAAATCGGTCGTTGACTTTGACCTTGACTTTGACTTTCACTCGTGAAAACACGGGGTGTTACACTTTTCTTCCACTTTAATCACAACTAACAACCACGAGACACACCGATGTTCACCCGTCACCCCCGTTATCCAAACTGGTACTTTTCGCACGACAACGACTGACACGAACCACCTCCCGGTCTCCGTCTTCTGTTGTATAACAGTCCCGAACCCTTCTTTTACACCTGCTCTCCACCGTCCGACACACCCGCCGGCGGCGGAGGCTTCCTCCGATCTTCAAACCCTCTTCTCAAGCCCTAGGCTCTGATACCAAATGTTGGTTACAGGCCCCTCAAACTTCACACTCACTCAACAACAACTTCACACACCACACAATACGTAAATATGAATACTGAAAGTTTATTTATTGAATGAGAAAATGGGGTACAATTTTATTCATGATATATATAATATGGCTTTATATAGCCTACACTGACTTCAAAATCCAATTAAACAAACAAATACTTCCTAAAATCTTGCCACTACACCTAAAGACTATGACCCAATCTTCTTATAATAAACGTGCACCAAAGAATTCGGTCAAACCCTTTTTATTTAATTAAACATGTGCAGCCTTGAGATCATGGGTATAATCCCATTATTCTGATAAGATTCTGTCAAACAACTCTTGACCCGTTTGACTCGTAAACGAACCCGTGACCTGATAACGAACCGACCCATGTGACCCGCGAACCAAACCCGATTAAACCCAACAGCGGACTCAGGAATTTTTTCATGAGGGTGCGGAAATTTTTTTAAAGATTTTAGGTCTGTATGTATTTAAAAAAAATTGGTTCATATCGGGTCGGGTCGTTACAAACGTATTTAAAATGTCGCCGTACGGGTTTTCATTTTTTGAAATCTTTCCAAAACATCATCTAGAGTTACTTTTCAATTTATAAATCTATCCAAACATATAAACCGATCCATAAGTTCATAAAACAACACTAAAGTAGTAAACATATTAATCGCTCCATAATTTTCAATTTTCTTTTCAAGACCTACTAATTGTCGATTACTTATGTCTTTTAAGTTGCAACAACCAAAAACTCATCTAAACAACAAAATCACCCTATTAAAGTCTAGAATAACCAAAAAAACATCCAAATACATATAATTTCAAACATTTTTTTAATCATCTCTATAACTCTATTTCTTCTAAAAAACAACATAAAACAACAATAACATTAAAAAACGTTTGTTTGGATTCCATTGAGTTTGGTGGTCGGATGTTTGCGATTTCCGGCAAGAAATTGGAGTTGGATGGCTGTTGTTGGTTGTTGCGTTGTTGGGGAATAGGATCGCAGAGGCGGACAAGGTCACGAGAGAGAGCGGGAGAAACATAATATGAAGGGCGGTTTTGGTTGGGTTATTTTATTATATTTCAAATTTTGTTGGGTTGGGTTAAGTGGGCTTGGGTTGTGCTAAATTGTTTAATAAGTGGGTTACAAACTTATAAATGGTGTTATATTATTATAAAAGTAAGTGTTTATTACAATTTTTTTATTAATTAAAAATATGATTTTTTTATTAATTTCCAATGGGTGCGGTTGAAAATTTCTAAGGGGTGCAATCAAGATTTTACCGAAAAATTAACACTAAAAAATATTTTTTCTAAGGGGTGCGACTGCCCACCTACAAATGTGGGTAGGTTCGCCCCTGTTAATAGGTACATGATTTTGGATGCTTTTTCTTATAATGCAAGACTCGAAAAATGCACATTAATTGTTCCTCGAAAGAGTGCCTGAAAATCATTAACTAAAACTAGTGATAGATTAATCATTGTAAGATTTTTTTTTTTAATTTTATACTACCTTCAGCTTTATTAACACTTGACACATGACACTTTATAGTATTATTTTAGCATGATATAAGGATTTCATCGTTGTCCTCTACCCTCTTCTGTGATTAACATCTTTCTTTCTTTACGTTTTAATTCCTAACTACAAACACAAATGCCATTCCAAAAAAAATTAAAAATAAACAAACAAACTACTATCACAAATACATTGGAAAAATAGTGTAGTTTTTATTTTTAAATGTTAACTAAAAGGACATAATTTGTCTTAAATCATAATTCAATTTCAAATGAACATACCATACCAATGAATTGTTGAATACATACTTTTCTTACATAAACTTAAAACAGTTTATATACTATTACATAGTTTATAAGCTACTACACAACACACAATTCCAAAGCAACACTCTACAAACAACTAGATGAACTTTGTTACTAAGTATTTATCTTATTTTTATTATTCAAATTATTAGCCACTTTGATAAGAGAACATGCCATAAATTCACCCATTCTCGTGGAAACATGCTTCTTTTTTTTGGGGGGATAACGATTGCAGGTTTCCCCTTTGCTGTCCCTCCTCCCTTCGTGTTTTCTTGATAGCTATCTTGTTGCACCTTTTTTGCGGTTGATTTTTTCTTCTTTCAAGCTTTTCCTAATCGTCATAGACTATTGTTGTGTATCAAACTAAATAAACTTAGCAATTCACAAAATATGTGTTAGCTTATTTACTAGTAGGGTTCCCCACATCTCTGAGAATGATGTGTGCGAGTCCACCAATGTCCTAAAACTTACACATACTTTTGTTTGTTGTTGCTACTAATTTACATTATTTGTGGTTGAGTATCTGATTTTTCTATTTACAAATGTCATGAAGTGTTGTGTGCGAAAATTTTGTGTCAATATCCTAGAAAAGTTGATCTTAAATTCCGTAAGTTGCTGTAGGCTCAATTTTAAAAAGTGTGGATGGGTACACTTAGTGTCAGATGGCAATCAAGTTGTCTTTTTGTAAGATACTAGTTTTTGCCCCGCCCGCGTTGCGGGGCAATAAGCTGAAAATTTCTCTCTCATAACATGTATGTCTGTGTTTCGTTACTTGTACATACTACTCATAATACGATCTAAAAAAAATTACATCGAGTCAACCAATTAAAACAAAAACACTACCATACTTTTACTAAAAAATAACTAAAACGATAGAAAGACTATAATTTTAAACTGGGAGTAAAGTTGAAAATTTTCAGGACAAATGAGCATGTACCAGGCATGCCTGGACGAATAAAAATTACACCTATTCCCGCACGCGTTGCGGGGCGTTAAATCAAATATTTCTTAGTTTCATAACATGTATGCATGTATTTAGGTTACTTGTGCATACTACTTATAACATGATCTAAAAAAATACATCGAGACAACTAATTAAACGAATACAGTACCATAGTTTTGCTAAAAAAAATTAAAACAATAACAGGCCTCTAATTTTTAGCTGGGGTAAAATACTAATTTGTCAGTACCAATGAGCGAGTATTAGACAACGGCATGACACAATAAAAGTTATATTGAGTCAACCAAGCAAAATAAAACAGTACTATAGTTTTGCACACAAAAAAAGTAAAACGATGGCAAGATCATAATTTTTAACTGGTGGAGAAATCGTAATTTTTGAAATGGGAGCAAAATCATAATTTTGAACAGAGGGAAAAATCGTAAAAATATTTTGAACTAGGGGAGAAATTATAATTTTAAACTGAGGGCAAAATCATAATTTTGAGCTATGGGGAAAAACATAATTTTATTTTCAACTGTGGGCAAAAACGTAAATTTGAGTTGGGGGTAAAATCGTAATTTTGAGCTAGGGCAAAAACATATTTTTATTTTGAACGGGGGGCAAAAAAACGTAATTTTAGACGGAGGGCGAAACCATAAATTTAAACTGGGAATAGAATTAGAAATGGATTTTTGAACTGAGGGCAAAAGCGTAAATTTTGAGCCAGGGCAAAATATAGTTTTATTTTGAAATAGGGGCGAAAACGTAATTTTAAACAAACGTAATTTTAAAAAAAGGACGAAACCGTAATTTTAAGCTACAAATAAAATTAAATTAAAAATTGTTTGGACCAATAGGGGAGTGTCAGGCAAGCTGCCTGGCACTATCCCTCAACTCCTTATTGTATATGCTGAGGGCAAAATCATAATTTTGAGCTATGGGGAAAAATATTATTTTATTTTTAACTGTGGGTAAAAACGTACATTTGAGTTGGGGGGCAAAATCGTAATTTTGAGCCAGGGGCAAAAACATATTTTTATTTTGAAGGGGGGGGGGGGGGCAAAAGCGTAATTTTTGACGGAAGGCGAAACCGTAAATTCAAACTGGGAATAGAATTAGAAATGGGTTTTTTTAACTGAGGGCAAAGGCGTAAATTTTGAGCAAGGGCAAAAATATAATTTTATATTGAATTATGGGCGAAAACGTAATTTTAAACAAAGGACGAAACCGTAACTTAATTTAAGCTACGAATAAAATTAAATTAAAAATTGTTTGGTCCAAAAGGAGAGTGCAAGGCAAGCTGTCTGGCACTATTCCCTTAACTCCTTTTTGTATATGCTGAGGGCAAAATCATAATTTTGAACTATGGGAAAAACATAATTTTATTTTGAATTGTGGGCAAAAACGTAAATTTGAGTTGGGGGGCAAAATCGTAATTTTGAGCTAAGGGCAAAAACATATTTTTATTTTGAACGGGGCCAAAAGCGTAAATTTAGACGGAGGGCGGAACCGTATATTTAAACTGAGAATAGAATTAGAAATGAGTTTTGAACTGAGGGCAAAAGCGTAAATTTTGAGCCAGGGCAAAAAAATAATTTTATTTTGAATTAGAGGCGAAAACGTAATTTTAAACAAAGGACGAAACCATAATTTTAAGCTAGGAATAAAATAAAATTAAAAATTGGTTGATCCAATAGGGGAGTGCCAGGCAAGCTGCCTAGCACTATTTTGCCTGGCACTATTCCCTCAACTCCTTTTTGTATATGTAGGATAATTTGTGCATGGTGCGGGCTATTTTTAAAATTTTAATGCATGTGGTGGGTATAAATTAAAAAAGAGTAAATTCCTATTTGAGTCCCTGTGGTTTGTGCAGTTTAACCATTTTAATCCAAAAATCAAAACTGTCTTGATTTGAGTCCCTTTGGTCTCTAATTGTAACCATTTGAGTCCCTGTGGTCTCTAATTTTAACCATTTGAATCCAAAAACCAAATGTTTCTGATTTGGATGTTGTTTACTTTTGGATTCAAATGGTTAAAATTAGAAACCACATGGACTCAAATCTAGACAGTTTTGGTTTTTGAATTCAAATGGTTAAACTGCACAAACCACAAGGACTCAAATAAGACTTTACTCATTAAAAAAATATCTTTATGATTGGAGCCTTGGAGGTCCCGCTTAGATTAAAACAAAAACATAATAACGTAAAACTTTACTTGTGGGCCCATATGCTATTAGCCTACATATACAAAAATGAGTTGAGGGAATAGTGCCAGGCAGCGTGCCTGTCACTCCCCTATTGGACCAACCAAATTATTATTTTATATTCACTTTAAAATTGATGTTTCACCCTCAGTTTAACTTTTTTGCCCCAAATTCAAAATAAATTACGATTTTGCCTTCAGCTAAAAAATACGTTTTTGCCCTCGGTTCCAAATTATGATTTTATCCCCAGTTTCAATTTACAATTTTTCCCGAAGCTCGAAATTACGTTTTCGCCCCAAATTCAAAATAAAATTACGATTTTTCCTTCAGCTAAAAAATACGCCTTTGCCCTCGGTTCCAAATAACGATTTTATCCCCAGTTTAAATTTACAATTTTTCCCGAAGCTCGAAATAAAGTTTTTGCCCAAAATTCAAAATAAAGTATACTTTTGCCCCCAACTAAAAACAAAGATTTTGCCTTCGGTTTACAATTATGATCTTGCCCCCAGGTCAACATAAACTTATGGTTTTGCACCAGCTTAAATTACGATTTTACCCTCAGTTCATTTTCAACATCTACATTTACCATGGCAGGGAATAGTATCTCCCTGCCATTGGTTTAAATGGGCGGCCGGCCCTCCCATTGGACCAACCAATTTATTATTTTATAAACACTTTAAAATTACGGTTTTGCCCCTGAATAGTGTTTCTCTGCCGTTGGTTCAAATGGGCGGAGGGCAATACCCATTGGACCAACCAGTTTATTATTTTATATCCACTTTAAAATTACGTTTTTGGCCGCAGTTAAAAAATACGGTTATGCCCCAACTTCACAATACATTTACCCTTTTGCCCCGAGCTAAAAAATACGATTTCGTCCTTGGTAAAAAAATTACGCTTTTACCCTCAACCAAAATTACATTTTCGCCCCAGTTAAAAATAAAAATTTTGTTTTCCCCCCGGCTCAAAATTGCGATTTTACACCAGTTTATTATTTTATACCCACTTTAAAATTACGGTTTTTCCCCCGGTTTAAAATTGCCTCTTTGCCCCCAGTTCAAAATAAAATTAGGTCTTTGCCCCTAGCTAAAATTTACGATTTCTATAACAACCCTCCAAAATATTCCGACTCCCCAAATATATTTTAAAATAGTCCAATATGTCTTAAAACACCCCGTATATGAAAACTGAGCCCAAAATACCATATATAATTAAAAATAAAATAAAAACAAGAAAAATGAGTCTGTCGCGGGCCGCGACAGACTGCTCTAAGGGCTACGCGGGGCGCGACAGATAGAGGATTAGGCTGCACCCGGTGCTGCCACGTGTCGGGTGGTGTGTCGAGGCTACGAGTGCTGACTGGTCATAGCTAGGCCCTACCCCCTAGGTCGCGGGCCGCGTAAGACCTCCCTTGAGTCTTCGCGGGCCGCAAGGGACTGCGAGATCAGCCCTATATAATGGGAGCTCAGGCTTTCAGTCCCAACTCGCACCAAAACTTTCTCTCTCGAATTTCTTTAGAAGATAAGCTATTCTCAGGCATAATACCCCCTAAATAACGAAGTTCTGCCTCGTTATAAGTATTATAACCCCGGTTACGTATTAGATACGATGCCCGATCGATCCAGGGTTCCGTAACGGCTGTCGAGATTCTGCCCGACGTAGTCGTTGGAATGCCGTCTTGGGGAGGGTATTAGTAATGTAAATATTGGGTTATTATACTAACGTGTGTGCATTTGTGTATTTAATAGATAATCACCAGGAAATCCTTAAGGAAAACCCTAAGACATCAATGTGAGTAATCTCTTTTTTACAAATTGTTTTTACAAAACCTCATATGATTAACATTATATTAAACAGTGATTCAGTATTTGTATTCTACAATTATCGTCGGTAAGTTGGGGTTTTGTATACAAAATTTGTTACTACATTGTGAGTAGTAACATGACCACAAGTCGGGTTGACAGTACCGTGGGTGGTAATTAAAGTAGATGGAAACAAATGTAATTGCGCGACCGCCCTTAATACTGTACAATGGTTTTACTTAACTTGATTAAACTGAGATTCACTCACCAGTATTTCCCACTGACAAAATGTTTTTAAACGCGTTTCAGGTAACAAAATGTGAAAGCCAAATAAATAGAAGCCAGCTGGACAGCACTGAAGGCTTGGAAAAGTGGCTATAACGTTACCTAAAATAAAAAGATGTTTTATTACATAAAATAGGGTTTATCCCTTTGATAATGTGTATACTTAAAACTTGGGATTATTCCCACGTGTTTAATATTATGAAAGTGTGGTATTTTACCCTGATAAAATATTTCCTAACTACGATCCTGATGTGATTCCGCTGCCAAAATGATAAACACCTGGATACACCAAAACTGGCCGCGGCCGCCCGTTCCCGGGTTGTTAGGGGACGGGGGTTACGACAGAAGGTGGAATCAGAGCTAAGCCACTGATTCAGCCACAGAAGTGTTCTGCTGACACCAAAATATTATATGTTAGGAAATTAATTACGGAAATACATGCATATATGTATTTTATTGTTGTGTGTTATTTGACTATTTGTTAGTTTACAGTATGAGCGATCAAGGACCCTCCGACGCCTATCGTCAGTTGTCCGGCTCACCTAGGAGCGAAGGCACCTCTTCACAGCCTACCCTCTCAGGGTATTCAGCTGACAATGAAGATGTGATATTCGTGTTTAAGGCTCAGTCTGAAGAGCCATTCCCTCCTAAAAAGAGAGGATGATTCAGTAGGAGAGCGCATAAGCGTAGGAAAAGAATGAAAAAGTTACAACAGCAGCGAGTTCTAGCAGGAACTAAAAGAGAAACAGATTCTCACACCCAAGATATACTTAATAGAAGTTTAGCAAATTTCCATATCTTAGCAACCACAGCTGCCGACCCAAACCTGGAGCAACTAATAGCACCCCAACCATTACCCTTGTTTCCCACACAACCAATGGAGATTGAAGTCAAACCAGAAAACCAAATCCCAGCACCAGCCTTTGACCCAACTGAGATACCTAGAGTACCAGCACCCAATCCCTTAGACCCAGACTACGATCCGTGGTTCGATGATCATGGGGATTATCAGCAACGTTACCCAATATCAGAAGAACCCATGCCAAACCTAGCTGCTTACCCAGTTCTGGACCCTCTAGATCCCTATTATGATAATGATGAATACATTAGGGAAATCCTAGAGAATCCATATTCCCAGGAAGAACCCATGCCACAGTACCCAGATCCAGTACAAGCACCTGCACCCCCAATGAGTGCAGAGAATGTGCAAGAACTCCGAATCTTCGGTGAGGAGATTTTAGAAAATAGTGACAGGATGAGGCTGATCGGAGAACGACTCGTCTGGAAGTACGACGAGCGTAATATGGAGTTCTGGATGAACCCATATCGGCGATGGTGATAGTAATAATAATATAATAATAAATATATATATATATATATATAATAAATATGTTGTAGTATAGACCACTTCGTGGTTAGGGATGCATATTAGTATTGTATTTTATTCCAGTTTGTATTAGATGCATAATAGATAAGAAAGAGTAAGTCGCAATGTTCGACGCTTTTGATCAACATGTGTGTTGTGTGATTGTTTGCCTTAAATACTATCTTGTGATATTAATAATTAGCAAATGTTTAAAATTCAGATGGACAACGAAGTGAACCAGGAAAACCAGACTAACGATAACCAGAGTAACAACAACCCGGATAACGATAACCCGAACAACAACAGTAATGGAAACCAAGTGGATAACAGTGTCATCCAACACATAGTGGCACAAGGAATAATAGATGTGATGCTATATATTATCAACGGTTAAAGAAGCAAATAATAAAAGTAACCGTGATAGTAAACGACCCACTGAACCTGAACACCGCGTAAACAATGGACCCATACTTCAAATGCCCATTCCCAAAAGAAGAAGAACCATGTCTTATGGTTGTTCATATATAGAATTTTGGTCTTGTAAACCAATGGAATTCTCGGGCAATGAAGGGGCTGTTGCAGCTCTACGCTGGATAGAAGACTGAGGCTGTCTTAAAAATAAGCAAATGTGCGGAAGAGGATAAGATAATGTATGCTTCTAATCTGTTTAAGAATTGAGCCTTAGAATGGTGGAACACTATCCTCCAGTCTAGGGGAAGTGACAAGGTTTACAATCTGGAATGGGAGGAATTTAAGAATATGGTAGAAAGAAAATTTTGTCCTCCCAATGAAAAGGAACATATAGCAAATAAGTTCCTAAATCTTAGGATGACTGGAGTGGATAGTAAGGGGTACACTATTTTATTCTTTGAATATGCTAGAATAGTGCCAACCCTTGCATCACCTGAACCAGTATTAATCTCTCGTTATATCTGGGGATTAATCAGTGAAATTAGGCATGTAGTCAAGGTAGCTGGAACTCAAACCATAAAAGAAGCTGTAGAACTAGCAAATACCATGACAGATGAGTTAGTGCGTACTCGAGAAGAGGACCAAAGGAGGAACCTAGCTCAAAGTCTTACCCAGGAATTCCGCTACGGTAATTCCAACCGTGGGAAAAATGTAGGTTCTACCTCTGCACCTTACTGTAAAACCTGCAAGAAAAAGCATTCAGGAAGATGCTCCACCTACTACAATTTCTGCAAGATACCAGGACACAAGGAAGAAGACTGTAGGAAGAAACCTAAAATGGAATGTGCTTCAACTCTGGAGAAAAAGGTCATATCAAGCCGAATTGTCCGAAACTAGTTCCAGCCACGAACAACAAAATTACTAAAAATGCTAGAGCATTTGTTCTGACTGCAGAAGAAGCAAAGATGATCCCGGATATGATCGCCGGTACGTTTTTAGTTAATGATATTTTTGCTAAAGTATTATTTGACTCTGGTGCGAACCAAAGTTTTATTAATACTTCATTTTGCAAATTTCTCAATCAACCATTAACTAAACTCCCACAAGGATGTCTAGTAGAGACAGCAAATGAGGAAACCATTAAGATTTCTGAAATCTTGCAGGGAGCAAGAATAGAATTTCTAAATCAAAAATTTATTGCAAACCTTTACCCAATGAATATGACAGGATTTGATGTTGTATTAGAAATGGATTGGTTAATAGCCAATAAAGCCAGTATTTTATGTGATCAAAAGTCAGTCCAAGTAAATTCACCAAAGAGTGAAAAGATCACAATTAAAGGAGATAAACCCTCTAGATCCACAAAATTCATCTCTGTAATGAAAACAACCAGTTATGTAAGAAAAGGATCATTAGTGTATTTGATTTCCATAATCATTAACACTAAAGGAAAAGAATTAAAAGATATCCCTGTAGTATCTCAATTTTCAGATGTATTTCCAGAAGAGTTACCAGGGCAACCTCCAGACAGAGAAATTGAATTTAAAATCCACCTGCTACCAGGAACAACAACAATTGCCAAAGCACCTTACCGTTTGGCACTCGCAGAAATGCAGGAATTGAAGAAACAATTAGAAGAATTGTTGGAGAAAGGATTCATACAGCCAAGCTCATCGCCATGGGGAGCACCGATCATATTCGTCAAGAAGAAGGACGGATCAATGCGTATGTGCATTGACTACCGCAAATTGAATAAAGTCACGATTAAAAATCGGTATCCATTACCAAGAATCGATGATTTGTTCGACCAGCTACAAGGAGCTCGATTTTTCTCTAAAATCGACTTACGATCAGGATATCATCAATTAAAAGTACAGGAAGAGGACATTCCTAAGACCGCTTTTAGAACCAGGTATGGCCATTATGAATTTACTGTCATGCCATTTGGTCTAACCAATGCTCAGCTGCATTTATGGACATGATGAACCGAATATGTAAGCCATATTTGGATAAATTCATAATTGTCTTTATAGATGATATTCTCATTTATTCTAAAAATAAAGAGGAACATGCAAAGCATTTGCACGCACTTCTAAGTTTATTGAGAAAAGAAAAGCTTTATGCAAAGTTTTCAAAGTGCGAGTTTTGGTTAGAACAGGTACAGTTTCTTGGGAATTTAGTCAATCATGAAGGAATTCATGTGGATCCCATCAAGATCGAGGCAATTACCAAATGGAAAACTCCTGAGTCACCAACCGAGGTTAGAAGTTTCTTAGGATTGGCCGGTTATTATAGAAGGGTTATTCGAGATTTTTCTAGAATAGCCATTCCCTTAACTAAGTTAACCTGTAAATCCGTTAAGTTTGAATGGGGACCAAAACAAGAAGAAGCCTTTAGAATTCTTAAGCAAAGACTAACCAATGCACCCATACTAGCGTTACCAGAAGGAACTAAAGACTTTGTAGTCTATTGTGACACTTCTAAGTTAGGTTATGGATGTGTGCTAATGCAACGCCAAAAGGTTATAGCCTACGCCTCTAGACAACTTAAGAATCATGAAGAGAATTATTCAACCCATGATCTAGAATTAGGAGCCATAATTTTTTCCCTTAAAATTTGGAGACATTACCTTTACGGTAGTAAGTTTACCACTTTCACTGACCATAAGAGTCTAAGGTATGTTTTCGGGCAAAAGGAGTTGAATATGAGACAAAGACGCTGGATGGAGATACTTAGTGATTATGATTGCAATATCCAGTACCATGCAGGAAAGGCAAATGTAGTAGCTGATGCTTTAAGTCGAAAGTATCACGAAAAAACAAAAAGAGTACGTTCCCTTAAACTAAACCTGCAAGTAGATTTAAATGAACAAATTAGAAAGGCACAAGAATCAGTAATCAAGGATGATACTGAAAAGTTGAAAGGAATGATTAAGGAATTAGAACAAGGAACAGATGGAATTTGAAGATTTCATAAGAAAAGAATGTGGATACCTAAATTAGGAAACCTACGCCACCGTATATTAGAAGAAGCCCATAAGTCTAAGTATACGATGCATCCTGGAAATGATAAAATGTATCAGGATTTAAGAAAGAATTTTTGGTGGATAGGAATGAAAAAGGATATAGCAGCTTATGTTTCTAAATGCTTAATCTGTTCACAAGTCTAAGCTGAACACCTAAAACCCTCAGGTTTATTGCAGCAGTTAGAAATACCAGTATGGAAATGGGAATTGATAACAATGGATTTTGTTACCAAATTACCCAAAACAAGAAAAGGTAATGATACAATCTGGGTGATTGTAGACAGGCTAACCAAGTCAGCTCACTTCCTACCAATGAAGGAAACTTTCAGTATGGAACAGTTAGATAAGTTGTATGTAAATGAAATAGTTTCATTACATGGAATTCCTTTATCAATTGTTTCTGATAGGGATAGCCGTTTTACCTCTCATTTTTGGACAAGTTTCCAAAAAGCAATGGGAACCAAACTAAATCGAAGCACTGCTTATCATCCTCAAACGGACACACAAAGTGAAAGGACAATTCAGACAATGGAAGACATGCTTAGAGCTTGTGTAATTGATTTGGGAGGTAATTGGGACGATCACCTACCATTAATAGAATTTTCTTATAATAACAGTTATCACACAAGTATCAATGCTGCACCATTCGAAGCACTTTACGGACGAAAGTGCCGAACACCATTCTGTTGGGCAGAAATTGGAGAAAAGCAACTATCCAGACCGGAGATAGTGCAAGAAACAACAGACAAAAAAATACAAGTCAAGGAACGACTGAAAGCAGCACGTGACCGACAAAAGAGTTATGCTGATAACAGACGAAAGCCATTGGAATTTCAAGTAGGAGAAAAAGTATTATTGAAAGTCTCTCCTTGGAAAGGAGTGGTAAGATTCATAAAAAGGGGAAAGCTAAGCCCCAGGTATGTTGGGCCTTTTGAAATTATTAGAAGAGTAGGATCTGTAGCCTATCAGCTGCAACTACCAGAGTAAATGGCAGGAATACATGATGTATTTCATGTATCTAATCTCAAGAAATGCTTAGCTGATGAATCACTGGTAATACCTCTTAAGGATATAGAGGTAAATGAACAATTAAAATTTGTGGAAAGACCTCTACAGATCGAAGACAGGAAAGTCAAGAACCTCAAACACAAGAGATTAGTTCTGGTCAAAGTGAAATGGGACTCCAAAAGAGGACCAGAATACGCATGGGAGCTTGAATCAGAAATGCAAAGGAAATATCCACAAACAACCCTCCAAAATATTCCGACTCCCCTAATATATTTTAAAATAGCCCAATATGTCTTAAAACACCCCGTATATGAAAACTGAGCCCAAAATACCATATATAATTAAAAATAAAATAAAAACAAGAAAAATGAGTTTGTCGCGGGCCGCGACAGACTGCTCTAAGGGCTACGCGGGGCGCGACAGATAGAGGATTAGGCTGCACCCGGTGCTGCCACGTGTCGGGTGGTGTGTCGAGGCTACTAGTGCTGACTGGTCATAGCTAGGCCCTACCCCCTAGATCGCGGGCCGCGTAAGACCTCCCTTGAGTCTTCGCGGGCCGCGAGGGACTGCGAGATCAGCCCTATATAATGGGAGCTCAGGCTTTCAGTCCCAACTCGCACCAAAACTTTCTCTCTCGAATTTCTTTAGAAGATAAGCTATTCTCGGGCATAATACCCCCCTAAATAACGAAGTTCTGCCTCGTTGTAAGTATTATAACCCCAGTTACGTATTAGATACGCTGCCCGACCGATCCAGGGTTCCGTAACGGCTGTTGAGGTTCTGCCCGACGTAGTCGTTGGAATGTCATCTCGGGGAGGGTATTACTAATGTAAATATTGGGTTATTATACTAACGCGTGTGCATTTGTGTATTTAATAGATAATCACCAGGAAATCCTTAAGGAAAACCCTAAGACAACAATGTGAGCAATCTCCTTTTTACAAATTGTTTTTACAAAACCTTATATAATAAACATTATATTAAACAGTGAATGAGTATTTGTATTCTACAATTATCGTCGGTATGTTGGGGTTTTGTATACAAAATTTGTTACTACATTGTGAGTAGTAACATGACCACAAGTCGGGTTGATAGTACCGTGGGTGGCAAGTAAAGTAGATGGAAACAAATGTAATTGCGCGACCGCCCTCAATACTGTACAATGGTTTTACTTAACTTGATTAAACTGAGATTGACTCACCAGTATTTCCCACTGACAAAATGTTTTTAAACGCGTTTCAGGTAACAAAATGTGAAAGCCAAATAGAAGCCAGCTGGACAGCACTGAAGGCTTGAAAAAGGGGCTATAACGTTACCTAAAATAAATAGATGTTTTATTAAATAAAATAGGGTTTATCCCTATGATAATGTGTGTACTTAAAACTTGGGATTATTCCCACGTGTTTAATATTATGAAAGTGTGGTATTTTACTCTAATAAAATATTTCCTAACTACGATCTTGATGTGATTCCGCTTCCAAAATGATAAACACCTGGATACCACCAAAATTGGTCGCGGCCGCCTGTTCCCGGGTTGTTAGGGGACGGGGGTTGCGACAATTTCCCCCAGTTCAAAAATACGATATCACACTCAGTTCAAAATTACGTTTTTGTCCCCAGTGCAAAATTAAAATATGGTTTTCCCCTAGCTAAAAATTAGGATTTTACCCTCGGGAAAAAATTTTGATTTTCCCCCAAGTAAAAATAAAAATATGACTTTGCCCCCAGCTAAAAATCGTGTCAAAGAGCTGCCTAACACTCTTTTTACTTTTTCTTTCAAGCAAAACTATAGTACTGTTTTTTTAATTGGTTGAAAATTATTCGGCGATCGCCCCGCAACGCGGGCGGGGCATCACCTAGTTATATATATAAAAGGATACTACTAAGCTACACTACATTTCATCATTTTCTGGTCCTACTATTTATACTAATTTTTTTTCATGTGACATATATATTTGTGTTTTCCTTTTATAACTTCCAATATATAATGTTTTATTAAAAACGAATATGGTTTTGCGATATGCTTATTTTTATTGACGTTTTGATATAATTTTATTAAAAATAGAGTCGTATCAAATTTAACGTTTTATAAGTCGTTATAAAATTTTATATTCCGTCTTTTTATAAAATTTACATCAAAACATAGATAAATATAAGTAAATCGCAAAACCATATTCGTTTTTTAAAAAACTTTATATATCGGAATTTATAAAAGAAAAACACAAATATATACTTATTAGTATCACATCACTTGGTGCAAATAGTAAAAAGTTTGGTGTAAATAAAATCACTCATTTTTTATTTTATTTTTTAAGCTTATCACCTTAACTTTTATCATTGACAATTACACCCCTCAACTTGTATCGTTATTATTGACAATTACGCCCCTCAACTTTTTAAAAACTTTGTAAAATGTCACTTGACCCCTCTCGGGTTTTATGTGCTTAAATTTATGTACGGGTCGGTATAAATTCAAATTGATTTACGTTTACATGTAAAAAAATTAATGAGTCACATCAGATATAATACGTTTTCGTGCTTATTTTTATAGAAGCATTCAATGGGTGTACGTTTTGACGTAAATTTGGTTTGGAAATGAATCTTATCAAATATAATACGTTTTCATTGTATAGTACAAATTCGAGTTACTTTACGTTTCAGGAGTCATTTCAAATATAGTACGTCTGGTGCTTATTTTAATTGACGTTTTCAGTTAGTCTACGCCCGTTTATATATGTGTTGGTATAAATTCAAGTTGGTTTACATATCGAAGTAATGACATTTTGACCCCTTGAGCTTTACGTGCTTATTTCTAAGTACTTATTGGTATAAATTCAATTTGTTTTACGTTTCGATGTAATTTTTTTGTTCAAAAACGAGTCATGCTTATTTCTATGTACGTATTGGTATACATTCAATTTGGTTTACGTTTCGATGTAATTTTTTCGAAAATGATTCATATAAAATATAATACGTTTTTTTTTTTTGTGCTTATTTTTTTTGATCAATAAGCAATTAAAAAGTTAGTATGCATAAATCACGTAAAAAAATCGATCCCGCATCACGGGGAATCAATTATGGTTTCCTTCAATACTTCAAATCTTGACAGCTAATTGAGGCAAGTTGGGGTCGAGTCAGGAAATGGACTTCAATACTTCAAATCTTGACAGCTGATTGAGGCGAGTTGGGGTCGAGTCAGGAAATGAACGAGGCTTGTTAAAAACATTTGTAGGTTAGATTTATTAATAAATGGTGGTTGGGTCCATGACGTGTAAGATTTTTTTTAGCATTAGGTGGTATTTTTATAATCTTACTAACAGTTAGCTGAAAATGTTACTAGAAATTCACCCTCAGGATTATTCATGTTACATTCAAACAAACAGCAAATAATAAAGAGAGTTTGTTGCATAAATAGGGGACTTCAACCACAATAGAGTGCAAGTAGGTGGGCTGGAAAATAATGAGCAATTTTAGTTAATTTGTTGTTTGAAACAGCGAGCTTCTCTCCCAAATCTACAAATTATGTAGGTTTCCTGCAAAGTCTGAGATTTTTGCTAAACTTCGCTGTTTGGAAGTGAGAATTTAAAGAACCTCGCTGTTTTAAAACAAGACATTTGAGAACTTCGTTGAATGAAAGAAATATATAGCAAAACATCGTTGTTTAGTACCAATACTTTCCAGAAATTCGCTAATTAGTATAAATAAATAAAACAAGTTCGTTGTTTTGAAACAATAGGTTCATGTGTAAATCCGAAGAAAGATTTGTATTTGAGTCAAAATAAGCATAAACAGACATTTGAAAGAAGAAACAATTTCAAATTCTATTTCTAAATTCTAATTCTTGGAAATTTTTTTGAAGTCTGATCGCCGCGAGGTTTGAATATTAAGTATGAATGCATTTGAGAAGACCTTACTCTGAAAAACACTATTATACTATTCTACGATTCTGTTGTATAATACATTCAAAATATTTGATAAGACGTTACTCTGCATACATTTAAGTTTTGCATTCTACACACACTATTGAAGATGTAAATTTCAAAGTTGCATAGAAAACATGAAAAAAGCTGCATGTCATCTAACTTTCTGAAAGGGATATAAAAATCCAGAAAATTGCCCCAATATTTGTGTGAGTTTTATCATATTAATCCTCTCTGATCACCAACACTTGGTATCAGAACTACACGGTTCAATCAGTTAATGCCCAAATACCCCAGATCCAAAGCCATGTCAACCTCAGCCACTACATCAAACCCACCGAAGGAAGCCGGAGTCGTTTCCTTGCAATGCCCGATCTTGACCGCCATGAATTACACAACTTGGGCGATCAAAATGGAATTAATTCTAGATGCTCAAGGTATTTGGGAGTCCATAGAAACAGAAGATGGTGTTGCAATTGATGAAAAAAGAGCAAACTTGCAAGAGCTTTCTTATTCCAAGCAATACCGGAGGAGGTTTTGCTGCAAGTTTCAAAGAAAAAGTCGGTGAAAGAAGTGTGGGAGTCGTTGAAAGTGAGATACTTGGGAGCCGAGAGGGTGTAAAAAGCACGTTTGCAGATGAATACGCCAAGAAGTTATCCAGCATGATTTCGAAGCACAGTGGGTTCACATGGCTTTTTCAGACTATATTAACACCTTTGGTACATACAACAGACTTCATATTCACTTTATAAGGTTGAAGGCAATTTATTTGAATATTTCATTAGCAGCTCCTGGTAAGTATTTATTTCAAACAGCTCTTGTATTAGTTTGATTCAGTGACATTAATGAACATATGGGATCAATTCAACGACATTTATGAACATATAGAAATAAAACAACAAAGTTTATATACGTATCAGTTTGATTCAGCGACATTTATGAACATATGGGTTCAATTCAACAACATTTATGAACATGTCAGTTTGATTCAGTGATGTTATTTGATGTATGGGTTTAAAACAGCGAACTTCTGAATGTCTGGGTTTAAAACAGCGAACTTCAGCTACAAAAAGAATCTTTGCAGAATGGTGGCAGGACTTGAAGGTTTGGCAGAAATTTTGGTTAAATGTCGCTGAATCAAACAGCGAATTACCTATAAGTAATTAATTTTTTGCACACCACCTAGAAGTAGTCTTTTGATGTTCAAAGCACCTAGTAATGCAAAAAATTCTAATAAAGATGTAATTAACAAAAGTCATAAACTAAATACCTAATGCTCAAATTAAGCATGCATCATCCGTGTAATTAGTTATTAGCTATAATTAATCTATCTATACTTTCTATAAAAGGAGAAATCCCAATGACATAAGAAAAGCTGATGTGTCAGCAGGAGAGGGTGTCCAACAAGGCTTTTCTTATGTCATTATTACATCATAATGCCTAATATTAAAAGACTTTAAAATTCAAAGTTGGCCCACATTCATATTCCAAAGGCCTGCCATCAAACCACTGCCTTAAACCTCTGACGATTCAAAATCATGGCTCCATATTCAATTCAAAATTTTATAATCAAACATCTGTTCCCAGTTCAAAATTCTGGCTCCACACTTTCATCTCTCCCTCAAATCCATTTCCCAATTCAAAATTCTGGCACCACATTCAAAATTCAAAATTCAAATCATATATTCTAATCCTATAAATAAGACATAATTATCTGGCTCCACATTCAAATCTCTCTCGCTGATATCTGCGAGCGTGTCTCTCTCTCTCTCTCTCTCTCTCTCAAATGCATCTTTCTCGTGATTCAGCCGCTATTCTCCGATTACACTTCTTTGTTCGAATGTTTGATGATTCTGTTTACATGTTATCGTTCCAGTATCATTGTTCCAACATCGTCATTTCAATGAAGTTTCCCATCACACATCAACCTTTCAATATTGAAGTTGCAATATAATTGTTGCAACAACGGGAAAGGTTGCATGTGCTACCTTCTTTGATGGGAGAGTTGCAACTTGAATGGACGATGTGTATCTTCTATCGTGAAAAGTCAGTTGTGCTACATCAGTTGAGAAGAGACCTTTGCATTTTAGGTTTGTTTCTTATTTTGATTAACTGTTGATGATGTTGAGAGTTTTTATTTACACTGACATTTTAGAATATGTTAAGATGCATGTTTATATTATTAAAATGAACTACTACATAGAAAAATACAAATTTAATGAAATATTTATAAAGTATTACACGCTAGGGTTAACACTTGCTAAGATTTCTTAGACTCTGGCCTTTCTCCATGTGATTTCATGCTCTCTTTTGAATTTCAGGTCAGTTAGCATGTTGCAGATTTTCTGATCCTGTTCTAGAAGTTGTGTCAGAAACTCTTCTGCATTCTTCTGGAACTCTGATGGAGGAGAGTGGAGGACTTCATCGAGCAATGCTATGTTGTTCCAGCTTTTGTTGTAATTAGTGTCATTGATTATGTCGACTTTCCTGTTTAGTTCTTGGTCTGTTCTTGGTCTGTTCTTTGTTCTTTGAGTGACCACATCGAGAATTGTGTTTTAACATTGCTGGTGTCTGACCAGTGGTAGAAGCTGAAGTTTGCCATGTAGATTTTTTGTTGGTTTTCTGATTTGGAACAATTTTTGACAGAAAGTGATTTGTAGGACAGTTTGTTGATGTTTTGAATCAAAAGTAATCATCGGTCTTTTATAGAGTTTAAAAACGCGTCTACATGGTAAATGAAGAGGTTAATTGTAATTGTGACAATCTGCTTTTGTTCTTTGAATTTCGATATTTTGTCCCTTGGGTTTCTTGGTATTTAATTTTACAGTTTTTCCATAAAACTTGGGGTTTGAAAAGGTTTTTGCATTAAAAGACTACCGTTTTGAAATATACATTAATATGTTTATATTAAATGTACACGTTTTCACAATTACAAATTTAAGTATATAAACTCATAGTCATTTCACCTGTTTTTCAGAAAATCTTCCTACGAAGATATCATACTTTCAGGAAAGTCGAGTAATATAGTTTCAAATGGCGTCATTCACAAATGCAAAATCAGATGATTTAAGGCAGCGTTTTGTCAGGCAAATCGAGGAACAGGTGTATGAAGATAGGGCTACTCTTCAAGAGCTGAAGAGATGTTTTGATGGATTGCAAGTTGGCCTATTCACTAGAGAGCAGGTTTCCAGAGATCTTATGTGGATGCCTTCAACTTCCGTTTGTGAGCTTTGTGTTGTCAGTAATATAGAGTGCGGTGATAGAGACGTGGAGTTCATGACGATGCTGAAGGAAATACATCGAGAGGTTCAGCAATCGATGGAGTTGAAGCTAAAGTTTCTTAATTCTTGTTGTTATTGTTAGATTTGAACTTTAATGTTGTTCAGTATGTGATGTAATTATTGGAATTTTAATGTCATGAATAAATTTTAATCTTATGAATCTATGTTGCGTTTTAGTTTTACTTATTTAGTGTCTGAATTTGATTTAGATTATGTTGATGTTTAATTGTGTCTGAACATCTGTTTGGTAAGTCAACAGAGGTCAATATTTGGAGTTTTCAAAGGTCTGTTGTAGTTAAATTTTGGTAAAAGAGAACATCTGCTGATGATGAAACAACTGTGTATGCTATCGACTGTTTGATTTACCACTGTTGACTAAATGAATAAATTTTAATAGTATTAATCTTTGTTGTTGCATCTTCATTTTAATTATTTCAGTCATTCCTAAGTATTATTTTATACTTACAGTGGTTGGGATAATGATGAATAAGTATTATTATATAAGGTCTGCTATAAGTATTATTATATAATTTTGTATGTCAATAACAGTTTTTTGGAAGAATTTACGGTATATTTTGCTGTTATAAAATGTGTGTTGTAGCTAAAGTCCGACAAAAGAGAGCATCTACTCTTATTAAAGGTCTGTTTTCAATCTTAAAATGTTTAACAGAGGATTTGATACTAACAGTGGTTGGGCTAATAGCAGATGTTAGACTTACGACTGTTAAGTTACACCGATTGAAAACAATTGTTTTTGAAACTTATCCTTGCCTAAAAATACATCCACTGCTAAATGGTACCGTCTGTTGTCATAATTTCTGTTTATCCTAATGATTGTTGATTTACTATACTGTTGACTGTCATCCATTATGACAACAGAGGTTCTGACGTGGACAGATGTTAGCTAAAAATAAAACAACTGCTGAAAGTTATCATCTGTTCTCATAACTTCTGTTTATCTAACGACTGTTTGACTCACACTGTTCCCAACGACCAACAGAGGTTTCCAAATACATTTTGTTAGACATCTTTTAGACATCTGCTATTAAGTTTGTTAAATATCTTTTATATTTACTTATTATAGTTGTCTTTTAGCTATAATAGATAACACATTTTCGTACAATATCTATACATGTATCTATATGTTCTATCAATATGTGTTATGCAATGTTTTCAATGTAAATGTAAATAACAAATTCAATAAGGGGTATATGTGTAAATATTTTTCATCTGTTGAAAAATATGGGAAAATGAAAACACAACCGTCATTATTTCTTTAGCATCATTACACATCAAACATCTATCATCTGACTTCTTTCAAAAATCTCTTCTTCGCAGTCATTTTCTAGGGTTTCAACTTTCTTATTCTCCGTCTTCTACACTTCAATTACTGGAGGTTTTATTGTTTTTTCTTCAGCAACTGGTATGTACATTCATATTGTAATGAACTTTATATTGTTTAACCGATTTTAATTTAAATCCTATCTTGCTACAAATACGATTTTAAACGTTTATTGCTATACATTCAAGAAGGGTTTAGTTAGGTGTTTGAATCATTTGTTGAGAACATATTAAAATAGTAAAAATTTTAACTCATACTCCGTTTCTATGATTAATTTCAGTAGATACTCTGTTAATACAAAAAGTTAATGTTCATCTTCGAAGCCAACTTTTTAATTTCAATCTTTTAACATCTTTACTGATTCAGGTTTTATCATGTATACTACATTTGTCAAGTTTCTTGATAACCCAGAATCTTTGAAACTGGTATGACATGTTTTTATATACATAATTTATTTTTATTGAGATATATATTTAATAGTTGTTATGGTTTATATTTTCTTACACTACTTAAAAATTATATACAGGATGTACCTATAGCCTTTGCTAATCAAAAGTGGGGAGATTGTTGGCAAAAAAATAAGTTTCGAATCTATCATGAGTCTGGTAAAAAATGGGTTGTGAGGGCCAGAACAGAAAATTCAACACCAATAATAACTGACGGTTGGGATAATGTTGTTAAAGATCTCAATCTGCCGAGGGATACTTTGTTGGTTTTCAAAGCGTTAGGTGATTTTGGGCTTGAACTTTCATGTTTTGTTGATAGCATGTGTGGTGAATCTTATTTCACGTTTAATCGTTATGCAAGATTTGGTTTTACGGTATGACTATTGATCTTAACTTCAATCCTTTTGCATCTTAAACGTGTCAACACTTATTCTCATAAGTTACATACTTCACGTATAGTATTCATTATTTTTAATTTTATGCAGGTAATCGAAGACTGCTTCATTAAACAATTTTACGTAAACAGCCCACCAAGTGGCAAATTTCAAATCTGTTATAAGGGTTCCTATTGGAATGTTGAGGTGTCTAAGGTTGATACAAACTTTGTATTTGCTAGAGGATGGCCTGAAATGTGAAAAGATGTTGGGATACTTGAGGATGATTTGCTTGTGTTTAGTAGAATTGATGATGTTGTTTTTGAGGTAGAAGTTTATAGAGATGAGACTGAGATTTTTCGAAGAAACCTGAATCTGACGATGATAGTGTACTTGAGATATCGAAGGCTGATTATGTTGAGAACGCATTCAAGGTACGTATGTATTTAGCATTAGCAGTAAAAGTTTTAATTATTTTAGCATTACATTAATTATTTCATTAATGTTGACCAGGACATCTATGAGGATGAAGAAGTTGTGTCTGTAGGTAAAGGAAGAACCATTACTCAGGTACTTACTAAATTATTAAAATTATTTATATTTATTTTTAATTTAACACATATAAGAATTTAATGTTTTTACAACTATTAGTAATGATGTTTACTGATGTTACATTTATCCAATAATGTATTATTTAGAAGAAGTTACCAACCAATGCCGAATGCACGTCGAAGAGACGCATGTCTTCACGATTGAATAAAACACAAGATGTAAGTTTACCATCTTAAAGATTGTTATATTACTATGGTTATTATAGTTACTCTATGACAACAGGTTAAGAAGAAAGGTAAAGTTACTTCTAAGAGGAAGGAGACGGTCAAGAATAGGACTAAGGGAAATGCTGACTTAGCTGTCGACACAAGTGATCATATTGGATGTTCTTCATCTGCTCACAAAGTTAAGGTATCTATACTCACCACTTAATTAGTATATCTTATATAAACTGTTTTTTTTTGTGCATATATTCAACATTCCTTTAATTCACATGTATATGTTTACTTTTTCATCAAGGGGAAGAGAGCCGCCAACGTTCAGAAAAAACTTAACTGTAGAAATAAGATTACGAAGACTGCAAAAAAACATTCTGGACATCTTCTCGACCCTGAGTTCTTTCATTTTGATCACAAAGGAGACTATAGGCTGGTATACCATTTTTTATAACAAACTAATGATTTATGTTTATTTGTCTGACTATTATTTTTTTCTACACAATACATGTAGCGTCTTCCTGTTAAAGTTGCCAGACGAGCAGGTCTTTCTGTTGATTTTCATCCTTTGAAAGTTCAAAACATGGTTGGAGTTGTGGAGGTTTATGATGTTAAGTCAGAGTTAAATGAATTGAAGCCACGTTATGCGTTGGACGGTTGGCGAAAGTTTATGACTGAGAATAACTTGAGGTTTGGTGATATGTTGCACTTCACATATGTCTCTTCGCAACAGAAGATCGTATTAAACCAAGTTACCTCATTTTAACAACGACATTTAAGTATGTTCTGATATCAGATATTATAACTATGAATTTTTTGATGGTGATGTTGTATGTTTTTTTTTAATTATTAACTTGATGTTTTGTTGCTATGTATAGCTAACATGATAAAACACTGTTATTAGCTCTTTATGTTTTATATATAGATGATATCATTCTTCTTTTTACTAATAGTAACTGCAATTAGTAGAAACTTGGTTTATTAATCGCAAATGTGACATTCTTCTGCATTTATGGATTTATGAATTTAGAATAATGGATGGATATATATGAATGTATTTGGCATGATGATGTTGTGTTTCATGTTGTAAAAACCAGGGAATTGTCAGATAGTAGATTTTTTTGCCCGATTAAATTATGTGTTAAATTATAGTTCTTTAAGTCATTGTTTCGTTTTCTTGAATTTTATGTAATTTTGTAAAGAAGTACAATAACAAACAGTGGTTTGAACCCATATTTGCCTTTTTGTCAATAGTTAATGGAAACCCATGTTAGGTTCAACAGTGTTTTGAAGAGGAAAACAGTGTGAGAAGACAGTAGATCTGATTAAGTTAAACATCTGTTCAGACTTAAACAGATGTTTGGCCTTAAACAGATGTTTGGCCTTTTATATCAGAGGTTTGGACTTAAACAGTTGTTTGACCTTAAACATATTTTTGGCCATAAACAGATGTTTCAGCTTAAACACATGTTTTGCCTTAAACAGATGTTTAGCCTTCTATATCAGATATTTGGACTTAAACAGATGTTTTACCTTAAACAGATGTTTGGCCATAAACAGATGTTTGGCCTTAAATTAAACATATGTTTAAGGTCAACATCTGTTTGACTATTGGTCAACATCTGATTGACTTTTGGTCAACATCTGTTTGAATTTTGGTCAACATCTCATTTAGTATTCAACAGAACTTTGAATAACTCAACATCTGTTTAATTCGTTGTTTCGTTTTCTTGAATTCTATGTAATTTTGTAAAGTAGTACAAAAACAAACATTTATACAAAATCCCAAATCACCCTATCATTTAAGTTCATTGAAGTAAAAGTGGAAATGATGTTATTCATGTGGTCCTGTTGTGCTTTTGTTTGACCTCTAATATGGGTTCATGATCTAATCTGGTGATTTAAAGACATTGTTGTTGAATCGAATGAGATGCATGATGTAATGTGGTCCTATTAATAACAAATAGTAATTAATATAATAAGTTTCCCGAGCCCGGGAAACAATCTCGGGTAATAACCTAGCTAAATAATATTTTATAAGGAGCATTGAATAAACCTATTGATCATTAATTTATACCAATTTTGAAAGTCTGTACTAATTAGTTTTTTACTCTCTGTCAATATGTGTTATGCATGGTTTTTTAAGAAACGACCCGTGTTTGCACACGGGTCTTACCGCTAGTCTACTATAATAAAAGAAACCAACTTTTGGACACGTGTCATTCATTGAAGGTATTCTCAAATCTATTACTTATCTTATATTAAGTAAATAAATAAATAATAAATTAATTTTAAATCTTATCATACTTTAATAAAATATTATTCTCAAATCTAAATTGTTAATTTAATATATTTTTAAAACAAATACCTATCTTTCCTACTCATTACCACACTCAAATCTCCTATTAATTTGTAGAACGGCACTATGTAATCTATTAACTTGTAGGTTGTTTTAGTTTAGTTAATTATTTCATGTTTGATTTTGTTTGTTGATGTTTAATTATGTTTTTTTGTTTGCTTAACTAAGTTAGGCCAAGATATTTTTTTTTCTAAAAAGTTCATTTGGTGGAAAAAAATTATTAATAGATGAGTGAAGGCATCAGGGGCATTAGGGGCACCACACTCATGAAAAGAAAATTCCATCTAAAGGACATATACTATTTAGCCTTCTTAGAGCATCTCCAACGTTCCGAACCACAAAGCCGGATAAGGGGTAGCGATGGTAGTACACGAGGTCTTTTAAGGATATATTTTATTTTTTTATTATTTGGTAGAATTTTCAACCCGACTATACACGGGTTTTTTAAAGATACGACGTTTTTAGTATTTAATATACAAAAGTACATTTATTTAATCTGTGTAATACACATATTAACCATAAAGGCGGATAAGGGGTAGCGATGGTAATACACGAGGTGTTTTAAGGATATATATATATATAGTGAAAGTATAATGTACAAAACGGCTTAACGTACATAATGTACGCGACGAAATTACGCTAGTTCATTTGAAAATCATGCAAGTTATGAAGTTAAAACCCTAATCACGCTTTGTACATAATCACGCTTTGTACATAATCACGCATAAGTGTGCATAATCACGCATGGCAAAATTGTTCAAAATATAATCACGCACGTTGTAAACTTAATCACACATGTTGTAATTTCGTCGCGTACGTAATGTACGTTAAGCAGTTTTGTACGTTAACCTTTCTATATATATATATATACACTAGTGGGAAACATGCGCGTTGCGGCGGAGTCAACACTTCTCCCGTTTCTTTAAGACACCAACCCACATTGATCCATTTCTTTGAAGTTGTCGACCCGTTTTGACCCAAAAATATATGAGATGGAATTTTAATTGACCCATTGAGTGAAAATATCTTACCCAAACCAACCCATATAATTTAAAAAGCAACCCAAAGCAACCCACTTGTATTTGATCCTAATCCTTTAAGTAATATTGTTCATGTGCATCATCTACCAAGGGCGGCCAAGATTGAAAGTGAAAAACTTGTGTGGTATGATAAAGTAGTTAAAAATTTTTGTACAAGAACAAGTAACATCCTAGTCAACATGACACCAAAACACTGTACCAATGCTGTTTAAAAATGCGGCAAGTTCAACATCAATCCGCCTCTCAGGCCCAAAAGAGAAAATAACTATTTGTTGTTACCCAACCAATCCAACTGAACAAAGTGAAGAGCAATAGTAACAACCCAATCAAATATATACAATCAAGAATAATGTGGTATGCTTGAAGGCTTGATGCTATATAATATGCATTTCCATGACTGTAGGCAACACCAGAAAAACAGTGTTTAATAACTAATCTCAATGGCTCTCAAATGACCTAAAATATCATAAACTTAATATCCAGTATTTTACTACTGAATCAATTACCCATTCAAAAGATGAAACACATATTACACTAATCATATCTTCTCAAAACCAAAACATCATGTCTGCAACTCAAAACAAACATCAAAAGTAACACCAAAATGAGAGTAAAAACTGAATCATTGCAATGATGATGACAAGCCAACCGAAATCAACGCAACCTCCTAGCCTCTCTCTCGGACTCGAGCAAAGTAAGAACATCACCCTCTCGAACTGGTCCTTTCACATTCCTCATGATGAAACAGTTTTGGTCATCAAGAAACTTCACTCTCACCTGTGTAACGTGCCCTCTCGACCAGGTCCTGCCCATTACCTTCATAAACAAGATGTTCCCAAGTAGGCCTTTTTATGCCTTTGACTCTTTGGTTAATACTCTAACCAATAGGTCAACATTGTTTCTGGTATACTGCACATCAAATGTAAAATGTTAACTTACCCAAATTGTCTGAGACTCCCAAATTGCATTTTATTTTAATCCAACTAACTCCTTAGTCCTTTGGTAATAAAATGTTAACTATTAAGCTTAAAAATTATTACTAAAACAAATGTTATATTCTCGCTTCACTATAACAGTTTTGAGAGATGGCTTATAGACTAAATTGAATCCAAACAAATCACAAAGTTATTCTCCTAATCTTTGCATCATCAGGCAGGGATGGTGCTGATTGATTGTTACAAGTGACTATAGGTTAGGGGTGTGAAGGGGTATGGTCCCAAATATCGCGTCAGCACGACCGCGAATGACCATTACCCTCATTAAAAACCCCCAACAGCAATTAAATATCCAGTGTCCGCGTAAGATACACGCGAACACTGCGGTCCAATCTGTCCATTGATGAGAAGACTTACCTTAAGGACGGAAACTAATGTTACGCATAGCGATGCGGCCTCGCACCGCATCCTATGAACATTTTCGTCACGACAAGGGATCTGGACGATAGTAACAGTCACTCAACAGGCGATGCGGCACAACACCGCATCCCTCGCAAATCATGGATGGAACAACCAATGCGGGAACAACATCAATGACCGCAAGCAGCGATGCGGCCTGGCACCGCATCCTGCCTACAAAGCAAGTGGGTCTGACACCACAGTGCAAGTGGCACTGGGAACAGTCGCCTACTAGCCCACGTATGAACAACAGTCTGACACCACAGCCGGACGTGGCATCACCACAGCATCCGACAGGTCTGACACACCTGCAAATAGCTGTGCGATGTCAGACTAGCTACTCAACTACCCTCCTTCACTCCTCGGCTATAAATACTCGCCCCAAACCAGGTTTGAGGTATCACTTCTCAACTCTCTCAATACTACTACTATCATACTTTGCTTCCCAAGCAAATTACTGATTCTCACGCCGGAGAGTGGTAACAAGGAGCACCCCCCACCCCATCCTCCTTGTTACGAGTCACGGTTTGTTTCCTTGTGCAGGAAACCCACCACCAGACGATCCAGCCAGCGATCCTCGGAAAGAAGGGATTAACCCTCTTGACGAGACCAGTGAGTTAACCCTGCCCGGTTAACCATTGTTTCATCAGGGTGCTAAACAGGTCGGGTTCGCGGGTCGACGGGTCCAACCCGACCCGAACCCGAAAATTTTATATGAACCCGAACCCGAAAATCTTGTCAAACATATGAACCCGAAGACGAACCAAATATTAGCGGGTTGACCCGAACACGACCCATTTAACCCGAATCTTCAAACTTTTATTTTTTTGTTTCTTTTTGCAAATTAATATACTTAAATTGAAATTTTACTAAAAAACACAAATGTGTATAATACAATTGCATTTTAATTATAAAACTTTATGTCAATCTCTCTTTTTAAGTTATAATTATGCATAAAATAAACAACCAAATTAATTTATAACATAAACATATCGTAAAAACGTAAAATATAATGTGAATGGGTTAAACGGGTCAACCCGTCAACCTGACCAGGTTGACCCGAACCCAACCTGTTTAGCTAAACGGGCGGGTTCAACCCGAAACTAACACGAACCCGTTTAGACTAAACCTAAACCCGTGAATTCCGTGTTAGGTTCATGTCGTGTTTTCGGGTCGTTTCAGAAATTCACACCCCTATTATAGGTAGCTATAAAAGCCTTTGCAACCTGTAACACTACTCTGATGCCGTAACTACACCTCCAGCCATTCCATATGTAACGACTCACACAAAAATGTCCTAAAAACGTTCTATAAGTATAAACCCGGACCTTGATATAACAACTCTCATTAAAATACTATTTCTTATTTTAAATTATCCAATAGGAAACCCTAATTGAGACACCCAAGTGATTCTACGCAAACCCTAAAATTATCAGAACAATCAGAATCAGGATCAGGGCCCCTAAAACTCAGGGGGGGCATTCCCTACTCAACGATTATCCATATAAATCATTATATAATTCGAATTTATTAAATCTATCGACTCAGCAGGCCTAGTCCCACGCGTGGCAAACCTATAGTGCTTAGGTGTTCCTTACGCACCGTAAGGGTATTAGTGTTACGGTGCGCAAGGGTGCTTACGGACCGTAAGGGTATTAGTGTCACGGTGCGCAAGCCTGACCAAAATTCAGCTATAAATACAGAACATTGGCACTCGATTTCTGGTACTGAAATGTCGAAAGAATTCGAAATATACACTGAGATAACTTCTGTATACTCCAATTAACACACACATGCACTAAATCGACGCCGCAATCAGGGTATTAGCACAATCGCTATTACGATTCATTGTCCGATCGATCAATATATCCAATGGATGTTTAAGTGCCGCCCACATTAGGGCTATACTTTGTCGTTCGTCGTTAAATCGATGGATGTTTAAGTATCGTACTTTGTCGTTCGTCGTTAATTCGATGGATGAAGTATCGCACTTTGTCGTTCATTGTGAGAATTTGATCTCGTGAGTTATCGTAAATGCTGGATTGATTACTAACCCAGAATTGTGTGCCTATTATTAGATTTAGGTTAAAAAGACTAATCAGTAGGCTAGACTCTGCTCAGATTAAATCTGCAATCCATCAAGGCTTATCTGTAGACTTTGGTTGTATAAATCTGCATGATTATAATGTGAGTCATTCTCTCTTTTTATCAAATCTATTTACAAAATCATTTTTATTTTCAAAGTTATAATTACGGGGATTAAGTCTTTGTAATCACCAAGTTACAGCCGGTATGTGGGGTTTTGTATACATTACTTGATAATCGTCACCATTGGGGCAGCCAATTGGGGGATATGACCATAGTCACAGATTCGGTCGAGTGACAAATACCGTGGGTAGTTGGTTTGATATCAGAAACATTGTAATCGCTCTTAATACTGTAAATTATAACAAACGTGTCGTTTTAGTAAAAGGAATGAACTCACTCAGTATTTCCCGCTGACAAAACCTTTTTAAAAACACTTTTCAGGTAATTACAGTAGATTGGAGTAAGAGATGGATACGGCACTGAAAGGCATCAAGAAGTGGCTTATTTTATTAAATAAATCAAAATTAAGAAATATTGTTTTATATAATCAAATTTATCTTTATTAAAGCTACCATTGTAAAACATGGGTTTATCCCATCTATTTAAATAAATAAAATCCGGTGTTTATAAACTCTGATATTTTTCCTAACTCACGGTCCTGATGAAACTTCCGCTGCAACGTTTTCAAAATAATCACCGGTACCACTGGGCTGTTCGCGACTCCCGATTCCGTCCAGGGTGGGTCGGGGGTCGTGACAGAAGGTGGTATCAGAGCCAACTCAAAGAGCCACTGCTTTAAGCCTATAAGTGTTGTGATAACAATACTTAAACTTAAATAAAAGAGTTAGGAGATTGCTGTTAACTGGTAGCACACATGATAGCAATTAGACTTGAACTTAAGAAAAGATGCCTTAGTATTAGCTTCACGATAAGCTAAGTAATTGTGTAAATAAATATGATGGATTTTGGTGTGCCATAAGTAATATATTTGATAAAGTAATATCACAGGACAACTAAGTCCAGAGTCACTAGTTAAGAGAATGATCAACAGTGACATGACCGAAAGCACTAGTTGAAAGAATGATCAACAGTGTTATGAATAAAATCACTAGTTGAAAGAATGATCAACAGTAGTATGACCTGAGTCACTAGTTGAAAGAATAATCAATAGTAAATGGACACTGTCACAGGAATCGTCTAGTGATCAATATAATAATAAAATATGTTATGGAAATACAAATTTCCTTAATTCTGAATAAAAGCCCTAATAAGATAGGCATTTTTTTAAAAGATACTATTTATGGGAAATAGAAAATTTTCTCCGGCGAGAACCGGGTAAGAAGGTATATAATATGTCAGCAAGTGACAAGATTTCCCTAAATAGTATCCTTATCTGATATTTGACTTATTTTGGAAATATGAATCTGTTAAATACATTAACCTGATAGATGGTATGTTTAAATACAACATATGAAATATATAATTATATAGATATATATATATCTATAAGGAATTCCAAAAGTCAATTTGGAATAAAGCACAAGCATCTGTGTCTAGATTTCTTTATTAGGAATCTCTTTTCCAATATCAAACATTATTTCGTTTGATTATCTGCCTAGTAACTCGAGCAACAATAATAATAATAGAAACCCATTAAGTTGAGATATCATCAAAAGTATAAAGAATTTCTAACGCGTTACCATAAACTATTAACGCAAGTAAGAAGCATGTAAAGTTGTGATAATGTACAAGAAAACACATGAAAATTTAATTATAAGTCCACAGAAGTTGAAGTATATCACACACACCTTTCGAGGCAAGATCTTTTGGAAAATATAAATTGGGCACGATGACACCAATATTAAATTCCGTCAGTAGAAGAACTAAAAGCAGCACTTTGCCACACGATTCTACAAGCGACAAGAATATCGCTGAGGTACGCTAGAACAAGATTTTACAAAAACATCGGTGCACAGTCTAATCAGAGTCATAAGTATTGGCACTGAAAAAGGAGTCATATACTTTTGCAAATTCCCTAATTCATTTTATTTGACATTCCCTGGTAATGTCATTTAATAACAGTTATCACTCGAAATTCCAGATAGAAGTTCTTATATTTCTTTTGTTGAAAATTCTGACTTCTGCATATAATAAGTTGACTTTCGCATTTTTACTTTTCCTAACGGTCATCATACCAGGAGGATTTATTTCATAATAGCGAATATTGATTCATTTCATTTCTTGGTAAATCCACACGTTATACATGCACCGTTTATCTCGCACGTGGTTCGTTTAATTTCTGAATTTCCACTGAAGAACTTCATTCCAATTTATTATTTTATCCAAACTCAAATATCATTCCGTTTTTCTTTACACTATAAACCACATTATTACAAAACGATAACTCTTTAATATCGAGTCAATAAATTTTTGAAAAACTCAATTTTCTTTGGTATCCATGATTTCTGTTATGACCATGTCCGAACTTTCTTATTTAAACTCGTTTTGTTTAAACCGAGTTCAATTGTTTGAACTTGCTCGCATTACTTATTCAATTCAAGGTTCCATATGATGAATAAAACCATCATATTCAGAATAATCCTAACAAGCATTTTAATTCTCTTGAAAAATAACATGCTTGTATGATCCTCAACTTCACTAAATAATTTCTGTGATCACAATCACTTTGTGGTAACATTTTCACAAAATCTGAAGATTGCGCTAATCTCGGATTTAATTATTTAATTAATTGTATTAAATTCACTTTATTGATTTATTTTATACAAAGAATCTTAAAATAATCATGTGCTCAAATAATGATACCCAAATTCCTATTTCGGTATATCTCTTAATAATTATTACAATATCAATAGAGTCTTTCGTAATATTTATTGCTCTATCGAAAAACATTATATAAAATTTATTTTATATATGGAAACTTACATAAGTGATTACCTAATTTACAAAAATAGTATTACTATATTCTTATTAGTCAACATAAGGAGGATAAGTAGGTGACTTATAATAAGAAGTATAGAATTTATTGTACATGTGCTTATATTTAACCAAAATGGAAATTTCACAAACTAGGCACCTAGCTCGGTTGGCTAGACGCGCGAAAGGGTGTGGCCTAGACCCGGGTTCGATCCTGGGGACGGCCGGTTTCACCATTTTATTAGAAATTTTTCCATTTAAGTATATATTTAGTTATGTATTAGTAATATTAGTTTTATTATTATTAATAAGAAAATATTAATAATAATCGTGTTAGTATTATTTCTACTAGGGTTATTATCAAGGGTAGATATTGGATAGCCTAGCCTTAGTTAGGCATGGACTGATCACCTATGCTTAAACAAGGCAGCACTAACCAATATTCACCATGATAATGACTAGTTAATATATATAAATTAAGTCGTCATACGTAATTAGTAAATTTTAAATATATATGAAAATATATATATACAGTGGAGAAAGAATATATAAGAATAATCTTCGTTTTCACTTATTTACAACATTTGTAAATACATTCACAAATGTTATATGGTTTCAAAATAAAAATAAGTAATCCCATAGAATCGACTCATTAAGTGTAATATATATACAAAAGTATTTATATTTTGTATAAATAATATTTTTACACCTTTAATTACAAATCTCATTTAACGTTATAAATAATAATGATTTCTTTTACAAAATAGTATTTGTAAACGTAATAACTTCATTACGGTATTTTGTAATATATCTTATATAATTATTTTACCTAGTATGGTAAAATACTAAAACAATATTTATTTAAAAGTGGTGACCATTTACATATAGTAAAAATGCGTAACAAATAATATATATATTACATAATATTTATATATGATATATAAGATACAGTTCAGATAAGGACACAAATAATATATATATTACAATTACTTTACAAAAGTATAATATAATAGTTGGTCAGGCCAACATAACTTGTTCTTATTTTATTTCAATTTCTAGGAGATAGTATGAAAAATATAGTCACTAATAGTGTGCTATTATATTATTTCAACAAATAAAATAACTTGAAACTCTAAAATGATACACTAACTTTATTGTCTTTTGGTGTATCTTTGCAATTCACTCCTCTCAACACTTTGATCATAAATATTTGACAAATCATTTTTCATGCTTTGATTTCATTTGGAAACTGTCAAAGTCTTCCTCAGTTACCAAATCAAAGTAAGCTTTCTTTTCACAAAGAATTTTTATTAATTCTAAAAAGTCATTCACATTCATCTTTTGGCTTGAACCTAGTCATCTTGGAAATTATATCATTTCATCTCATTCATTTGACAAATCGATTTCCTGAACTAATTCAGTTGAACCATTGAATCCTACTTATGGTACAACTCTTATTCACAAAATTTAATATTTTAATTCTGTGTCATCTACCCTAATATTATTTTTATTAACTACATTGTGACATAAGTCTAAAAGAAATATCATAACCCAAATACACTTGGGAACTGGAATCTAAGATGAAGAAAAAGTACTCCTACTTACTTCAGTAAATCTCGAGGACGAGATTTTTATTAAGGTGGGGAGAATGTAACGACTCACACAAAAATGTCCTAAAAACGTTCTATAAGTATAAACCCGGACCTTGATATAACAACTCTCAATAAAAATACTATTTCTTATTTTAAATTATCCAATAGGAAACCCTAATTGAGACACCCAAGTGATTCTACGCAAACCCTAAAATTATCAGAACAAACAGAATCAGGATCAGGGCCCCTAAAACTCAGGGGGGGCATTCCCTACTCAACGATTATCCATATAAATCGTTATATAATTCGAATTTATTAAATCTATCGACTCAGCAGGCCTAGTCCCACGCGTGGCAAACCTATAGTGCTTAGGTGTTCCTTACGCACCGTAAGGGTATTAGTGTTACGGTGCGCAAGGGTGCTTACGGACCGTAAGGGTATTAGTGTTACGGTGCGCAAGCCTGACCAAAATTCAGCTATAAATACAGAACATTGGCACTCGATTTCTGGTACTGAAATGTCGAAAGAATTCGAAATATACACTGAGATAACTTCTGTATACTCCAATTAACACACACAGGCACTAAATCGACGCCGCAATCAGGGTATTAGCACAATCGCTATTACGATTCATTGTCCGATCGATCAATATATCCAATGGATGTTTAAGTGCCGCCCACATTAGGGCTATACTTTGTCGTTCGTCGTTAAATCGATGGATGTTTAAGTATCGTACTTTGTCGTTCGTCGTTAATTCGATGGATGAAGTATCGCACTTTGTCGTTCATTGTGAGAATTTGATCTCGTGAGTTATCGTAAATGCTGGATTGATTACTAACCCAGAATTGTGTGCCTATTATTAGATTTAGGTTAAAAAGACTAATCAGTAGGCTAGACTTTGCTCAGATTAAATCTGCAATCCATCAAGGCTTATCTGTAGACTTTGGTTGTATAAATCTGCATGATTATAATGTGAGTCATTCTCTCTTTTTATCAAATCTATTTACAAAATCATTTTTATTTTCAAAGTTATAATTACGGGGATTAAGTCTTTGTAATCACCAAGTTACAGCCGGTATGTGGGGTTTTGTATACATTACTTGATAATCGTCACCATTGGGGCAGCCAATTGGGGGATATGACCATAGTCACAGATTCGGTCGAGTGACAAATACCGTGGGTAGTTGGTTTGATATCAGAAACATTGTAATCGCTCTTAATACTGTAAATTATAACAAACATGACGTTTTAGTAAAAGGAATGAACTCACTCAGTATTTCCCGCTGACAAAACCTTTTTAAAAACACTTTTCAGGTAATTACAGTAGATTGGAGTAAGAGATGGATACGGCACTGAAAGGCATCAAGAAGTGGCTTATTTTATTAAATAAATCAAAATTAAGAAATATTGTTTTATATAATCAAATTTATCTTTATTAAAGCTACCATTGTAAAACATGGGTTTATCCCATCTATTTAAATAAATAAAATCCGGTGTTTATAAACTCTGATATTTTTCCTAACTCACGGTCCTGATGAAACTTCCGCTGCAACGTTTTCAAAATAATCACCGGTACCACTGGGCTGTTCGCGACTCCCGATTCCGTCCAGGGTGGGTCGGGGGTCGTGACACCATAGCATACAGATTACTGATTTATTTTTTAGCTTACCATTTTGCACGCACGTTTTTTTAAAGAAACAAGGTCCAAATTATTACCATTTGAACTTACCTTAGTTGTACTCATGGGGCTGAGGTTGCTTTGACCGCACGAAACGTCGGCACAGACAAGCTCTCGATCATGTTCTACGACACTGCACCTTGGATAGTAGTAAACGGAACAATCTTCGCCCCAGGCATTTTAGTAAATGTAGGTACCAATTTAGCCGCAGGAGGAGCAGCAGCAGCAGCAACAGCTACCTGCAACAGCTTCCACATCAGCTGCAGTAATCCTCAACCTTATGCTGTTTCGCCAATACAATAACTGAATTAATAACAAAAGGTTCATATCACTTCACTTTCTCCAAACTGTCATCCCACTTCAGATTTCCTTAAATCTGTATTCTTAATGCATTAAAAAACTATAAATAACAACATATGCCTAACCAGATTCAACGCATAACCAAGAGAGATTTCTGCCATCTCTAGTCTAATAAGTCTGATTCATAAATAAAAACCTTCTTTCAGAAAGGAGAAATTATACCAAACACATTAAAAAAAGTGTGAGAGCTTTATATAACATAAACGACATCTAAACTTTTGCGCTTTTAACAATTCAGATGAGCAATTGAACTGTAATCAGCAACATTAAACTATTACAATAAGTCAATAACAACTAAAACCTAACATTGTAACAACTATATTTTATCAGCCATAACCTATCAGTTCTGTATATGCAAATCAATATGTACTGAAATACGATATTCGGTACCTTTCAAATTGTAATACTGATTTTCACTATCGACACCTTGCTCTTCAGGTTCCTACTCGGAGTACTCAAAACCATAATCATCCAGATTTGCGTATAAATAAAAACATGTAAAGGCATTGGATCAACAATGAAGAGACTGAAATTGAAAGGCGTAAGTAAGAGTATGAAAAGGTTAACTGACTGGAATTGAACGCATGCTAGTACTGATAGTTTGATTAACTGACTGGAATTAAAATGCGTAAGTAAGAGGTTGTGAAGGTTAACCTTACCTGAACCCATGGTTGCTTAATGATGAGTCAAAGATGGTGAAATACAGGAGCGATGAGTGATTTCCTACAGGCATGGCCCCATGCCTCTCTATATGAAGAGCGTCGCCGGAACCTAAAACCAGCGACCTTCTGGCGCCTAATCGAACCACCACCGTCAGAGTCCCTTCGTCATGGGAGGTTTTTGTACAACCTAGTCAGGCGACAGAGTGTAAATCACCCTGTAAACTCCATCAACACACGGTTTCATCATGACTACCCCAATCCCATTTCTTATGAAACCCATTAAAAAAGTTGATCCGTCTCTTTGGTTATATAAAGAAATACCACTAAGAAAAATATTGTAACATAATTGAAATCAATCTAACTCTCTTTAATGGCTTGAAAACGTCTGAGCATCTGAAGCCGATTGCCCAATCCTATCAAATAATACATCTTCAAATATTTCCTCTGCATCTCTCTTGCCTATATGTAGTAAGACAATCAATTAAAGCACAAAATCATCATGTATGTTTTAAAAAGAGTTAAGTACAATTTAAAAAGGAAATTACCAATAGGCCAAATGGATGTCGACTTCTCTCCAAAATCCACAAACTGCTTGTGTATGATTTGGAAGAAAATTACCAATGCTCCTATTGAGGGAGTCCTGGTAGGAAAATATATTACTATAATGCAATAAAATATCGTAAAAACACAACAATAGTAAGATCAATGAATGTAGAAGTTTACCTGTTCAAGTTAATTTGAAGTTAAAATCATGTCATAGATTTCGAAAGCGTTGGGCGTTAAGACCTTAACCCAAACACAAATGGTCCACCAAACCATCTTCACGAACGAGCAAGCAATGATCAAGTGATCCGTACCCTCATCTTCTATACCATATATTCCACTCAAAGGCTCAAACAAAAACGCACATCAGCCTACAAAAGAGATTATTGTATCCTTCACCATTAAAATTACATAATGAATCATTGGTGTTTTTTAGTGTCCCTTAAAGTTTGCAAACTCTAGACCAAATATATCCAACATATGTTTTTCTTGATGATCACTATCATTAACATAATCCAAAATCTCCTAACATAAGGTCTACTTTGTAATAGTGTTTCTAAATTGTAACACAGAAACTTAAAATGGGTTGACTTGTGACTACTAATGATATCAAATCATTAGCATATTGCCAAAACAAATTAAAATTTCGAAATAATAATATCCCAAACAAGCAAAGATATAAACAGCAAAACAAATAAATGTATTGATCCAACAAACATACTTCAAAAGTAAGCACGCGTTTACGAGTATCAAGCCCTTCTAGTGTAAACTCAGCCTGGTTAGAACACAGTTAACAACATCAGAACTCCATTAATACAAATATAAATACCATTACCTTAAACCTTCTAGAAGCTAAACTTGAATGTAGAAGCAAAACTTGAAATACCAATGATCTTTTAAAATGGGCTCTTTTTCAACAATAGAGGATATATAGTTCTGTTAATGTTTGAGGGAGAATCCAACTTCCATGAACCATCCCATCTTCAGTGAATATTGGATAATGTATACAAAAGTTGTCCAACATGACTCATTTGACTGATTACCCAACCCGTTAAAGCCACCTCCTTTTCCAACTATAAATGAACATATTTACACAACCATCGCCTAGAAACAGTGACCGGACCTTTAGGAGTTTAGGTCGTGAGTGTGGGAAATCACGAGACAGAAGCAACTTCATGCGAAGAACACCCCAGCTGCAAACCAAGTATATTTAGTCAGAATAACATACATAATGTTCCCAAAAAAAAACGTTACCTGGGCCTTCAATATCTGCATATATTGCTGGAAAATCATCATCGTTTACCCCTACCTTAATTCTCAGTGGTAGTGTTTCATCAAGATTCTTCAACTCTCGCACAAGCTGCTTTATTACATCATCACGGTAACCGAAAAGTCGTAACAGTACTTGTAATTTGAATATTATCGTTAGACAAAATATTAATAATTTGATAGCATTCTAATCATTTAAACTCACCAATGTACCATCACTAAGATTCTAATTAGCCTAATTGCAGACAAACACCATGTCATGAACCACTCGTAACTTAATTTCCCAAATAAAACCATTAAATTAACATACGCGCCTATCAAATAACATGATCATGAAAAATTCCTTACTTTTTCCCTAGAAGCTGACCCATACACGCCTCCCATCTACCAATTTATGAAAAGCCACCCCTTAATATTTCGAGCTTCCTCCAAAGAATCTGGTGCCCTTCCTACGCAATATATGAATTATGAATGAATTCTTCTTTTAAAAGATTCTTTGCCTATTGCATAACAAAATAATATTGATTTTTTTAATCACAATATGCAATTAACACTATGAAAAAAATGAAAAATAGACAAAAGGTAATTGTGGGTCAACGCGGTTCATTCTAGCCTGTACTAAAAATGACCGGGTTCAACCTAGACCCGTTTTAACCCATTAATCCTACTGCATACTCCCTGTATTAGCAACAATAATCACAATCAACTTAAATACAAGCAAAAGTTATGTAACAAAATCAAATAGACTTCTAAAAGGGCACCTTGTCAAAATCCCAGATGAAGCTTTTCAAGGGTTCTTCAAAATTTTCTAGTAAAGCAGCAATTACTCAATTAATTCGAACTAAAATTCAGCATGAAAGTGAATGTTGTCAATCAGAATCCTAGATGATGACTCGATCAGAACCCAAGACGACGACAAACCGTCGCCGACCATTAGTAGTTACCAATCAAAACTGGGACTCATACGATAATTTAAACCCTTTTGTTTCCCAACTCAAAATTGAAAACTCATACCTGTGGTCCGCCGAATGTGTTGAATAATCTCGCCTCCGCTCATCTTCAATCAGTCCGCAAACAACAACCAACATGTCAGACGGTGGCAGTGGGGTTGGCAACGACAGTGACGGCAATGGCCATGAAGGGAAACCCTCACACCTCACTCTCCTTTATAAGAATCTAAGAAACTAGATATAAATGGATGAAAACTTACTCGTTGTTCGTCTTCTTCACCAGGAAGAATTAGGGTTGCCCTATCTTTGATTTGATTTCTTATGACGACCAAACGAAAAGGATCTAGGGTTAGTGAAAGGGTAAACGGGGTTAGTGAAAGGGTAAACGGTGACTTTAGACAGAGAACCTTTTGTGGTTGCAGAAGTGGAATTCGGAAGAGGTAATGCAACCCGTTCAACTTCAATTTCATTATTACACTACTGCATGATTAAGAAACGGAAGAAATCATTGAAAGAGGGGCAAATTTGGGAGGAGGGATGAAAATAATGGAACTTAGCCTCAGATCTTTCTCTTTCACTGGCGTCTTAAAAAATTGGAGGGAAATTACATTCTTACCCATGGGAAATGCTTTATATAGATGTGTGTATATATATATATATATATATATAGGATAAAGATAGACAGAAAACCCTTTTTACATAGAAAACTCTGAAAACCCAAATGGGAACCCATTTTTACCCAACCTCCCGACATTTTTTTTTTTTGAAAAAAATTACACATGTAATATACATGTTTTAGAGTGTTTTGGTCCAAAAAAAACAAAAAAGCGCCGAAGGGATTTTTTTAAAAAAAATAAACAAAATTCAGTGCCTAACATGTGTTAGACAACAATGCTGAAAGTTGCTGAAATTTTTTTTTTTTTTTTTAAAAGATCCCTTCGGCGCTTTTTTGATTTTTTTGGCCCAAAACTCTTAAAAACATGTATATTACATGTGTTAATTTTTTCAAAAAAAAAATGTCGGGAGGTTGGGTTTTCTAGGGTTTTTCATATAGATAGGGTTTCCTATGTAGCCTTGCCCTATATATATATATATATATATATATATATTTATCTGGTAGATTTTTCAACCTAACTATACACGGGTTTTTTAAAGATACGACGTTTTTAGTATTTAATATACAAAATTACATTTATTTAATCTGTGTAATACACATGGTTTTTAAAGATATAACTCTTTTTTAGATCTATTTAACATGTGTAATATACGAGGTTTTTAAGGATGTAATTTTTTATTATTCGGTATATTTATTCAACCCGATTATACACGGGTTTTTTAAGATACGACGTTTTTAGTATTTAGTATACAAAATTACATTTATTTAATATGTGTAATACACATGGTTTTTAAAGATATAAATTTTTTTATTATTTGATATACAAAATTACACTTATTTAACCCGTACAATATACGGCGTTCATAAAGATATAACATTTTATTATTTAATATATAAAATTATATTTATTCAACCCGTGTAATACACGGGTTTCTAAACTAGTAAATTAATAAATTATAAATAAAACACGAACGACAATAAGTTTGTGCAATACATGTGCTAAAACTACAATAATAATGATTTGAGTTACTGAAAATTATCTTCACTTTTTTTAGATTTATATGTTTAAAATACGATTAAAAAAATAATCCGTTTGAACAATACTAATAAAAATATTATCTTCCAAAAATTTGATTAAAAGCATTCAATGACCCTACTCTTTGACAATACAAAAGGCACTAGCCGTTTGAATATTATTTGAGCAAACTAGCCGTTACAACTCAAACGGTCATAAAACACGTCACAACTCATACCTTCAAACCTGTATATATCAACCCACACACAACCCCCAATTTCCTCAACTAAACATTTCTCTCTTCAATCTCATTTCAATTCCTCATTTCATCCGGCTTGTAACTAAACCGCAGCCACCAACCGCACGCCAAAATCGCACAAATGGGACTCACAAGTGACGTGCAATCGCACCACAAAACCCACAAATTCTTCCTAATTTGCAACTACATTTTAATTGGAGCCGCCTCGAGTTGCATCTTCCTCACGCTCTCCCTCCGCCTCATCCCCTCAGGCGCGGGCGCACTCCTCGTCCTCCTCCACATCGCCACAATCGCTGGAGCCATATCCGGATGCAACGCAGTGTCTGCAGGGTCAAACAAATGGTACGCGGCCCACATGGTGGCCACCGTCCTGACCGCGATATTCCAGGGGTCTATATCGGTTTTGATTTTCACTACGACTTCGAATTTCTTGACCGCGTTGAACTCGTATGTTAAGGAAGATGATGCGGCGGTGATATTGAAAATGGCTGGTGGTTTGTGTGTTTTGATGTTTGTTTTGGAGTGGTTGGTTTTGACGCTTGCGTTTTTCTTGAGGTATTATTCGTTTGTTGAAGGCGGTCGGACCGGTGGGATGGAATGTGGCCGGACCGGTGGGAAGGTGATGGAGGAGGACTTGAAGGCTATGCCTTTTCATGTTTAGAGGATGAGAGGGAAAAGAATGAATTAAATTCTTTATTTTTTATTCTTTAAGTTATTATATTATGTGTGTTCTGTCTATTTTTTTAGTTGAACTTGTTGTTCATTTTCTTATGAAAATGGTGATGTATTGCTTCCAATTACCCTATAGTCTTAAAAATCAAAGTCGGTGGCTACGCCACCGACCAACGACTTCTTCCGTAACCACCGACCAAATACTTCTTCCTCTCATGTTTGTTGGGCTGATGGACTACACGATTTACTTCGTACGTTTGTTGGGCTGATATTGGGCTAATTTCCTTCTTTCTCCTCTTTGCTTCCACGTGTTTTGCCAACGTGGTTATCATAAATGCCTGCTTCATCTCATCATAAATGCCTGCTTCATCTCAGATAAGAACAAGAAGATTGGAACGCAAACGAAAGCAACAATTCATCTTTCAGGTAACTTCTTCTTAGCGTAATCTAGGGTTTGTAAGATTGGTTTTTTTTTACTTGCTGAAGATATTGGCTCTGTCAAAATTTCGTGGTTGGATGCTCTCACTTGCTCAACCCATTGGCTTTATGATTGGTTTGTGAGCCGATTATCTGTTTGTGGGGTATAAACTGTTGTTGTCATATTTGTATATAATGACCCAAAAGTATAATTGTAGGCTGTTTTGTGTGCTAGATATATTGAACAGCTATGTGCATTTGTGTTTCGTCTGTCCGTGACAAATTGAACACATAAACCAATGTTAACTCTTGCTGTTGTTAATCCACTTTGTGCATAGGATTATTTCAGATAAAAGCTGCTATTTGTGATAAAAAGCCTTAATAAAAAGTGAGCTTAAAGTGTTTCTAAGAATCAAATATAAACAACCCAATACCCAGACTTCCAAACCGTTAAAACTTAAAACAACAAAAATGAAATATTTTAACCAGATTAGACTGGCCTCGCTGACTGATTAAAGCAACCCATTGTTGTGTTACCCGACGGTTTTTATGACATAGACGATCGTTTAAGCCGCTGAGCCTTTAATGTGTTTGTTCTAATTGAAAAGATAATCTGACAAAAACACCGTCCGGCGCCCCTCCCGGCCCCTTGAAAGCGGTATCACTGTGCATTAATACAACCGTGGAGGTGCTCGCTCCGACTACGCTCGATACGGCGGCTACGTTCGATGTGTCGGCTAGGCTCGATGTGGCGCTACAGCTGTGCTCACTACTGCGATGTTGCGGTTGTGATTGCGACTGCGCTAGATACAGCGTTGTGTCTGCGCTCGCGGCACGTTGTGGCTGCGCTTGATGCAGCGTGTACGGCAATGTGTCTATAAATTGTCTATAAAGCTGATATTTCTACCCTTAACACTTGATTTTGAGTTGTCATGGGTCAATTTTAAGACCTACATGCTCATTATAGGCATGGCTAATGTGAAGAACGGGTTGAAATAGGTGTAATTTAGTTTGTTTGATATATATACATACATATAAAATTTAATATTATAAAAAATACTTATTAAATAGTAATTATTATATAACTTTGAGTCAGCCAATATTTGAGAAGAAGCCAACATTATTCTTTTCATGTAATTTTAGTGGGTCACTTCAATTGTAAGTTTGTTTGACAAATATGGGTGTGAAACATAATGAAGGTCGGTTCATGCATTTTGTTTTTTTTTTCCTCTCACTCATACATACAGTAATGGCATAGGAAATAGTCTGACGGCGATGCGCTTGCCGTACGTTGCGGCTGCGCCTAATGCAGCGTATACAGCCATTGCGCGGCTACACTCAATGGAACGTATATGGTGGCTCTGCGCTCGCCTTACGTTACGACTGCGCTCTATGCAGCGTATACGTCCATTGTTGGATATGGCGTCCTCCTACGTCATTGTTACATCTATTTAATAAATCTGATTTTCTTGATAATATACGTGCATACAACAGCATGTTCTCAATGACATCTTTTGGTGGAATAATCGACGATTCTATCAATGATGGCTCTGCTCCTTACGTTTTCAAAATTGAAGGCCAGATTTACCATTGGCTTGGCTCTTTCTATCCAACACCAAATGAACGTCCTCGGTTCTTGCAAATGTACCTGTACGATACTGAAAACGAGGTTTCTAATAGATTAGGCGTGTTCGGAAACGATAGCCGCTCGCAATTGAATTCTGAGACTGTTGCTTTGCTTATTCAGATCCTTGAGAGTAGTAACAACCTGGTTAAACTTTTTAGGAACGCAAGAGATCTGTGTCGCTCAACTGATGTAACCTCATTCTACATCCGTCTGTATAATTCTTATAACTCTTTACGTTATGATAATCCATCCCCAGGTTGCATTGGTGCTATTATCAGTGATCCTGGACCTGAGTTAAATGGTTTTGACATTGTCATTAGACATAGGGTCACTGGCCCTCAAAGAATAAACATACTACACCCATTGTACATGTCACTGCAATATCCTTTGTTGTTTATTCATGGTGAAAGTGGCTGGTCCCGTGACTTGCGCCTACAAGGTAGTAGCTCAAACAAAAATAATACTTTGACTAGGAATATGTTCTACTGCTACCAATTACATGATCATGCAAATACCTATTCTTTACTACTGAGAGGTGGACGTCTTTTCCAACAATACCTGGTAGATGCTTACGTGTCCATCGAGCAAGACAGGCTTAACTTCCATAGATATAATCAAAATGCTCTTAGAAGTGAATACATGCAAGGAGTACACGATGCAATAAGACGTGGAGATACCGAAGGAAAAGATATAGGCAAGCGTATAATTTTACCATCCACGTTTACCGGTGGTCCGCGCTACATGTACAAACACTATCAGGATGCCTTGGCAATATGCAGAGTTCATGGGAACCCACAGTACTTCATTACGTTCACCTGCAATGTTAAATGGCCTGAGATTGGTAGATACATCGCCAAATTTCCAATCCTAAAGCCGGAGGATCGTCCAGATGTCATTGCACGAGTTTTCCATATGAAAGTTACTTCATTTGTAAATTTTCTTAAAGTTAGAAGACCATTTGGAAAGGTTACTGCAGGTAACTTATTTGCCTCACATTATATACAAAACTCCATATCCGTTATAGAGTTATACTCATGTTACTTGAAAAACGTTCGTTTATGTTGTTCAGACTTATACACCATAGAGTTCCAAAAAAGAGGTTTACCTCATTGTCACCTTCTTTTATGGGTTGATGAAGCACACAAAATAAAGGACGCTGCACAATTAGATGCCTACATATCAGCGGAAATTCCAGATCCTATCAAGGAGTCAACCTTGTATACAATTGTCACTGACTTCATGATACATGGACCTTGCGGCATTGCCAAACCTAACTCACCATGCATGACATTAGGATCATGTAAGAAAAATTTCCCTAAGGATTACGAGCCGGTTACAAGATTTGATGACAACGGCTATGCACGCTATAAGAGACGTCAAAGTACTCACTTTGTTAAAAAAAATGGGATTTCATTAGATAATGGTTATGTTGTACCATATAACCGTTCTTTGTTGCTTCATTTTCATGCCCACATAAATGTCGAATACTGCGGGTGGAGTATGCTCATAAAATACCTTTTCAAATACATATCTAAGGGCACAGACCGTGTGAAATACACTATTAAAAAGACGCCTACCCCACCAGGCAACTCTACGGGTAATACTGCAATAGAAATCGACGAAATTAAAGACTTTGTTGATGGCAGATTCATTTGTCCACATGAATCAGCTTGGCGAATCTTTAATTTCATGATTCATGAACGAAACCCTCCTGTTCAGGTAATTTTCTTAAGTTACAAAACATCCCCTACAAAGTTTTTTTCCCAGTTGCCAATAATGATTTTCCTTCCATGCAGATGCTTTCTGTTCACCTAGAGAATAGGCAAAATGTAACATTCAAAGACAATGAGAAGCTTGAGAATGTCTTGCGCAATCCAAATGCCGGACGCACTACCTTAACAGAATGGCTAAGAAAAAACTGTGTTGACGACAGTGGGCTCCATCTCCGATACATTGACTACCTTTCTGAATACAGATGGGAATCTACGGGAAAATGTTGGCTTCGCAGATTGACAAATAAAATCCCAGCAATCGGCAGACTTGCATACATACATCCAAGTGCCGGTGACGCGTTTTACCTTCGCATGCTTTTGTCGCATCAAAAAGGTTGTAGGTCATTCGTAGACATACGAACCGTTGCTGGTGAAGTCCTTCCAACATATCGCATAGCGTGCGAGAAACTCGGCTTACTTGGAGATGACAATGAATGGTCGCTTGCGATAGAGGAAGCTGCTACGTGGGCAAATGCTTCTGAATTACGGTCTTTATTCACTCATATGCTTTTGTTTTGTGAAATGTCAAACCCCAAAAAACTCTTCGATCAACAATGGAAAAAAATGAGTGATGATGCAAGTCGTATACATGGCATAGTAAATGATGAAGACCAAATGCAATATGTTCTTTATGAAATTGAGTTGTTATTACATTCTGGGACACCCTCAACTTCGTTGTCTGATTACGGATTACCCATGCCTAAACCAGAAGTGCTTGCATCATTCACTAATCGACTATTGTTAGAAGAGAGAAATTACGATAGACAAACACTTAGAATTGAGCATGACTCATTCCACTCCAGCCTACATCCAGAGCAAAATTCTATTTATGAACATGTCATAACATCTTTATCACTAAACAGACAAGTTCTGGCATTTGTTTATGGGCACGGTGGGACTGGAAAGACTTTCCTATGGAAAACAATTATTGCCAAACTACGTTCTGATGGCAACATTGTTTTAGCAGTTGCAGCCTCAGGTATTGCTTCGTTGTTACTTCCCTCTGGCAGAACAGCTCATTCACGATTTAAAATACCGATAGACTTGACCGATGAGTCACTATGCTATATAAAGAAAAAAACACAACTCGCTCAACTGCTAACAGAAACCTCACTTATAGTTTGGGATGAGGCTCCAATGAATGATCGCCGATGCTTTGAATCATTAGACAAAAGCCTAAAAGATTTATTAGGTGATTATAGCAGGCCATTCGGTGGCAAATCAGTCCTCTTAGGTGGCGATTTCCGTCAGACTTTACCCGTTAAACCAAAAGCATCTAAAACGGAAATCTTAAACTCGGCATTACCTAGGTCGTATCTATGGCCTTACTTCAACGTTTACAAGTTGACCGAGAACATGCGACTACAACGGCCAAACATGGATTTGGCAACCAGAACTCAAGTTGCTTCCTTCTCAGCATGGTTACTGAAGGTGGGCGACGGGGTATTAGGCACACCAAACGCTGATGACCCGCTTAACACAAAACAAATTGAAATACCGTCAGACTACATGATACCTCCAGGAGATAATGCTATCAAAGAACTCACTCAATTCATCTACAATAGCCCAACTCTTGAGAATCCAACTGCTCAAAATCTCTCCGAAAAAGCAATAGTCTGCCCAAAAAATTATACCGCGGATGAAATAAATACAATGGTTCTTGGCATGACTCCGGGAAATAGCAAGACTTATCTGAGCACAGACTCAATAATCCCGCGTGCCGGCTGCCATGGTGATATCGACTTGCTCTATCCACCAGAATACCTAGCTATGTTGAATTTCACTGGTTTGCCTCCACATGAATTAGAGCTAAAGGTTAATGTTCCAGTAATACTTATTCGTAATATCAATCAAACATCTGGACTTTGCAATGGCACAAGGATGATCGTCACTCAACTGTTGTCCAGGGTCATTGAGGCACAAATTATGACAGGTACAGCAATAGGACGACGTGTCTATATACCTCGAATCACGTTGACTCATGTAGATGACCAACTTCCTTTCACTTTCAAAAGAAAACAATTTCCACTAAAACTTTGTTACGCAATGACGATAAACAAAAGTCAAGGTCAATCACTTAACAAAATTGGTGTCTATCTTCCTGAACCAGTTTTTGGGCATGGTCAGCTCTACGTGGCACTTTCACGTGCCACATCTCCGCAATCACTGAAAATTTTATGTGTTCCAAATGCCAATGCGCCGCTAAATTTTACGAAAAATATAGTTTACTCAGACTTCTTAAAGGAAATAGATGATGCTTTGGCCAATAATTAGGAAACCTGTATGATCATTACAAGGTTAAGCCATTTCTCAAAGACAACGTAATAGACTACACTTTATATTGTTTAATAATAATATGCCTGTTTTCTAGCTACCTTAAATTATTATGCTCGCTTATTCATAAGAATATCCTCAGCTCTTTCTTTTTGATATACCTATATATCTTACTAGACTTGACCAGTAACCAATAGGCACTTCTAAAGATACCAAGCAGCATACTGATCTTACAGTAAGCGTAATATCTAAAGAACTATGTATTAGATACCCTTTTATCACTTAATAACTTCCCAACTGTATATCCATTTGTTGATGCATTTTACTTTTCCATTCACTAACTGACTTATTTAAACTAACTTCCTTTTTTTCCCCAACAGGAACATATTTCGCATCTTATTTCTTTGGAACCTGTACGAAAAGTATGTTATTTTTTTTCCCATTTTACTTACCTTCCCGTATAATGACTCAATATAAAAACCACTGTTACTTACATGCTATATTCCTCAGGACACAAATGATGCAGCAAATTGTTGATGTTAAACCCAATCAAGTACCCCTTCCACTACACATAAGAGTCATCAAGAAGTGGAAAACACAGACGATGGATTATCTGAAATCACAAACAACGGATCAAGATTTGTGCTACCTTTTTGTAGACAAACATGTATGTTAAACAAATATATATATACCGTTATGACCATTTATAACACATAATTTACTTTAACTATGAACTATCCCTAGGGAGCTGCAATAGAAGCAACTGCCAACCCAAAGAAAGAGGCTGATTTTGATTCAAAGTTAAAAATTGGGTCATGCTACAAAGTAAGTGAATACATCGCAATAAAATCTCGAGATTACATGAAGGTCGTTCCACACGGTACAACTCTAAGGCTTGGGGCTACAGCAGTTTTTGAACCACTTCACGATGACAGCATACCAACTTACTATTACAATTTTGCAACTTATGATATGCTGGCAAGTCGAAAAGCACATCCAAAACCATTAACAGGTAATAACAACGCTTTTATCTTTTGTAAAGCTCAAAGCAAAACTAGCCATTTAAAATGCATGATGAAACAAAAATAAAAATTGCATCTTAATTTCTCATCATTAGTCAACTATATACCTAAGATGTGACTTCAAACAGAAATTTGGGTCGTTTTAAGAGTTAAAAAATTGGAATAGATAAGGTCATTTATATAGGAATAAAGCTTGCTGGCAATGGATTACTTAGAAATTTTTTTTGACAACAAACACACCTATTAAATAAATAGATACACGGGCTAAGATTTTTTCAGAAACCAACCCGATCCGACCCTAAACCGAATAATAAACAGAGATATTCGACTTTCGGTACGGATCATTCGGTTAACCCGTAGAGAACATTCAGGATGTAGGCTGAAAAAAATTTCGTTTCCTCCTTTGATAATTTTTTTTGTTCCGTTTTCTTTTGGTAAATTTTTTTTTTTTCGATTATATGTCGGCCCAGCAAACTTAATTATTGTTGCTGACTTTTGTCGATAGTGGGATGCGAATTATTATTTGTCAACGAGTCCAAAATTGTTGTCAACGCTGCCAAACTTTCGTCCATCATAAAGTCCACTTTCTAATAAACAAAGAATAAAAGAATTTATTACATTAAATATAGTTTTTTTTTTCCTACCAGCTTTCAGCTTTACAAATAAATGAACAATATCTTAACGTCTCATAACAAACATTTATACAGATTACATAGGACGTGTGGAAACAGTATCTCCTCCGTTAAGAAGGGCAGGCAAGCTTGTCAAGAAGGTTAAAATCCAAGATGAATGGTTAGTAGTTTGCATAACTAAAACATAACATTTTCATATTAGATTTAATTACAAATAATATGCTTTATTTTCTTTTATCGCATACCTACCTGAACAGGACGAATGTCATTGAAATCACTTTCTGGGCGCAAACGATGTTTCCGTATGAACAAGAAAATGCAATAGGCCAGCTGCTCGCAGTTACAGCAACCATGGTAACAGTGTTCCAAGGTAAGTTGCAAACCATTACATCTCATCTCCTTTATTATAGAAATTGCATGTATGTATTAACAACAAACTTGTACCTTTACCAGAAAACCTCCAGTTAGAATCTACTGATGCAACAACAGCAGTTCTAAACCCACCCATTCCAGAACTACAAAACTACATTTACAAGTAAGTATTTGCGTCTTAACAACATAATTTCCTCCAAGGATGTCCTCATTTTTACATCAAGATCTTCATCATCTACATCAAAACACTCTCGGTTTCTTCATGATTCTCATATTTCGAGTATTCTAGCATGTAGATCGAGTCGAAACTCTGTCCGGTTGTCGTCGTTACATAATAAAACGATAGTTATTTACGTTTTTTCGCACGATTACAGTTCAGTTTAACGGATTCCGCACGTTAAATCGAATTCATCGCAGATCTAGAGATCGTTTACGATCCGATCCTGAACTCACAACTGGTATCAGAGCTACGGATACTCTGCGTGTAATCGTGATTCAATTGAGTCTCGGTGTATTTTGGATAAAAATTTTTGAAACTTCCGATTGTTTTGATGAATTTCAGATTCATTTGGTGAAATTTTGATCATTACGAACTGTCTTTCACAATTAAAATCGAGTGGAATTCAACTTTTTTCTGTGTTTATAAAATCGTATTTCAGATCTGATGAAATTGTTTTGAATCATCGAGGTTAAACTGGAGATGCAAATTTGAATTTAAATTGTTAAGATGTTGTTGCTACGCTTTGCTTTAAAATTCTGATAAACAAATATCTATTTCACAGGTTTCAGTTTAAATTGATAAAAAGAAGTGCAGATCTGAATTGTAGCTTCATATTTATGTATTATTAGATGCGAGATCATGTTTCAGATCTGAGTTGAAATCGGATGAAGTTGTTGCCACGTTTTGCTTCAGAGATTTCAATATCAGATCTGAATGTTTGATTCGGACTCATACTGTCAACTTCGTGTTAAGTCAATCGAATTTCGGATCATTTCAATCAATTTCAGTGTCATCGAATCGAATTTCGGTTAATTTCAAACTATTTTCGGATCATTTCTGGTTAAGTTTCATTGATTTTCAACCTGACTTGATTAAACTTTGGTGTGTTTTGATGATTTCTGTTTAAAGTTTCATACATGTCAGATTGATTCGATTAAGTTTCGAGAAGTTCAAATCGTTTTGATGAATCGTTTGTATATCTCAAACTGATTCGGTGAATATCGGATCATCTCGGTTGATGTTGTGATCTTGATTGGCTGTTTCGAACAACTTTTGGATCATTTTTTATTGATTTCGAACTAATCAGATTGAGTTCGTTGTGATTACAGTTTGTTTCGTTGAAATTTGATATAGTTGTTGTGAACTTCAAAACTGTTCTCATCAAAGTCTATTGAGTAAAAGAAAAAATAAAGATGAAATGTTATATAGGATAAGAGATTAGATCTGAATTGAACGTAAAGTCTATTGAGTAAAGTCCATTGAGTAAAGATCAAAGTCTATTGTGATTACATATGTTTGTTTGGTTAGAAACTGATTTGCAGGTTAATATTGAGTAGTGTTTGCTGCTGATATATAAAAAAAATTCATAAAGTCAATGAGCTGTTAAAAGAGTAGGCTTAGGTTTTTGGGTATAATAATCAAAGTGGGCTAAAAATTGTTAGAATATACTAATTAGAGTTTGGGCCGATAAAGTTTTTGACAAAGTATTGACTTGAGAATTGTGTTGCACTTTTAATTTTCAATTTTTCATCTGCATGCTTTACCTCAAACAATTAATATTAAATACTAAACTCACAATTCTAGATTTAGCAAACTGGAAAGATCAGAAACAGTTGGACAAAAGAAGCCGGTACTTCCAATAGCCGAAATCAAAGCCAAGTACAAGCAAGATACAACGGTACAAGTTACTCTCTTTTTACTTTATGTTATTGGTAAATAGATTATCTGTAACGTACTATAAACACATGGCTTTACCAAATACAGCAAACCAGATTTACCTGCAAAGCAACAGTCACAGAAATTATTGAAGATCGTAAATGGTTTTACGTTACATGTCCAAAGTGCAAAGGCAAAGTCCACTTACAAAGGACTGAAATTCCACGCTTCGTATGCGAGGACGATGGCCATGTTCCTAACCCATCTTTCATGTAAGTCGCCTTGAACTCTCATATAAAAAACACATAATTTATAACTTAAATAACAATTGACCTCCAATCTTTAGGTATTGTGTTAACACAACTATAGAGGATGAAAGTGACAAAGCAAAAGCTGTTTTCTTCAACGAAGCGATGGAGCAAATGCTACAAAAATCTTGCAACGATATGGTAGTCAAAGATGGACACACAGATCCAGAAATTATACCTGCAGATATTTATAAGCTAAGGGGAAAAACAGCGGTTTTAGACATCTCAATGAAACAAGAAAACTCAATGGCCGTTAACAAAGCTGGAATACCACCGGCCATATTTCCAGCAACCCCAGATCCTAAAACAACTACCAAAAGAACCGCATCGGATTCGCCAGGTATATGCAAATTTATCCACTTTTTGGTTTAAAGTCAAATGCATAAAACCGCCTATAAAATCCTTTTACTATTACACAGACGATGAAACACCAGGAAAGCAGCCAAAGAGGTAAAAAGACAATGGGGAAAGTAAAATTTTTTGTCAGTCCTTGCTGATTTTGCGCCTTTATAAAGGCTCTCTTTTGCACCACACATAGAAGAACAACAAATGCTTTCGCTCTACCACAATATTTTGCCATCAACGCATCTCTCTTCATAGAAGACATCAACAACGCTACAAAACTATGAAAGCAACAAGCAAGGACCATAACTTTCAAACACAAAATTGTAGTATAATCCTAATGTAACCTACTACCTCTATATGTATATAAGGCTATTACTCTTATTTCAGTTTCCTTAATGTTTACGTCAGTTATACTTTACCAGAATTGATAAACTCACAGATTATAAACTTCAGACCAAAGGGTCATCAGTCAACATTTAATGACTTTTTCAATCAGGTCAATATTTACATTTATATGACTGCATTTAAATCAATTTTAAGGGGATCCTGGATCATGCTGTAAAATAAGTCGGATAAAAGCCTAATATAGTATGAATCTATGTTTATATCTACATACATATTCAAACTTAAACACAAGTATAAAAGCATCTCCAACAATGCTTAATACGCCACAAACAGTAACCATAAACACAAATGTCATCTCCACCGCATCGCGCCGCATCGCGCGCGGGCACAATCCCTAGTTTATTTAATATTAATTAATTACACACGTATGATGATGCCTCGTGTAAGACATTGAAACTCTTTGATAGGGCTACCGTTATATCCAAAACTAAAAACAACCCATAATTCACCTACCCCAACTGTTTTTTTTTTTTTTAAGGGTGACTTTCTATGTACATGACCAGTGGTCACCGGGTTCTTGTCGATGACAATCCCCCGTCAGCCCCGCCCTCCGGCGCGATGTTAAAGTAAAACATTAACATATTTTTTTCTATTAGGCTAATGATAAATTATGAATATTTTTTTTTCTAAACGTACTGGTTTCTGAGAACACATAAATATTGGCCGGATCCATCCCCGTTTGAGAAAAAAAAAAAAAAAACAAATTACCATCTTACTCTTCAACTTCAATCCCCTCTTCAATCCAAAACCTCTGAATACATCAAGTTGTATGTAAATATTGATTTTTAGAGAGAATAAATTGTAGATAAAAAAATTGAAAACGAAAGTGATCTCTATGAAATGCGGTATTTTTAAATTTACATTCAGTTCTTAAAAGAAAAGGTTCCAGAGATGTTTTGATTAAAATAAAATTAAAAACTGAATAAATTTTCTACACATCATATCCCACCACAACGCTCTATATGAAGAGAGGAGGGGGGGAAAAGAGTGTCCTTTGAAAGGACGGACGTCTTGTGTGTTATTTCTAATTTTCTTAAAATTCGTAGTCGTCCAAAAAAATGCATTAAAACTTGCCGGTGTAATAAGATTATATGTTATCGCAAAGCCCAGAACTTTGTTGGCATGCCACATCAACAAACAAAACCCAAATAAACTATCACCCCTTGGGGCAAGTGGGGGCTTGAGGCAAAACAGGTGCGGCTAGCAACAACGTTGTCGTGATGCAATAATTAATGAAATTGGTGGTTTGTTGGTGGAATATAAAAACCTTTATGGAATTGACTTTGGAAAACAAAAAAAAAAGACAATGGTGACTCTTTAATTGAGTTTTTTTCTCAAACTAGTGTCCGTGAAAAAAATATTTATTAAAATGGTGTTTCCTTAAAGGTATTTATTAAATTGGTGTTTTTTTATTTATCTTGCAATTATCTTTTATTCTTTAACCAACATATTAGTTCCTTTTATATTCTTTTATTCAGTTAGAGCATCTCCAATAAGCTATTTTTTCATGATTTTATATGTCTATGTGGCATATGTTCATGTTTTTCTTATTGTGGAACATGTTTTTTATATCCATTTTTTGGGTGGTGTTTTTCTCCAAGAACTAGAAAAAATGAGTAAATGATGGGACCCATGTACTTTTAATATATATATATATATATATATATATATATATATAATATAGAGAGAGAGAATAAGTGGTGTAAATGTGTGGTTAAAAATTAAAAAGTTGGTGATGATGTGGCAATGTTTTTTTGTGTTTTTGTGTTTTCTTATTGGGTGGGTTTTTGATGTTTTTGAAGGGTGAGTGTTTTTCTGATGTGTCAGCTGACTGGACATGTTTTTAGGTGTTTTTAGTGGGTCTTATTGTGGATGCTCTTATTCTATTATCATCTTCTTATTAAACTTTTTGTTTTTTTATTCAATTCAATCTTCTTATAAACTTTTTGTTTTTTTATTCAATTCAATATTTTTTTACTATGAGTTTTTTTTTTCTAAAATAGTATTGATAAAATGGTGTTGTTTAATTTAATTTGTGTATCTTTTATTTTATATATGGAAAGGGTTAACCCTCTATGTCTCCCAAATATGATCTAGCCATTGAAGCTCTGACATCATCAATCGACGCTTTTGGTCTTTCATACAAAAGATTTCCAACAGAAGTAAGAAGTTTTCGTTATGCTTGCGTTTTGAATTGTTTTGTCTTTGTAAAAAATGATTTCTATCTAATCTTTTATGAAGTCTTTAAACACAAATATTTCATCTTGAATTGCTTTGTCGTGAAATTAAATTTTGTTGTGATGTTTTCTTTGTGAGTTCTTTTTTTCATGTAGAAGTCTTTGAATGAAAGTAGAATTTTAAGCAGATTTCCTATGTCATTGTCAAATGTCAAACGAACATGTTAATTTCCTCTGTTTTATTTCATTGTTTATAATTAATTGTGATGATTCTTATAGTTCATATTTGAGATGGTTTGATTGAAAGAAAACTAAAAGAAAAGAATTAATGAGTTGGTAAAAAAAAACCATTATGGTAAAAAAAAAAACAGTTTCTATGAATAATAACACAAAAAGTATAATAAAAAAATAATAAATAGATAATTGAAGAACTGGAAAAAAGTATATAAAAGGATCAATTATGTTGGTTAGAGTACAAAAGATGAATGCAAAATAAATTAAAAAACACTAATTTGGTAAATACTTTTTAGGGAATACTATTTTGGTAAATATACTCAAAAAAACCCAATAAAAATAATATTAAACACTTATATAAACCCCACATTTTATTATTCAAACCCCATCACTCTAAAATATTATTCTCCTCCCAAACTTTTTATATTCTTCAACTTCAAATTTTATAAAAATTATGGATCAAAGAGGTGATTACTGACCCTCGTTCGAGTTCGACTCATACGAACAATACGAGGGTGGTGGTTGGGATTTATCCGATTCACAAACACAGTTGGTACCCGAAACACAAGACCTTTACAACAATAGTTCTTTCCATTGACCCTAACCGTTCAGAACCCGAACCCCAACCAAAAAAAAACGGTCACGCAAGAAAAAGAACAAGTGGGTGAGTAATCAGGATCACAATAACGAAGGGATAAGCGTTGGACGGTCGAGGAAGAATGAGCGTTAGCGCGAGCTTGGGTTTACGTCTCGGAAGATCCACGTGATGGTAAAACATTTTATTTATTCTAACACGTTTATTCGTTTTATATTTTTTACACTAGTTAATTCAAAAAAATAACTTATACTTCTTTTTGGGTATATTACTTTTTGAGTCCCTGTGTTTTGAGGGTTTTAACCACTTGAAAAGTAATTTACCCAAGTGGTTAAAACCCCTAAAACACAGGGACTCAAAAAGTAATTTACCCCTTCTTTTTGTGTAGGCGTCAATCAAACTAAAACACAATTTTGGAATCGGGTTCGAGCGTTGTTTTGGGCTAGAGTAGGGAATAAAATGTGACAACCGGTAATTTACGGCTCCTAATTACGCACAAAACAAGTATTAGGACGATAATAAATAGTATTTAAAACGTAGACTAACTTAATTAGGCTTTTGGAGTGCCTAGGAAAGTTTATTCGGCTTTACAGTGCGTGATTAGTACACTGCAGGAAATCTGCGAAACGTTAAACGACAACGAATTGAAACCGAACAAAATACTGACAACGCCGACAAGTATGAATGTTATACGAATATTTTATGTTTGCAAACTTAATTTTGGTGAATTTATTGCGCTTCTGTACATCAAAAAACGCAAACAGGAATGAGAAACGCGACTGCAGGAAACGCACCGGTAACAAAACGGAAGCATCAGACACGCGTGTTACCTTCAAAACTTAAAATTTTCGATATATTTTGTTTCCTAATTAAATTTTAACAGTCGTAGTTGAAACCGGCTCGGAAAACAGATTAAAGACGGCAACGATGTAAACGATGTAATTTTTCGTGATTATTACCGTAATCGACGAACGAACGCGCAAACGACATCTACCGACACCATTTTACATGTCCTAAATCTAAAGTTATAATTTACGACGTTACGGAGTGTTCGGGCTCTTGAAAACGGGTCTCGTAGAGAATTTCGGGCCACTTAAACACGAGAATTGGGCTTGTAGGCCCTAGGCCCAAGCCCAAAGCCCATTAACTAATCCCCCACTTATAAAAGGGTCCATACCCCCTTATTCTTCAATTGTACAGACATTCTATATACACACACACAAAGAAAAATGTCAAATACACTCTCCTCTTCTACTCTCTCTCTCTCTCTCTCTCTCTCTCTCGATTACATAATAAACAAGGGTCAAACTATCTACACACCAAGTGTGTAGATAGTCACCTAAAAATGTGTTTTTTTGTTTTATATGCACACCTCTGCAGTGTCGAGCTGTGGCTAAAACGCGGCGTTTTGGTCCGGTTAACCAGAAAAAGACTGACGGGTGTCTGACGGGTCTGTTGACCGGACCAAAACGCTGAGCTTTGGTCGCATTTTGGTCATGTCAACCAGACAAAAGACTGACCGGGTGTCAGTCTTTTGTCTGGTTAACGCGGCCAAAGCTCGGCGTTTTGGTCCGGTCAACATACCTGTCAGACACCCGTCAGTTTTTGTCTGGTTGACCGGACCAAAACGCCGCGCTTTGGCCACAGCTCGACACTGCAGTGCAGGGTGTGCATATAAAGACAAAAATCAACTTTTTAGTGTGCAAATAGTGAGAGAAGTGTGCAAATAGGTACACCCATAAACAAACAACAGAGGCTTCATTCCTCCTCTGCTTGTGAAAGAAACCCAAACCAAACACTCACTCAGCCCCCCCTTCCTCGCCGGCCGGTGAAACCGGTGGACCCGCGACCGGCGGCGGCTTGTTCCTCCGACAGCACCCCCCTTCTCGTTTCCCTGTAACCGACAACCACACAAGTCCCGACCACACCAACAGCCGACAAATTTCAGAGAAGCGAAGAGAGAGAGAACCGGTGGTGGTGGTGAGCGGCGGTCGCGTCTCGGGCCGGCGGTCCTTGTCTCGGACCGGCGGTTCTTGCTTCGATCCGTCGAGTTTCACGATGATGATGATGATGATGATGTTTTGGTTTGAGTTTGGTTCGGGTCACAGCCGCGGTTCGGTTTCGGGTGGCCCCCGGCAAGACAAGGCGGCGGTGGTGGTGTATTGTTCCGTCAGGTTTCACGGTAACCCTCCCCCATCTGTTTATCTTCTTTTTTTTTTGAATTCCGACGTCTTACTGTGTCGATATTGGTGATGAAATGTTGTCAAGATGCTGTTGATGAAGATAGTGAAGTGGTTATGAGGTTCGGTCAGCTCGGATTTCCGTTCGGTTCAGCAGGTTCATCGATTAGGACAAACCTGGTTAACTCGGTCAACCGAGTGAACTCGGGTCAACACAATCAAGATGGGTTAGCTCAGTTCGATGCTCGGGTCAAGTGGCTTCGGTCAGATTTTTCGACTTCAGAAGCGGTTCGGGTTGACTCGGTCAACTCAGCGAGTCAACTCGGTCAACTCAGCGAGTCAAGTCGGTCAACTAAGCTAGTCTACTCGGTCAACTCAGCGAGTCAAACCTGGTCAACTCAGTTGACCCGGTCAACTCAGTCCATGTTTCGACGACTCGACGCGAAAGAAATGGTAAAGGTTTAACGACGAGATTGATTTTGTTATTTTTATATAATTTTAATATTACGTGTGAAACGAGCTCAAAACAACTTGATTTTAGTATACGTTTTGATATAGTTGACAAAAATTACATATATATATATATATATTGATTGAATTTTGAAAAATAACGACAACTTGCGTTGTTGGGGGCGTCCAAAAACAGAGGAAACTCTGCCCGTTTTTTGATAAAATCCATAAAATAACGCGTTTTTATCATGAAACAAAACATCAGATTCAAATAATCTTTTAGTAAAACAAATACGAATATCGACGACGCTTCACAACATCATGAAAGCGACAATTTGGATATAATTTTCAATTCTTTTATTATTTCTGACAATTCTTTCAAGTATCAAGCAATACGAAATCGTTTTATAAAAATAAATATATTTTATATTTATTTCAAACATCGAACAATACGAAATTGTTTCATAAAAATAAATATAGTTTATATTTATTTCAAATATCAAACGACATGATTTCGTCTTATAAAATAAATATAGTTTTTATATTTATTCCAAATATCAAATATAGCTTTATATTTGTTTCAAACATCAAACGACTCGTATTCGTTTATAAAAATAAATATAGTTATATATTTACTTTCAACACAACTCGATGATTCTTTTGTAAAGCAAATATAACTTTTCAATATTTATTTTATACGCCTAAACGGCATACACCTATCTTTCGACAAGTATCATACGAGATGTGATACATAATACGAGTTTGTTATATGTTATTTTCATATAAATATTCTTTTCATACACGTACGACTTCTCGGAACGACTGACACTATTCTATTGAGATATTTATACTTTTATATAAATATTCATATATTTGAAATTTCTCAAAAGCAAGTCTTTCAAAGACTTAATAATTCTTAGTCCTTAACGACGTTAAACGAGCTAACAAGTATAACTTCTTCGTTTCATCTATGTTAACAACTTACCGTTGAATCGTTCGGTTAACGATTCGGTAGAGCTCGATGACACGTAGTTAGTTACTGCGTTTATTTAGAAACTTATAAGATATTCCGTGTTAGGAATATTGTAGAATGCAAGCTAGCGAGTCTCGTATTGGAAACGACATCACGAAGTCGTAATTAGCTAGCTTTGCACAAGGCAATTTAGGTGAGTTCATAACCCCCACTTTTCTAGTTTTACGTTGATACAAATGTTTTCGGGGGTGGAAAGACATGCAAGTTTTGCAAAAGTAAACAATTTCTCGATAAACGAAAACTCATTTTTAAACCATGTTACGAATGGATTTCAAGGAACTCAAACGGCTTACGAACTATTTATACTGAATATACCGGTTTTACAAAACAATTACGTATTCTCGAAACGTTCATGATTTTCATGAGTAAGGACGGGATCGTTCTAGTTATAATATGGGGCTGGGTTGGTCTACGTACGTAAAATGAGACAACCCAGTGAGTTCATGTCCCCCTTTTCTTTTAACTGTTTTCAGTTTTATAACTTCGGGGGTGAAGTACATGTTATAAACTGTTTACAAACGTTATTATTTGGTATGGATAACTAAGGAAGGGTACTGCTAGATCATGTGAGTGGTGGGTATAACGCTTAAGACCATTAATCCTCGTTGTAGGACCGAGGGACATGAGTGATAGATCTATTTGGGTGTAGCGAGCCCCGCCCATGTTGCACCAGGGTTTGGCCCATGGGATGACTATGTCTTACAGCCGGAAGCCCGGTGCAAAGTTTGCTAGGTTTGAGCCTTCCTGCATCACGTCACACATATTAATGGCCTTGCAAACCATTAATGATCTGTTTTCCTTATTGCTTTCATGCCGGGGTTTTAAAATACATACATACTTACAGTGAATACAAATGTTTACAAGTTTATTTGGAGCTCACAGTTTTCATATAACATGCCGAGAAAAATGACTTTATTATGTTTTCTCAACAACTTTTAAAAACCGGTTATTCAAAAGATTTATTCAAATCTTTTACATACAAACTATGAACTCGCTCAACTTTATGTTGATTTTTCGCATGTTTCTTTCTCAGGTTACTTTTCAAAGTTATGGCACGGTTGCAATAGGAGAACCATTGGAGATACGAGTACTTAGTAGGCGTTCAATTTTTAGAAGTCTTAGCTTATTTGCTTCCGCTGTGCAATGAAGATACCAGTCCAGTCACGCCAATGCTCTGATATTTCGGGGTGTGACAGATTGGTATCAGAGCTATAGGTTACAGCGAATAGGGTTTTCTGTAGAGATACCTAGGCTCTAACCTCACCTTTCTCTGGGACTTAGACTATTAAGACTTTAAATACGTACAGAATGCCTAAGACTCGAATATGGTCTCCAACCGTTGCCGAAAACAAAAAAGGTCAGAATTTTGATTTTAAACATACGCTATTGTGGTGTTTCACACACGGTACACAAAACAGTCGCATACAGTGCACAAAACCTTGAGAGTTTAGAAGACATGCATTTAGGACCTTCGGAAACTTATGTCTGAGTTCATTAAAGGTCGTCGCGTAGGTACCACGTCCATTAACTCGCGCAAACACCATTATATTATGTTGTCTATGCTATCGTAGTTAGTCGAGCAGGTAACCTACGTGGAACGAAAAGCTATTGCGCAACTACACGTGAAACTTAAACTATACGTCAGCGGATGTCGAAGTACATCACACGACTTACGAGGCAAGGTCTTTGAGAAGACACAGTTGCACAATTCAACGACGACGCTAGATTCCATCAACAAGGGAACTACCGATCGGGATGCGATAACTTGTCACGCGATCCTGCAACGACACAAATCACTCCAAGGAGAAGACGTATGTCTCCGCATCCCCTATTTCAGTTAACGACGAATACGCTATGTTCGACATTCTATGGTAATGTCACCTAACAACCGGGCATCACATGAAACCCCAGGTAAAGTCCTTAAATTTCCTTTGTTGAAATTCCGACTTTTGCATCTAATGTGTAGATTTTTACATCCCTACTCCTCTTAATGGTTGTTGTATCACGATAACTTCTTTCATTATAGCGAACACTCGTTTGCTTTATTTCTTGAAAAATTCATATGTTACACATGCATCGTTTGTTACGCATGTGGTTTCACTTTGAGTGATCGTTTTCATCAAAATTTCAATTATTATTTCGCTATATCCAATTATTGCTTCGTGATATTGATGATCTACATTCTTGTAAATGTTGACTTCTTGTTATCAAGTCAACACATTTTCTTGAAATTTCTTTTCTTTTCAAGTTACATACATGGTTTTTCGTTGTGACCATGCCGAAAGTTTTCTTGTCGATTGTAAAACCCCGAACCTTAATATACTGTTTATAAACGTATGAAATATGTAATTTATATTTCATATATTGTTAAACGAGTAAGATGATGGTGTGAAAGGTGAAACATCTTGACAAGCCTTAGCTAGTATAGGAGACCGTTTAACATTAATAATTAAATATATTATTTTTGACCTTACTCCGTTTTTAATGAAACTTAGGTTAAAACGTAGATAAAAATAAGCTCGTTCTAATGACATATTCGTCATTTTATAAAACGTCATATTTTAAAAGTTATACAAGAAAAACGAGTGAAGCAGCTGAAATAATATAACTAAGCTAGCTAGCACGTCAACCTAGCTAGCTAGCACGTCAATTGTCCCACATCGCCCAGAAAGCCATTGAGGTGCTTGCTTGCTTCACATATATATAGGAGTTAAATTCTAGGATTTTAGATACACCAAAATTTTAACGGGAACGCTCTAGTATTGAGAATCCCGAGTATACGATACCCCGTTGAGTGTTGTTAGTAGTCGTTTTTGGAGCACGATTAGGAGCAGGAGTAGGGAAACTCTACATCAACGTGCCGTAGATAGTTTTGAGGTATACTCTCGTTTAAGTTTATGTTTAGTTATTTATTATTTAGTTTTAGTAGTTAATATTAGTTTTATTATTAGTAATAATATATTAGTAGTAGTAGTGTTAGTATTATTTTTAGGTACTAGGGTTATTGTCAGGGGCGGGTATTGGGTAGCCTAGCCTTAGTTAGGCATGGACTGATCACCCATGCTTAAACAAGGCAGCACTAACCAATATCCAACCATGATAATGACTAGTTAGGTGTACCATTACCTAACCTAGGATTATGTAATTGTGTCAGGACCTTGAGACATAACCCAGTCGTACTAGCGGCAGTTAAGCAATTGCTAATCAGGTGAGTCATCATACTTGTCTTTTAAACTGTGATAGTATACTCGTCCATAACTGGTAATAATGAGAATGCTGCAGTATGCATGTGTCAGTAGGGGTATATGGGATCCTATTATGCTTAATGAGGTGTGTCACTCTGGGAAGGGTAATAAGGTGTTGTACCCACAGGCACTTCGTGCTTATAAGGTCCAGCGACACACACTCATACCTATGTGACGGCCGTAGGGGGACACAGCTGGAGGACCAGTATGTCTCTTGTACGGTGGTTTGTGACAAGTCAAATGTGACCTATAAGGTTCAATGAGGCCCAACCTGACTATAATGTGGTCACATGCCCATATTGTGTATGCATATAATGTAAACTGTGGTCTGTCTTTATAAAAATTGTATAGTATGAGCTCACCAGTATATATCTGACGTCGTTTTGAGTATACTTATCTCAGGTGAGTCATGAGGAAAGCTATAGGAACTACTTGACAGTTGTGGAGTTTTAGAAGATCAAGGAGTTCTTAGTTGCCGAAAGTTTGTAAATAAATAAAGTGTTGTACTTAGACTATTATAAGTTTTAATGAAAGTTTAGTTTGTTTCCGCTGTAAGTGTATCAATTGTGCACAATCACCCGGGTTACGGGGTGGGTGTTACAGTTGGTATCAGAGCCCGAGGTTTTAGCGAATTAGGTATTGCAGGAATGCCTAAGCTTTAACCAGTAGTTCTTTAAAGATTAATAGTACACTCAGACTAGGCCAAATAACATGTTCTCAGGAAAAGTACTTGCATAGTCAATTGAGTGACGCTAGAAGAAGTAAACTATGTTGTGCCTTTTTATATGCTATATATATCTCTATGTGATGTATATAGTTGTTATATTATAATGATGTATCATACATACTAGTAACTCTTTATACTCATATTCCTATAGGAAGGAGGCAATGTCTGAACATAGAGATGAACAAGGGTCTAGAAATAATCAGAATAACAGAAGGAGAGAGGAAGGTTCTTTTAGGACTCGAACTCCCTCTCATAGTGTCAGGTCCCGGTCTAGTACAAGCATGCGTCTAAATACTGAGGATATCCACAATATAGCTGTGGAAGTGGCTAAGGTAATGAAGAATGCACAAACCGGTAATGTTAACCAATCTGGAGAACGACATGAAGAAAGCTCAGCAGCGTCCACGCCAGTACAAAGGGAAGGAATGGGCGAAAGGAAAAACACTATTGCAACCATGCCACTAGAAGGAAAAGGCGAATATTCCAAATCAAATGAGTGTACTTATAAGCACTTCATGTCCTGTAAACCCCAGTCCTTTGACGGAAGAAAGGGAGCACTAGAAGCTCAAGACTGGCTCAAGAGAATGGAGTCAGTATTAGACATATGTGAGTGTGATGACCGCAACAAAGTACGGTTCGTCGTACATATGTTTGAAGCTGAAGCCCTTCACTGGTGGAACATTGTGGTCCGAACAGAGGGAAAAGAAAAGGTTAAGGAGATGAAGTGGGAGGAGTTTATTCATAAGTTTCTTGCTAAGTATTGTCCTCCCAGTGAGACTGAGCAACTGGAAGTGGAATTCTTTCAGTTAAAAATGGGAAATAAAACCTATCGAGAGTATGTTTCTTGTTTCAACGACATATCTCGACTGGTTTCTTATTTAGCATTGACTGAGGAACAACTGATCAATAGGTTTATTTGGGGTCTACCCTCTGAAATGAGGGTGTTCATCAAATCCAAATCCCCCAAGACTTTTGCAGAAACTGTTATGGCTGGCGCCGTCATGGCTGCCGAGATGATTCTGCGGCAGGCTGAATCTCCCGCTCCAAAAAGGAAGTGGGAAGAAAGAAAGGGGGACACCCGGAATAACAACTTTAAAAGGCCTAAAACATTTCCTCGATGTCAAGTTTGCAAACGCTTTCATACGGGGGAATGTCGTTTTCCTTGTCCAAATTGTAAAAAGACGGGTCATTCTCTTCAAGAATGCAAGGAAAAGAAGAAGTGTTTCAAATGTGGAGACCCTAACCACATGAGATCTGAATGTCCCGAACTCAAAAGAAATGATAGGACACACCCAAATCAGCCAAAAGGGCGTGCATTTGTACTCACCACGGAAGAAGCCAAGACCAATACAGACGTTATCACGGGTACGTAACTCGTAAATGATGTATATGCGCATGTGTTATTTGATACCGGTGCAAATAGAAGTATAGTGTCGACTACCTTTAGACCTTACTTGAACCAGGCGTCCCAAAACCTAGATCATGCCTTTACAGTAGAAATGGCGGATGGAAGTCAAAGAGAGATAGCTGACATTGTTAAGAATTGTAAAATAAGCTTAAACAACCATGTTATCCCTATAGACCTAATGCCTATGGAACTTGGAGAATTCGACATAGTCATAGGAATGGACTGGTTGACACCATATCATGCGGAAGTTTTATGTGATAAAAGGATCGTCCGACTCCGATTACCCAACGGCAAACAACTAACTGTATCGGGAGACCGCACTGACAAGACTAAGAACCTCATCACGATAGCACAAGCACATAAATGCCTAAGGAAAGGGTATGTTGCCTTTCTAGCATATGTAGTAAACACTACAGAAAAGCAGAAGGTTGAGGACGTGCCAGTAGTACGAGAATAACCCGAAGTGTTTCCCGATGAGCTTCCGGGACTACCATCGGATAGACAGGTTGAGTTTCGAATTGACCTAGTTCCCGGTACATCACCGATTGCTAAGTCGCCGTATAGACTAGCCCCGACAGAAATGCAAGAACTCAAGAAGCAACTACAAGAGTTGCTTGACAAGGGGTTTATCCAACCTAGTTCGTCGCCATGGGGAGCACCCATCTTATTTGTCAAGAAGAAAGATGGGACGATGCGCATGTGCATCGATTATAGAGACTTGAATAAAGCCACTATAAAGAATAAATACCCTTTGCCCAGGATCGATGACTTGTTTGATCAATTACAAGGGGCAAGCTATTTCTCTAAAATAGACTTGAGGTCTGGATACCACCAAGTGAAAGTTGCACCAGAAGACATACCTAAGACTGCCTTCAGGACTAGGTATGGTCATTATGAATTTTTGGTAATGCCATTTGGATTAACCAACGCACCTGCAGTGTTCATGGACCTCATGAACAGGGTTTGTAAACCTTACCTCGATAAGTTTGTGATCGTTTTTATTGACGATATCCTTATCTACTCTAAGAATGAGGCAGAACATGAACAACACCTGAGAGCAGTCCTTGAATTGCTCAAGAAAGAAAAACTCTATGCAAAGTTCTCTAAGTGTGAATTTTGGATACGTGAGGTGCAATTCCTAGGCCACGTGATAAATGAATGTGGAATACAAGTTGACCCTGCAAAGATCGAGGCCATCAAGAAATGGGAAGTACCGAAGAATTCCACTGAAATCAGAAGATTTCTGGGGTTAGCAGGATACTATAGAAGGTTTATTCAAGACTTCTCAAAGATTACAACACCATTAACCACACTAACCCAGAAAGCCTCTAAGTATAATTGGGGACCTAAACAAGAAGAAGCCTTTAACACGTTAAAGCATAAGTTATGTAGTGCCCCAATACTGTCACTTCCTGAGGGAATAAAAGATTTTGCCGTCTACTATGATGCATCTCACTATGGTATGGGATGTGTACTCATGCAAAGAGGCAAAGTAATTGCCTACGCCTCTAGACAGTTGAAGATTCATGAACGAAACTACACAACCCATGATTTGGAACTTGGTGCCATAGTGTTCGCATTGAAAATTTGGAGGCACTATCTTTACGGTACAAAGTGCACTATCTATAGTGACCATAAAAGCTTAAAACATATATTTGAGCAGAAGGAGCTCAATATGCGTTAGAGACGATGGATGGAGTTATTAAGTGATTACGACTGTGAGATCCAATACCATCCAGGTAAGGCAAACATAGTAGCAGATGCTCTAAGTAGAAAAGAGAAACCTCAACCAATAAGGATTCGTGCAACCAGAATAGAGGTTAAAACTAGTCTCTTAGAACAAGTTAAGAATATACAACAAGAAGCCTTAAAAGAGAATCATATTGTAAAAGAAAGAATGATTGGGAGACTGAAGCTACTGACAATGGAAAATGATAATATCCTTAGGTTCAGCAATAGGATATGGGTTCCTAATTTTGGAGGACTGCAGGATACAATCTTAGAGGAAACTTATAAATCTAAGTATTCCATTCACCCTGGCAGTGACAAGATGTATAAGGATTTAAGGAGAGATTATTGGTGGCCGGGAATGAAGCGATCTGTTGCCTATTATGTGGAAAAGTGCCTTACATGCCTTAAGGTGAAGGCAGAACATCAAAAACCCTCTGGATACTTGCAACAACCAGAGATTCCAGAATGGAAATGGGAGAAAATCACCATGGATTTTATCACGAAGCTCCCAAGGTCAAGTCACAGTTATGATACTATTTGGGTAATAGTGGACAGACTAACCAAATCTGCACACTTCGTGCCAATTCGTGAGGACTATAAGATGAACAATCTAGCTCAAATTTACATCAAAGAAATAGTCTCGCGACATGGGGTGCCTGTATCGATCATATCAGACAGAGATAGTCGTTTCACATCTAAATTCTGGAAAAGTTTCCAACAAGAGTTGGGAACCAAGCTTAATCTAAGCACTGCATATCATCCTCAGACGGATGGGCAGAGTGAACGGACTATTCAGACATTAGAAGACATGCTTCGGGCTTGTGTAATTGATTTTGGTGGAAGTTGGGACACTCATCTACCACTCATCGAATTCGCCTACAATAATAGCTATCACGCCAGCATCAAAGCTGCACCTTATGAAGCTTTATACGGAAGAAGGTGTCGAACTCCTATCTGTTGGACGGAAGTAGGGGAAAGTCAACTGTCAGGACCAGAAATCATTGTGGAGACCACCGAAAAGATTCAGCAAATCAAAGAAACAATGAAAAGTGCTCAAGATCGACAAAAGAGTTATGCAGATCAGAGGCGTAAACCCCTAGAGTTCCAAATAGGGGATAAAGTAATGCTTAAGGTATCACCTCTGAAAGGAGTGATTTGGTTTGGAAAGAAGGTGTAACAACCCTCGGTAAAACCAATACCCTTATAATATTTCCGACCCTCTATTATATCTTAAATTGTCCTAATATGTCTTATATTATACCCCGTATGTGAAAACCGAGCCCTAAATAGATTATAACATATAAAATAAAATAAAAACAAGAAATATAGGGCTGCGGCGGGCCGCGTAATATCTCACCCCTAGTTTACGCGGGCCGTATGAGAGTATGACCGGACTCCGCTGAAACCTTTAGTTGAAGCGGGCCGCGTAAGGGTTATGCTTAGTTAACGCGGGCCGCGAGAGCTCGTGAAACGCGGATACACCCAGAGGCCGACACGTGTCATGATCGTGGCGGTCTAGTGAATGACTCAGCTAAGCTACTGCGTTGACTGGTGTTGACGCGGGCCGCGTAATGCTTAGCCTTACCTTACGCGGGCCGCGACAGGACTGAAATCAGCAACTATATAAGAAGGCCATCAGTCTACCTTTTTCGTCGCTCATTCTCAAATCTCGAATCACAAATTCTGTAGGAAAGTTATTATAGCCAAGTATTATACCCCTAATTAGCGAGGTTCTGCTCCATTGTAAGTATTATAACCCCAGTTTCGTAATAGTTACGCTACCCGATTGATTTAGGGTTCCGTAACAACTGTCGTGGTTCTGCCTGACGTAGTTGTTGGAATGCCGTCTCGGGGAGGGTATCATTAATAATTTCAAAGGGTTATGGTACTAACCAATGTACATTTGTATAAATTATAGATTATACCCAGGAAACCCTTACGAAAAGCCTAAGACAACAATGTGAGTTTATCCTCTTTTTGTTAATGTTTTTGGTAATGTTTTACCAAACCTTAAATGTTTTACTATGAAAATTAGCAGTAATTGAGTCTTTGTAGTTATTCAGTTACTGCCGGTATGTTGGGGTTTTGTATACAAAATTTTGTACTACTTGCGAGTAGTAAGTCGGGATGACAATACGTTACCATTGGACAATGAGTTAGCCAATGGGTAATATGACCCACAAGTCAGGATTGATAATACCAAATGGAGTAATTGTGTAGACATAAACAAAGTGATCACTCTCAATACTGTTCACTGTGACTTTAAACTTGATTAAACTGGGATTCACTCACCAGTATTTTCCGCTGACAAATATTTTTAAAACATGTTTCAGGTAACCCAATGTTTCCAATTAGTAAAAAGCCAGCTGGAGAGCACTGAAGGCTTAGAAAAATGTGGCTATAAAAGTTACCTAATAAACGATGTTTTAAATTCAATAAAATAGGGTTTGTCCCTATAATGTATTGTAATAAGAAACTTGGGTTTTGCCCATGTTATTATTAATATAAAAGAAGGTGGTTTTACTCTGATAAACATTTCCTAACTACGGTCCTGATGTAAATTCCGCTGCAAGACTAAATAAAACTGATACCACCAAACTCTGTGATCACGTCCGCCCGTTCCCGGGGATCAGGGATCGGGGGTTGTGACAGAAGGTGGTATCAGAGCCTAGCCACTGGTCTGAGCCAAAGAAGTGTTCTGCTGACACTTAAATTTTGAATTAATGTTAGGAAATAAAATATATGCATAACTGTAATTATGTGTTATTTGTTATTTGACTATCTGTTAGTTTTCAGTATGAGTGATCAAGGACCATCAGACGTAAATCGTCAGTTAGCTGATTCACCTAGGAGTGAAAGTACATCCTCACAGCCTGCCCTCTCAGGGTATGTTGCTGCTCAGGAAGACGGGATATTTGCTTTTAGAGCTCAATCTGAAGAACCATTTCCTACTAAGAAACGAGGATGGTTCAGTAAAGAAGCTTTTGCTCGTAGAAAAAGAATGAGGAAATTGCAACAGCAAAGGGCTTTAGCAGCTATTAAGAGAGAGACATATGCCCATACTCAAGATATGCTAAATACAAGCCTAGCAAATTTCCATATCTTAGCTACGACTGCTGCTGACCCAAGTCTGGAACAATTAGTAGCCCCACAACCACAAAACCCAGAACAACCCATGGAAATAGAAAATCAGGAAAACCAAGAAGAAATGTACAACTTTAACCCAGAAGAAATCCCTAGAGTGCCTGCACCAAACCCCATAGACCCGAATTATGACCCCTGGTGGGACGACAATAGAGACTTTGTGCAACGTTACCCTATCCAGGATTATCCACCCATACAGAACATAGAAGCTTACCCAGGTATGGACCCTTTAGATCCCTATTATCAAAATGACTATATTAGGGAAATATTAGAGGATCCTTACCAATTTCAGGAAATGTCACCCCCATATCAGGAAAATGCACCCCAGATTCCAAACCCAGTCCGAGAACCTGCACCCCCAATGAGTGCAGAAAACGTTCAAGAACTTAGGACTTTCGGGGAGGAAATTTTAGAGAGCAGTGAGAGGATGCGTCAGGTGGGAGAGCGTCTCGTATGGAAATACGATGAGCGCAATATGGATTTTTGGATAAATCCATATCCTTGAATGTTAGAATGGAAGAAGTGGTAGTAATAAAAAAAATAAAAAAAAAATATGTGTGTACGGATGCATATTACTATTTTATTTCTGTTGGTATTGTAATCTTTATTTCTGTACTAGTGTGTAATAGACGCATAAGTATATGAAAAGAGTAAGTAGCAATGATCTACGTTTTTGGTTAGATTGTTTGTCATGTGATCAATTATATTACTTATTATTTTGTGATATTAATATGGGATAAATGTTTAAAATTCAGATGGCCGATGAAGGAAATCAAGGAAATCTGAATAACGATAACCAGAGTAACATTAACGTGGTTAATGATAATCCGAGTGCCAATAACAATGGAAATCAAGTGGACAATAGTGTTATCCAACATATAGTAGCACAAGGAATTATAGATGCAATGCCATTTATACTTCAAACTGTTAAGGATGCTGATAATAAAAGTAGGCATAGCAGTAAGCGACCACTTGAACCAGAAAACAGCGTGAACAATGGACCTGTACTTCAAATGCCTATTCCTAAAAGAAGAAGAACTGTGCCTAACGGTTGTTCTTATAAAGAATTCTGGTCTTGTAAACCAATGGAATTCTCGGGAAATGAAGGGGCCATTGCAACCTTACGCTGGATAGAAAAGACTGAGGCAGTCTTAAGGATAAGTAAGTGTGCTGAAGAAGATAAGATATTGTTTGCTTCTAATCTGTTTAAGAATGCAGCACTAGAATGGTGGAACACTATCCTCCAGACAAGAGGAAGTGATCAAACCTATAATATGGAATGGGAAGAATTTAAAAACAAGGTAGAAAGGAAATTCTGTCCACCCAATGAAAAAGAACAGATAGCAAACAAATTCCTAAATCTTAGGATGACTGGTGTAGATAGCAAAGGGTACACAAAGCTATTTTTTGAATATGCTAGGATAGTGCCAACTCTTGCTTCACCAGAACCAGTGTTAATCTCTCGTTATATTTGGGGATTAATAGGGGAGATAAGACACATAGTCAAGGCAGCTAGACCTCAAACCATAGAAGAAGCTGTAGAATTAACAAATACCTTGACTGATGAGTTAGTCCGGACTAGAGAAGAGGATCAGATGAGGAACTTAACTCAAAGGCTTACTCAAGAATTTCATTCTGGAAATTATAATCGTAAGAATATGGGTTCTACCTCTGCAACATACTGCAAGGTCTGCAAGAAAAAGCATTCGGGAAAATGCTCCATTCTCTGCAATCATTGTAAGATGCCAGGACACAAGGAAGAAAACCAGTAATGGATTATGCTACAACTGTGGAGAAAAAGGTCATATCAGGCCAAATTGTCCAAAATTAGCTCCAGCTGCAGACAACAAGAATACCAAAAATGCTAGAGCATTTGTTCTGACTGCAGATGAAGCCAGAATGATTCCAGATGTCATAGCTGGTACGTATTTAGTTAATGATGTCTTTGCTAAAGTATTATTTGACTCTGGTGCAAACCAAAGTTTTATTAATACATCGTTTTGCAAAATTCTAAATCAGTCATTAACTAAACTACCACAAGAATGTGTAGTAGAGACAGCTAATGGATAAACTATTAGAATTTCTGAAATCTTGCAGGGAGCAAGCATAGAAATTTTAAATCAGAAATTTATTGCAAACCTGTATCCCATGAATCTAGTAGGATTTGATGTTGTTTTAGGAATGGATTGGTTAATAGCCAATAAAGCCAATATTTTATGTGATCAAAAGTTAATCCAAGTAAATTCACCAAAAGGTAAAACGATTACAATTAAAGGAGATAAGCCCTTTAGATCTATTAAATTCATTTCTGTGATGAAAACTGCAAGTTGTATGAGAAAAGGTTCTATAGTGTATTTGATTTCCATAATCACTAACACTAAAGGAAAAGAACTAAAAGATATTCCAGTAGTATCTCAGTTTTCAGATATCTTTCCAGAAGAATTACCAGGACTACCTCCAGACAGAGAAGTTGAATTCAGAATTTACCTATTACCAGGAACATCACCAATTGCCAAAGCACCCTACCGTTTGGCACCTGCAGAAATGCAAGAATTGAAGAAACAACTAGACGAATTGTTAGAAAAAGGATTTATACAGCCAAGTTCATCGCCATGGGGAGCGCCGATACTGTTTGTTAAAAAGAAGGACGGATCAATGCGTATGTGCATTGATTATCGTGAATTAAACAAGGTCACGATTAAGAATCGGTACCCATTACCGAGTATCGATGATTTGTTTGATCAACTGCAAGGAGCTCGATTTTTCTCTAAGATCGATTTAAGGTCAGGATATCATCAATTAAAGGTACAGGAAGAGGACATTCCCAAGACCGCATTTAGAACGAGGTATGGCCATTATGAATTTACTGTCATGCCATTTGGTTTAACCAATGCCCCAGCTGCATTTATGGACATGATGAACCGAATATGTAAGCCATATTTGGATAAATTCATAATTGTATTTATAGATGATATTCTAATTTATTCTAAGAATAAAGAGGATCATGCAAAACATTTGCACATACTTTTAAGTTTGTTAAGCAAGGAAAAGCTTTATGCTAAGTTTACAAAGTGCGAATTTTGGTTAGAACAGGTACAATTCCTTGGACACTTAGTCAATCATGAAGGAATTCATGTAGATCCAACTAAAATTGAGGCAATTACCAAATGGAAAACCCCTGAATCATCGACTGAGGTCAGAAGTTTCTTAGGATTGGCCGGTTATTATAGAAGATTTATTAAAGATTTTTCTAGAATAGCCATTCCTTTAACTAGGCTAACCTGTAAATCTGTTAAGTTTGAATGGGGATTAAAACAAGAAGAAGCCTTTAGAATTCTTAAGCAAAGATTGACCCATACACCTATATTAGCATTACCAGAAGGAACTGAAGACTTTGTAGTCTATTGTGATGCTTCCAAATTAGGTTATGGATGTGTGTTGATGCAACGGCAGAAGGTTATAGCTTATGCATCTAGACAACTTAAGAATCATGAAGAAAATTATTCAACCCATGATTTAGAATTAGGAGCTATAATTTTTGCTCTTAAGATTTGGAGACATTACCTTTATGGTAGTAAGTTTACCATATTCACTGATCATAAAAGTTTAAGGTATGTTTTCGGACAGAAAGAGTTGAATATGAGACAAAGACGTTGGATGTAATTTCTTAGTGATTATGACTGTGATATCCAGTATCATGAAGGAAGAGCAAATGTAGTAGCAGATGCTTTAAGCCGAAAGTATCATGAAAAGCCAAAAAGGGTACGTTCTCTTAAATTAAATCTACAAGTAGATTTAAATAATCAAATAAGAGAAGCACAAGAATCAGTAATCAAGAATGATTCTGAAAAATTAAAAGGTATTCTAAAAGAATTAAAACAAGGAACAGATGGAATTTGGAGATTCCATGAAAAGAGAATGTGGATACCTAAATTAGGAAATCTACGTAATCGTATATTAGAAGAAGCCCATAAATCTAAGTATACGATACATCCAGGAAGTGATAAAATGTACCAGGATTTAAGGAAAAATTTATGGTGGATAGGAATGAAAAAGGACATAGCAACCTATGTTTCTAAATGTTTAACTTGCTCACAAGTTAAAGCTGAACATCAGAAACCCTCAGGTTTGTTACAACAATTAGAAATGCCAGTTTGGAAATGGGAATTAATAACAATGGATTTTGTTACTAAATTACCCAAAACTAGGAAAGGAAATGATACAATCTGGGTGATTGTAGATAGACTAACTAAGTCAGCTCATTTTCTACCAATGAAAGAAACAATTAGTATGGAACAATTAGCTAAGTTATATGTAAATGAAATTGTTTCTTTACATGGCATTCCTTTATCAATTGTTTCTGATAGAGATAGTAGATTTACCTCTTGTTTTTGGTCAAGTTTCCAAAAGGCAATGGGAACCAAGTTAAAGCTAAGTACGGCTTATCATCCACAAACAGATGGACAAAGTGAAAGAACAATCCAGACAATGGAAGATATGCTTAGAGCTTGTGTAATTGATTTTGGAGGTAATTGGGACGATCACTTACCTTTAATAGAATTTTCTTATAATAATAGTTATCACACAAGTATTAATGCTGCACCATTCGAAGCACTTTATGGAAGAAAGTGTCGAACCCCAGTCTGTTGGGCAGAAATTGGGGAACAGCAATTATCTGGACCAGAAATAGTGCAGGAAACAACTGACAAAATTATTCAAGTCAAAGAACGATTGAAAGCAGCACGTGATCGACAAAAGAGTTATGCTGATAACCGATGCAAGCCATTAGAATTTCAGGTAGGAGATAAAGTATTATTGAAAGTCTCTCCTTGGAAATGAGTGGTAAGATTCATCAAACGAGGAAAGTTAAGTCCCAGGTATGTTGGACCTTTTAAGATTATTAGAAGAATAGGACCTGTAGCCTATCAGCTACAACTGCCAGAGGAAATGGCAGGAATACATGATGTGTTTCATGTATCTAATCTTAAAAAGTGTTTAGCTGATGAATCACTGATAGTGCCTCTTAAGGATATAGAGGTAAATGAACAACTTAAATTTGTAGAAAGACCTCTACAAATTGAAGATAGGAAAGTCAAGAATCTCAAGCACAAAAGACTAGTTCTAGTCAAAGTAAAGTGGGACTCCAAAAGAGGACCTGAATACACATGGGAGCTCGAGTCAGAAATGAAAAAGAAATATCCATATCTATTTCAGTAGATCTCGAGGACGAGCTCTAAAGTAAGGTGGGGAGAATGTAACAACCCTCGGTAAAACCAATACCCTTATAATATTTCCGACCCTCTATTATATCTTAAATTGTCCTAATATGTCTTATATTATACCCCGTATGTGAAAACCGAGCCCTAAATAGATTATAACATATAAAATAAAATAAAAACAAGAAATATAGGGCTGAGGCGGGCCGCGTAATATCTCACCCCTAGTTTACGCGGGCCGTATGAGAGTATGACCGGACTCCGCTGAAACCTTTAGTTGAAGCGGGCCGCGTAAGGGTTATGCTTAGTTAACGCGGGCCGCGAGAGCTCGTGAAACGCGGATACACCTAGAGGCCGACACGTGTCATGATCGTGGCGGTCTAGTGAACGACTCAGCTAAGCTACTGCGTTGACTGGTGTTGACGCGGGCCGCGTAATGCTTAGCCTTACCTTACGCGGGCCGCGACAGGACTGAAATCAGCAACTATATAAGAAGGCCATCAGTCTACGTTTTTCGTCGCTCATTCTCAAATCTCGAATCACAAATTCTGTAGGAAAGTTATTATAGCCAAGTATTATACCCCTAATTAGCGAGGTTCTGCTCCATTGTAAGTATTATAACCCCAGTTTCGTAATAGTTACGCTACCCGATTGATTTAGGGTTCCGTAACAACTGTCGTGGTTCTGCCCGACGTAGTTGTTGGAATGCCGTCTCGGGGAGGGTATCATTAATAATTTCAAAGGGTTATGGTACTAACCAATGTACATTTGTATAAATTATAGATTATACCCAGGAAACCCTTACGAAAAGCCTAAGACAACAATGTGAGTTTATCATCTTTTTGTTAATGTTTTTGGTAATGTTTTACCAAACCTTAAATGTTTTACTATGAAAATTAGCAGTAATTGAGTCTTTGTAGTTATTCAGTTACTGCCGGTATGTTGGGGGTTTTGTATACAAAATTTTGTACTACTTGCGAGTAGTAAGTCGGGATGACAATACGTTACCATTGGACAATGAGTTAGCCAATGGGTAATATGACCCACAAGTCAGGATTGATAATACCAAATGGAGTAATTGTGTAGACATAAACAAAGTGATCACTCTCAATACTGTTCACTGTGACTTTAAACTTGATTAAACTGGGATTCACTCACCAGTATTTTCCGCTGACAAATATTTTTAAAACATGTTTCAGGTAACCCAATGTTTCCAATTAGTAAAAAGCCAGCTGGAGAGCACTGAAGGCTTGGAAAAATGTGGCTATAAAAGTTACCTAATAAACGATGTTTTAAATTCAATAAAATAGGGTTTGTCCCTATAATGTATTGTAATAAGAAACTTGGGTTTTGCCCATGTTATTATTAATATAAAAGAAGGTGGTTTTACTCTGATAAACATTTCCTAACTACGGTCCTGATGTAAATTCCGCTGCAAGACTAAATAAAACTGATACCACCAAACTCTGTGATCACGTCCGCCCGTTCCCGGGGATCAGGGATCGGGGGTTGTGACAGAAGGGAAAGTTGAAACCCCGATACATTGGGCCGTTTGAAGTAACAAGCAAAGTAGGACCAGTGGCTTATCGGCTAAAACTTCCTGAACAGCTGGCAGGAATACATAATACTTTTCATGTATCAAATTTAAGGAAGTGCCTAGTGGACGAAGCCCAACAAATACCCCTGGAAGACGTACATGTTGACGACAAACTCAACTTCATTGAAGAACCACTACAAATCGAAGATAGGAAGGTTAAAAAGTTACGCAAGAAGGAAATTCCGTTAGTCAAAGTCAAGTGGAACGCACGTCATGGACCCAACTTTACATGGGAATTAGAAAACATAATGAAAGATAAGTACCCTCATCTTTTTAAGTGATGACAAATTTCGAGGACGAAATTTTTGTAAGGAGGGAAGGATGTAATACCCCGCACCTTAATATACTGTTTATAAACGTATGAAATATGTAATTTATATTTCATATATTGTTAAACGAGTAAGATGATGGTGTGAAAGGTGAAACATCTTGACAAGCTTTAGCTAGTATAGGAGACCGTTTAACATTAATAATTAAATATATTATTTTTGACCTTACTCCATTTTTAATGAAACTTAGGTTAAAACGTAGATAAAAATAAGCTCGTTCTAATGACATATTCGTCATTTTATAAAACGTCATATTTTAAAAGTTATACAAGAAAAACGAGTGAAGCAGCTAAAATAATATAACTAAGCTAGCTAGCTAGCACGTCAATTGTCCCACATCGCCCAGAAAGCCATTGAGGTGCTTGCTTGCTTCACATATATATAGGAGTTAAATTGTAGGATTTTAGATACACCAAAATTTTAACGGGAACGCTCTAGTATTGAGAATCCCGAGTATACGATACCCCGTTGGGTGTTGTTAGTAGTCGTTTTTGGAGCACGATTAGGAGCAGGAGTAGGGAAACTCTACATCAACGTGCCGTAGATAGTTTTGAGGTATACTCTCGTTTAAGTTTATGTTTAGTTATTTATTATTTATTTTTAGTAGTTAATATTAGTTTTATTATTAGTAATAATATATTAGTAGTAGTAGTGTTAGTATTATTTTTAGGTACTAGGGTTATTGTCAGGGTCGGGTATTGGGTAGCCTAGCCTTAGTTAGGCATGGACTGATCACCCATGCTTAAACAAGGCAGCACTAACCAATATCCAACCATGATAATGACTAGTTAGGTGTACCATTACCTAACCTAGGATTATGTAATTGTGTCAAGACCTTGAGACATAACCCAGTCATACTAGCGGCAGTTAAGCAATTGCTAATCAGGTGAGTCATCATACTTGTCTTTTAAACTGTGATAGTATACTCGTCCATAACTGGTAATAATGAGAATGCTGCAGTATGCATGTGTCAGTAGGGGTATATGGGATCCTATTATGCTTAATGAGGTGTGTCACTATGGGAAGGGTAATAAGGTGTTGTACCCACAGGCACTTCGTGCTTATAAGGTCCAGCGACACACACTCATACCTATGTGACGGCCGTAGGGGGACACAGCTGGAGGACCAGTATGTCTCTTGTACGGTGGTTTGTGACAAGTCAAATGTGACCTATAAGGTTCAATGAGGCCCAACCTGACTATAATGTGGTCACATGCCCATATTGTGTATGCATATAATGTAAACTGTGGTCTTTCTTTATAAAAATTGTATAGTATGAGCTCACCAGTATATATCTGACGTCGTTTTGAGTATACTTATCTCAGGTGAGTCATGAGGAAAGCTATAGGAACTACTTGACAGTTGTAGAGTTTTAGAAGATCAAGGAGTTCTTAGTTGCCGAAAGTTTGTAAATAAATAAAGTGTTGTACTCAGACTATTATAAGTTTTAATGAAAGTTTAGTTTGTTTCCGCTGTAAGTGTATCAATTGTGCACAATCACCCGGGTTACGGGGTGGGTGTTACAGTTGGTATCAGAGCCCGAGGTTTTAGCGAATTAGGTATTGCAGGAATGCCTAAACACAGGTGATACTTGTTCGATCACCTCTATATTTGAATTGCTTCATTCGCTACGACACCTTGTGGCGTCGGTATAACTTGCAGCTTGTGCTGATCACGATCGAGCGTTTCATGCAAACTATTACATTTGAGATTGTTGATTCTACGTTCATCTAGTGGATGTTATTGCTTCTAGAACTCATTTACATATTGTGAACGTTCATACAGAATTCCATTGGTCGAAGTTCCTGTTCTTTGTTGGACCCCTGTTAACTTAGTCACACTAGTGACTGTATCTATACCTCTTGTTTCCTTTGACATCAATTTCTAAAACACATTTCTTTTAAACTGTTGGGTTCTTATTGTTGAGGAATGTCCTTGAATTCACAGGATTCGAATAAGTCTTGATCTGATTTCGTGGTCATCCACTTTGATATTATTCGTATTTACCTACACACAACGTAACTCTAAGGAGTTAACGTAGTCTAAATTTCGAGGACGAAATTTCATTAACAGGGGGAGAATGTAACAACCGGTAATTTACGGCTCCTAATTACGCGCAAAACAAGTATTAGGACAATAATAAATAGTATTTAAAACGTAGATTAACTTAATTAGGCCTTTGGAGTGCCTAGGAACGTTTATTCGGCTTTACTGTGCGTGATTAGTACACTGCGGGAAATCTGCGAAACGTTAAAGGGCAACGAATTGAAACCGAACAAAATACTTACAATGCCGACAAGTATTAATGTTATACGAATATTTTATGTTTACAAACTTAATTTTGGTGAATTTATTGCGCTTCCGTACATCGCAAAACGCAAACAGGAATGAGAAACGCGACTGCAGGAAATGCACCGGTAACCAAACGGAAGCCTCGGACACGCGTGTTACCTTCAAAACTTAATTTTTTCGATATATTATGTTTCGTAATTAAATTTTAACAGTCGTAGTTGAAACCGGGTCAAAAAACGGATTAAAGACGGCAACGATGTAATTTTTCGCGATTATTACCGTAATCGACGAACGAACGCGCAAACGACATCTACCGACACCATTTTACATGTCCTAAATCTAAAGTTATAATTTACGATGTTATGGAGTGTTCGGGCTCTTGAAAACGGGTCTCGTAGAGAATTTCGGGCCACTTAAACACGAGAATTGGGCTTGTGGGCCCGGTGCCCAAGCCCATTAACTAATCCCCACTTATAAAAGGGTCCATACCCCCTTATTCTTCAATTGTACAGACATTCTATATACACACACACAAAGAAAAATGTCAAATACTCTCTCCTTTTCTACTCTCTCTCTCGATTACATAATAAACAAACAACAGAGGCTTCATTCCTCGTCTGCTTGTGAAAGAAACCCAAACCAAACCAAACACTCACTCAGCCCCCCCTCCTCGCCGGCCGGTGAAACCGGTGGAGCCGCGACCGGCGACGGCTTGTTCCTCCGACAGCACCCCCCCTTCTCGTTTCCCTGTAACCGACAACCACACAAGTCCCGACCACACCAACAGCCGACAATTTTCAGAGAAGGGAAGAAAGAGAGAATTGGTGGTGGTGGTGAGCGGCGGTCGCGTCTCGGACCTGCGGTCCTTGTCTCGGACCGGCGGTTCTTGCTTCGATCTGTCGAGTTTCTTGATGATGATGATGATGATGATGATGATGTTTTGGTTTGAGTTTGGTTCGGGTCACAGCCGCGGTTCGGGTTTCGGGTCGTCGCCGGCAAGACACGGCGGTGGTGGTGGTGGTGTATTGTTCCATCAGGTTTCACGGTAACCCTCCCCCATCTGTTTATCTTCTATTTTTTTTTTGAATTCCGACGTCTTGCTGTGTCGATATTGGTGAGGAAATGTTGTCAAGATGTTGTTGATGAAGACAGTGAAGTGGTTATGAGGTTCGGCAGCTCGGATTTCCGTTCGGTTCAGAAGGTTCATCGATCAGGTCAAACCTGGTCAACTCGGTCAACCGAGTCAATTCGGGTCAACACAATCAAGATGGGTCAGCTCAGTTCGATGTTCGGGTCAAGTGGCTTCGGTCAGATTTGTCGACTTCAGAAGCGGTTCGGGTTGAGTTGGTCAACTCAGCGAGTCAACTCGGTCAACTCAGCTAGTCTACTCGGTCAACTCAGCGAGTCAAACCTGGTCAACTCAGTCCATGTTTCGATGACTCGACGCGAAAGAAATGGTAAAGGTTTAACGACGAGATTGATTTTGTTATTTTTATATAATTTTAATATTACGAGTGAAACGAGCTCGAAACAACTTGATTTTAGTATACGTTTTGATATAGTTGACAAAAATTACACATATATATAAACTTCCGTTTTGCTCCCTATGGTTTGGTCACTTTAACGGTTTTGCTCCAAACCTTTAAAAATAACCATTTTACTCCCTGATGTTTCGGTTTTTTTGCCAGTTTGCTCCCCGCCTCTAACTCCATTCAAATTGTTTGTTTTTCCATTTTGCTCCCCGCAGGGAGCAAACTGGTAACAAAACCAAAACATTAGGGAGTAAAATGGTTATTTTTAAAGGTTTGGGGCAAAACCGTTAAAGTGACCAAACCACAGGGAGTAAAACGGAAGTTTACTCTATATATATATATTGATTGTATTTTGAAAAATAACGACAACTTGCGTTGTCGGGGGCGTCCAAAAACAGAGGAAACTCTGCCCGTTTTTCGATAAAATCCATAAAATAACGCGGTTTTATTATGAAACAAAACATCGGATTCAAATAATCTTTTAGTAAAACAAATACGAATATCGACAACACTTCACAACATCACGAAAGCGACAATTTGGATATAATATTTTTAATTCTTTTATTATTTCTGACAATTCTTTCAAGTATCAAGCAATACGAAATCGTTTTATAAAAATAAATATATTTTATATTTATTTCAAACATCGAACAATGCGAAATTGTTTCATAAAAATAAATATATTTTATATTTATTTCAAACATCGAACAATACGAAACCGTTTCATAAAAATAAAAATAGTTTATATTTATTTCATATATCAAACGACATGATTTCGTTTTATAAAATAAATATAGTTTTTATATTTATTCCAAATATCAAACAACATGAATTCATTTTTATAAAAATAAATATGGGTTATATATTTATTTCTAGTATCAAACACTAACGAATTCTTTTACAAAAATAAATATAGCTTTATATTTGTTTCAAACATCAAACGACTCGTATTCGTTTATAAAAATAAATATAGTTATATGTTTACTTTCAACACAACTCGACGATTCTTTTGTAAAGCAAATATAACTGTTCAATATTAATTTTATACGCCTAAACGGCGTACACCTATCTTTCGACAAGTATCATACGAGACGCGATACATAATACGAGTTTGTTATATGTTATTTTCATATAAATATTCTTTTCATACACGTACGACTTCTCGGAACGACTGACACTATTCTATCGAGATATTTATACTTTTATATAAATATTCATATATTTGAAATTTATCAAAAGCCAAGTCTTTCAAAGACTTAATAATTCTTAGTCCTTAACGACGTTAAACGAGCTAACAAGTATAATTTCTTCGTTTCATCTAAGTTAACAACTTACCGTTGAACGTTAAACGGTTAACGATTCGGTAGAGCTCGATGACACGTAGTTAGTTACTGCGTTTATTTAGAAACTTATAAGATATTCCGTGTTAGGAATATTGTAGAATGCACGCTAGCGAGTCTCGTCTTGGAAACGACACCACGAAGTCGTAATTAGCTAGCTTTGCACAAGGCAATTCATGTGAGTTCATAACCCCCACTTTTCTAGTCTTACGTTTATACAAATGTTTTCGGGGGTGGAAAGACATGCAAGTTTTGCAAAAGTAAACAATTTCTCGATAAACGAAAACTCATTTTTAAACCATGTTACGCATGGATTTCAAGGAACTCAAACAGCTTACGAACGATTTATACTGAATATACCGGTTTTACAAAACAATTACGTATTCTCGAAACGTGCATGATTTTCATGAGTAAGGACGGGATCGTTCTAGTTATAGTACGGGGCTGGGTTGGTCTGCGTACGTAAAATGAGACAACCCAGTGAGTTCATGTCCCCCTTTTCTTTTAACTGCTTTCAGTTTTATAACTTCGGTGGTGAAGTACATGTTACAAACTGTTTACAAACGTTATTATTTGGTATGGTTAGCTAAGGAAGGGTACTGCTAGATCATGTGAGTGGTGGGTATAACGCTTAAGACCATTAATCCTCGTTGTAGGACCGAGGGACATGAGTGATAGATCTATTTGGGTGTAGCGAGCCCCGCCCATGTTGGACCAGGGTTTGGCCCATGGGATGACTATGTCTTACAGCCGGAAGCCCGGTGCAAAGTTTGCTAGGTTTGAGCCGTCCTGCATCATGTCACACATATTAATGGCCTTGCAAACCATTAATGATCTGTTTTCCATGTTGCTTTCATACCGGGGGTTTACAAATACATACTTACAATGAATACAAATGTTTACAAGTTTATTTGGAGCTCACAGTTTTCATATAACATGCTGAGAAAAATGACTTTATTATGTTTTCTTAACAACTTTTAAAAACCGGTTATTCAAAAGATTTATTTAAATCTTTTACATACAAACTATGAACTCGCTCAACTTTATGTTGATTTTTCGCATGTTTATTTCTCAGGTTACTTTTCAAAGTTATGGCACGGTTGGAATAGGAGAACCATTGGAGATACGAGTACTTAGTGGGCGTTCAATTTTTAGAAGTCTTAGCTTATTTGCTTCCGCTGTGCAATGAAGATACCAGTCCAGTCACGCCAATGCTCTGATATTTCGGGGTGTGACATAAAAGTTGTACCATCAACATAATTTTGTTTCATTGGAACGAAATCCGTCGGAAAGCCGATTTATTTTATACCCATACGATGACGACGAAAGAAAACTTTTCACAAAAAAAACAAGATTCCGCAAGAAAACACATCGAACGTGCATTTGGGTTTCTAAAGAAGCGTAAAATAAAAAAAAATAAGAGTTGTCGTTTACGCGTGCTTGATTCTACATAATATGATTTTGGAGGATGAAGGTAAGGCGATATGCCAAAGCTATGAAGGTGATGTTCCACGACCTCCTTGTACGATAAGCAACGAGCAGAGGCTTCGAAATCTCACAGAAATTTGTTCTGATGACCTTTATAACGCCCTTCGTGCAGATTTGGTGGAGCATGTTCGGCGTTATCATTCTGATGAGTTGGGTTCAGAGGAAGAGGAAGATTCGGGTCAATTATGTTTATTTTATTTGTATTTTTGATGTTTTGTATTTTAAAATTAAGGCTCTTTTTTCCTTCTTTTATTTTAGTTGTATTTCATTTATTTAAAATATAATGAAATTTTGATTTTTTTTTATTTTAAGTGTATTTAATAATATTAAATGACATTTGTAAATATATAAACTAACATAAATAATAATAATAACTAGAATTAAGCACTCGCGCGTTGCGGCAGGGCGTAAAACCAACCAATGTCACATCACCGCCAGCGAACACCAACGTCGACTCGACCTAGGACTTGCGCATTGCGACGAACCTGTCAAACATTAAAAATAGACGTAAGAATGTTGAACCACACATGTACGTTGCACTGTGTTAACTTGCAAAATTTTGAATGAAACATAAAAACGTTGAACCACACACGTACGTTTCGCCGCACTAACCTGAAAAATTTAGAACGAAACATAAAATGGAATTTTGAAAAGATGAAAAGTATAGGGGACAAAAATTGAAGGTAAAAAAGTTGTGAGATTAAATTGAAAATAATGAAAAGTTTTAGGTTAAAATTAAATAAAAAAATATGTAGGGTTAAAATTGCAAAAGGTAAAAACATTTAGGTTAACAGTAAAAAGTCAAGTTTTTTTTTTAAAAAAAAAAGAAAAAACTCTAAAAGCATAAGGTATAACTCCATACGTCTAAAATTGTTACTTATGAAAAGTATTTAAATAATAATAATAATAATTAAATATCACCAACCAAGCTCCTATAACACCTTTTTTAAGCATTTTTTAGTTAAAATTTTAGTTAAAAATAAGTGGCAGCACATTTTCACCCAATCCCCCATAACACATAGTCAACAGGTGAGGGGAGCCCTCCATCCATTTTTCAACTCCCCAAAATCAACTTCACCTCACCACCTCCTTCTTCCCCCCTCCCCATTAAAGGGTATGGTTCCCCTTCTACACCAATCAACAAACAACTACCATACATATCAACAAGCACAACAGATCGGGGCAGACGGGGAGGAGTTCCCGTGGGCACCGAAATTGGAACAGGTGAGGCGGTGTTCCCCGACGAGCATGATGCCACCTCATCTCCCCCAGAGCCGGCCCAATGGGTATATGAACCTAGGCCCAAGCCTAGGGCCACCAAATTTGAAGGGCCACCAATATTCCAATTTGAAGGGCCACCAATTTTCTAATAGATCGGGCCCAAATCTCTCATTTGTAAACATTACATAAACCTAATAACCCAATTCTAATAGATCAGGCACAAATCTCTCATCTGTTAACATTACATAAACCTAATAACCCAATGGCACTAAGAGACGTTTGAAAGCACGTGCAGCGGTGGGTGCAGAAGCCAAAGCGGCGATATATCACAGACCTTCTCTGTAGTGCCGTTTAGTTTTAATCTTGTGGCTCTCACTCAGGTTAGACATTCACATTCTCATTTGTTGAATAGGGAACTAGGGTGTATTTGCCAATTTGAATCTCTTGTTTAGGGATTATGCTTATTTCATTATTTGCTGATTTTAAGTTGTTGAATTAATCTTGTTTAGGGATTATGCTTATTTCATTATTTGCTGATTTTAAGTTGGCGATTTAATCTTGTGGCTCTCACTCAGGTTAGACATTCACATTCTCATTCTCATTTGTTGAATAGGGAACTAGGGTGTATTTGCCAATTTGAATCTCTTGTTTAGGGATTATGTTTATTTCATTATTTGCTGATTTTAAGTTGTTGAATTAAGGCTAATTTGTTGATTTTAAGTTGTTGACTTAGGGCTAATTTGTTGATTTCAGTTTGTTATTTAGGCCTTTAGGGCTTATTTGATTATTTTAAATTGTTGAATTAGGGCTAATTTTAAGTTGTTGAATTAGGGCTAATTACGATAATTTCATCAAACAATTTGCTTCGGTTAAAGCTAGAAAAGTAGATTTTATTTAAAGATATACTATAATTATAGAAAACATATGACTTTCAAAAAAAAAATTAACTATGCGAATTATAAACTTTTTAGTTTATAATTGCCGGTCCCAAGCCCGGATAAAGGAGTAGGGTTTTGTTACTAAATATGTTGAAAATGATAATTTTACAAAAAGGCCACCACTTCGTAGTTTGATTAGGGCCTCCGAAAACGTAGGAACGGCACTGATCTCCCCGATGTCGTCCCCGAGCCCACACCCCACCGTTTTACCAACAACCAATCACACGATACTAACTCAATTTTCCCATATAACTAAACTCTCTATAGATATAGTGTTCCTTTAACTCCCTTAAACCTTTTTTTCATAATTAAATTAGGATTCTCATTTTTACAAGAAACCCGACTAAAATCAAATCCGAAGTCATCCGAACCCGAATCAGTGAATTCCCGAACACGAATAATCCGAAGTTATCGGGACACTTTTTTCTAGCAAAAAAAACCCAAACAACCCAATACGAGAAACCCAAAACCAGAACATTTTATAGATACATTTTGGTTCGGAATATTTGGATTTTGAACATTAAGTTTTGGGTAGCGGCACCACTCTGCCAGTGTTTTATAGGTATTGTGGGTTAAAGATTGTGGGTCTACCCTTGAATGCCCCCCTTCCTCTCCCCTTGACATTATGGGTCGAAACCTGGAAGCAAATCAACACTTTTATAAAACACTATGAATTGAACAACAAGTTCATTTCAAAAAAATAAATTTAATTAAATTAAACCTTACACAACTTCTTAAAAAATAAATCAAATCAAGGTTCACAAAAACATAGAAAACAAATTCAATTGATCCTCTAAACATGAAACGGCGGTGTCCATGTCTTCTCATCCTCAGCAGCCACCTTCCCGGCGGTCCGACCACCTTCGACAAACGAATAATATCTCAAGAAAAACGCAAGTGTCAAAACCAACCACTCCAAAACAAACATCAAAACACACAAACCACCAGCCATTTTCAATATCACCGCCGCATCATCTTCCCTCACATACGACTTCAACGCCGACAGGAAATTCGAAGTGGTAGTGAAAATTAAAACCGATACAGACCCCTGGAATATCGCGGTCAGGACGGCGGCCACCATGTGGACCGCGTACCACTTGCTTGAGCCTGCTGACACCGCGGTGCACCCGGAGATGGCTCCGGCGATGGTGATGATGTGGAGGAGGACGAGGAGAGCGCCCGCGATGGACGGGATGAGGCGGAGGGAGAGGGTGAGGAAGATGCAGCTGGAGGCTGCTCCTAGTAAGATGTAGTTGCAGATTAAGAAGAATTTGTGGGTTTTGTGGTGTGATTGAACGTCACTTGAGAGACCCATTTTTTTTTAATTTTTGTGATTTTGTTGAGTTTGATTGGTGGTGGTGTTACAGGTGGAGGAGATAAGATTGAAGTTGAAGATAAAGATTTTGTTGTGTGTGTATATATATGATATGTGTTGTAACGGATAGTTTACTCAAATGATTTCTCTAACGGCTAGTGCCTTTTGTGCTCAAATAATTTTTCCAACGGCTAGTTGCTTTATGTTATTAATCATGTAGAAATTAGAAAAAGAACATGATTATTGTCGACCAATTTTGTTTTTAATTAATCATGTAGAAATTAGAAAAAGAACATGATTATTGTCGACCAATTTTGTTTTTAATTTCGAAATATTTATGGCTTCCCTTGTTCCCACACCCCCTATATCTTATTTTCACACCCCCTAGTGTATACGGGCTGTATAACTTATACGGCACGTATAAAATGTTTTTGAATAGCAAAATACGCAGAGAATGTTTTTTATTTATTTTACTATATACGGCCCGTATATAGTTATACGAGCCGTATACATGTGTATACGATTTGTAAAACGTATACGGCTCAATGGATTTATTTTGTGAGGTTTTTGATGTTACCAAATGTATACGGGCAGTATAACTGTATACGGCCCGTATATAAGGATTTATTTAGTTATGGCTCTGATACCAATCTGTCACACCCCAACCGATGGCGGAAACATCGGGGCATGGCACTGAGCGAAACAGATTGTCCAGAAGTTTCCATAACAACTATATTTACCAAATATTTAAAGCAACACGTCCCATACCATGTCATATATGATAATACAATTATTACAGAAAAGATCTAGTCAAATTGTTCTGTTCCGACAACTCAGATTCTTATTACAGACAATTGTTTATTGTTGACCTAGGTCTTTCCTAGCCTCGATTTCACACCACAGAAAGCAAATAAGCATCCTAAGCACCTGTCACATACGTTAAAGTAAAAGTCAATACACATAGTGTAAAGGTGAGCATACATGTTTGATAATAACATATAGAGTTCGAAAGCGTTACGCATAACCAGCACGTACACAGTGTAAAATGAGGCATGTTAGTTATCGACATGAACCTATCGATACTAATGACTGCGGGTTGACTACCCAAGGCACTTCGCGATACATTCTCACCACTATGAGCCATGTAGGTAATTGTCCTTAACAACCCCCGAGTGAACGGGTGCTGAGTCCAAACTAATAGTACTATCGTTGCTAAGGCAGGTAGACAACATTCCATGTGTAAACATAACAAACAAGCATTCATTAAGTCACGTATAACATGCGGTAACGGTTAGCGTTTAAAGTATTGCGTAGTGTTTTCGATGTGATTTAGTATAAGTAACGTATGTAACACCCAAAAGTGCATAAAGCAAAAGGGGATCGAGTACACTCACAGCGATTGATGGATTGAAGGGAGCGCTAGAGAGTAGGGTTAGCCTGAACAGATTGATAGCATAACGATAAGCGACGCGTAAAACGATGCAAAGTACAAGTGGTTCGGACAGTAGTTCGATCGGATGGTAGTCCGATCGGACAGCCGGTCGTGCGAGTGGTCGTCCGTTCGGACGGTCGTCCGGTCGGATGACTGTTCGAGTGGATTGTTCCTTCCTTTGGGAAGGATGTGTTTGTGTATGAAGGCTTGACTTTTGAAGTTTTCGTTGTAGCATTTTGAAAACATTGAAGTATCTCTATCTTTCAGGTCAGTCGATCGGACGGTCGTTCGATCGGACGGCAACCCGTTCGGTTGGGCACTTCAGTGAGAACAAGTTCACAGCAGGGTTTCACTCGATTGGACGGTTGTTCGATTGGGTGGCATCCTTTGTGCATTGAACATGTTGAAAATTGTTTAAGTGTTGAAGTTTAAATGTCTCATGATTCGATTGGCAGTTCGATCGGATGGTAGTCCGATCGGACAACAATTCGTTCAACATTCAGACTTCAAGTGTTGGCAAAAATGGTTAAGTGTGGGACCAAGGTGCAAGTCGTTCGGCTTGGCCAATCGTTCGGTTTGGCTGTTCGATCGGACAGTAGTCTGATCGGACGGCACTCCGTCCTTGTCGACCTGTTCGTCTTACACTTAGTTGTTTTGGTAGTTTATCGTTTTATCGAGATGCGTTGATATCGTGCTAACCAACAGAACCCCATCCTAAGCTCTAGTGACCCGATTGAACAGGAACCACCCAAGTTCAGTCAGTCCACCGGTTTAAGACGATTGTTCTTGGTTAACCCAGAAAGATAATCTCATGGATAGAATCCAGATCTTGAACCAACACAACCACAAGAATGAGTAGTAAGTCGGCACAAGCTCCGATTCTATCGGTTTTGAGTGCATTGAGTGTAAAAGAGTTGAAAGAAAGTTGAAAAACCATCTTTCAATCCTTTTTATTGTGAATATGTTTAGATCTATGAAAGATCTTTGTTTGTTTATGTGGAAATCGGTTAGATCTAAGTTGTTCTTGGTGGATTGAGGCCAAAACATGAAGTTCTTTAAGAACACATGATGACGTCATCCTAGAACACCTTGAATCTTGATGATTTCACGGTTAAAGGTTAAGATTCAAAAGATAGAAAGGTGTAGGAGTGCGTGTAGATTAAGAAAGTACAAGATTTAGGACGAAATCTTACCGGAGTTGCGAGAAATCGAAGGAAAAATCGAGCAAGAGCACGGGTCGGACGTTAGTTGCCAAAAGTAGAAAGTATGAAAGTGACAAGGGGTATTTATAGGGTTGCCCAAAGTGGAAAGGAGTGGAGAGGGGCTGGTCGATCGGTTAGTGTAACACCCGTTCTTATAAATCAAAGATTAGCATATGTTTTACGAAAACAATCATGTAATTAAGATTTATATATACATCGGAAATACGGGTTTACTAAAACCTTTTACAATTTAAAGTTTAGAACATAACGTAATTAAGTTCGTCAATTAAAAGTAAAAATGAAACGTCGTGCGGAAGCTTATTTCTTGATCGTGTTCGGTTCTTCATTGTGCTTGATCGTCCTCCGGTGCTAAAATTTACCTGAAACTCATAAAACATGAGTTGGATTAGTCATACGTAGCTTAAAAACGCATTTCAATGGGTTAGCAATGCATAAACGGTTAAATAACAATTTTTTGCCAATCTGGCACACGCTCGCGTAGCGCCACTGCCATTCGCGCTACGCCACTGCCAAATTTCATCAGATTGTTGCAGCTGGTTGCTGCATATTCCCCGAGTTCACGGAAACGGGCATAACTCTCTCGTTTTTAATCCGTTTTACCCGATTCTTTTTCCTACGCGTCCGTAATTTAATTATCCATCTTATGGAGTTAAAATCCAACATCCTACATAATAAAATTTCAGACTTTTAAGTCTTCGACTTATCGCCCTTTTACCCAATTTTGACCCGTTTATGCATTTTATCAAACGAACATATTTGTTTGATTCCTACATCACCTACACTTCTTCAAATTGATATTAACTACCCTTTTAGGTTCTAATCACAAGTTTATTTCACAATTTAAACCCGCTTTCGCTCGTATGCTTATTTTGACCCGTTAAGGGTAGTTATGCGCTTTAGCCTAGAACTTGTGCCTTTCTTGTGTCGCTACAAAAGTTCCATATCTAAATAACTACAAATATTCCACCATAACTATTTTGTGGTGGATTTATCATAAAGGACCCCTTTTTCAGTTTTTACCCATCGGTTGATCATTTTACGCAAATGACCACTTTTGAGCATTCGACCTGCGAATGTGCATTCCTATGACCTTTATTCATGTCTAATGATTCCATAATATATATGCAAGTTCCTAAACGACCCCTATGAGTCGTTTGCCCAATATACCCTTCAAGGGTGTTTTGGTCAACTTTAGTCCCTCACTTCACGGCGAAGGACTTTCACTAAATATTTTGACCAAAATTGTATGTTTAACCAAAAAGCTTAGTTATACGTACCTGGCTCGGGTCAAAGTATTGACCCTTTACTTAACTTTTGCTTTAAATCTTTATAGTTAAAGCAATGCAAGCTTATGCTATTTCCTGTGATTACAAAACTCAACAAGCAATTATCAAATGTTATTGTCAATGGCATTACCCACACCAATTGACCTATTTAGTCAAATTGACCATTGTCCGTATGAGATGGTATTTAAGTACCATTTCATCCCCTTTAAACCTATCCCGGTTTTTCCTTGTACTCGTTTTACTTAAAACCGTTTTTGTTTGTTCGTCACTACATGACTGATTTACCATTTTACCCCTTGTCCATAACTTATGATTTCTTACCATTTTCCCTTCGTTCCGACTCTCATTGAATCGTGTCGGAACGTCCTATGCCAACCACTTAGTAGCATTCATATACTATACTTGCAATCATGCCATTTGTAAATAATAAAAAGGGGCGTAAGCTTTACTTACCTCGCATCCGAACTACGCTTTTCCTTTCCTTCTTGATTCGTTTGACCCGCTCCCTCATCAAGCTTCCACCTAGCTTGTTACGCGTCAAACTACCATCATCGTTTTCAAGGTGGTTAGTTTAATCATAATTTAATACGATTATTCCACCATACGCATTTCATATCAAAATTACCATTTATCGTATTATAGGTCAGTTTGACTTTTTTTTTTTAAAGTCAAATGCCCATTAGTATATTAATTGCATATTCGAGTTCATCAACTAGTTTTAGCATTCCTTGATTACCCGGTAGGCGTTATCTTCAGACCACCGTTTTAACCAAAGTTCTAACCACGTTTATCACATTTAGAACTCTTTTTAATCACATTTTGCATAATAGCCAAAACATCACAATTAGGTGTTTTAACCACAAAATTCTAGTTTCGAGCCTTCTTTGAGGCATTTCAACGAACACCTTAAGGGCAGAATTCTACATGTTTATTTATCAAGTCTCTAGCTTATCTCTTAGCCCTAATTTCACATAAATCAACCTTCTTACAAAGTTGTTAGCATCTATAATTCTGAAGTCACTTCACAATTGTCAAATTACACTAGAATATCACCCAATTTCCTAGTGTTTATTTAAAATCTACATAACCCACTGATCACCTTCAACGGTGATCATGGATTTTACTAAAATTTCACATGATTTCAACTTGTATTTGTCTAGGGTTTGTCCCTAGACACTATAGTTGTTCCTAAATCATCATAAGACACACATGCAACCATAATTTCAGATTTTCCCAATTTCATGAGAATTTCAAGATGAGAGTTTTCATCAAATTTTACATACCTTGTAATTCTCTTGTGATGAGGATCAATAATCTATGCTCGGTTTTCGTTTTGGACCAGATTTGCACCTCCAATTTGAGAGTTTTAGTGAACTTTTAGGGTTTGGAGAGTGGGGGATCGCCCCTGCTTGTTCTTGTAAAATCAGACATCCCAAATGGGGTGTTTGGTTTTGTTTTTAGTTGGAATTAGCAACACAAGTTTCAATTTTAACATCTTTGGCCCCTCTATTTCCCTTAGTTCATGATTTAAGTGTTTTAACCCACTCATAAGTCACTATCTAACTAGGTTAGAATTATTCCTAGTTAGCTTAGTAGGTTCGGGAAGTCGTAACCCGTTTAACTTTAAGTCCCGTTAACTCAGGCTCTTATAAACTTAATTCCTTAAAACTTTGATTCGTTTTTATTTAATATTAGGATTTCTTATTTAAATCCAAATATTTGCCAGGTTATTTTTACTAATAACGGTACGTTACCCGTCTATTAGTATTAACAGAGTTTAATTATCAAGCCCGTTTTCGGGGTGTTACAAGTCTACCCCCTTAAAGAGGTTTCGTCCTCGAAACCTTGCTTACGTAGTTCATTGAGTTCTAAACTCAATGCGTTTGACCTGAGTAATCTCTTAAGCATTATTCATACTTTAACCAATTGTTAGTATTACCAGAAGAATTATGGTAATATCTTTTTGGTTACAGAACCCCTACGTACCTCATACGACATAATGTAACTTCAAACAACGTAGTTCCGTTGTTTCTACTAGTTTAGTTAACTTAGCGATTTCCATCGCTTTTATATATTATCGAACTCTTGGTGAATCCATTACCTTGACCCGTTTAAAGGTCTTTAGTGAAATATTTCACTTTTTGCAATAATTTCTTTTGTATTCAGATTTATTTATTCGGTTCAGTTATGCCGAATCCACCGCTTACAAGCAAACCAATTTTTATTGATTTGAATTACTGGCCTTATCCGGTCTTACTAACTAGACTTATTAGTCCCGTTACTTTTCACCGCTCGCTTGGTTATAATGTGATTTTACTTCACATTACATTTCCTAACCGTGATCGTGTCACGTCGTGTTTAGTTTGTATCAACCTTTCATTTACGAAAATATCACTTTTCGAATATATCGTCTTGCGCCTATCAGTGTCAAGACTTGAACCTTTAATGCTTACTATTCAAATTCCTATCAGAATTTATGTTTGTAAAAACGTTATTTCTTACTAAAACCGAAGTTGTAGTTTTAGGATCTTCTCTTTAACTTTTGTCAATTATCCATACCAGGATATTGACAGTCCATAATTTATTCTTTTACAGTCTAAGTTTTATGCGGGGATTCTCAACCGATTCCCTCGCTTTATCTAATTAACCCGTAGGTTTTTATCACTTAGCCTTAAGGGCTATTTTTTATTAGACTTTCACCTCTTTAGGGCGAAGTCCTTATAACTTCTTTCTAATCATGATCCGTGGGTCGTTTTAGTCCCGTAGATCTTTCATTTGTTTATAACCCTAAAGGTTATGTTGATCCCGTAGATCACTCCTTACTCATGTCATTCTTAAAATACATGTTTGGTGTCAAGGCACCCTGTTTTTGTTCGAAGAATCGTTTGGTTTCAAACTTAGGTCCCGTTAACCTTAATTGTAGTTTCATGGCTATAATTGTTTTCTTTCGGACAATTTTCCGATTTTATGACTTCTCATGTCATTTATGTGTCAGTTCTTCTTATGCTTACTGTTATTTGATTTGCATATATTCTTATTTGGTTATATCCCATTACCGGGCTCATTATTCTCTTGCATTTAACGCTACCTTTATCTGGCTAGCGCTCATTTGTGCCATTCGGCGTTATATTGTATTCAACCTGTTTGACCTATTAATGTGAAATCCATCACTTATAAACAATCAACTTTATTCTTTATTCAACCCATTCGACTTCGAATAGTTGAACATATTTACTCACAATTTTTATATACGAGATTTTATAGTCATAACTCGTAATCCAAGTCCTTTGATTTTTCAACCCGCGTTCACGTCTCTTGGTTTACGCATGTGTTTAATTCTTACCCATCAACCGGGTGTTTTACCGAAGTCGTTATTATTGCAACCCTCCCGGTATGCATTAAGACCTCGCTTCATTTTTATATTCCGACTTTGTCCTTAAGTTTGACGTTTTATAAAAACGACCCGTTAAGGGGCATATTTGCATTTTCCGGGTTCGAGTGTAAGTACACTCCCTCCCAATACTTGTCTAAATCATTTTACATGCTTGCGTTTTCTGGGTTCGAGTGTAAGTACACTCCCTCCCAATACTTGTCTAAATCATTTTACATGCTTGCGTTTTCTGGGTTCGAGTGTAAGTACACTCCCTCCCAATACTTGTCTAAATCATTTTACATGCTTCTTTGTCCCTTCACTCGGGCTCATTATCCTAATGTAATACGCTTCCATCACTCGGTTGTGCATTTACATTATTATCAAATATTTTGCTTATCTGATTCATTTGGGTACTTTTTAATTAGTCCCATTCACCCCGCCCTTACTACATCGGATGTAAACGTGTCCGCCATAAGAAGTTCATGGTATCATATGCCACTACTTACTTGGCCAGAGTAAGCGATTAACACACGACACACATGACCTTTTTATAGTTTTCACATCACGCCCTATGTAAGTAACGCCTCTATTTGTTTCTCTTGGAAACAATATCCCGAATACATTTTCTATTCGGGTTTTTCCAAGTTTTTAATCTACATATGCAACTTTCAATTTCTACGTATTTGTTGCATGTTTATATTCATGCAATAATTTAAACGTGCACCTGGTAAATGCTTGCCCTAACGGGCTTTTCTTGCCATTAGCCTTGTTCGCGACCATTACGCGATTTAGGTCCTAAATGAGCATGCTCTTCTTGTCATATCTCGGACCATTTCATCATCATATCCACAATTCGTTTGACTCTCGTCGTCTTCAAACGCGAGTGTCCTTCAATTAAAACATTCACAAAAGTTAGTAACATCTACTTCAATAATCGCCCGTATTCTAATACAAGGCTTTTTCTACTATACGCGTCAATGCACGTATTTTCATCAATTATATCAATCATTTCGATTGGGGTAGCGTGTATCACACGGTAGCCCTATGTGTTGTTTACAACACTTTAGCATGCTAAACCATTAACATACCTGTACTTACCGGATTTGCAATCAAGCCACGAACCGAACACTTTACCCTTTAACCTTGGGCTCTGATTACCAACTTGTAACACCCGTTCTTATAAATCAAAGATTAGCATATGTTTTACGAAAACAATCATGTAATTAAGATTTATATATACATCGGAAATACGGGTTTACTAAAACCTTTTACAATTTAAAGTTTAGAACATAACGTAATTAAGTTCGTCAATTAAAAGTAAAAACGAAACGTCGTGCGGAAGCTTATTTCTTGATAGTGTTCGGTTCTTCATTGTGCTTGATCGTCCTCCGGTGCTAAAATTTACCTGAAACTCATAAAACATGAGTTGGATTAGTCATACGTAGCTTAAAAACGCATTTCAATGGGTTAGCAATGCATTAACGGTTAAATAACAATTTTTTGCGAATCTGGCACACGCTCGCGTAGCGCCACTGCCATTCGCGCTACGCCACTGCCAAATTTCATCAGATTGTTGCAGCTGGTTGCTGCATATTCCCCGATTTCACGGAAACGGGCATAACTCTCTCGTTTTTAATCCGTTTTACCCGATTCTTTTTCCTACGCGTCCGTAATTTAATTCTCCATCTTATGGAGTTAAAATCCAACATCCTACATAATAAAATTTCAGACTTTTAAGTCTTCGGCTTATCGCCCTTTTACCCAATTTTGACCCGTTTATGCATTTTATCAAACGAACATATTTGTTTGATTCCTACATCACCTACACTTCTTCAAATTGATATTAACTACCCTTTTAGGTTCTAATCACAAGTTTATTTCACAATTTAAACCCGCTTTCGCTCGTATGCTTATTTTGACCCGTTAAGGGTAGTTATGCGCTTTAGCCTAGAACTTGTGCCTTTCTTGTGTCGCTACAAAAGTTCCATATCTAAATAACTACAAATATTCCACCATAACTATTTTGTGGTGGATTTATCATAAAGGACCCCTTTTTCCAGTTTTTACCCATCGGTTGATCATTTTATGTAAATGACCACTTTTGAGCATTCGACCCGCGAATGTGCATTCCTATGACCTTTATTCATGTCTAATGATTCCATAATCTAAATGCAAGTTCCTAAACGACCCCTATGAGTCGTTTGCCCAATATACCCTTCAAGGGTGTTTTGGTCAACTTTAGTCCCTCACTTCACGGCGAAGGACTTTCACTAAATATTTTGACCAAAATTGTATGTTTAACCAAAAAGCTTAGTTATACGTACCTGGCTCGGGTCAAAGTATTGACCCGTTTACTTAACTTTTGCTTTAAATCTTTATAGTTAAAGCAACGCAAGCTTATGCTATTTCCTGTGATTACAAAACTCAACAAGCAATTATCAAATGTTATTGTCAATGGCATTACCCACACCAATTAACCTATTTAGTCAAATTGACCATTGTCCGTATGAGATGGTATTTAAGTACCATTTCATCCCCTTTAAACCTATCCCGGTTTTTCCTTGTACTCGTTTTACTTAATACCGTTTTTGTTTGTTCGTCACTACATGACTGATTTACCATTTTACCCCTTGTCCATAACTTATGATTTCTTACCATTTTCCCTTCGTTCCGACTCTCATTGAATCGTGTTGGAACGTCCTATGCCAACCACTTAGTAGCATTCATATACTATACTTGCAATCATGCCATTTGTAAATAATAAAAAGGGGCGTAAGCTTTACTTACCTCGCATCCGAACTACGCTTTTCCTTTCCTTCTTGATTCGTTTGACCCGCTCCCTCATCAAGCTTCCACCTAGCTTGTTACGCGTCAAACTACCATCATCGTTTTCAAGGTGGTTAGTTTAATCATAATTTAATACGATTATTCCACCATACGCATTTCATATCAAAATTACCATTTATCGTATTATAGGTCAGTTTGACTTTTTTTTTTAAAAGTCAAATGCCCATTAGTATATTAATTGCATATTCGAGTTCATCAACTAGTTTTAGCATTCCTTGATTACCCGGTAGGCGTTATCTTCAGACCACCGTTTTAACCAAAGTTCTAACCACGTTTATCACATTTAGAACTCTTTTTAATCACATTTTGCATAATAGCCAAAACATCACAATTAGGTGTTTTAACCACAAAATTCTAGTTTCGAGCCTTCTTTGAGGCATTTCAACGAACACCTTAAGGGCAGAATTCTACATGTTTATTTATCAAGTCTCTAGCTTATCTCTTAGCCCTAATTTCACATAAATCAACCTTCTTACAAAGTTGTTAGCTTCTATAATTCTGAAGTCACTTCACAATTGTCAAATTACACTAGAATATCACCCAATTTCCTAGTGTTTATTTAAAATCTACATAACCCACTGATCACCTTCAATGGTGATCATAGATTTTACTAAAATTTCACATGATTTCAACTTGTATTTGTCTAGGGTTTGTCCCTAGACACTATAGTTGTTCCTAAATCATCATAAGACACACATGCAACCATAATTTCAGATTTTCCCAATTTCATGAGAATTTCAAGATGAGAGTTTTCATCAAATTTTACATACCTTGTAATCCTCTTGTGATGAGGATCAATAATCTATGCTCGGTTTTCGTTTTGGACCAGATTTGCACCTCCAATTTGAGAGTTTTAGTGAACTTTTAGGGTTTGGAGAGTGGGGGATCGCCCCTGCTTGTTCCTGTACGATCAGACATCCCAAATGGGGTGTTTGGTTTTGTTTTTAGTTGGAATTAGCAACACAAGTTTCAATTTTAACATCTTTGGCCCCTCCATTTCCCTTAGTTCATGATTTAAGTGTTTTAACCCACTCATAAGTCACTATCTAGCTAGGTTAGAATTATTCCTAGTTAGCTTAGTAGGTTCGGGAAGTCGTAACCCGTTTAACTTTAAGTCCCGTTAACTCAGGTTCTTATAAACTTAATTCCTTAAAACTTTGATTCGTTTTTATTTAATATTAGGATTTCTTATTTAAATCCAAATATTTGCCGGGTTATTTTTACTAATAACGGTACGTTACCCGTCTATTAGTATTAACAGAGTTTAATTATCAAGCCCGTTTTCGGGGTGTTACAGTTAGGCAGTCCGATCGGACAGCTGTCCGATCGAGCGGCTGCTCGGTCGATCGGCTGGCCGATCGACTGGTCGCCTGGTCGATCAGTCACCTTGTTCGAGTGTTCGGCGTGACGAGTTTTGATGTTTCGATTGCGATTGCGAGCGTTGCGATGCGATAGAGTTTCCTAGTCAAATTACTTTTAATCCCAACTATTATATCAACATACAAGCATCCTTATTTCGTATTCGTTTAGCGTTTGCGATTCGATTGCGATTGAGTTTGATTGCGTTTCGATTGATTTCCACACATAACATAAATAAACACGCACAAGTAACACATAAGGCACACACACACGTATAACAATAACCAAAATGCGTAATTCGAGTTGCAAGTGCGATTGCGTTAGCGATAAAGCGATTAAACATGCGATAAATAGCGGTTACCATGCGATTATTAATAGATACTCCACATAATACAACTAAAGCGAAAATAAAATAGACTAATTACAAGTCAAATAAGTCAAAACAGGATTTGAGCAAGGAGAGACAGATCGCAATTAGCAATCTTTTCTTCCTTTGACTTCAATCTTGACTTTGACTTTGACTTCCGAAACACGGGGTGTTACAAGTTGTTATGAATGACAACTTGGGGGTGTAGTTAACTTTCAGATTCAGGAAGCAGATGATTTGTTAAAAGACATGGTCAATGTAGTAAAATGTGAGCTTTTACACCAACCATATCCAAATACTTTGTGTTAGTTTGATTTGAATTTTGAAAGTTTGAAGCAAGTGTCTGTCTATTCAACTGAGTGGAAAGATGACCGAATAGAGATCTGAACCAACCGAAATCCACAAATTCCAACAGGTAGATGAAGTCAAATGTGATCTGAACCAACCGAAATCCATAAATTCACCGCTTTTTTAGTTGCTTATGTTGTTTCTCTTGTTAAGTTTCTGAACCAACCGAAATCCACAAATTCCAACAGTTTCTTCGTATATTCCGTCCGGTTGAGGATTACGAGTGTTATAGACTCGTTCAAAGCCGTTTAATGAAACCGAAGCTGTTATTTCTGTTGTTCAGTACTTCCGAGATGATTCAAGTGAGTCCTATGAAAACAAGGATCGTTCTAATAGATTAAAGAGAATAAACCATTTTTTACCCATAGTATACGAGCTGTATAATAATATACGGCCCGTATACAGGCATCGTATACATTGTATAGGATCGGTTAATTTTTTTTCACTTGGTGTATACGGCCGTATAACAGTATACTGCCCGTATTCATAGGGTAAAAAATGGTAAAAATCTCTTTAATCTATTAGAACGATCCAAAAAACGAAGAACAAAGCCTATTTTCAAAACACAGGTAGATGAAGTCAAATGTGATCAAACTTAGACATCAGACGTAAATCTTGAAGCAAATATGTGGTTCCCAATTGGTTACAGAAACCACTAACAGACATGTCGTGCATTGTTATAACATCACCGAAGCTGCAGAATTCGCAGCATCCTTAACCTTCGACCTCTCATTTCCTTTCGCAAAAAAAGTTGCATCAGGAAGCTCAACTTGAACGGACGATATGTATCTTCTATCATGCGACGGACCCAATTCTTGCTCAACTCTTGTGGGCCCGTATCACTAGTTTTAGGTTTTGTTATTTTTAACAAAGCGGCCTCGGCTGCATGAAGCTTTGCATTCTCTTTGGTATCGGAAGAGCGGGATGCGATAAATGTACCATCCATATGGACACTTGCAATGATTTTGTCACCTACGAGTTTATATAGATTAGAACGACATTTAATCAAATCCAAAGTTGCATTTTGAAACACTCACCATTCCTCCGGTAATGTATATCAAGTTGCTTTCCGTCCTTCTGGCACGCCTCATACAGTGTTGTAATAGGTTGTGGTTCAGCCAAAATGACATCTAGCATTACTAACGGTTCAAGTAAGTGTCTAAAAATCTGAAAATTCAGGTTCACCTTGTTAGTTTCATTCAATATTAAATATAATTACAGAATCTTATTGAACGTAAACAAACCATCCATGTATCTTGCAAGTTAAATCCACAATCAACGTATACAGGTGCAAGAGAATGGCGAGTTATTTCAGTTATTTCTGTTGATCCGCAAATTCCAACAAATTGTGTCTAATGCAAGGATCTTCGTGCATTGTTTAAATCAGAATCAGGTTCTCAAGACAAGGATCGTTCTAATAGATTAAAGAGAATAAACCCTCGTTTCTTCATCTTCATCTTCAAGAACAATGATGAACAGATGATGTTTTTTTTCGCAGAACCGTTGTGGATTGCGGTGGTTTGGGTCTAGGGTTGTCAGAGAGAGAAAAGGAGGGGGAGAGAGTCTGATACAATCATTTTTTACCCATAGTATACGGTCCGTATAATTGTATACGGCCCGTATTCATATGGTAAAAAATGGTAAATTTTGGTTTATTCTCTTTAATCTATTAGAACGATCCAAAAAACGAAAGGGATCTTTGTGAAGGTGCAAGAGAATGGCGAGTTATTTCAGTTATTTCTGTTGATCCACAAATTCCAACAAATTGTATCCAATGCAAGGATCTTCGAATGCGGTGTGTACGTTAATTTTCAATAATGTTGGAAGGATTGTAGTTATAGAACCCGACAAACCAAAAAAATCCGAATACTTCAAACATTCTAAACCCTAACTGTGTATGTGCTTGTGCTGTAGAAACCGGTGATGAATTTGTGTATCTGAATTTGCTGTAGAAACCCGACGACTCAAGATAAAACAATGGACTCAGACCCAACAGTGAAATTAGCGAATCTGGAAGTGATAATCTCTTTAATCTATTAGAACGATCCAAAAAACGAAAGGGGTTTCGAGCAGTTGGTATTAAACCAAGAATACTTCAAACATTCTAAACCCTACCTAGAAACAAACCAACAAAATCCTGATAGTGAAAAACATCAGCAACCATTTTTTTATTTTCCTTCAATTTCGAGAACATTCTCCCTGTGTATGTGCTTGTGTTGTAGAAACCGGTGATGAATTTGTGTACACAACAAAACGTTCATTACTGATCTTGGAATTGGAGAACCGTTGTTTATCTGAATCAGGTTCTCAAACCAACACTAATAAAGATGAGTTGGTATTGAACCAACATTTCCTTCAATCATTCTAAACCCAACTTGGAAACCGGTGTATGTGCTTATCCTGTAGAAACCGGTGGTGAGTTTGCGTACACAACTGAAGGTTCAGTGCACGAAAAGTTTCTTACAAAATGTACGTGACAAAACAAGGATGTTGGGAATTAAACGCATGTACGTGACAAAACAAGGATCGTTCTAATAGATTAAAGAGAATAAACCAAGTACAAAATCATCTGCTTTCTGAATCTGAATGTTAACTTTGACTCATAAACGCTTGAATCCCAACGCTTCTCTAAAAAAAATTGTTTCTTTCCTTTTCATGAGGTAAAACCGATTTCAACATCAAGGGTTGTTTTTCACCATGTGTGAGCATTGGAAGCCCGACAAACAGTCTTGCAATTACGTCTTTTCAATCAAGACCGCATTGTTAATTTTAATGATGATTCGAAACATTCCGAATAACTAGCAAAAGAACCCGACACGTCTTCTATGATGATACGAAACATTCACGAACCACAATGGACTCAGACTCATACTACTCACCCTCCCCAGAGAAAAAGTTTTCCCGATGACTCAAGTCAAAGCAGTAGTTTTGTGTTCATATCCGCGTTGTTTATCACCCTATGTGAGCATTGGAAGCCCGACCACTAGCAGAAGAACCCGACACGTCTTCTATGATGATTCGAAACATTCATGAACAACAATGGACTCAGACTCATTGTTGCGAATTTGGTTTCTTCGGTACACGCTGATGAAACCGAAGCTGTTATTTCGGTTGTTCAGTACTTTCGAGACGATTCAAGTGAGTCCTATGAAGCAAGTGTCTGTCTATTCAATTGAGAGGAATCATTGCATTATCATTGCATTACATCCCCGTTGAAAACAAGTGGTTGTAATGACGGGACCCTTGATTTCAACGCTTCTCCTTACAACTCTCATCAAATTCCTCACCCTTCCTTTTATTCTGTAAATATTAAATAAAGAATAACACCATGCCCGTAACCCCGCGTTGATAGCTTTCATTTTATTACAGTCATACGACACGTTCTTTTGTTCTTCAATCTTTGTTACTTGTTAATGTTTTATTTTTTCTACTTTTAGAAAGGTTTGACGACCTCACGACTGTAAAATGTCTCGTGTGATTGACACCTTAAATCCCTTAAATACTTTGAGAAAAAACTAATTTTCGAAGAATACGGGTCGTATAACAGTATACGGCCCATATACATCGTTCATATACATTGTATACGACCAGGCAAATTATTTACACATGGTGTATACGGGCCGTATACTGTTATACGACCCGTATGGAATTAAAAAAACTGACAAAGTCTGCTGTTAGTTTTTTAAATTCTATACGGGCTGTATAACATTATACGGCCCGTATACACCATGTGTAAATAAGTTTTTGCCATGTGTTAATATTATGACCCATATTTATTCCATGGGAGGTGTCACACCCCCAAAATACCACATGCGGAAACACCGTGGGACGTGTGACGTACCAGGATCCAGCCACCAATCACATTGAACCACAACATAGTATTAAATAAAAGTTTCCATTTATTTCATAAAGAACTTCCAAAACACAATCTAAAACAAGTACATTCAGCGGAAGCGTAATGTAAATAGTTATTTAAGTTTCAAAACAATGTGCAAAACCAATAAACATGTATCCAAGAGCTATGACCCATGACCACTCCAGCACTCCCAGATAGCAAGTTCCTTCATGAATCTAACGACCTGCAAGCATGCACACAAGTGTGTTAGACGACGCTGGTGAGTTCAAAGTTTGCTAACACGTTTTAGTTACCATATATAAGTATAAAAAAATTCATAGATTTGATGTTGTTAATAACTCGATTACCGCCAATGGCTCCAGATTATTTGCCCTATTCCCCAATGCCTCTATCAAAGAAATGGTCAAGACTGGGGTCATTAGTTCATGCCCGTCCTCCCCGGTACGGTGTGAGGGTGCCAAACCTAAATAGCGCTATTAACTAATACCCCGTTGCCTCCCCGGCAACAAATCGGTAGAAGGGACTTAAGTGATAGATATGAGTGTATTAACCAATATCCCAAGTTTAACATTCCAGTCAAACCCAATAACCCGACATTCCTCCCCGGAACGTTTACCAGATGTCCCTCCCTGGGACGCATGCTTGGAAAAAGAGCAGTGAACTCACCTTGGTTTACTCGGTATGACTAGTTATTCGTTCACACTTAATCAGTCAAAGCCTATGGTATTCATGTATACGCAATCAGTTTACATTCGCATAATTCACGTATAAATTATAATCGTAGTGTGCATTCGAAGCAACGATCACTGAATATCACATATCAGCTATTCAAACTCATACAAATCCACACTTCACATATATGATTCATAACAGCTCCTAACAGTTAAGTGTGCTTATTCATGAAAGCCAAATTATGTTCCCTCAGTCACAATGAATATCATTAACAGGTAATAATATAATTTCATCACATAGTTATTCATAACCACACTCAACCTAAACATATGTACTGTTTATTTATCCTATCGACGAAGAACCCCATGGCGAAGAATCAATCTTCGACGTGATATGATGACGAAGAACCCCATTATTCGTCGAGGTGGGTACTTCGTCGAAGATCTTTCTTCGTCCTTCCTCACTGATCGTCACGATTAACAACAACCCTAATCACTTACAGTTCTGATTTATTCATGACTATACACACAGACAACATAATACTCATACAACAACAGAATCATCAAAACCGTGCAGTGAACATGAGTGAACACAAGACATCAGATTCTTATCATGCGCGTTCCAATCTATCGGATTAACCAATAAAATACCAAACACAACAGTTCTCAAGCATCATACGGCCATAACAATCCAACCATGTACAACAGGAAGTTTAAATCAATCAATGGTATAATAGACTAACCGATAGAATTGAGATGAAAATCATGAAGATCTTCGAGAGAGGAACAATATTGTCATCGTTGGTTTAGAGAGGGTCTACGGTTTCGCTACTTTTTACGTTACGTACAGTTATGCGGATATAAGGTAATTATAGCCGAGTCACGTTTGGGCCTCACTTGGGCCAAAAGCCTATCTCGGCGAAGGACTCTCCTTCGACGAAGGAGTATCCTTCGTCGTGTTAGAGGTGGTGATGAAGTTCCACTCTTCGTCAAGTGGAGGTGATGACGAAGAATCAATGTTTCGTCGAGTACGGGTTTGTGACGACGATCCAAATGTAAGGGTGTACGGGTTAAGTCTATAACTTTAAACAATTCAAATGTTTCCACCACTAACCAAACAATAATACAATATATCAATCATATATCAAACGTGCACAAGTTACAATGCAAACGAATTATGAAAACACAGTTGTGAAACAAGTAACGTGTCGAGGAAAGACCTTGAAAACTCGGGTTGTCACAGGAGGCTTTGATGGTGTGTGGGGAGGACCTCCGCACAAGGCCCGCGATTTCGAGGGGCATGTGATTTAAAAAAAATCCGATACGTATATGTTATTTTTCTAAATAGTAAACACATACCACTTCCAATATAGACCCATTTACAAATCATTTTTTATAGTTTAAAATTTAGCCCACTTAGAATTAGGTTTATTGAACCTAATACTAATTTGATTTTTTTTAAATAATAACAAAACATAACGGAATGGCACATTTTTTTCAAGCTCGAACAGGGTATGTGAATTATCAGAGACCCCTCTGATTTATTCAAACAAGAACTTCATGTTATTATAGCAATTGTTTTTTTACCAACCCACGTGTTGCGGCGGAAACACTCTGCATATGCATACGAAACTCCTAAGCAAACTAAATTCAAAAATGTCCACATTGAAAACTGCGTAGCAAACTAAATTCAATACGTCCACATTTTAAGCGAAATATGTTAACTGAATTCCCACGTTCACATCTTAAGCGAAATTTGTATCGTAACTAGTTGATGCCCCGCCCGCGTTGCGGGGCGATGGCCGAATAGTTCTCAATCAATTAAAAAAACACTACTATAATTTTGATAGGAAAAAAACTAAAACGATGATAAGACTGTAATTTTGGGCTCAGGGCAAAACTGTAATTTTTCAGGAGTAATGAGTGAGTGTTAGGCAGCTCCTTTAGACAAAAAAAAATTAAATCAAGTCAAACAATTAAAACAAAAAACTTTTATAGTTTTGCTAGAAAAATTAAAACGATGGGGAAAACGTAACTTTGAACTGAGGGGGAAATCATAATTTTGTTTCAGGGATAAAATCGTAAATTAAATGGACCAATGGGGTTGAGGGCAAAATCGTAACTTGGCTGTGTGAGAAAAAAAACTAATGGCAAAACTATAAATTTAAACGGGGCAAAATCGTAATTTTGAACCGAGGGCAAAATTGAATTTTTTAGCTGGGAAAAAAGCGTAAATTTATTTTAAAATGGGGGTAAAAACATAATTTTGAACATATGGCAAAATTGTTATTATAAGGAAAAAAACCTAATGGCAAAACTGTAAATTTAAACAATGCAAAATCATAACGTTGAACCAAGGGAAAAATTGAAAATTTTTAGCTGAGAGCAAAATCGTAAATTTATTTTTAAGTAAGGGTAAAAGCATAATTTTGAACTGATGGTAAAATCGTAATTTTAAAACGGGATAAAATCGTAAATTTGTTGGGCCAATAGGGGAGTGTCATGCATGACTATAAATATAAACGGGACAAAATCGTAATTTAGCAAAAAAAAAAACAAATTGTGGGTGGCAGGTGGCCGCCCAACTCCACCAATACAATGGAAGCACTATTGCCGACGATGGTTTTTGTTATAGTAGAGAACTAGATGGAAGCCTCGCCGCGATGCGGCTAGGGCTTACAAATTAACACGCGACATATACAAACTTATGATGACATCCTTATTGTGCAATTTTTACAACCATGCATACGGATCAGACTTCATTCATGAACATACACACAATTAAGAAGAAACATAATATCATTATTATGTAACATCTAATCTAGTTTATGTTTGTATTTAAATTGGATATTGATCCCTATAATCTTTGTAATTATATTCTTTTATTTATCCTTGGATTCATGGTGACTTCATCATAATAAAGGGCTACACCTTTGTATCAAAATTAGATATCTAAACGATAACATTGGGTTTCTAAGTGTCTTGTGGAGGAAAATATTTGAATCTTGATTGATGATGGAGTTTGTGTAACGATTCCTAATTTACATATTGTAATAATAATATTATAATCATCTTCAAAATAATTAAAGTGGATAACAACTTTATAGGGTTACCACGTTTTACTAAAAACATTATAAACTTTCATGTGTGTAAAACACTATTAGTAATAATTTATTTGAGAAAATGAAAATCCTAGCTTATCAATTTATATTTAAACAAATCAACAAATGAAATCTAAAAAATTCTAGATGTCAGAACAACCCCACTATTTCCAAAGTTTCAATTCAATTGTAGATGTCAGAACATCACATGATACCTTCCTATTTTCAATGTTTCAATTCCATCCAAATTTATGTTTTTTTCACGTCCGCTCTTTTGCATTTCAAAGCCACATATGCATCTCTTTTAAATTTGGGTAAACCAGAAGCTTAAAAAGGCACCTTTTTAGGGTACTCAAGAGAACGGGAATCGATTCTTGTGATAACCAACTTCATGCCATGAGTCTCACACACTTGCTATGGTACCAAAAAAAACATATCTTTTTTAACCTTGACAACGCCAGTGACTATGGCTGTAACAAATTGCTATAGGCTCAGATCTCCCCTATGGCTGCAACATAAGTTGCCACGCCAAATAGTGGAGCATCATCATAGCGTGGATTACGATGGAAAACTGATGGCCATAACAGAACTAATCGGTTTCAACACCAAAAAAAGTTTCGGTTAACCGATAACATTGAGCTATAAACCTCTTAGATGATCCTGAGCTCACAACCATCAAGTTACAAACAACACAGAAAGATAGAAGGTAGCAAAGGACGACTGGATAACCTCCGACAACAGGAATGCCACCCCATCTCTCTTTATTTTTAAAAACCCCAAATACACATGTATCTCACAACCGAAAAACCAAATAAGCCAAAGGTACAACATCACACTGTGTATGAATGTCGGAAAGCCGCCAACAACATAAAGTCAGCAGCCGAAAAGCAACACACATGTCCATTGGCACCACGGACGGCCGGAAAACCACCGACTACATAAAGCCAACACATATCTCGTTCTGTTTCTCTCTAGAAACCTCATGGTTGTCTCTCTTTCTCTCTACAAAATAAGACTGTGCAAGGTCCGAAAATTGTGAACCATAAGAGAGAGTGTTTCAGAGAGAGAGAAAGAGATCAAAGAGTTTAGAGGACAATGAAAAGGTGCTTCACCCAAAAAGGGTTTTAAAAACCCCAAGAGACAGATGTCTCACAGCCGTTCAAAAAAAAAGACAGATGTCTCACAAATAGAATAGATTGGACAAGGTAGAGATACGTGGCACATAATACATCATATAAGCCTAAGTTACAACTACTCAATGCCTAAGAGTGTTTTAAATTAATAATATATAAATTTTAAGCGAAATATGTTAAGTGAATTCAACACATCCACATCTTAACCGAAAGAAACCAAACCAAACTACAAAAACTATTAAAAAAATACAGTTTTTATAAAGTTAATTTTAAAAGTTTTGCTTTAAAGAAAAAGCAATGAATATAGGTTATTCTTAAACATAAAAATAATTTTAAAAGTTTTGCTTTAAAGAAAAAGCAATGAATATTCTTAAACAAATTAATTAAATTCAACACTATTGCTTTGTTGAAGAAAATCCAGCTTCGATATATACAGTAGAAACTCTATAAAATAATACACTTGGGACCACCAAAATTTATTAATTAAAAGAGTTATTAATTAATCGATAAATTAATAATTATTAATTTATATATTAATTAATATTTTATTAATTTATATCGATGAAGAAGATAATGAAAGTTCTACAATGGAGCCCCCTTCGCGAAACGAAGCTATTAAAGCGGCAATCACATTGAACAATTTCTTGTTGAACTATGAGAAAATAACACCAGAAGTTCTTACCATGCTAAGGAAAATTAGAGACGAGATTCAAGGGGAAATTGATTTCAACAAAAAACAAAAGACAATTGAGTCATTTTTCAAGAAACCTTCATAAATCATTCATGTAATATGCTATATATAAGGAATTATTAATTTATATTTTATATGGGGTCTAAAGAAATTATCAAAAATGTATTATCTTATAATTTTAGCGAATTATTAATTTAGCACCCTATCCCCGAGTCGGGACCGGCAAAAAATATTATCTTAGAGAGTTTATTAAATAATCGAGTATTAATTTATCGAGTTTCTACTGTAGTTCGATATTTCATACTTTGTAGTGAAGTTTTTGAATTTGTTTTTATAATAATATATGAATTAAATTTAATTTCATCTTCAATTAGGTGATGCCCGCCCGTGTTGCGGGGCGATGGCCGAATAATTCTCAACCAATTAAAAAAACCGTACTATAGTTTTGCTATAAAGAAAAAGTAAAAAGAGTGTTAGGCAGCTTCTTGACACAATTTTTAGCTGAGAGCAAAGTCATATTTTTATTTTTACTTGGGGAAAAATCAAATTTTTTTTTCCCGAGTGTAAAATCCTAATTTTTAGCTAGGGAAAACCATATTTTTACTTTGCACTGGGGGCAAAAACGTAATTTTGAATTGAATGGGATATCGTAATTTTGAACCAAGGGGAAATCGTAAATTTTAGGTAGGGGCAAAAGCGTAATTTTATTTTTAACTAGGGGCAAAGACGTAATTTTTAACTGGGGCAAAACCGTAATTTTAAAGTGGGTATAAAATAATAAACTGGTGTAAAATTGTAATTTTGAGTCCGGGGGAAAAACAAAATTTTATTTTGAACTGGGGCAAAAACGTAATTTTGGTTGAGGGTAAAAGCTTATTTTTTTACCGAGGGCGAAATCGTATTTTTTAGCTCGGGGCAAAAGGGTAAATGTATTTTGAAGTTGGGGGCATAACCGTATTTTTTAACTGGGGGCAAAAACGTAATTTTAAAGGCGAAAACGTAATTTTGGCTGAGGGTAAAAGTGTAATTTTTTTACCGAGGGCGAAATCGTATTTTTTAGCTCGGGGCAAAAGGGTAAATGTATTTTGAAGTTGGGCATAACCGTATTTTTTAACTGAGGGCAAAAACGTAATTTTAAAGTGGATCTAAAATAATAAACTGGTTGGTCCAATGGGTAGCGCCCTCTGCCCATTTGAACAAATAGCGGAGAAACACTATTCAGGGGCAAAAACGTAATTTTAAATTGTTTATAAAATAATAAAATGGTTAGTCCAATGGAGAGGGCCGGCCGCCCATTTAAACCAATGACAGGGAGATGCTATTCTCTGCGATGGTAAATGTAGATGTTGAAAATTTCAACAAAGTTTAAAATGCTCAAAACATTCTCAATAACTGTTTATTCACTTGAAAAATTAATATAAGGGTAAATGTATTTTGAAGTTGGGGGCATAACCGTATTTTTTAACTTGGGGCAAAAACGTAACTTTAAAGGCGAAAACGTAATTTTGGTTGAGGGTAAAAGCGTAATTTTTTTACCGAGGGCGAAATCGTATTTTTTAGCTCGGGGCAAAAGGGTAAATGTATTTTGAAGTTGGGCATAACCGTATTTTTTAACTGAGGGCAAAAACGTAATTTTAAAGTGGATCTAAAATAATAAACTGGTTGATCCAATGGGTAGCGCCCTCTGCCCATTTGAACCAATAGCGGAGAAACACTATTCAGGGGCAAAAACGTAATTTTAAATTGTTTATAAAATAATAAAATGTTTAGTCCAATGGAGAGGGTCGGCCGCCCATTTAAACCAATGACAGGGAGATGCTATTCTCTGCGATGGTAAATGTAGATGTTGAAAATTTCAACAAAGTGTAAAATGCTCAAAACATTCTCAATAACTGTTCATTCACTTGAAAAATTAATAAGGATAATAGCTTTGTTTTCGCTAAAAGTTATATAAATCTTCAATTACAATTCAAGTTTCTCAATGGTAATTTCCACGCCATCTTCTGGTTTGGGATTTGAGAGATACTTCACTTTCCCATCCGGATTCACCAAGTCCCACCTACATGATATCCATGTTAGAGCTCAACAATAAATATTGGTATCCAATATATGAAAGGATAAAATGTTTATATGACTACTTACGTGTATCCCGTGGACAAATGATAGAGATAGATAGCAACTTGTAAACGAGCGAGCATATTTCCTACACACATTCTTGATCCACCACCAAACACTTGGTATGCTCCGGGCGTCATTGATACCTTTTAGTACCATATATTAAGATTTAGTATGAGAAACATACAAGGTCAAAATCTAGATCACAAAGAGACTTACATCCCATCTATCAGGGTTGAAACACAGTGGATCGTTAAAGTTCTCAGGATCCGTGTGGAGATACCTAACCCACAACATTACATTCCATCCTTTCGGAATAGTATGTCCTACAAGATAAACAACATTTTAGCAAGAGCAAGATAAACAAGTGAACTTAATAAGCCATCAAGCACACACCCTTATAGGTAACATCTTTTGTTGTTGTGCGGAAGATTAATGGAGCGATATTCGCCATTCTGATAGTTTCATCCACAACTTTCATGGTGTATTTCATCTTGAAGATCTCATCGCTTGTAACATGTTGCTCATTCTTGCTACTTTTAAGATGCATATTTTCGTCCTATATTATTAAGACTTTAGAATTGGAGAAGATGAATAATATGAACATGAACAACTCATAATCGAGTAGGTTTAGACACACACCCGAAGCTTTTGTAGAACCTTTGGGTATTTAGCAAGATAATAAACACCCCGGCAAAAGATCAAATACAAATAATCTTCACATACTAAACATACACATTGAAGGAAAACCCAAAAAGACAAGGTGGCATTTTTGTAATTACCACCAACTATCAAAGTTACAACCAAAAATACCTAAAAAAACACAATTTTTTTTAACATTTTTTATTAAAAAATCGCTACATTTCGTTAGCAAAAATAAAAAATAAAAAAAAAAATAATTTGTGTGTTTTTTTTTTATTTTTTTAGATTTTTTTAGGTTTTTTGGGGGTTTAGTTTTTAGCATTTTAGCTTGGGTGGGGGGGGGGGGGGGTTAGGTTTTTTTAGGTTTTTGGGGGGTGGGGGGGGGGGTTAGGTTTTTTTAGGTTTTTGGGGGAGGGGGGTAGGTTTTTTTTTAGGTTTTTGGGGGGTGGGGGGAGTGGTTAGGTTTTTTTAGGTATATTTGTAGAGTAACTTTGATAGTTATTGATAATTACAAAAATGCCACCTTGTCTTTTTGAGTTTTCCTTCAATTTGTATGTTTAGTATGTTAAGATTATTTGTACAAGAACTTTACCCTAAACACCCCACATCGTGGCAAGAGTAGTTGTTTCATAGCCACCAATTAGAATGCCAACAATATTGTCAACAATCTCTACGTCACTTAACTGACCCCCTTCTTCGTCCTTCAACCTCATTAAACCATCCATCAAATCCTTCACAGATTCACTACTTCCATTCTTAAAGTTCTTCTTCCTTTTCTTCAACTCTTCATTGAAAATCGCAACGGCTTTTTTGCGACACTACCAAAATTATCGTCACAAATTTATAACATGTACACAAAGTAGATTATTATCAAAAGTTGATGAATGGTGAGTGAGAATAGTGTTGGAAATTTCGAATTAAAAGGCAATGAAACTAATTAAGGAGAGGTTAATTATAGATAGTTTAAATATGCTAAGATTTAAATTATTAGTTATAATTATCATGTCCAAAAATAGATATATTTTTAGCAATCTTAGTTATAATCTAATAAGTGTGTTTAGATTATAAATATCATGCTTTGGTATTAGAGATTGTAAGTCAAGTTTTGTGATAGTTTCTTGACATTAATAAAATTTGGGTGCTTAGTCAAGTTCTTATTGTTTTCGGTTATCGTTCTTGTTCAATACCGAGTCATCTTGAAATAGAACATAACTTTTTTGATGCCTAGGTGGTTTATAATTTTTTTCAAAGTGTTTGTAGGTGGTTTTGGGGATTATTTTGGTGTCCAGGCAGACCACAACTTCAATAAGCGGGACTACGAAGTATGTGAGCTAGAGTGTGTTATTGAAATAGCGGACCCCTAGAAACCAAAATAATCTCAAAATCACCTACAAACACTTTATAAAATTCTAAGCTACCTATACATCAAAAATATTAGAATAGAATGTACCTGAAGGCTGTGATAATAAGCAAATCCTGGTATATTCATTTTGTAGGATCTGACTCCATTAAGCAATCCAACAAAGTATTCGCCTAGCATATCTAGAGTAGCGCCCGGTTCCAAACTAGCAAAATACATGCCCATATTCTCGAACGTAACCTTCTTGATTTCTTTGTACGAGGTAATCGTACGACGTTTGGCCCAAGATTCAAGGGCCGCGATCATTCTTGGTTGCACGGTGGCTGCTATCCTACGAAGCGCTTCTGGTTGGTTAACACTTTTAGAAATGAAATTTCTGAGTCTGGCATGTGTTTTCCCATGGACCGCAACTAATGAATGCTTACCTACAAGTTCAACGTTTGGCCACTCCAATTTGAAGCTTTCATTGGCTCGAAATACAAATTTTATCATGGTTGGTGATGGGGTACGGTACTAAACCCGACCCGAGCGGTCAGACTTCTCGTTACTGGTTGCTTTTATATTAATTATTTATTATTGTTGCTACTAACCCAACCGCGAGGCCCAACGCGTTGTAGTTTACACTACTTTGGGCTGGGGCTTGTAGAGATAACCCCTAACTGGGCCTGGCCCATTGAGGTTAGGGGAGGCCCATATCTCCCTATATAAAGGGGTCTTCACCTCACTATTAGGGCAGATGGAATGGAGCCGCCACACTTTTTGTAGCTGGAAACAGGAGAATCTTCTCCTACCGGCAATCTCTACAGCTCCACTTTCTTCTCTTCTTCATTGCAGATCTAGGTTCGAGAGGAAGAACAAGATGTGATTCTTCACCCTCATGTAGAGCGCGGTCCAGTCATCCCGACGGTGAAACCGTGTTTCTTCATTGGCGCCCACCGGTTCAAAATCGAAATCTAAGAACCACAACTTGTTTCTTCTCCATTCCTTCTTTCAGATCTGTTTGGTTTTGAATTTTACACACAGCTCTTGATCGAAAACTCCACATCTGGGTTTTCTTTTAAGTTTTATATGGGTTTCCTTTTTTTTTTTTTTTACTTCTAGATCCGAGTTTCTCAACAGATCTACACATGATCTCTGTATTACAACCCTTCAGATCTATGTTTATTAAGGCTTTTTTTTAGATTAAAAGACCTTAAAAAAAAAAAAAAAAAAAAAAAAAGGAAACCTTCAGATCTGCTTTCGTTCGGGTTGGATGCTCTCAGTTCCAAGACAAATGGGGTTGACGAAGTCCACCGTCATTGATACATGGATTCATGTAAGCATCTACCTTATTTCCACTAATGCAAACTTGTGCCAAAACCAAGGTAAGACAAAATGCTCCATGTTATTATTTACATCTTGTGTTGGTACGTGTCACACCTAAAGAGCCTAAAATGCTCACCATGATTATTAGTTTGTGAGGAGCATTGATGAGATCTTATTTTAATATTTATTATGAATCCTTTTTCATTAGAATTTTACCTAACTATGCATGCACACAAAAAGGTACTACCAAGTTCAGACCTTTACAGCTGTAAAACACATGGGTCACCTTTTTCAAAAACTTTACAGCTGTGTGCAATTAATATAGATGTCAGAAACAAACCGACTTCAACTTTAAAATGAGGTGGCCACATATAATTCCATTTTTCATTATACAAAGCGATGGTCGGATTTTTTCACAATTCCTCAAATGCTTCAAGACAATGCTTTACGAGACTTACAACCCGACATCTCGCATGGACGCTCACTCCACGGCTGCGCGAGTACACACCCGCCTGCTGGACACTCGCCGCTGCTGCACGAGTACACACCCGTCAGCTGGATACGTTCCGCCGCCGCGCAAGTGCACCCTGCCTGTCCGCGCATAGTGAACAACCTTCACCACTCGCGCGCCGTACATGCTTTACACCCCGCGCATAGTGAACAACCTTCACTGCTCGCGCGCCGTACATGCTTTACACCCCCCGCGCATAGTGAACAACCTTCACTGCTCGCGCGCCGTACACGCTTTACACCCCGCGCATAGTGAACAACCTTCACTACTCGCGCGCCGTAAACGCTTACACCCCGCGCATAGTGAATAACCTTCACTGCTCGCGCGCCGTACATGCTTTACAACCCGCGCATAGTGAACAAGCTTCACTAACTCGCGCGCCGTACATGCTTTTACACCCCCCCGCGCCTCAACAAGTTTTACAACTGCGCATGAAAAAACACACCGCTGTCTCGCGCTCGCTGGAGACGCACACATGTGGGCACGTTTCACGCGCAGAAATCTTTAAACACCATATTTTAAACAACCCCTATGTTTTTTTTGAAATGGCGGCAATTTTTATAAGAGAAACAAGGACAAATTTAAGCAAGATGCTCAAAGATGTTCATACAGTACATAGGAAAAATGACAGAATGCAAGAAATTGATACATGCCTGCCAAGACTTACTGAAACCCCTCCACTGTTCCCATTCCAAGTCTATAGCAGCCACCTTTGAGTTAATCCACATGAATGATAGTGCCTTTATGTCCCCCACAGTCCTGGATATTTGCTGCACCCTGTTGTTGAATATAGCCGCATTTGTAGCTAACCAGATCGACCAGCAGGCTGCTGCCGCAATGGAGTAGACTGCCTTCCTTTTATTGCCTTCCAGTCGCAGATTGCCAATAAATTCCAACCCCTATGTGTACCGACAAATGAGTCGGCTAATATTTTATAGAATTCTGGGTCATTGAGGTCACTCAACAGTATCGAGGTGAAGTAAAGTGAAGTAAAACAGTCAACCTTGCATGCCAACTAAAATAATTACTTTTGGATGTAAAGTGAAGTAAAGTCGGCTAAAAAAAAAAAGTTTAAACTTTTTATGTTGCATGTAAAGTGAAGTAAAACAGTCAACCTTGCATGCCAACTAAAATAATTACTTTTGGATTTTAGTGACTTGCCTGTTATGGTATCATTTGCCACACTCTCGGGGGAACACATGTCAACAATTTAATAATTATGTTGACATTGCATGCCAACAATTTAATAACTATGTTGAAAGCCATTTGCAATCAGTATGTACATTTAAAAATCATGCCATGTATACACATTAACCACCAAGATGTAATTATACGTATACATCATACATTGGTGGATTATTCATAATCAACATATTTACATACGAGCACATAAGATCCGCCGATACCAGTTCCCCCGCCTTGTAGAAAGACCACCTTCGCCACCGCGCGCGCGGGGGACATGCTCTAAACCTTGCACGCGGTGAATAAGTCCCGCCACTGCCTCGCGCGCAGTTAATAAGCTACACCGGCTCGCACAATAAACTCGTGGTTTATAGCTCGCGCGCCATACATACTTTACATCTGACTTGCTTGCCTCCAGTTTTAAACCGATTCACACATGGGTCTTCATAGAAATCAGTTTTTGAAAGGATAAAAAGCAACCATGACACTTACCGGAGTCATGTTTTCGTGGTTGACTTCAAATTTATTATTATTTAAAAAGGGCTATTGACCTTCTGACATGAACAGTTGATAGGTTGCATGTGCCTTCAGAACAACTTGACATTCTGAAAGAAATACATGTAATTCGGAGTTAATGATTTTTCTTTTCTTGACCACATCAAAGACGTTGGTAGAAGTTAATACACCTTGTTTGGGGATTCGGGTTGGTAAAAACTCATGTATACATGTCGGTCCCTTACAACGATCCGACCATCTACTTGCTCTGTCAATACTACTAACATCTTTTAGCAGCTACAATAAACAAAAGGACTAGCATGGTTCAGCACCATTTCGAAGTTCGAAGTTGCTTATTGATGCATAAGAACAAGCTCCTCCTAAGGACAACGTTTCGGTACAATGCTTTCCGTATGCCAAACACTTTATTGTAACTGACCTTGTCAAGTCATTCGCAGGTTTGGCAATACACTCAAACAGGAAAAGGCGGCGAGCGATCCTCACGCATACCGAAAACCTAAAAAGCTGCCTTACAGACGAGCGAGTACACATGCGCCGGCTGGCGCATGCTCCTTTACATATAAGCACGTAAGTCGCCGGCTGGCGCATGCTCTTCCACATGAGCACGTAAGTCGCCGGCTGGCGCCTGCTCCTCTACATATGAGCACGTAAGTCGCCACGCGCGCATGCTCCTCTACATATGAGCACGTAAGTCGCCGGCTGGCGCCTGCTCCTCTACATATGAGCACGTAAGTCGCCACGCGCGCATGCTCCTCTACATATGAGCACGTAAGTCGCCGGCTGGCGCCTGCTCCCTAACATATGAGCACGTAAGTCGCCACGCGCGCATGCTCCTCTACATACGAGCCCGTTAGTCGCCTCGCACGCATACTCCATTACTTACGAGCACGTAAGTCGCCATGCGCGCAAGCTCTTTTACATACCAACACGTCGATCTCCTTACAAGTCTGTTGTTCTACATGCGATCATCTCAGCCTCCATGCGAGCCTTGCTGCTACACATGTAAGCACGTTAATCTCCACGCGACCCGGCTGCTTTACATACGAGCGTGATCGCTAATCCTGCTGCTTTACATACGCCCGCGCGCGCATGCTTAGCCATATATGAAAACGCTTACAAAACGTAAACTGTGCTACAAATGCACGCACCACTTTGGGTATACGCAAAAACGCATTGGCTGAAATAAAGTTTCGCTTACACCTAGAGTCTTTAAGGCAAGCCACATCTCCTTGCTCCATGCCACAATGTTGTTATGTCACACCAGAGGATTAGCGCAGGCTCGGGTCTCCACTTCATCATTCATGACGCAACTTTATGCCAATTCTCATTCGCGATAACCTGTTCAAAGTGGATTAACACGTGCAACTATTGTAGACAGCAGTTTACAAAGATTCAAACACTATATATACATACGCTTCATGGCTTAAGACACGCGCACACCGTGCGCTAACCAACAGAAGTCACACCACAGGGAGGATATTTTACAATAGCCACACGACTGTGTGCGCACCGCTAAAGCTGGGCCACACTCGCCTGACAAAGGCGACCGTCCGTGACAACATAATGATCGCTGTGTCAGCAATCAACTCAAGGGTCACCATCAAACGATATTTGCACCAACCTGTCAGAATTCAAAATTCGAAGAATTTCCCGCTTAAACTTACAACGCGACTCCATACTGAAGCTAGCAAGGGTTGCGCCGCATGCATCATCAGTTGATGGTCATGCGCGCCAACCCTCAAAAGTAACACCTATCAGTAAGCAAGCCTGGTGGCCGCGCCGTAGTAATTGACAAACACTTACACGTGCGCTGGCTACCATGACCTAACAAATGCTTTAAAGACCAACACGCTTTCTTTTTTCTGAGTCCAGAACTCCAACCATGTACTTCGCACATGGAAGCAGCACTGGACTGGGGGACTTGAAGGGTTATGGTCCCAAAGAGCCGCGCTGACCAATCAGGTCGCACGCAGGACCATAGTCCTTATACATTAATCTGACTAATCAAGAAACACTCCGAATGAAGGCCCTCAATGCCTATACCTCGCGCAAGCTGCTTGGACACTCACCAAAGTCCGCGCGGCATAAGAGTAAGCCAATAAACGTCTAACAGGCTGTATTCTATCGTGCTCCACGATCACCAATCGTGCGGAAGACAGAAGGTACACAAGGACGCCTACATGGCACCAATCAGGGGGCGGCGACAACTGCCCCATGATCTCCACTCTCTCACACTAACCACACTCAACCGTCGAAACTCAGCCAGGTCCAAGACTCGTGCACAAGACCTAACCACATACACGCAGCCTTGACGAGTTCATGGCAATGCGCCAGTACAATTAGCAACTCCCCGCGACCGATCAGCATGCGCCAGGTTTGCCCAACCAGTATCATGTGATATTCACTGTTTCATTATCTCTACTCACAGCGAAAGACAGACGCAACAAGCATGGCCAGCAATGTTCCCGCACCCGGGCGACAGGTAAGCCTAAAAACTCAAATCTTTACTTTCGAGCACTCCTAACAAGTCTAGTACTCCTACCACGCTTGCACGCGGAACAGCACTAGACTGGGGGACTTGATGGGGTACGGTACTAAACCCGACCCGAGCGGTCAGACTTCTCGTTACTGGTTGCTTTTATATTAATTATTTATTATTGTTGCTACTAACCCAACCGCGAGGCCCAACGCGCTGTAGTTTACACTACTTTGGGCTGGGGCTTGTAGAGATAACCCCTAACTGGGCCTGGCCCATTGAGGTTAGGGGAGGCCCATATCTCCCTATATAAAGGGGTCTTCACCTCACTATTAGGGCAGATGGAATGGAGCCGCCACACTTTTTGTAGCTGGAAACAGGAGAATCTTCTCCTACCGGCAATCTCTACAGCTCCACTTTCTTCTCTTCTTCATTGCAGATCTAGGTTCGAGAGGAAGAACAAGATGTGATTCTTCACCCTCATGTAGAGCGCGGTCCAGTCATCCCGGCGGTGAAACCGTGTTTCTTCAGTTGGTGAATACACTATTACCGAAGGTCTACCAAATAGATGCGTCTTGTACATTCCTACCCCATCACCAAACCTATTCATTTGCATAATCAATGACCACATAACATAGAGATGAGATTCAAATTTATTTAAATAACGGAACTAAAAAAAAGTAATGTATAGATATAATTACTTTCTACGCTTGGAATTGATGTAATCGTCAGGGCGACGAAGGAATTTGAAGTACCAAAGAAATGTGAACAATTCACCAATGACCGGAAAACCCATGTGGCCGGGAGGCAGATTGGTGCCGCCTTCCGATGAGCGCAGACTCGCTGTAACTAGTCCATACCATATGTTATTCCACTGCCAGAAAAGCCACATTAGTAGCGGTACCACTCCTAACGCCACAGACAACCACATCGTTAGAACTTAGAAGCAAGCTTTTTCCCTCTTTGGTTAGTGAAATTGTGGGATGCGACTCCAAGTATTTGTATACTATCTAGTATAAAAGATTCTATATGTATACTAGTAAAAAAGATTCTATACAATATGCCACTTATTCGGTCAACACTAGCAGACAAAAAAAGATTCTATACAATATCACTTATTCGGTTAATGCTAGCAGACAACCATTCTATATGTATAGAAGTAAAAAAGATTCTATACAATATGCCACTTATTCGGTCAATGCTAGCAGACAAAAAAAAAATTCTATACAATCAGTTTTTGGGGTGTTACTAAATGCACTCCCATTTTTTTTTAAATTTACTGGTTGCACTCTCCCCCTAAAGTTTGTCGGTGGTAGTCGGCGGCGGTGGTAGTCAGCGGCGGAGGGTGGCGACGGCGAGTGGCGGTGGTCGACGGTGGCTGGTGGCGACGACGGTGGTGGATGGCGGCGGCAGGTGGCGAAGGTGGCGTGTGGCGGTGTTGGTGATGAAGGATGGGGGGAATGGAATGAAAAAATACAAGGGGATAAATGGAATTAATCTAAGGGAATGGAATGCGTTACGTAATGGGTGATTCCATTACTTTCCCTTTTTTTCAGCATACCAAACACTACCTAAAGTTGAGAGGTATAATAATATTAATTTATCACAAATTTTAAACATATTTTCCTTTATTTTTTTATTGTTTAACTTAAATTTAACAAAAAAAAAATTGAAATGATTTTTCCGTGACATTGTAATATTTTCATAGCACATATACCACTCATTTTTTATAGAAAGATAATTTATTTTTATGTCAAAATACTACTTAACGAAGTTTATAAAACGATTCACTTCATTAAATATGACACAATACGCACACAATTAAATACTAGTTATCGATTAAAGATGACACGCAAAAAGAGTATCATAAATGTATTGAATTTTGTAAACCGTGACATTTTTTTCTTTACACACACTTTCAAATGTCATAAAATGGTATTGTTTTTTAATGACACTAAAAAGACGACACACAAAAAAGAGTGTCATAAATTTATTTCATTTTGTAAACCATAACATTTTTTTCTTGACACACACACACTTTCGAATGTCATAAAATGCTTTTGTTTTATTTAATGACGTTAAAAAGATGACATACAAAAGAGTGTGTCATAAATTTATTGAATTTTGTAAACCATGACATTTTTTTCTTGACACACGCTTTCGAATGTCATAAAATGAGTGTGTGTCATTGTTCGCGTGTCAAGATAAGTGTATTTTCTAGTAGTGAGAGGAAGGTTCATTTGAGAAGAAAAATTAATTGAGAAGAAAAAGAACAAAAGGTAATTTTGTAAAATATTAACTAGTTTTTCACTTATCTCATTTATTATCATTTTTGACTAATTAATTAGTCATAAAGACTATTATCCTTCATTACTAACTTTTTTTTTCCTACACACATCAAAAGTTATCCTTCATATTTCGAAATTTATCCTACACAACTCGTAATTTATCCTACACAACTCGTAATTTATCCTACACTTTAAATTATTTTATTTTTTTGAAAAAAATATATATTTTGAAGATAAGTTACAAATTATTTAATGTAGTTAGCTAACAAAGAGGAACACTACAAATTAATGACATATATAGATTTACCAATGTACCCTTATAGTAACATTAAATACTTATATTAAATGAAGTAAAATAAAACATTTTTATTGGTTAAAATTTCTTCTTTTTTCTTCTTAAAAAAAATTCATTTCATTTAAACTCTCCACCATATAAGGATAATGACAGCATTATAAATTTACAATTGAAGGGTGGTACTCCTACATACCAATTACCTTTTTAAACTTCTTCTCAAACCGTTTGTATTTACTAATAAGGCTATAAGAGCATTCAATGAAATAATCTTTTTTAATGGTCAACAGAATCAATCCTAAGTACTCTTGGGGCACATACTAGACAGACGGAGTACTCCGAGAGTAACCCGAGTCCACCACCAATTCCAGGGAAAATCCAGTAACCCACCCGCCCGTAGGCACGACGGTAAAATTACCAGTAAAACCCGTTTGGCTCAAGGATCCAACCCAGGTTTCCATGGGTCTCCTATCATCGCCCACCAGTGCATCACTCTGCACCAAGTGGGAGTCGAACTTGCATCTCTCAAAAGAAATGCAAGTCTTCCACCACTTGATCTAGAGATCATTGGCATAATATTTTTTATACATTTATCTTACTTTTTCTCTCATTTCCACTCACAATCACTTCCAAAATATATTAAAAATTATAAAGGGTGAACAATGTTCCCTAAAATATACAGATGAACAATAATATTTTATTTCTCCTCCACTCACAACCACTTTTTATACATTTTTATAATATGAAAACTCCTTCTCACGATGGGTAACATGTGAATGCTATAACATGCAAGTAAAAACAAAATGAATTAGTGTAACTAATAAAGGTGCCGTAATATTGACTTTTTTGTGTGCATGCTTCATAGCACTGTTAGGTGAACTTTCACCGTGCAGCATTGGATAATTTCGGGGACTCTTCACCGATTGAAAAAATTTGACCGTTGGACATCAATTGGACCGTTGGAGCATGATTTCAACGACATTATAGTCGTTTAACTTTAAAAAACAAATAAATACATTATATGGGTGGGGATCAAATAGAAAGTTTATTTTGGCTAGAAAAGATATGAAGGAATAGGATTAGGACATGTGGCAAAATTTAAAATAAAGAGAAAGGGTATTTTAGTCAATCTAATCCTTTCTTCTTCCTTTTCAAAACCCAGTAACTTCAAAACCCATCATTTTCAAAACTCACCATCTTCAACCATTTCTTCACTTTCTATCTCAATAATCACTACATTATAGTGCGATTTTCGTCACCAATCAATGATTCAAACACCCGATCAACGTGTTCTTCAGCTTTTTTTGAAGAAAACCCAGTTTAATTTCATACAAAATCTCGTTTTTTTCAGTGATTTTGAAGATAATCACTCGATCCGTTCGATTCGAGCGCTGATAAGTGTTTCAATCATTCAAAATTCGTCAATTGTTGAAGAAATCACTTCGATCCATGTAAGAAATTCTTTAATTTCATTTTTACGATCTGGGTTTTTGATTTAGTAATTGCGTTTTACGATCTTGGCGGGGGTCCGGGGGCTCGTAGCGAGGTCCCAGGGGCGGCAGCCCCTGGCGGGGTTCAAGGGGCAGAGCCCCTGGCTGGGGTTGAGCTCTGGAAAAAAATGCATCAGAAAAATTAATTTTCTGTAAATTGCCTCTGGAAAACTGCATTGGTTCAGACAATTCACAGCTCAGACAATTCACAGCACAGACAATTCACAGCACAGACAAAACTATTGTCATGGTTCAATGCGTTTTAGAGAGAACACTTTCTTTAGTGTTTTTAGGCAATTGCGTTTTAGAACTAAAACATTTTTATGTGTTTTCTGGCCATTGCGTTTTAGAAAAACACATTCTTGAAGTGTTTTTAGTCACATTTTTAGGTGTTTTCAGTCCATTGCGTTTTACAGAAAACACTTTCTTTTGTTTTTTTAGGCAATTGCGTTTTAGAATGAGACATTTTTAAGTGTTTTCTTGCCATTGCATTTTACAAATAAGACATTTCTTTGTGTTTTTTGTGCATTGCGTTTTAGGTAAAACACTTTTTTATGTGTTTTCAGTCCATTGCGTTTTAGAAAACAGACATTTTAAGTGTTTTCTGGCCATTGCGTTTTAGAAATAAGACATTTGTTTGTGTTTTTGGTGCATTGCGTTTTAGGTAAAACACATTTTTATGTGTTTTTAGTCCATTGCGTTTTAGAAAGTACATTTTCTTTTGAGTTTTTAGGCTATTGCGTTTTAGAAATAAGACATTTCTTTGTGTTTTCTGGCCATTGCGTTTTACAAATAAGACATTTCTTTGTGTTTTTTGTGCATTGCGTTTTAGAAAAATGTCATTTTTAGGTTTTTTTTCCATTGCATTTTACGCAACTGGGTTTTTTCCATTGCGTTTTACGCAACTGGGTTTTAGAAAAAAAAATCGAAAATATAGCAATAGTATACTCGTTTTAAAGATAAAAAAACGCTAGTTTTTTTGGTGAAACTTTTATAAAAAAAATAATGTCGTATGAAAGAGTTATTAACGTTTAAAAAATGGGGGGAATTGGAGGAGAGAGAAACCCCTAAACAAACTCACACGCCTCTTTTCTTCCCATCAATTTTCCTGATTTAATCTTAGCCTTTGATTAACTAAATGGATGGTCAAGATCACTTCCTAGCCTTCTTAGCCAAATAAACTTCCTATCAAATCTCCACCCTACATTATAAATATTACCATTTTACATTCCATTTTTCACCCAATTCATATACTCTCAAAGCATACTATGGATAGACAAAACAAGGGTGATGGCAAGAAAAAAGTTTCGGGTTCTGGTTCGAAGGCGAGGGGACGCGGCTCGCAAAGTAGACGAGGCAGATCGAGTGGTTCAAGTATGCTATTTCAATCACAACACGGTTACTCCCCACACTATCAACCTCCATACTTTTACACTCAAAATACACAACCGGGTTTTTACAACACCCAACCCCAACCCAATTATCCACCACATTTTTTTCCATTACCACAAGGACTCACGATGGTTGCACCGGGTGATCGGAAGTGTCGCGCTCCGGTCAAAGATACATTTATAAGTCCCAAATTACCTCAAACAGATAGTTAGCGGTAGTAAGGGTCAAACCACGAAGAGTCTGTGGTTTGCGTATGGATTCGATTGATTTTAAAAGATTTGTCACAATTTATGAAGCTTGCTATAATTTATATGAATTTGTTTGTTGAAAAGTGAGTCGGAATGAACCGACAATTTGATTTTTGATTATAACGAACATAAACTTAAGCAAATGCACGAAAATGTAATTGATGGTTTAAAACAATCTAAGTAAACAAGGTTCACACCTGGTTCGGTAATTGCAATCCTAGGGTTTCTACACGTTTTAAATTTGATTCAATTGAATTGAATATGTTATTTACGTATTTCTATCACGAAGCTTAGGTGCCAATTGCTATCAACGCGTATAACGGACCGCAATGCACTTCGTTACTTCGAACAAGTAAAACCTTTTGAATGATAAAGCATAAGTACACAAACTTATTTCGCAAAGTCAAATTTCATAACCCATTCGACAATTCACAAATATAGTTCAAATGCAAGACAATTATCAATCAATTCAAATACAAATCAATTTGTCACAAAATCAAACTAAGAACATTGTTCAAACCCTAGACTTACAATCACCTACACCGGGGTGAAACCTCCGAGAATTAGCCGCTCATGATGAACATAACACGATCAACAATGGATGAGAGCTTGAGCGTGAACATATTGAAGCTTTGAAAGTGATGGAAATGGTGGTTAAGGTTTGTGATGATGAAAGGTTAAAGGAATGATGGAATAAGGGAAGATTAAGGTTTGTAGGATGGATGTAGATGGTGAATTTGGGTGATGTGTAACACCCCAATCGCGTAATACAACAACAACACACGGCGGAAATATCGGGGAGTCACGTTACAAATTGCTCACAACTACTGGTACTAAATTGTTTCAATATTATTAACATCGTTTTACAAACAAAGAATACATGTAATTGTCTTTTGATTTAGAAGTCTAAGGCCCGAATGCAGTCCTATAAGTTGCATGCTTGAATAGTTGAAAACCTGAAACATATGTGAAAAATAGTCAGCATAAAAATGCCGGCGAATACATAGGTTTTGTTAGCCAAATAAATGGCAAAACATTGGTATTGCAATACTTTGGCAACTACGAGAGTTGTCGATTGAGAATAAATTTTTGAAACCAGAGAATGGCAAAAGTTTAGCATTGCAATACCTAATCTTGATTGTGAAAACTTGTGGCAAATAGTTTGAGTATGGCAATATGATTATTACTAAGAAATTTTTATGCCATTTGAAATTGTACATTGTAATCTCGTTGAAATCTTCGTAAAACTCGTTAAATGTGTTATTAGAAATCCGATCAAAGGTTATTAAAAACTGTTTTGAAATTAATCGGATAAGTAGAATATTTAAATATACTTTAATTATGAAATAGTTAAACAGATAGTATATCAAAATATACTTTGGTTTCTGAAATAATAGATTTGGTAGTATATCACAAGTATACTTTGGTTTAAGAATGAAAAACATCGGTAGTATATCAAATTATACCTTTGTTTGAAAGTAGCATATCAACTATGCTTTGGTTTGAAAATAGCATATCAACTATGCCTTGATAAATAACAATTTCGGTAGTATATCAAATTATACTTTAGTTTATAAATTGCAAAGTCGGTAGCTTATCAAACTATGCTTTGGTAAACAATGGCATATCAAACTATACTTTGGTAGAACAGTAGCATATCAAACTATGTCTTGGGTAAATAATAACAAAAATCCTAAGTCCTAATGGTGATTCGGGATAACGCCACGAAGGGTAATACAATAAGCACACTTATATATAGGAAGTACCAGGGCGTACCCACTATGTGCTTATTGTATTACTCTAGTTTCGTTATCTAAATCACCAACAATCTACACAATAACCATAACCATCGTCTCGTAAAGTACTTCTTAAAAATCTCACTATGAAGATAGGAAGATCTAAGACTGTACTTCAAATATCCTATGGGAATCTAACTATGAAGATAGATAGATCTTTTAAGGATTTGGATAAACATCGTATTTGCATAATCGGAATAATACACATAAAAGCACTTAGTAAACACATATATGCCATACATTTGGAAAACAAATCGGTTATACATATGAATCACCCCAAAACATTTGAAAACGGTAAAAGAGGGGAACTATGTACTCTCCTGAGATTGCAAAGTATCCTCGATTAAATGAACTTAACAAAGCTTGGGTAAACCAAAGAATCAAGTGGCACCTAGTAACCGGATTGCTAAGTTAATAAATCGACACCTAAATCGGAAGATCGGGTAGAATGAGGTCTTGTAAACCAAATGAGTATTGGAACTCATGTGATACGGTTTAACAAAGCCTACATTCTAAATCGGAACCTGTCCTAAGTTCTTACAACCCGTTAAGGTAGTCTACGCTACTTTAACGCGTCGTTCCCGCAAATGCGCGTTCGAGACGCCTAACTAGTCCTATGACAAGTATTATATGCCCTAACATGTTTAAATATGTTGCATAATCAGTTTAGGTGAAAATGTTAAGTTGCATATGCTTAAAATCCAATTATGCATGAAAAGGGCATTTTGGTCATTTACCTAAGGCATATAAACTACCTATCATACAACTAATTAAACTAAGTGACCATAAGGTATAACCTCGGAAGGTTATTCCCTATACAACTATGGTCACAAAATATGCTTGGTCGGATCCTAACGATCGACCAAATGGGTCGGGTTCGAAAGTCTAAGCGGCTGTCAAGACCGCTTGACTTACGACCCTAAACAAGCACTAGACTAAAAGTGACGAGTTAAACATGTTAAAACATGTTTAACTAAGTTAGAAAACAAGTTTGATATCAAAACAAAGTGTTTTGATACCCGAAAATAGCTTCGTTGCAAAATACGCATAAATACGTATTTTGACCGAAACTTTGACTCGTCACTACGCCTAATCAATGTGGTAATCAGTAGGCATAGTCACAAGGGACTATAACCATCGTGATTACGCTCACGTTGCAAAGTTCAAACGAACTTTGTGTTGACCATAAATTGGTCAAAGCAGAAAGTCAAACACTGTTTGACTTTCATGCTTGAAATGCATAAAATGCATGAAAGAAGCTTACAAAAGGTCCAAGCAAGGAAGATTTGAACTCAAAATACTCAGGTATGAAGCTTCACAAGTGAGAGCTTCAACTTAGAGTAGAATTGAGATCAAATGGGCAAGTTGGAATGAATGAAATTGGTGGGTATTTATAGATTTTCAAGAACCGTTTGGATCATTTCTCGTAATTTGAGCTTTGATCTTGGCCATCCATGTGTTGCACATGGTTTTTGAATACTATGGGAGCTCTAAAACAAGTTCATTGTATTGAAAAAGTTGCATAAAAGACCCTGAAATTCAAGCTGGTTGCTGAAAATGGAGTTTCTGTCAATATAGGGGTGTCGCGTGCCGCGACGGCAACACCCCTTTGTTGTGGCACGACGCCACGGCCTACCGAGCCAGAAACTTTCAAAAATTGGCAAGAATGGTCCCTGCATCATGTTTAACCCATTTTTGACGCGTTTAACCCATTTTCAAGGCTCTACAAGGATGTTAAAGTATAGGGAACATGAAATATGCTTGAAAACATCTCGGATGTCGGTTCGTTTGGTCGTACGGTTGCGTTATTCGGTTAATTACGACGAAAGTCGTAACGGACGCGAAATCGATCCAAATTACGCGACGAGTGGTATTTTTGCATTCCAATCACTAAAATAAAATATTTTAATGATTACAAAAAATTTTGGATGTCCGGATATGTTTAGAACGTAAGATATGCCTGTAAATGCAAACTTATGCACTTTTTGACGCTTTTAGTCCCTATTGATCAAATAAGCATATTTTCGCATAAGGAACCGCTCAAAGCCTATTTCTAAGCTATGTAAAGGATATTTAGGGTAGGTTTAGCTTATGATCAAGTTCCGGAATGTTCGTTACTATACGAATCAGCAGACTTTCGCAGTTTGACGCAAATAGTCCCTGAGAGTGAATAAACTTGTTTTTGACACACCAAAGCCTTCAAAACTTATTTCTAAGTTATATAAAAGTTATTTAAGGTATGTTAAGCCTATGTCACTATTCCAGAGTGTTTGTTGCATTAAACTGATTACGTTTACGTACCAGTTTGCGTATAACTTTCTAGAAAGCGATTTAAAGCTTGAAATCGAACTAGAATCAAAACGTAAAATTGTCAAACATAAATAAGCAAACATTGAGACCAAAAAACATTGTTTCTTGATAAAAGATATTGTCCTACATCGTGCGGTGTTTACGGAGCACAAGTGTCACATGATGGGTGGATCAATTAGATTAATAGAGGATGGATTGTTGAAGGTCTTTTGCTCCAAGAATGATTTCAAACTCTCCAAGATCTGTAACTGTCGAATGATGGCTGCCAAATATGTTACAACTCGTCAAAGTATCAAAGAACAAAAAAAATCACGATTGAAAGAATGGAAGGCCGTCGCCGACGGCCTGGCCCACCGCCGGCAACGCCTTGTCTGGCGGTGAAAATGGCCGACGGCCTAAATGGCTGTCTACGGCACTTTTCTCTCGACGACCTAGGAGGGCGTCGGCAACGGTACTCCCTTTCCTTGGTTTCGTTTTTTTGCCATTTCTTGATCCCGGTTGACCCGTTTTGCGTCCCGGTGGTCCGTAAAGTTCCCGAATAGCTCCTTAAACTTCGTTAGACCTGCAAAACACAACTCTAATCAAAAGTAGGCTAAATGAAATCAAAAGCCATGTAAAAACATCAATTTAAACAAATACGACCACCGATTTTCGACCACGTATCACATTCCCACACTTGTCTTTTGTTTGCCCTCAAGCAAATCTGTTTTTCAATTTCACGTGGGTCGGACGAGAACAGACACGGCCCATTCCCGAGACTAAGGTTAAGGTCTAAAGTCATACCCGGTTCAAACTTTTTATAATTTATGAAATATCTAACGGTAAAGTGAATAATCACATATAAAATGGTTACCCAAGATTAACCCGCCCTTGAAATTAATAAACCATGCACATCCCTCACAATGTTCTCTCCACTCGGTTTAAAATTTGGCTAATTAGATAATGAATTAGCACTTTCTAAGTAATCACTCAAAACCAATTAGAACATGTACCCGCATATGCTTACAACTCAATCATTCTCCACCACCGAACACGAATACTAAGCACAGGTCAAAAGGTCTTTGAAGGGTTGTAATGGGGCTAGGTGAAGGGTAGGAAATAGGATATTTTAGAGTGGCGAAGGTGATAAAAACTCGATTTTTATTACACCGCAACTATTCTATTTTTGTACTTTTCTCAATGATTTTCTATTCTTTTTTGCAACATTTTCTGAATTTTTGCTTTTTTTCTTTTTTTTCACAATTATAAATCACAACTATACAAACACATAATCCTATAATCGAATTTTCATCACACGGGTTTAAAGAGAAAATGTTTATGGTTGTGGGCTAAATGGGTTGTCAAACGAAAGATTTAGGCTCAAAGTGGGCGACTAGGGGATTTGTTTGGGTAAGGATAGATAAATGGTTTTAAAAGAAAAGGTTTACCTAATTTCTTAATCATTCTCGTGCTTGTATTCGGTCGATAGTCTCAAACGTATCAAAAGTTGCAAGTTCTACAATGCGCGACTAATGGTCCACTCAAACAAAGAAACATGTATATATGTAAATCTATGAGTAAAAGTGGCTCAAAACCTCACGTATAAGGGGTATGAATGTGACATGCATGATATGTTAGTTTCTTAGGCGGACTACTCCCAAATAACCACCCGCTAAATACCATTCATGTTAATTGAACTTAACCATGACAATAGACAAAATGGGTGTGTCATCCCTCATCGACTTCGATACTTGTGCTTTCTAGATTGCTTAAAACTAAGACATTTTTGAAAAAAATTTCAAATTTTCCCCCATCCCCACACTTGAGGTCAACATTGTCCTCAATGTGTAGTGTTTAAATGAAAGGGGTAAAAAACACAAACTTTTTCTACTCATCCCCACACTTGAGGTAGACATTGTCCTCAATGTGCAAGAATGGAGTCTTTAAAATGCACAAGGGATGTGACACGACCAACTCCCAAAAATTCCACCCCGGTCAATAATGTACAATTACAATCCACTTATTAACTAACTAATACTCAAATAAAAAGAAACGAATGCACCTGATTGTTCTTGTTCCTCGCGTCGTCTTCAATCTTGGATAAGTTATTCCGTGTTAGGAATATTATAGAATGCACGCTAGCGAGTCTCGTCTTGGAAACGACATCACGAAGTCATATTAAGCTAGCTTTGCACAAGGATATCTAGGTGAGTTCATAACCCCACCTTTTTACAGTTTTACATCTTTATAAATGTTTTCGGGGTGGAAAGACATGAATGTTTTGCAAAGCATACAAGGTTTCCGATAAACATAAATTACGTATTTCTAAAGAATGTTACAAACAAGTTTTAATTATCACAAATGGTTTGTGAACTTCAATAAACACAAATGGTTTGGGAACTTCAATAAACACAAATGGTTTACGAAAAGTTTATGTTAACTATACCGGTTTTATTTAAACAAGTGTATCTTCGAAACGTGCATATAAACGTTTTCTAGTTTTCTAAACTTGGGTGAAAATACACGTACAAACGGTATGTTGAACTAAGGAATGATGCAATAGACCATGTTACGAATAGGGTGAAACTTAAGCACCATTAATCACACATACAACTAGACCGAGGAGCGAAAGGTTAGATCTAACGGGTATTGGCAACCTCACTCTTTGTTTTAGACCCATGCTGAAGAGTGCTTTTGTGTCACTGTCGAGGGTAATCGATGGAAAAATCGCCTAGGTTTGGATGCTTCCTATGTCGTCACACATGTTTAATTTCCTTGCACAACATTAGCGATCTCGACTTTCTTACATTTACAAGTCACAATTTACATTTAAAACTCACAGCTTACGTTTACAACTCACAGCTTACGTTTACAACTCACAAGCTTACTATTTACAGTTTACAATATACATTTACATACCATGTTTGATACAAATACAACTCCTAGGTTCATGCACGCATGTTGTCATTGTTAGGTGTGGACATTGACGGTTATACACAGACACAACCTTTTACTAATATAAAGTTCTACGAACATAACGCGTTACACATACGAAGTTTACAAATACAAAGTTTTCACACATCATTGACGAAGAAAATGATTTTTAGTTCATTTTCTCAACAATATTTTAAAAACCGGTTATTCAAAAAGATTTATTTCAAATATTTTACAAACAAACTATGAACTCGCTCAACTTTATGTTGATTTTTCGCATGTTTCTTTCTCAAGTTGCATTTCAAAATTATGGCACGGTTGGAATAGGAGAACCATGTGGATTCGAGTACTTAGTGGGCGTTCGCTTTCTAGAAGTCTTAACATTACTTGCATCCGCTGTGCAATGAAGATACCAGTCCAGTCACGCCAGCTCTGATATTTCGGGGTGTGACAACGTGTCATCCCTTCAACAAATGGGCATTATGGGACGTTTTTCTAAAATGGGTGTAGTGGAGATGTGGACATTGTGGGGCATTATGTTAAAAGAGATGTAATAAGATTAAATAAAAAAAACCATGAAAAATGTTATTGGACAAACAAAAATAAGATCACGGTGATTGGCCAAAACCATTGAAGCAAAGCGTGGAAAAAAGCACACCAAAAGCTTTTTTTTTTTGAAAAAAACGCCCTCGGGGACGGAAGTTGGGCGTTATGGGGTGTTTTTTTAGGGGACAAACGCTCAAAAGCCCCCCACTATGGTATGTGTGTGGTGGAAATATAGGAAGATCGAGATCTTTGAGAGATTTGAAAGACTGATTATTTTTGGAGAAGAAAATTGTAACGTCTTTAAGAGATAATAAATGGTAGAGGTTCTTAAAAAAGATGGGCATTTACAATGGTTGTTGGATAGCTTTTTGTCATGTAGACCCACATGTATTGCAAGGAACAATATGGTGGTGTTGCTCCGTACCTAATAGTGTGAGATTCTTGTCATCTTGCTTCATCGTTTATTTGATGCAGAGTGCAATGATTGTGTGAAGACATTTGATGCTTATGTAGTTATTTTAAGTTCTTTGAAGCAACTTGGTTGGAAGGTGGGGAATGAAGTTCTTTGAAAACACATTGTCGATCGAATCTTGCGGGGATGTTATAGAAGATGAAAATGTAGTGTGTGGCGATGTATCTATATGCTAGAGATGACGAAAAATATTGTCAACCGAATTTCGGGGATGTCAGAGAAGATTATAATGAAAAGGGCGATGAGGGTAATTGGTTTATTTACATTCTGTTGGGATTGAACCCTACAAAGGAACAGTTGATTAAAGGCAAAACTGGATCAGATCAGTGGATTCAGAATAAGCAGTTGTTTGCATCAGTCTTCCTCCTTGAATGTGGCCTAACATCTGAAGACTTCTAAGTACTGCCCCTCACAACAACTGCTGATCTACAACAACTGATGGTATTCAACAAATGCTGATATGTAAAGACTGTTGAAGACAAAGTACTGATGCTCAATCTACTGATTTAGGTCAAGCACTGCTGGGGCTAAAGCAGTGGAATGAAGAAGCAGTAGTTTACCTTCTTTATTGTATTTCTTTTGTAATCAGTAGTTTGTATAGCAGTAGTTGTATTAGTCAGTGGTTAGAGTTTGTTAGTGGTGTGTGTAAAATGCAACATATAAATTACATCAAATGAGGCATAAAACTAACCCTTTTTAAGTACTAATGTTGGAAAAAGAGTGTTTTTGTCTTCCTTTTGTATTTTCAGGATTAAATGAGCTCAAATTCACAAAAGAAGCAAAAAGACAGCTAAATCTAACATAAATACAAGAAAAGGAACATAAGTGGACTGCCCGACCCCTCAACGGCATCTTCCCAAGCAAAATAGAGAAGGCAGAAGACTGAACACGCCCCGTGCTCAGCCAGCACGGGGCCGTGCCCAAGAAGCAGCAGAAAAGACAAACCTATAGAAGCTTCTATTGCCCACCACGGGGCCGTGCCCAGTGAACACGGGGGCGTGGCGAAAGTACAGCAGGCGCATTAATTGTAATTGCGAATTACAATTAATGAGGAGAGAGAGTGTCAGACAGGCACGGGGGCGTGTCCAGCGGACACGGGGCCGTGCCCAGCCTTCTGTTCAGCCTATAAATAGGAGTGCTTGGTTTCATTTCAACTCATCCCTTGGCACACCACCTCTCTCACACTTCATCCACCACCCACCACCATCACAACACCATCATCCACCACCATCATCCATTGTCCATCATAGAGTGTGTGAGTCGTCTCGGGATCCAAGATTGATCGTAAGAGTTCTTGACAATCAAGGCCATGTTTGCCTAAGTCTCTTACATCACTTGGTGAAGACAAAGTGTCTAGTATAATACTTTTTATTTCTAATCTTTTGCACTTTTTATTTGGATTTGTATTAATGACTTTAATAACTAGTTAGTTATGTTGAAGGTGATCTTTCCTTATCGTTTGTCCGTGGTGTCTTGGCATTATTTTACTGTCTATATAAAATAAAAGATTTTCACCATTCATATCTCCACGGTCTATATGGAGGTATGTTGGCTACCTGGTCGGGGGTTAAGGGAACGGTTTGGTAAAGGTCTTGCCATTGTTCAGCGTTTAGAGGTCCTGTAATGGACCTGGGTCAAATTTAGTAGGACCTCCTTCAATACTTCACGGTATTGGATGGTGGGGGTCCAAACTCTTTGATCCCCTCATAAGTTAACTACTATTAATACTATAACCCGGCTATTTAGGACTGTATCCCTGCTGACTCAGACTACTTAGCCGAGGGTAACGTCACCGCCAAAAGCGGGGCCTACCATAATATTGCATTAATAAGTTAATTCATTATCTTCCAATAATCCACCCTTTAGGATTGTATCCTTGCTGACTCAAACTACTGGGGTGAGGGTAACGTCACCTTCAAAAGAGGGGCCTACTACAATAACTAAGATAATCTCTTAATTATGTGCAAAAGTGCGGAAATAATCAAAGGTTATACTAGATACGAGTCGGAACCAAGTGATTCATCTTGTCTATCTGTTTTTTCTTTTATTTTTATTTTCAGCATTTTAGTTAGTTTTTATTTTTCTTAGTTTAAAACATTTTTCTAAACTTTTTATTTTGATTAGACGTTGAGGATAAACCGGTACTAAAAGCTCTTGTGTCCTTGGACGACCTCGGTATCTTACCAACGCTATACTACGCCCACGATGGGTGCACTTACCCATATGTGTGTTTAGTGTTAGTAAAATATCGTGTTTTATAAATTTAAAACTTGGCTAAAAAGTGTTAAAAAGGGCTTAAAATATACACCTAATATATATAACACTTCACACGCATCAAGTTTTTGGCGCCGCTGCCGGGGACACAAGGATTTTAAGAAAGCTTAAAATCGACGGCCTAATCAGTTTTTCAAAACCTTTTCAAAACGGGCCCACATTTTTCTGCATTTTAGTTTAGTTTTGCATTACAGTAGGTTGAACACGGGCCGTGCTCGCTGAACACGGGGCCGTGCTGCATATTTTTCATAAAACACCCAGTAACAGAAGCTTGAACACGGGCCGTGCTAACTGAACACGCCCCGTGCTCAACGAAATCAGTAAATTTAATTAAAACGCCCAGATACAGATCCTGTACACGGGGCCGTGTACACCAGACACGGGGCCGTGTCCAGCCTTCTGTTTCAGTCTTTGTTTTTGTTTTCTGGTCCCGAGACTCAGTTGTGGTCTGTTGAGTGATTCTTATGGATCAATACTCAGGAAGTTACAACTACACCTATGAGGAGGATGATTATAGGGGTAACTATTGCACTAATTGTCGTAACACACGCTCGGTTCAAAATAGTCACTAATATCAACCATCCAATTCATACACCTACTATGAGGAACCCAGGTACGAGCCATCAACTTCATACACATCATATGAAGACCAAAGGTATGAACCTCCTCCCTCATACTCATATTTTGATGAACCAAGGTATGAGCCTTCATACTCATACTTTGAGGAACCAAGATATGAGCCACCACCTTCGTATGCTTATTATGAGGAACCATGGCGTGAACAACCCACCTCATATGAGTATTATGAAGAACAAAATTACGACCCTTATCCATCATATGCTTACAATGAAGAACAATGGTGTGAACCATCTACTTCATATGGGTATTATGAGGAACAAAGGATCGAACAACCGGATTCAAGCTTTGAAAATCCCGATTCTTTTTCTATAACCGAAGTGACCGATAGGATATTAGAACACATTAGAGTTATCGATCGCTGTATAAAAGAATCTCGCGCAAGGGAAGAGGAATCCCGCGCAAGAGAAGAATTAAAAAAGGAAGAGATAACCGAAAGTGTAAAAATGGAAGAACAAATAAGTGAAAAAACGACACATGAGTTAAACAACGAAAAAGGTGAGTCCGGCAACGTTAAAATTCAAGAAGAGTCTAATTTTGAAGAAATTAATCTCTTGTCACCTTCTTTCAAAAATCATTGTTTTGTACCCACTCATGCTAAGTTTTTAAAAGAGTTAAACACTAACACTAAAATTGACGAAACGGTAAGTGTTAAGTTAACTAATGATCAACCCTCGCTAATAAAAGAAGACCCATTTGAAATTAACATTACACAGGTTCCATGTTTCTTTCAAAATTCGTTTATTAGTAATGTCACAATTGATAAAGATCTTTGTGTTAACATAATGCCTAACTACATTTTCGAAAAATTAAGTATTAGTGATTTTTCTCCACTTCAAATACCCATTTTTCTATCCAATCGAAAAGTAATAAAATCAATCGGTATAGTTGAGGATGTATTGGTTCAAACAAATCAAATGGTAATCCCGACCGATTTTGTCATCCTCGATGACGCTCCACTAGTGTTGGGACGACCATTTGTAAAAACTCACGAAGCTTTGAAAAACCGGAAGTTCAACAATCTACCTCTTCAATTAGGGGCATTCAAAAAAAGTGTCGACCTTGAGCGATCAATGAAATATCCATTCGACAATGATGACCCCCTAATTGAAGATGAGCCAGAACCACCTGATAAGGTGGGTCTAGCCAAGGACCCTTATAAACGGGGCGCACCACGGAGGCATTCCGCGGAACTATCCTTAGTTTAATTTAGATTAATTTTTATGTTTTCTAGTTAGTTTTAATTTTCAGGAATAAAACACACTCATGGTGGTAAAGGATGGAATAGGGAACGAGAAAAATGACCCCATGCACAAGAACAAGGCAACCCGACATCAATTTCTCTATTACAGAAGGTTCAACACGGGCCGTGTCCAACCAACACGGCCCCGTGCTGAACCCCCTGCAGATAAATGCCCAGTTCAGGTAACTGGACACGGGCCGTGTTCACCAGACACGCCCCCGTGTCCAGGCTTCTGTTTCTTTTCTTTAATTTTCGTTACTGGCACCTGAACACGGGGCCGTGTCCGGTCCCCACGGGGCCGTGTCCAGACTGCCAGTAACATAAATCTTTGCTTTTAACACCATTTTACACATCTAATCAACCTAAAAATTTATTTTTGGGACACATTGAGGACAATGTGTAATTTAAGTGTGGGGGGGATGCTAAAACCTTGAAATTTTGCAAGTCCTAATAACAAGCCTTACACAAAACTCTATTGGAACCGCTAAATCACCCCAAATTTTTTTTTCAAAAAAAAAATGTTTAACTTGGGAAATTCAAGTTCTCAAAAAGGTTATATTTTTACGAATTTACAACCGATAGCGTCGTGATAAAAAGAACCAACATAAGAAAATTATGAAAAGGCATGGCAAACTTAGTTAAAATTTGATTATATATACTTGATTACATAAAAACTCATTCCCACAAAAGTGAGTTTTGAGCCTTTATTGAGCATACAATTACATATCATTAAACTAAATGCTCATTTTTCGTTTCTTGTGTGAATAGCCGCTTGGTTCTTACGACTCTAGAACTTGCCATGACGATACATTCCCGGTCCTTACCAACTTAAACCCGAGTAAGTAAATGACGGAGGCATTAGGACTAACATTTTTTCTACACCATTATTTTTCTTTTACCACCTACCCAAAAATCCCCCTAGTTAGCCCCTTTGAGCCTAAACCTTTTCATTTCATAACCCAAACCAAACACCATTTTTACCCACCAAAACTTTTTTTTCATTTTTAACCCTTTGTTTTAGTAACAAGTTCGGTTTTTCGCATGTAAAATATATATATATATATATATATATATATATAATAATTTTTTGTGTTGATGATGAAGCAAAAGAAAATAAACAAACAAGTTCATCAAAAATAACTTTGTTTGAATAATAGCTTCATCAAAATAAAAGTTACAAAAATAGAAAGTCCTACGAAAACCGACACTTGTTACGCTTTTCGCCTTTTTTCTACTAACCACTAACCACTAACCCAACCACCTACCTTTAACCCAAGCCTAACCCTTCACCCACAAAAGTCCTCTTGATATTTACAAAGGTATAAAAGTTAAAAAGGAGGAGGATTGATTGCTTGGCAAGCTTATGGTAGGAGTAAGTTCCATGCCGCTCTCGAGTGATTCACTAAAAATACACCTTCGGCCGAGTGTGAGTGATTTCTCCCGTGAGGTATGCAAACTTGTATATAAATGGAATTTTAAAAAAAAGGCATGTTATGCCCTAATAAATAATTTCTCTTATGACAAGTTTTAAATAAATCATTACGAATAGGACTGTAAATAAATAAAAATAAAACTACATAAAGAATCTTGGAAATCCCGACACTCTATGACAAGCCAAAAACCTTCTCTTCTACCCATTCCATTTGGGAGTGTAAGCCACATATTAAAGAGTTTTGCTTGAGGACAAGCAAAAGTTCAAGTGTGGGGGTATTTGATGTGTGTAAAATGCAACATATAAATTACATCAAATGAGGCATAAAACTAACCATTTTTAAGTACTAATGTTGGAAAAAGAGTGTTTTTGTCTTCCTTTTGTATTTTCAGGATTAAATGAGCTCAAATTCACAAAAGAAGCAAAAAGACAGCTAAATCTAACATAAATACAAGAAAAGGAACATAAGTGGACTGCCCGACCCCTCAACGGCATCTTCCCAAGCAAAATAGAGAAGGCAGAAGACTGAACACGCCCCGTGCTCAGCCAGCACGGGGCCGTGCCCAAGAAGCAGCAGAAAAGACAAACCTATAGAAGCTTCTATTGCCCACCACGGGGCCGTGCCCAGTGAACACGGGGGCGTGGCGAAAGTACAGCAGGCACATTAATTGTAATTGCGAATTACAATTAATGAGGAGAGAGAGTGTCAGACAGGCACGGGGGCGTGTCCAGCGGACACGGGGCCGTGCCCAGCCTTCTGTTCAGCCTATAAATAGGAGTGCTTGGTTTCATTTCAACTCATCCCTTGGCACACCACCTCTCTCACACTTCATCCACAACCCACCACCATCACAACACCATCATCCACCACCATCATAGAGTGTGTGAGTCGTCTCGGGATCCAAGATTGATCGTAAGAGTTCTTGACAATCAAGGCCATGTTTGCCTAAGTCTCTTACATCACTTGATGAAGACAAAGTGTCTAGTATAATACTTTTTATTTCTAATCTTTTGCACTTTTTATTTGGTTTTGTATTAATGACTTTAATAACTAGTTAGTTATGTTGAAGGTGATCTTTCCTTATCGTTTGTCCATGGTGTCTTGGCATTATTTTACTGTCTATATAAAATAAAAGATTTTCACCATTCATATCTCCACGGTCTATATAGAGGTATGTTGGCTACCTGGTCGGGGGTTAAGGGAACGGTTTGGTAAAGGTCTTGCCATTGTTCAGCGTTTAGAGGTCCTGCAATGGACCTGGGTCAAATTTAGTAGGACCTCCTTCAATACTTCACGGTATTGGATGGCGGGGGTCCAAACTCTTTGATCCCCTCATAAGTTAACTACTATTAATACTATAACCCGGCTATTTAGGACTGTATCCCTGCTGACTCAGACTACTTAGCCGAGGGTAACGTCACCGCCAAAAGCGGGGCCTACCATAATATTGCATTAATAACTTAATTCATTATCTTCCAATAATCCACCCTTTTAGGATTGTATCCTTGCTGACTCAAACTACTGGGGTGAGGGTAACGTCACCTTCAAAAGAGGGGCCTACTACAATAACTAAGATAATCTCTTAATTATGTGCAAAAGTGCGGAAATAATCAAAGGTTATACTAGATACGAGTCGGAACCAAGTGATTCATCTTGTCTATCTGTTTTTTCTTTTATTTTTATTTTCAGCATTTTAGTTAGTTTTTATTTTTCTTAGTTTAAAACATTTTTCTAAACTTTTTATTTTGATTAGACGTTGAGGATAAACCGGTACTAAAAGCTCTTGTGTCCTTGGACGACCTCGGTATCTTACCAACGCTATACTACGCCCACGATGGGTGCACTTGCCCATATGTGTGTTTAGTGTTAGTAAAATATCGTGTTTTATAAATTTAAAACTTGGCTAAAAAGTGTTAAAAAGGGCTTAAAATATACACCTAATATATATAACACTTCACACGCATCAGTTAGGAAGTTAGATGTCACTTTCATGGTGACGTCAGCAAAGATGCTTCAGTGGTTTGGTTTGTTCTGTACTATAAACAGAACAGTACCCTGTACTGTTCTATTAGCTCTTTCATCACCAAGTCATTCTGTACGAACAAATCGTTGTGAGCTCAGGCTGAGGGGGAGACTTTGTGCATGCATGCATTAGGATTGAATTTTGTAAACAAATACAATCATTTGATTCTATGTTAAACATGTCTGCTTAAAATTGTTCTCTCTTTGATTGTGTTGAAAGTTTATTCATCCATTTCCGCTGCAATTGTTTATCATTCATCTTCATTAATTAAACAAACACAATCTTATCAAACTCAGATCCTAACAATTGGTATCAGAGCTTGGACAGTCAAACTTGATCTAACAATCATTTTGACGTAAAAGTTCAGCTCATAATCGTTGATACTTTTGTTTGTTTGTTTCATTGTAAAACAGAGTAAGGTGTAATCACGAACAAAGTTGATTATTCAGTGCCTGAAAAACAACCAGAATGACGTCACAATCACAAGATGTTAATAATAGCATCGGTTCACTCTTCAAACCACCTATGTTGAAGAGATCTGAATACAACATCTGGGAGCGAAGGATGAGTCACATCCTAGCTCAACAGAATACCGGATGTTGGAGGTCGGTTGTCTTTGGACCACATGTTCCAATGGTGCCAAGTGCTGAGGATCTAAAGGTCTTAGTTCCTAAGAAAATTGAGAACTATACTGACCAGGATTTTCAGAAAATTGAACTAGATGCCAAGTCATTTAGCATCGTTGCATCCGCACTACCAAATGAGATCTATATTGGGCTGTTACATTGTAACAGTGCCAAGGAATTGTGGGATGTACTGAAGGAACAGTTTGGGGGGACTGAGGAAGTAATTGAAAACAACAGAGAAATTTTGAACCAACAGTATTAAACCTTTTGTCATATTAAGGGTGAATCATTAACTCAACAGTTTGAGCGATTTAGCTGTCTCATAAGTGAACTAAAACTTGTTAAGGTTGTATTTTCTAATGCAACTCAAAATAGCAGGTTTCTTAGGTCACTTCCTGATAAATGGGATACAATTGCTTTTGTAACCAGGAATTCAGTTGGGTTCAAAGATCTGACCCTAACCCAGCTTCATGGTAGACTCCTGACCTATGAAAGGGAGTTGAACCAGAAAAAGAAGCTACAAGAGTCTGGGAAAGTTGCAAATGACTATTCATTTGGCAACACAGCTCTGTTGGGTCAGGAAGAAACTGGCAATAGTAAGGATCAGAGTTATGATCATTTTATTGTCATAACAGCTGGTGGAAATTTTAACTCTGATTCTCACTCATCCAATTATGCTTTTACAGCAAATGGAGAAAGCCAAAATTCTGATAATCTGAGCTTTGAACTCAATGATCTCCAGCATTTTGATCCCACTAATCTGGAAGAGATGGACATTTTGCACCAATTGATATTGCTGAGTGTTAGATCCAGCAAATTTTACAAAAGAACAGGGAGAAAGTTTCCACGGTTACATGGGAATCTAAAAGTTGGGTTGGATAAGTCTAAAATCAAATGCTACAAGTGCAATAGGTTAGGTCATTTTGCTAGAGAGTGTAGGAGTCAAAACAATGGACCAATCATCACACACCCTAGCTCTAGACCACAAAATAACCAAACCATTGTGCAGTATTCCCAATATACCCTTACTGCTCATGTAAACACTGCTCACTATGCACATCCTGCAACCCATGTTCCTGTGCATTATGTTCAAACCACTGTTCCTCAAATACAGTATGTCCAAGCCCCAATCCTCAGGTACATGTGCAACAAGCTGCACCTCAACAAGCTACACCTCAAACAGCTGTTCAAGCAGATCAACAAAGCTTCTTCACACAAGGCTTTGTTGATTGGAGTAGCTTGCCTGAGGAATTAGGAGATGAAAATTTTTCTCTATATGCTAATGATGGTGTTTGTAGTGATGAACTATGTTTTGTAGCATTAGAGTCAATTTCTGAGGAGCTGGAAACTGAAGGAGGAACATCCAGTGCTGAAACAGTGGATGAAATTGTTGAAGCAGTGCTTACTGCTGTTGCTGATGAAATACTGTTGGGAGAAAATTCAGAAACCCTGTTGGAACCACTGTCCGACCCCTGGTCCGAAGAAGAAGAGAAGAAACAAGGTGAAAAAGAAGAGAAAGTACCTGATGCAAAAGAAAATGTCTGTGATTGTGCCATGATGGCTGCATCTAAGGGAGCTTCTGCATGCTTAGATAGTCTTTGGTATGTAGATAGTGGAGGCTCCAGGCACATGACTGGATGTAGAGCCCTACTCAAAGAATTCAAAACTCATGGAGGGGGTGATATATCTTTTGGTAATAATAGTAAAGGGAAGGTGATAGGTTCTGGTACAGTACAATCTGGGAATGTTAAGTTTGAAAATGTCAATCTGATAGACAATCTAAAATTCAACCTTCTTAGTGTCTCACAAATGAGTGATAAGGGCTATGGCTCATTCTTCACTAAGGATTGTTGTAGGATTGTTGGACCAGAAATGGTAAAAAAGATTGAAGAAATAATAAAAAATGGAAAAACTCAACTTGTTGCTCAAAGAAGTGGCAATGTTTATGTAGTTGATTTGTCAAAAGAGAGCCCCAGGACTGATGCATGTCTGTTCTCAGCTGCCTCTAACAAAGAGACAGAACTTTGGCATAGGAGATTAGGGCACACAAATCTCAAGACAATCACTGCTTTGTCAAAACAGGGGTTAGTAAGAGGTCTTCCTCAAAAACTGTTCACATGTCCTGAGCATTGTGTTTCCTTTTTAAAAGGAAAACAACATAAAAGCTCATTTAAGTCCATTGAAGAGTCCAAAATAACCAAGTGCTTGCAAATGCTGTACATGGATCTATTTGGCCCAGTAAAAGTCATGAGTCTTAAAAAGAAAAGATATTGTTTGGTTATTGTAGATGACTTTTCTAGGTTTACATGGACTTACTTCTTACATTCCAAAGATGAGACTGCAGGCATTCTGCAAGACTTTGTCAAACAGGTTGAAAAGCAGTTTGACTTGCCAGTAAAAGTCTTCAGGAGTGACAATGGCACATAGTTCAGAATTAGGGAGTTGGATGAGTTTTGTGTGTTAAAAGGAATTGTAAGGCAGTACAACATTCCAAGTACACCAGAGCAAAATGGGGTTGTTGAGAGAAAGAACAGGGCACTAATTGAGGCTGCCAGAACCATGCTTGCTGATTCAGGTTTGCCTTTAACTTTCTGGGCAGAGGCAGTAAACACTGCTTACTATGTCCAGAATAGAGTTTTAATCAACCCCAGGCATCAAAAGACTGCCTATGAACTGCTGTATAAAATCAAACCACTGATCTTATACTTTAAAGTATTTGGCTGCCCATACTTTATTTTGAATTTAAAAGACTCAATTTCAAAATTTGCAGCCAAAGTAGACAGTGGATATCATTTGGGATACTCAACCACTGCTAAGGCCTACAAAGTGTTTAACACAAGGACCAAAATAGTGGAAGAAACTTTGAATGTAAAGTTCAATGAACTTTCTTCAATGAAAATCCATGCAAACCCTGCAGAGTTGTTTGATCTTGATAAATTTACTTTTGAAAATGTTTCTGTCAAGACTAACAGTGCAGGTGCATCTCAAAATCCTCCATCAGACAATGGGTATGAAATGATCATTTCACAACAAACCTTCAAATCCATTGCCAGAGCAGCAGGTGTTCAAAACAGTTGTCAAAGCTCAACCACTGCTAGCTCAACAGTTGTTGACCAAAGTAGCCCTTTATGTCACACCCCAACCGATGGCGGAATCATCGGGGCATGGCACTGAGCGAAACAGATTGTCCAGAAGTTTCCATAACAACTATTATTACTATTCAATTTAAAATAACATGTCCCATACCATGTCTCAAACAGTAAACCAATTATTACAGACAAAATCCAGGCAGATATTCTATTCCGACAACTCAGATTTCAAAATAGAGCAATGGTTTATCTACTTCTAGAGACCCTTGATTTAGTTACTACAGACAACTATTTGTTGGGCTCTAAAGCTTTATTCTAGCTTCAGTTTCCTACCAGATGTGCATCCTAAGCACCTGTCACATACGTTAAAATAAAGTCAATACATATAATGTAAAGGTGAGCATACAAGTTTGATAATAGCATATAGGGTTCGAATTCGTTTACGCATAACCAGCACGTACACATAGTGAAATGAAGCACGTTAGTTATCGACATAGATCCATCGATACCAATGACTACGAGTTGACTGCCCGGGGCAGTTCGCAATACATGATTACCACCGTAATCCATGAAAGTAATTGTCCTTAACAACCCCCGTGTGAACGGGTGCTGAGTCCAAACTATAGTACTATCGTTGCTAAGGCAGGTATACAACATTCCATGTGTAAACATAACAAACAAGCATTCATAAGCCACGTATAACATGCATTAACGGTTAGCGTTCAAATAGTACTGAGTAGTGTGTTTGATGTGATTTGAATAGTTGTAACGTATGTAACACCCAAAAGTGCATAAAGCAAAAAGGGATCGAGTATACTCACAGCGGTTGATGGATTGAAGGGAGCCCTTAGCGAGTAGGGTTAGCCTGAATAGTCTGATAGCATAATAATAAGCGACGCGTAAAACGGAAAACAAGTGTTGGAGAGCCGGACAGCTGGTCGATCGGATGGTAGTTCGATCGGACGGCTGGCCGTTCGGTTGACAGTCCGCTCGGACCGCTGTCCGGTCGGTCGGTAGGCCGATCGGATGGCTGTTCGAGTGGATTGTTTCTTCCTTTGAGAAGGATGTGTTTGTGTATGATGGTTTGACTTATGAAGTTTTCGTTGTAGCATTAGAAAACATTGAAGTACCTTTACCCTTCAGGTCGGTCAATCGGACGGCTGTTCGATCGGCCGGCAACCCGATCGGTTAGGTATTTTAATGAATTGTAGTGATTTGCTTTGGATCGGACAGGTGTTCGATCAGACAGGTCAACAAGTCAAAAACTTAATGATTTGCTGATCGATCGGTTGGCAAGTCAACAATAGTCAACCACTTTAAATGAAATGCAAGGTATGGTGCAGTGGATCAGATAACTAATCGATCGAACACTAATGCTGTTCGATCGGACAACATGCATGAATAACCATGACAAATTCTTAGCAAGGTGTCACCTGATCGGACGGCTGTTCGATCGGGTGGCACTCCTAGTGCATCGAACATGTTGAAAAATCGATTAAGTGTTGAAGTATAGTATCTCATGATCCGAAGAGTAATCCGATCGGACAGTAGTTCGATCGAACAACAGTTCGTTCAATACTAGTCTTCAAAATAAATTGATTAAGTGTGGGACCGTGTGTTAACCGATCGGCTGATTGTCCGATCGGCTGGCTGTCCGTTCGGACAGCAGTCCGATCGATCAGCATCCTGACCTGATCAGCCTATTCGTCTAACACTTGTTTGTTCTGATTGTTTGTCGTTTTATCGAGGTATTCTGACAACGAGTCGAACCATAGATCCCTCGTCCTTACTTAGTCCCCCTGGTCGGACAGGAATCGCCCAAATCCGGCTGGTGAACTGTTCGGAACGGAGTTTATCGTTTAACCCGAAGTCGGTTAACCTCGTGGATAGAATCTGGATCTGGAGCCATACAACCACCGGAGTGATTTGTAAGTCGGCACAGGCTCCGTTTCTATCGGTTTGAAAGCATTGAGTGAAAAAGAGTTGAAAGAAAGTTGGAAAATCCATCTTTCAATCCTTTTCACCGGGTATATGCTTAGATCTATGAAAGATATTTGTTTGTTTATGTGGAAATCGGCTAGATCCAAGTTATTCTTGGTGGATTGAGGCCAAAACATGAAGTTCTTCAAGAACCCATGATGACATCATCCTAGAACACTTGAATCTTGATCATTTCACGGTTAAAAGTTAAGATTTGAAAGATAGAAAGGTGTAGGAGTGTGTGTAGATCAATAAAGTACAAGATTTAGGACGAAATCTTACCGGAATCGAGAGGAATCTGAGAAAAGATGAGCTAAGCGTGCTGGTCGAACAGAGATTTCCAAAAGTGGAAAGGATGACAATGACAGGGGTATTTATAGGATGCCAATTGAGGAAAGTGTTGGCCGATCGGCCAGGCAGCTCGATCGGACAGCCTGTCCGATCGGACAGCAGTCCGTTCGGCTGGCTGTTCGATCGGCTGGTAGCCTGATCGATCAGCTGCACGTTTCGAGTGTTCGGTGTGACGATTTTTGACATTTCGATTTTGGTTGCGAGCGGTTCGATACGATAGGGTTTCCTAGTCAAATTACTTTTAATCCCAACCACTCATATCTCGCACTATCCCTTCTCCACTAATTATCATAGTTCGATTGTGATTCGAATTCGATGTCGATTGAGTTCGATTGCATTTCGATTGATTACCACAACATAACATAAATAAACATGCACAGGTAACAAGTAAGGCACACACATACACGTATAACAGTAACTAAAATGCGTAGTTCGAGTTGAGATTCGATTCGATGTCGATTTGATTAGCATACTTTGATTTTCGTTTCGTTAACTTTGTCGCATTGTTACTTCCTATAGTTCATAGTCGTAAGTCGAATAGTTCGCGAGTAATATACGTCGATTATTGTAATTATTGACACTTACTCCACATAATACAACTAAAATAAACATCCAAAAGAAATTCTCTACCAGTCGAGTTGCGCGAAATTGGTCGTTGCCTTTGACCTTGACTTTGACTTTGACTTCCCGAAAACACGGGGTGTTACAGCCTCCCATTGTTTAGGGAATTTCGTCCCGAAATTAAGCTGAAAGTTGTACAACACCGTGAATCACGTTTGAGAACTTTCTCTTTCTAGACTTTCTCCTTGAATAACTGCGGGTACTTCGCCTTCATGTCGCTTTCGAGTTCCCAAGTGAACTCTGCGCCTCGTTTGCCTTCCCATCGGACTTTCACGATAGGAATGCGCGAGCGTCTGAGTTGCTTGGTTTGGCGGTCCATGATTTCGACAGGCTTTTCCATGAAGTGTAATGTTTCGTTCACTTGCAGATCATCAAGAGGTACATGTAAGTCGTGGTCGGCTAGGCACTTTCGGAGGTTTGACACGTGGAAAGTCGGGTGGACGTTACTAAGTTCCTCCGGTAGTTCGAGTCTGTAGGCGACTTTACCGATCCTTTCCAGAATCTTAAAAGGTCCAACATATCGAGGCGCGAGCTTTCCTTTCTTGCCGAATCGGACCACACCTTTCCAAGGTGATACCTTTAGGAGTACGTAGTCACCAATGTCAAATTCAAGGGGCTTGCGTCGTCTATCGGCATAACTTTTCTGTCGATTCCGAGCTTTCACCAAGTTGTCTCGAATTTGGAAAATTCTGTCTGTCGTTTCTTGTAATAGCTCAGGACCGGTTAATTGCGAATGACCGATCTCGTGCCACACAATAGGCGATCGACATCTTCTTCCGTATAAAGCCTCTAATGGTGCCATTTGAATGCTTGCATGGTAGCTGTTGTTATACGAGAATTCGACTAACGGCAGGTATTTATCCCAATTACCACCGAAGTCTATGACACTCGAACGGAGCATGTCTTCAAGAGTACGAATCGTTCTTTCAGTCTGACCATCGGTTTGAGGGTGGAAAGCGGTACTTAGATTTAGTGATGTACCGAGTGCCGTTTGAAACGTTTCCAACAGTCGTGAGATAAACCGAGCATCACGATCAGAGATGATGTCGCGAGGCATACCATGATTACAAATGATCTCGTCGGTGTAGATTCGGGCTAATCGTTCTACCTTGTAGTCTTCCCGTATTGGCAAAAAGTGAGCAGATTTAGTCAATCGGTCAACCACAACCCAAATGCTGTCGTGACCTGATGACGTGTGTGGTAGCTTGGTTATGAAGTCCATAGCTATACTTTCCCACTTCCACATGGGGATCGGTGGTTGTTCGAGTAAGCCAGAGGGTCTTTGATGTTCAGCCTTGACTCTTGCGCATGTCAGGCATTTTCCAACGTAGAGGGCAATATCCCTTTTCATGCCTGGCCACCAGTACTTGTAGTGAAGATCCTGGTACATTTTGTCGGCACCGGGATGAATAGAATACCGGGATTTGTGGGCTTCGTCCATCAAGATTTGTCGCAAATCGGTCCGTTTAGGGATCCAAATTCGGTCCAGAAAGTGGAATATCCCATTTGATTTGCTCACAAGCTGGGCTCCATCGTGGTAGATTCTTTCCTTCTTCAGAGTGCGTTCATTAAAACATGCATGCTGGGCTTCGTGAATGAGGGTTTCGAGATCGTGTTGGGCTTGAACATTACGAGTGCTAAGCAGATAGCTCCGTCTGCTGAGTGCGTCGGCAACAACATTTGCTTTGCCTGGGTGATAACGAATCTCACAGTCGTAATCGTTGAGAAGTTCTACCCATCGGCGTTGACGCATATTAAGTTCCTTCTGATTAAAGATATGTTGTAGACTCCTATGATCGGTGAAGATCGTACACTTGGTACCATACAGGTAGTGTCACCAAATATTTAACGCAAAAACAACTGCGCCTAGCTCGAGGTCATGGGTTGTATAGTTCTTCTCATGGATTTTGAGCTGACGAGATGCGTAAGCTATAACCTTGTCCCGCTGCATAAGGACACAACCAAGACCAAGGTTGGAAGCATCACAATAGATAATGAAATCGTCGTTTCCTTCGGGCAATGTGAGAACATGAGCATTGCAAAGCTTATGCTTGAGGGTTCGAAAGGCAGACTCTTGTTCAGTTCCCCAAACAAAAGGCTTGTCTTTATGTATGAGAGCGGTAAGTGGTACAGCGATCTTTGAGAATCCTTCGATAAATCGTCGATAATAGCCCGCTAGTCCGAGAAAAGAACGAACTTCAGGCGGGTTCTTAGGCGTAATCCAACTCTTAACAGCTTCAATCTTCGCAGGATCGACGTGAATACCTTGACTATTAACAATGTGACCCAGAAACTGAACTTCCTCTAACTAGAATTCACACTTGGAGAACTTGGCATAGAGTTGGTTCCCCTGGAGTAGCTCGAGGACCAAACGTAGATGTTGCGCGTGTTCGGCTTTCGATTTGGAATAGATCAAGACATCGTCGATGAATACGATGACGAAACGGTCGAGATATGGTTTACACACGCGATTCATCTGATCCATGAAAACCGCAGGTGCGTTGGTTAAACCAAAGGGCATAACAACGAATTCGTAGTGGCCGTAACGAGTGCGAAACGCGGTTTTGGGTATATCCTCCTCTTGAATGCGTAATTGGTGATAGCCTGAGCGTAGATCGATCTTCGAGAAACACGTAGCACCTTATAGTTGATCAAACAAATCATCGATGCGGGGTAGAGGATAGCGGTTTTTTATAGTTAACTTATTCAATTCCCGATAGTCGATGCACATCCTGAACGACCCATCCTTCTTTTTGATGAAAAGGACTGGCACGCCCCAAGGAGAGGTGCTCGGGCGAATGAAGCCTTTCTCAAGTCATTCCTGGAGTTGGTTTGAAAGTTCACGCATTTCTGATGGCGCGAGTCGGTAGGGAGCTTTGGCAATAGGGTTGGCTCCAGGAATGAGGTCGAGAAAGTCGATATCACGACTTGGCCGTAGTCCGGGAAGATCCTCTGGAAATACGTTGGGAAATTCTCGAACAACAGGAACGTCTTTCACTTCCTTCTTCTCTTTCTTTTCCTTCTCTGCTACTACAATGTTAGCCAAGAAGGCCCTGTATTCCTTGTGGAGATACTTGCTAGCTTGAACACATGACATGAGCTTGAGACCTTTCGAAGTAGTATCACCGTAAACACACAATAAATCACCATTCGCCAGCGAGAATCGAATCATCTTGTCGAAGCACACAACTTCAGCATGGTTTTCACGAAGAAAGTCCATGCCTACTATGACGTCAAAACTTCCGAGTTGCATCGGAATAAGGTCGATTGGAAAGATGTGATTGTTGAGCTCAAGAGTACAATCACGAAGTACAGAATTAACGGCGACAGTTTTTCCGGTAGCGACTTCAACATCGAATGTCGAGGAGAGATGAGAGCGTTTACGACTAAGGAGTTTCTCGAATTCGAACGACACCAAGCAATTATCGGCTCTAGTATCAAAAAAACATGAAGCATAAATACCATTCACAAGGAACGTACCATTGACCACGTTGTTGTCGGCTTGGGCTTGACGCACGTTGATGTTGAAAGTTCAGGCGCGTGCAGCCTGTTGTTGCTGGTGCTGCTGCTGCTGTTGAGGCTGCTGCTGCTGGGGCTCTTGTTTCACAACCCTGTTCGGGCACATGTTGGCGAAATGGTTAGGATCGCCACATGCGAAGCAGGCTCTGGCTTTGACCGCGGGTGCCGGAGGAGCTTGTTGACCCTGAGGGGCGGTGAGTAGATCTTGATGAGCAGGAGCTTGTCGAATACGGCAGCTGGTAGTGAAATGGCCGTACATATTGCAATGAGCACAAAAACGGCAAGCAATGGTAGTCGGGTGGTGGTAGGTATAAGTAGGGCAGAGCGGGTGTGGCCCAGTGTATGCACGCTTTGCAGGCGGTGCATTTGCCACAGACGCCGCTACTTGACGTTGTTGGGCTGGTACGGTTTGAATCGGTGCAGCAGTGATCGCACAATTCTTGTTGCTGGAGCTGTTCTTTCTCTTGTTCTTCCTCTTGTTGCTCGATGAGGTGGTGGTTTCAGCAGTTGGTGCGGTGTTGGTAGCTTGATGCAGGTGCTTTGAAGTTTTATCCCAAACACCAGCCTTGACCCGCTTGTCGTTGATTTCAGCGGCCAGTAGATAAGTCTCTTCGATCGTCGTAGTCTTAGCCGCTTGCACGAAATCAGCAACACAGTCACGCAGGGCTCGGATATACTTCTTGATTGCCATATCTGGAGTCTTGACCTGATTGGGACAAATAATGCTGAGCTGTTTGAAGCGAGCAGTGAGTGCAGCATTTTCACCATCCTTTTGTTGTATGTGCCAAAATTCATCCTCTAGCTTTTGACGTTCATGAGGAGGGCAGAATTCTTCCAGCATGACTTCCTTGAGCTCGTCCCACGACAGACCGTAGGCTGCATCGTTCCCTCGCTTGTTTCTCTCGGCCGTCCACCAGTCTAGTGCACGGGACTGGAAAACGCTGGTAGCATTCAGAGTTCGGAGGTCATCGGGGCAACCACTCTGCCGTAGAGTGACCTCAATGGAATCAAACCATTGGAATAGTGCAGTAGGACCTCCCTCGCCAGTGAATTCTTTTGGCCCACACGACTTGAATTGCTTGAAATTGAAAGCCTTGGTGGCAGCTTTAGGAGCTTCGGTTCTCGACTCCTCAGATGATTTGTTGGCATTCTCATAAACATCACTCATGGCCTTTGCTACACTTTTAGCGATGATGGCAGTAAGGCGTCTGTCTCTCTTTTCTTGATGAGAAAGTAAGGGATGACGGGATCCAGATGACATTGTCTGCAACAGACATCGTCACAAGACTCAACACATTTGTATTCGAATCTCACCTCACACGTCTACTACTTACTAAAGCTCAGGAACACAATGTAATATGTATCACATACACACATAGGCACATAATCACATATTCATATAATCACAGAAGCACATAAGCATGTAGGGCACAGAAACACATAACCACATACGCACGTAATCACAGAGGCACATAGGATCATATAGAGACACGTAGAGCATTCTGACCGCCTCAGAATACAGAAACCTACTATCCAAAATTCACGTGCGTTCGAATATAGCGTTCGCATTTGATATACCGAGTCGTGTAGTATAAGCGTATATCGTAGCACAAGGGCGTCCATAATTTAACGACTTGTTAACGTTTTGAGATAGAAATACAGTGCGAGTCGTATGTGTCGATCGATTTGAAAGCAAAAATCGAGTGAATTTCCAAAATTTAAACACATAAACAGGTAAACACACATATAGCACATAAAATCGACGAATCATCAGAGTCGGCAGTTGCGGGCTCAGAATCGAAACACATAAAAATCGAGAAATAGATTGTCTGCGGCTAGTAGACTTCGACTATTCGCAAGGATCCGTTGTACACATTTGACCTTCAGGACTATGCCTTTGCCTCGATTCTTGGGCGTTTGGCACACGTCCCGTTAGTCATATTGTGACTTCAGGTCGTTGGAGTTCGTCGAGACTTTGGTGAGAGTTTGTAAAATGAGCGGAACAAGTCGTCAAGGTTAGGGTCTCACCCCTAGCTTAACAACTTCGTCCCTGTTTTAATAAAATAGAGGAGATTATTCATCAAAATATGGATTTCACTCCTGATTTGGCATAATTCTCCTTGTTTGTAGATAAAATGCGGGTCGATTAAGCAACTTCAGTCGAGAGTTTGCGGTTTTCACACCTAATCTCGACTTAATTGCTTATTTATGGTTGAAAATTTCGAGTGCAGTGATAGTGTAGCGAGAATAGCGAGGAATAAGCTCGCACATAGTCCCTACTGGATATGCACAAGTTGGTCTGTTGGTTCCTAACTATAGACTAGGTCTCTAAGACGTCGACCCGGACTAGGTCGTGTCTTGCCTAATTCCCTATAGTTATGGCTCTGATACCAATCTGTCACACCCCAACCGATGGCGGAATCATCGGGGCATGGCACTGAGCGAAACAGATTGTCCAGAAGTTTCCATAACAATTATCATTACTATTCAATTTAAAATAACATGTCCCATACCATGTCTCAAACAGTAAACCAATTATTACAGACAAAATCCAGGCAGATATTCTATTCCGACAACTCAGATTTCAAAATAGAGCAATTGTTTATCTGCTTCTAGAGACCCTTGATTTAGTTACTACAGACAACTATTTGTTGGGCTCTAAAGCTTTATTCTAGCTTCAGTTTCCTACCAGATGTGCATCCTAAGCACCTGTCACATACGTTAAAATAAAGTCAATACATATAATGTAAAGGTGAGCATACAAGTTTGATAATAGCATATAGGGTTCGAATTCGTTTACGCATAACCAGCACGTACACATAGTGAAATGAAGCACGTTAGTTATCGACATAGATCCATCGATACCAATGACTACGAGTTGACTGCCCGGGGCAGCTCGCAATACATGATTACCACCGTAATCCATGAAAGTAATTGTCCTTAACAACCCCCGTGTGAACGGGTGCTGAGTCCAAACTATAGTACTATCGTTGCTAAGGCAGGTATACAGCATTCCATGTGTAAACATAACAAACAAGCATTCATAAGCCACGTATAACATGCATTAACGGTTAGCGTTCAAATAGTATTGAGTAGTGTGTTTGATGTGATTTGAATAGTTGTAACGTATGTAACACCCAAAAGTGCATAAAGCAAAAAGGGATCGAGTATACTCACAGCGGTTGATGGATTGAAGGGAGCGCTTAGCGAGTATGGTTAGCCTGAATAGTTTGATAGCATAATAATAAGCGACGCGTAAAACGGAAAACAAGTGTTGGAGAGTCGGACAGCTGGTCGATCGGATGGTAGTTCGATCGGACGGCTGGCCGTTCGGTTGACAGTCCGCTCGGACCGCTGTCCGGTCGGTCGGTAGGCCGATCGGATGGCTGTTCGAGTGGATTGTTTCTTCCTTTGAGAAGGATGTGTTTGTGTATGATGGTTTGACTTATGAAGTTTTCGCTGTAGCATTAGAAAACATTGAAGTACCTTTACCCTTCAGGTCGGTCAATCGGACGGCTGTTCGATCAGCCGGCAACCCGATCGGTTAGGTATTTTAATGAATTGTAGTGATTTGCTGTCACACCCCCAAAATCCACACGCGGAGTATCACCACTTGGAGGCGTGACTGACCAGGATCAAGCCACCAATCATATTGAACCAGCATGTAAACAAACATAATTCAACCAATCAATATGAAAGGTGTTCAAAACCAAAGCATAGTTAAGTGTTTAGCGGAAGCATAGTTATTATATACGAAGTAAGGTAATATTCATAGTATGGCACACACTGCCATATCCCACAACAACTGCTCCTCCCTGTGCAAGCTCCATGAGTACCTAATGACCTGCAAGGCATGTAGCAACGAATCAACAACAAAGTTGAGCGAGTTCACAGTTGGTTGTTTGGTTATAGTATTCAGTTCATAAATCGTATGTTCGTTTTGTAAACCATGTATCGTATTAATCCTTATCGCGGCCAATCCAGGCATGTGTGCGATGATTAGTGGGGGCTTCCCATGTGTTACAAGACCACGCGTATCGACTGCTACGAAAATGTAAGAGGTGCCCTAAGTCATTGTCTATCAGCATTGACCCTTTGCCCATAGTCCATTAGTACACGCACGTCCGACTGGCATGGTGTGAGGTTTGTTAAACCTAATAGCGCTATTAACTAATGACCCGCTCGCCATAGGCCTCGGCGATTAAGTCGATAATTGAGGGACTTCCTTTGATAGAGTTGATGGTCTTAAGATCGTGTACGTAGGCTTTACGTACGTGCCCTTCAATCCGAGGACAGTAGTAAGTATAACTGTACGTAGGTTTTACGTACGTGCCCTTCAATCCGAGGACAGTAATGAGTAGTTTAATAATAATGTTTGTACCAGTAGTTATCCAATCCCATTCCCAACCCCTGGGAATCCCATGCCTTGGCTAGTGTGAACTCACCTTGGTTTGCTCGGCAGATACACGGAAAGGTCAAGTCTAGCTGCTAGTGGTCAACCACGTCCTAGCATGGTTACCATACAAGTCAGGTTTTGGTTCAAGTAAGGCACATAAGTATCACATAAGCTAACAGACAGGGAACACATATCGATCATGGCAATTACACATCATGACGTTTAACAGTCATAACGTATTCAACTTGTGTGATTAAGAGATTGGGCTCGCACAAGCTTAATGGCCTTGTGCGAGTCATCCATTGGACCCCAAAAATACCCGGCCCAATATCAAGAAAGCCCAATACATCTATATACATATACACAGCTCAACATATAAGCAAATAGTCCATCTTGTGCGATTCAACCTTGTTACCCAGCCCAATATACATACATACGGCCCAAAATAACAAATAGACAAACAATCTTGTGCGACTCAATTGTCCTTGTGCGACTGAAGACATCTTGTGCGACCAAGGGGTCTTGTGCAATGTATACTTGTGTGGTTCGGTCTTGTGCGACCGAGGGAGGACTTGTGCGATCGGTTAAATCCTCCACAAATCATGCAATTCAGTTACATTCACAATTTATGGAAATTATTTATCTTATCTCCATTTATTGATTAACAGTTTCCATCAAAACTATTACTCGATCAAACCAGGCCATTTACCAATAATTCATAGGAACCCTAATCTTATTCATAACATGAACATCAACTGCAACTTCAAACACATAAGCCGATTTATGTCCTTGATTACTAGCACGGTGCATTCTAACATGACCTCACAACAATTCGTCTAATGTAAACACATCACAGCCGAACAGATATATATATTCGATTCAGATCATCAATAACATCATATGATTAACAATTTCATATCGATCTAAGATGCTATACATGTGTCGATTTCATAAACGTACAACCTATTACACACAATCGATCCTAAATCATTATGTAACCAAATCCGAAAACAGGACATGACAATCAGTTAACATCATCATACACATCAGGTTCACCCAAACATTATCACATAAATCTCATAGTTCATCATACATTAGATACTTAATCATTTACTCAATTCGTGAACTCATAATCATCATTTACAAAACATAAATCATGAATCACTAACCGATTAGGATAAGATGGGAGTGATCCGAATCAAGAGCTTCGATGGGAATAGGATGTTGTTTGGCGTCGGCTTCGAGAGAGAGATGCTAGGGTTCGTGTGTGTGTTGTGTTTTGCAACAAAAGAAAAGTGTTAACCTAACATGAGGTTATGCGTGTGAGTGGTGGGCCGAACCCACCACTATGGGCTGCTTCAATCGGTTCAAGTGAGGAGTGGGCCGAGAGTTGTAAAGGACCGAAGTCCAAAGGCTTGTGCGTTTGGTTGGGTGTTGTGCGATTGGTTTACTTCGTGTGGTTTCACATACATATACATACAAGCACAACACATTTTCACATAATATTCACTTAATCAGTTACTTTCATATAATCACATCATGTTCACATACGTTACATCAAAGTACAAAAATAGGTTCGGAAATACGAGTTGTCACATTATCCCCAAGTTGAAAGAAATTTCGTCCCGAAATTTAGCACGTACTCACTGAGGAAGCTAGTTAAGTTGCATGGTTTTCCTGGTTTTTCTGGGGTGTCACATCCTCCCCCCGTTGATCTGGAATTTCGTCCCGAAATTCCATAGCTTCAGCCTCAATAGTGGTTGCACCGTTTGCGAATAGTTGGGGATACTTTTGTTTCATCTGATCTTCGCGTTCCCAGGTGAACTCTGGGCCGCGACGTGAGTTCCAACGAACTCGAACGAGAGGTATTCTAGTATGTTTGAGGACCTTAACATCCCGGTCCGTGATTTCAACTGGTTCCTTGACGAATCGTAACTGTTCGTCGATAGTGAGCTCCTTCAAAGGAACTATGTGGGTCTCATCCGACAGACACTTCTTCAGATTTGACACGTGGAAAACATTGTGAACTGCACTGAGTTCTGCTGGTAAGTTCAGTTTATAGGCCACCTTGCCTATTTTCTCAATGACTTCGAAAGGTCCAACGTATCGTGGGTTAAGTTTGCCTCGTTTACCCAAACGAACCACACCCTTCCAGGGTGAAACTTTGAGTAAGACTCGCTCCCTAACCTGGAGCTCGAGTGGTTTCCTGCCCTTATCGGCGTAGATTTTCTGACGGTCACGAGCTGCCGCCATGCGTTGTCGTATCTGAGCAATTCGTTCTGTTGTGTCTACCACAAGTCCTGGACCAGTAATCTGACTATCCCCCACCTCTGCCCAACAAAGAGGTGACCGGCATTTACGCCCGTACAATGCCTCAAACGGAGCAGCTTTAATGCTGGTGTGGTAGCTGTTATTGTACGAAAATTCCACAAGCGGCAGATGCTTTTCCCAGCCGTTGCCAAAGTCAATTACACATGCCCTAAGCATGTCTTCAAGGGTCTGGATGGTACGTTCAGACTGCCCATCCGTTTGCGGGTGATAAGTTGTGCTCATATCCAAACGTGAGCCAAAGGACTTGTGCATTGCTTGCCACAGTTCTGAAGTAAAACGTGCATCTCGATCCGAGATAATAGAGGTGGGCACTCCGTGCCTCGAGACAACTTCCTTAAGATATACGTCTGCTAGAGTGGAGAACTTATCCGTTTCCTTGATAGCCAAGAAGTGAGCAGACTTTGTGAGTTGATCCACGATCACCCAAATAGTATCGTTACCACGTTGAGATCTAGGCAGGCCAGTGACAAAATCCATGGAAATTTGCTTCCATTTCCATTGTGGTATCTCTGGTTGTTGGAGTGGGACTGAGGGTTTCTGATATTCCGCCTTGACTCTCGCACAAGTCAAGCACTTGCTAACGTAAGTTGCTATGTGGGCCTTCATGCTAGGCCACCAATACGTAGTTTTGATATCGTGGTACATCTTATCTGAACCAGGATGTACTGAGTAGCGAGACTTGTGTGCCTCATCCATCACAAGCTCTCATAGGTTGCCATAAAGTGGGACCCAAATGCGTCCTATGACGTAGTAAGCACCGTCTTCCTTCTGTTCTAAGCGTTGCCTTGAGTCGCGTAGGGCTTCAGCCCTGACGTTTTCTGGTTTCAATGCTTCTACCTGAGCATCTCGTATCTGCGCAGGAAGACTAGATTGAATCGTGAGTTGTAAAGCTCGTACGCGCTTAGGCGCAGTGTCCTTTCGACTGAGGGCGTCAGCCACAACATTGGCTTTGCCTGGGTGGTATCTGATCGAGCATTCGTAGTCATTCAGTAGCTCGACCCATCATCGTTGTTTCATATTCAGTTCCTTCTGTTTGAGGATATGCTCGAGACTCCTGTGGTCGGTGTAGATGGCGCACTTGGTACCGTACAGGTAGTGTCTCCATATCTTAAGTGCAAAAACAACAGCTCCCAGCTCTAGGTCGTGCGCAGTGTAGTTCCTTTCATGAAGTTTAAGTTGGCGTGAGGCGTAGGCTATAACTTTATCCCGTTGCATCAATACACAACCAAGACCCTGAATGGATGCGTCGCAATAAACCACGAAGTCGTCTGTGCCCTCTGGCAATGAAAGGATAGGTGCACTGCAAAGTCTATCCTTTAGGTGCTGAAATGCTAATTCCTGTGCATTTCCCCATCGATAAACAACGCCTTTCTGTGTTAGTGAGGTGAGAGGTTGTGCAATCTTGGAGAAATCCTTAATGAACCTCCTGTAGTAACCTGCCAAACCCAAGAATTGGCGAATTTCCGTTGGTGTACGAGGTGCAGGCCAGCTCTTGATCGAATCTACCTTGGATGGTTCAACGTGAATCCCATCCTTGTTCACTACATGGCCTAAGAAATGGACTTCACGAAATCAGAAGTCGCATTTTGAAAACTTGGCGTATAGTTGTTCTGCTCGAAGGAGTTCCAAAATGAGTCGTAAATGTTGCTCGTGTTCTTCCTGACTCTTCGAATAGTTCAGGATGTCGTCGATGGAAACTATGACGAACTTGTCCAGGTAAGGCTTGCACACTCGATTCATCAAGTCCATGAAGACCGCAGGTGCGTTTGTCAGCCCGAATGGCATGACCAGAAACTCGTAATGGCCGTAGCGTGTTCTGAATGCTGTTTTGGAGACGTCCTCGTCCCTGACTCTCAGTTGATGGTAGCCTGACCTCAGATCAATCTTTGAATAGTAGCTCGACCCTTGCAGCTGGTCGAACAAGTCGTCAATGCGGGGGAGAGGGTAGCGATTCTTCACGGTCACCTTGTTCAGTTCGCGGTAATCTATGCACATGCGGAAGGTACCGTCTTTCTTCTTCACAAACAAGACTGGAGCTCCCCAGGGCGAAGAGCTAGGACGAATAAAACCCTTATCCAAGAGTTCTTGTAGTTGCGTAGAAAGTTCTTCCAACTCTGATGGAGCTAAGCGATACGGTGCACGAGCTATAGGTGCTGCTCCAGGAGCTAGCTCGATGTGAAACTCGACCTGTCGATAAGGCGGAAGGCCAGGTAATTCCTCAGGAAATACCTCAGAATAGTCGCGTACAATCGGAAAATCTTCTATCTTCTTCTCTTTCTTCGAGGAGTCTGTAACGAGAGCTAAAATAGCAGTGTGGCCCTTTCGCAAACACTTCTGGGCCTTAAGGAAAGAGATGATGCTCACACCAGCACCACTCTTATCGCCACGAATCATAAGTGGTTCATCACCTGAACGAGGAATACGGACAATCTCCTCGTTACAAATAATCTCTGCTTGATGTTGGGACAACTAGTCCATACCAATAATGATGTCAAAACCATCATACGTTGGGGTCATTCCTAGCATCACCCTGACCAATCACAAACACTCGACCCCTGGCACCATTGCCGTTGTTATTACCCCCGTTGTTGCCTCCATTATTGTTCCCGTTTCCTTGGTTGTGGTTCTGATTCTGGTTCTGGTTCAACTGTGGGCAGTGTCTCTTGAAGTGACCTTCAGCACCACAGTGATAACATCCCTTGTTTCCCTGCTGTTGCTGCTGATTCTGTGGAGCTTATGGCTGCTGTGGTCGGTTCTTGTTTGCAGGACATGAGCTTCTACAATCTTTGGCTTCATGACCAAGCTTGTTGCATCTCTGACAACGATCTTTGTTGCACGGCCCACTGTGGTGCAAATTACATCGATTCTACCCTGCCCTTGACTACCAGAAGATTGCTGACCAGGACTCTGGTAGTCATCGATCTTTCGCTGTTGTGCCTGGGACTGAACCGTAGTCGAACCCTTGCTGGAGGTTCCATCCCACTTTCGTTTGTTGTCACAGGAAGTAGCAGAAGTAGTAGTAATAGTAACACCGATACGTTTAGGCAGCTTGTTCTGTTCCACTGCTTGGTCTGTGAGACGATGAGCAAGACGAGTAACATTCTGGATAGTAGCAAGGTTAGCAGAAGTCACATGACTTTGAGTCTCTGGTACTAAGCCTTTGAGGTACAGCTCAATGCGCTTGATGGGAGGATCCACCACAGTTGGGCATAACACTGCCAGTTCCTTGGATCGCTTAGCGTACGCTTCTATCTCTGACCCCGTCATCTTCAGGTTAAAGGACTCCACTTCCAACTAGTGGATGTCATCACGACTACAGTATTCACGTTTGATTCAGTTACTTAGTATCACTTCATGGGGTGGCATTAGCAGCCGCCAGCCCCAGCATCTGAACTTGCGCGTTCCACCAAGTTAGCGCAGTGCCTTCGAGAGTACCAGTGGCATATTGCTCCCTACGAGCCTCGGGGCATTCACACATTTCAAAGATCGATTCGTGCTTCTCGAACCAGTGGAGGAGTCCAACAGCTCCTTCAGTGTCGCTGAAAGTAGTAGATCGGCAGTCCATAAAAGTTTTGAATGTGCACACAGGTGGCTGAGCGTTCTGACCTTGTTGCGCGAGAAAGAAAGGACTGGGTTAAGCGCGAGAGTTGGGTCATGAGAGTAGGATCTAACATCCTAGGATAGGTTCGGAACAGCAGGTTATACCTCCTGCCTGAGCGGCTGCGAGTGCTGCCGTAACTAGTTCGTTGATAAGAGCCGTCAACTGGGCTTGAGTTAGGTTCACACGTACACTCATGATTCTCCACATCGAAGGAAATATGAGTGAGAAAAGTTCGTGAAAGTGCGATGACAGAAGAGAGTAAGCACACAAGTGTTTTCAATTAACAGTTGCTACGTTTATCTAAGCATACCATGAGCAAAGTTCTATGTAATCTAGCAAGTAGGCAATGTAAACATAAATCGTATCACCTAGAATGTTGAGTCTTGCACGTGGAGCGAAGCGTCGTTGTGGATCGTAGAGCACTGTACAGGTTATAGTCTGGTTTTAACAAAAACGTTTTCCCTTATTAAAACCAAGTTCTCTATAACCAATGGCTCTGATACCAATCTGTCACACCCCCAAAATCCACACGCGGAGTATCACCGCTTGGAGGCGTGACTGACCAGGATCAAGCCACCAATCATATTGAACCAGCATGTAAATAAACATAATTCAACCAATCAATATGAAAGGTGTTCAAAACCAAAGCATAGTTAAGTGTTTAGCGGAAGCATAGTTATTAAATACGAAGTAAGGTAATATTCATAGTATGGCACACACTGCCATATCCCACAACAACTGCTCCTCCCTGTGCAAGCTCCATGAGTACCTAATGACCTGCAAGGCATGTAGCAACGAATCAACAACAAAGTTGAGCGAGTTCACAGTTGGTTGTTTGGTTATAGTATTCAGTTCATAAATCGTATGTTCGTTTTGTAAACCATGTATCGTATTAATCCTTATCGCGGCCAATCCAGGCATGTGTGCGATGATTAGTGGGGGCTTCCCATGTGTTACAAGACCACGCGTATCGACTGCTACGAAACTGTAAGAGGTGCCCTAAGTCAATGTCTATCAGCATTGACCCTTTGCCCATAGTCCATTAGTACACGCCCGTCCGACTGGCACGGTGTGAGGTTTGTTAAACCTAATAGCGCTATTAACTAATGACCCGCTCGCCATAGGCCTCGGCGATTAAGTCGATAATTGAGGGACTTCCTTTGATAGAGTTGATGGTCTTAAGATCGTGTACGTAGGCTTTACGTACGTGCCCTTCAATCCGAGGACAGTAGTAAGTATAACTGTACGTAGGTTTTACGTACGTGCCCTTCAATCCGAGGACACTAATGAGTAGTTTAATAATAATGTTTGTACAAGTAGTTATCCAATCCCATTCCCAACCCCTGGGAATCCCATGCCTTGGCTAGTGTGAACTCACCTTGGTTTGCTCGGCAGATACACAGAAAGGTCAAGTCTAGCTGCTAGTGGTCAACCACGTCCTAGCATGGTTACCATACAAGTCAGGTTTTGGTTCAAGTAAGGCACATAAGTATCACATAAGCTAACAGACAGGGAACACATATCGATCATGGCAATTACACATCATGACGTTTAACAGTCATAACGTATTCAACTTGTGTGATTAAGAGATTGGGCTCGCACAAGCTTAATGGCCTTGTGCGAGTCATCCATTGGACCCCAAAAATACCCGGCCCAATATCAAGAAACCCAATACATCTATATACATATACACGGCTCAACATATAAGCAAATAGTCCATCTTGTGCGATTCAACCTTGTTACCCAGCCCAATATACATACATACGGCCCAAAATAACAAATAGACAAACAATCTTGTGCGACTCAATTGTCCTTGTGCGACTGAAGACATCTTGTGCGACCAAGGGGTCTTGTGCGATGTATACTTGTGTGGTTCGGTCTTGTGCGACCGAGGGAGGACTTGTGCGATCGGTTAAATCCTCCACAAATCATGCAATTCAGTTACATTCACAATTTATGGAAATTATTTATCTTATCTCCATTTATTGATTAACAGTTTCCATCAAAACTATTACTCGATCAAACCAGGCCATTTACCAATCATTCATAGGAACCCTAATCTTATTCATAACATGAACATCAACTACAACTTCAAACACATAAGCCGATTTATGTCCTTGATTACTAGCACGATGCATTCTAACATGACCTCACAACAATTCGTCTAATGTAAACACATCACAGCCGAACAGATATATATATTCGATTCCAGATCATCAATAACATCATATGATTAACAATTTCATATCGATCTAAGATGCTATACATGTGTCGATTTCATAAACGTACAACCTATTACACACAATCGATCCTAAATCATTATGTAACCAAATCCGAAAATAGGACATGACAATCAGTTAACATCATCATACACATCAGGTTCACCCAAACAATATCACATAAATCTCATAGTTCATCATACATTAAATACTTAATCATTTACTCAATTCGTGAACACATAATCATCATTTACAAAACATAAATCATGAATCACTAACCGATTAGGATAAGATGGGAGTGATCCGAATCAAGAGCTTCGATGGGAATAGGATGTTGTTTGGCGTCGGCTTCGAGAGAGAGATGCTAGGGTTCGTGTGTGTGTTGTGTTTTGCAACAAAAGAAAAGTGTTAACCTAACATGAGGTTATGCGTGTGAGTGGTGGGCCGAACCCACCACTATGGGCTGCTTCAATCGGTTCAAGTGAGGAGTGGGCCGAGAGTTGTAAAGGACCGAAGTCCAAAGGCTTGTGCGTTTGGTTGGGTGTTGTGCGATTGGTTTACTTCGTGTGGTTTCACATACATATACATACAAGCACAACACATTTTCACATAATATTCACTTAATCAGTTACTTTCATATAATCACATCACGTTCACATACGTTACATCAAAGTACAAAAATAGGTTCGGAAATACGAGTTGTCACATTATCCCCAAGTTGAAAGAAATTTCGTCCTGAAATTTAGCACGTACTCACTGAGGAAGCTAGTTAAGTTGCATGGTTTTCCTGGTTTTCCTGGGGTGTCACATCCTCCCCCCGTGTCCCGAAATTCCGTAGCTTCAGCCTCAGTAGTGGTTGTACCGTTTGCGAATAGTTGGGGATACTTTTGTTTCATCTGATCTTCGCGTTCCCAGGTGAACTCTGGGCCACGACGTGAGTTCTAACGAACTCGAACGAGAGGTATTCTAGTATGTTTGAGGTAGCCACCGTAGCTTACGGTGGAGGTCAGATTCAAAATTAAAAGTTTATGCAATTCTTTGTTTTTCTTCGAATTCGGACCCCGTGAACCCTTTCCAAGCCTCGTTAAGTTTTTATAATGTTCCTCAACCCCACCAAATGGCTTGGTAAGTTACGGGTGAGTATGGAACTCATTTTTAAGATTCAAGACATACCCGAAAGATATTTAAAAAGAGTTTATGACGTGTGAGTAAGAACGGGATGAGTGAGCGAATATGCGGGGTAATGAGTTAAGTATGTGGGTATGTATGAACATATTTAACTTCATTCCAATGGCTTAAACTTATAAGTAATCATGAATAGTGGTGAGTATGTATATGAGTTTGTTCGTACATGTCCTATTACATGGGGGTTTGTAATTAGGATACGTCAGTAATTTATAAAGAATTATGTAAATGGTACGTAAGAGCTAGTATGTATGTATGTATGAACGAAGTATGTATTTATGTAAGTATGTGCGTACGTAAGTGTGTTTGCATGTATGTATGTGGGTATGAAATGTGTATAAGCATACGTGTGTAGGTACTTATACATGAAGTAGGATTTATTGTGCATGAAAGAAAGGAGCTTGTACATATGCCTTTATATATATGTCTCAAATATATTTGAATAACCACGTTATTAATGGTGTGCCTTGAGAATGGAACAGGAATGCAGGTATGTAAGTATTGGACCTTCAAAGATTGGATGCTCGGTGTAAAGAATGAACTCGAAGGAATATCATGCTGCAGTTGTATAAAACGATAGATTATTAAGCGTTTATATATTGATATGTCTTCATACTAAAGCATATGATGTCACTAATTATTAACGTGTTGGTTATATATGGTGACTGCAGGTTAGTCAGATATTCATGACGGACTAGAGAACGAGGGTAGAGATGAAGATCATGGATTGTACGGGGAGGCGGTCACGTAGTTTGTAGTTTCTTGTTAACATAGTCTCATTTCATAAATGTCGAATGATGTATTTATGTTAAAAAGGGTCGACTTAAGTATTATTCAAGTATGTTAGAATAGTTTAAAAGGGAAAAATTTTACGGTATGTATTTCCGCTGCGTATTTATGATCATATCATGGTAGGGTGTAACAAGTTGGTATCAGAGCCTTGGTTTGAGGTAAATCAAGTATGAGGAGGTAAATACTTGAACTCAAACCTGTGTGCTCTTGTGACAAGGAACTCGTACAATCCGAAACTCGATCAAGATCTAAGGGTAGAAGCAAAGGTAAGTATGTACTTAAGTATGTATTTGAAGAAAACTAACAGTATGTTGTGTGTAAGGCAACCATGATTATTTGGAGAGGATGATCCGCGAATGCGGTCGAGGACCGACACCAAGGCGTGTAATAAGACAAACTTGAACCCAGGTACGTAAATTCATATGTGGGTACATGTAATGGTGAAACCTATTAAAGGAAGGATAATGATGGAATAGTAATGAAGTTTTGAAATGTTACACGTGCCGAAACCTAATTCTTCGGACATAAGGCGATGATTTCATGAAGGCACGAAACTAGTATGTGGATTGCGTACCTGGCCAGTACGCAAGAAATATATGACGTTCGTGAGACTGTGATAATTATTGCAGGTATGTCCGAAAGGATTGGGTATTAGGTGGACGTGTGGGTGAGAATTATAGGACTCTCAAGAAAATTTAAAGCACCTCATATAAATGGAAAGTATGAATGATATGTTTGAAACCGCAAGACGAATTCGAACATAGAAGTATTGGAATGTACGAATGGTATGTTTGAACCCGCGAGACGGATTCAAAACATGAAAGGAATGAAAGATATGAATCAAATGTTAGAAACCGCGAGACGGATTCGAAACATAGAAGGGAATGAATGTTAGAATGAAAAAGTTTGAAATTCGTAAATAGATACGAATCAAATAAGTAAGAGTGAATAACAAGAATGAAAGGTTCAAAATTGTAAGTAATTACAGATCGAACGAGTAAACATTCCTTAAGAAACGGATATTTTCCAAGTTATGTTTTGAACTTATATATATGTAGATATATATATATATATATATGAATATAATTATGCTAGTGTATTGTATGCAAGAATGGTTGAAAGGATAAATGGTCATACGGGTCAGATGGTGATCGCCATTTGAACTCGGTATTTAATGTTTTGATCTGTTAAATTTCATACGCATAGGTGAGCTTGATGAATGGGCACGCAATGCCACTAATTGGAAAGAAAGGACCATCGTAAGGTATGAATAAAGAATCAATGGATTTTACTTGTATTAGCCATGTATAAATAGGGTTATACTTTTAATAGGAGCATATGACTCGACTCTAGAGAGTCAAAGTGAATGACGGGTTACGACCCGGGCGGAAGGCTTAAGTTTTACTGGAAAGGACAAGTATACGTGAGAAGCACTAAAGCATGAAGCGATGAAATTGTATGCATGCTTGAATTGACAAGAAGCACAGACGTGTACTTCGTTATGTGTATTTATAATAAGAAGGAAGGGGCAGATTCACTTTGAAAAGTGAAACTACAGAAGTTGACAAATAAGCTAAACAATTGCGAAGGAACGGTTATGTGTTGACTCGTCGTAAACGGGTCAAACAACGAAAGTGATATGTTCGGAAATGGTCATGTGTTGGCCCGTTATGAACGGGGTCAAACGCACTAATGTTTTAAGAAGGAATTGAGAAAGTATTAATATATAAATAAGGTGATGTAATAAACATCATGTCTGAATGAAATCGAATGAAATGTGTAAACCCCTAATCTTATAATGAGAATGGCAGGAATCATGATGTGATAAATCTATCTAGGACGATGGAAGAATGCTCATGAGCAAAAGCTCATCACTCGGATGAATGAGGTCAACCCGGAAGATGGCATGAATGGTAACGAAGAGGTCCGGTTCGTTGCTGCATATCGAAGTACTGTACCAAGGTAGTAAGGTTAGCGAATTGTTTAATATATGAAGGTGAAATTTTAGCTATGGTTGAAAAAGTATTTCCGTACGAAATAATGTAGCGCAAAATGTGTTATAAAAAGGAAGAATTGGCTTTTAGAAGTTGATTAAGAATGAGTTTGAGTTTAGGCTTATGTAATAAGCAGTGGGTGAATGAGTAAGGAGGTAGAAATAAAACTCCAGGAATAAGTAAAACTAGTAGAACTAATGCTAACAGTGAAGTGTATTAGTAAGTTCTTATGAACCTTAAACTGTTGTAATGTAGATCATGGTATTAGACTCTTTAGGTTTCTGCTAGTTTGCATACACTAGTTTAAATACGATAATGTGATGATTTGAGAATTTAAGAAGAAATTGCTAAAGAATGGAAATGTAAAGTATATGTAGTTGACCAGTCACGAACGGGTCAATATGATATAGAAAGCATAATGAAGAAACTGTATAAGTAGTGACTCGTTGTAATGGGTCGCAAGAGATGAAATTATGATAATAATGAAAAAAAAGGTTTGTATTGACCCGTTTTGGATGGGTCGAATAAGACAACGCGTAATGGGCAATCATAATGGTCAAAACTTTGACCCACTATGAACGGATTGGGCGAACTATATGATTGATCTTAAAGAAATAATGTGTACAAATTAAGTTACGCTGAATGTTGTAAGAATGGAAAGAAATTTCTAGAAGTGATGTTCTTAAATCTAGGACTTTGATAATGAATAAAGAAATATTGATGAAGCAGGTTTCGGGACGAAACCTACTTTAAGGGGGGTAGACTTGTAACGCCCCAAAATTTGAATGTTTACATTTGCCACGTGTTTCCATATGATAAGACATGGAATAAAATAACTAGGCAATTTAACCTAGTTAAATTATTTAGTGAAAATAAGTAAGGAATGAATTTGGAGGAAATTATGAAGATGTGACAAAATTGAGGGACTAAACTTGAAAGAATTGAGTTTAAGTTTTGTGTAAACTAGAAGACTCAGTGTTTTTATGTGGGTGATGGGGTATGGTCGACACCCACAAGGGGAGAAGGAGAAAACCCTAAATTCAGCCCCTTCAAGCCTAGTTGAAGGTGGATTCAAGCCAAAACTAATGCATGAACTCGTTTTCTTGATGGCCTAGCTCTAACAAACATGTGGTAAGTTGAAATTTATGATTTGGTGATCTTATGTGAAGTGGGTTATGATCAATCCCTGAAATTATGTGAAATTAAGCATGAGAATATGTTAGAATCACTATATGGAACACGAATTATGCGAGTTCTAGATGTCATTCGATGATTTAGAATGAAACCTATGTGTAGGAGTATAAGAATGATTATGATGAACATGTAATTGTTGATATTATGATTATGTTGTTGCACAAGATGCTGTGTGGTAGGTTTTGATAGTAAACATGATGTAGATTTGATGACAATTTGATGTTGTTTAAATAAAATGGTTCATGAGATGAATTTTGGGGAGAACATGCTTAAACTACTTGTACTATGAGCTTAGAAAATATTATGCACACCAAATGTATGATGAAATGCCTAAGTGAAGTTAGAAGATAAAATGCATGTGCAAGAACTTGGTAAATGGTATAAATTTTAATAATGGTAAAAGTTGTTAATAAAGATGCATGATGAAGGTGTGATTAATCGAACCCATATGAGTGACCTTGTTGAAATAATGTTTTAGTGGAATTTTGCATTAGTAGATTGTAACATATGATTAGAGGGTGTAATGCACACCATATGGATTGTTTGCTTTGTCCTAATGGTGACTTAAGATGGTAGATGTGAGGCATACGCAAATCCTAGAAAAAGGGGGTAAATTTGGAATGATGATTGCTATTAGTAATGAAGACATATAGATGCTAGTATGAACGGAATGGAATGTGTACGTGTATATAATCGGATGATCTTGTAGGATTACATGTCGTACATTATGAGTGTGAAATGCAAATGATGTTTATACTATGGTCTACCATATTAAGACGGAGTCATGTTCTTGATTTGAATGTATTTATATAAGCTGGACAGTTGACTTTTGGAAGTCAACTATGTATAAATGCCATAAATGAGCTTTAGGACACAATTGAATGAGTGTATGTATGCTAATTATGATATGAATATGACGATATGTACGAATAGGAAGCATGTCAACATGGACACAAGCATGCAAGGGCAACGGGTTAAGGGTAAACACGGAAGTTATGCATGAACTTGGACGCACAAGGTAAGTGACTTCCGACTCACTTAATAGTATGTATAGGGAGTTATTTAATACTTACGAATGTGGGGAAACCATGTATGATTAAGTAATAATTGGAATTACCAAGGTAAGAATGGTTGTTGTGGCTGAAAGTAGTTAATTACTTCGGAAACAAATTGGTGGAACCTAACGGGTCGAATTTATGTACATGAGTCGTGTAACTGTAATGTAATTAGTAATGGTTAAGACCCCGGGGTAAGGATTTTTAGTCAATTATGTAGGGAAATGTTTTTCGGACAATTAGAAACAAGTTTCAAGTGAAACGGATGCAAAACGAGCAAGTTATGCGAGTTTTGGTATTAAAAATGGAAGCTGTGCTGGGCACTACCGTAGCTTACGGTAGCCACCGTAAGCTACGGTAGGCACTGAAGGCTTCTTTCCACCGTAAGGCAGTAGCAAGCCACCGTAAGGATTTTGGTGGCCACCGTAAGCTACGGTAGCCACCGTAGCTTACGGTGGAGGTCAGATTCAAAATTAAAAGTATATGCAATTCTTTGTTTTTCTTCGAATTCGGACCCCGTGAACCCTTTTCCAAGCCTCGTTAAGTTTTTATAATGTTCCTCAACCCCACCAAATGGCTTGGTAAGTTATGGGTGAGTATGGAACTCATTTTTAAGATTCAAAACATACCCGAAAGATATTTAAAAAGCGTTTATGACGTGTGAGTAAGAACGGGATGAGTGAGCGAGTATGCGGGGTAATGAGTTAAGTATGTGTGTATGTATGAACAGATTTAACTTCATTCCAATGGCTTAAACTTATAAGTAATCATGAATAGTGGTGAGTATGTATATGAGTTAGTTCGTACATGTCCTATTACATGGGGGTTTGTAATTAGGATACGTCAGTAATTTATAAAGAATTATGTAAGTGGTACGTAAGAGCTAGTATGTATGTATGAACGAAGTATGTATTTATGTAAGTATGTGCGTACGTAAGTGTGTTTGCATGTATGTATGTGGGTATGAAATGTGTATAAGCATACGTGTGTAGGTACTTATACATGAGGTAGGATTTATTATGCATGAAAGAAAGGAGCTTGTACATATGCCTTTATATATATGTCTCAAATATATTTGAATAACCACGTTATTAATGGTGTGCCTTGAGAATGGAACAGGAATGCAGGTATGTAAGTATTGGACTTTCAAAGATTGGATGCTCGGTGTTAAGAATGAACTCGAAGGAATATCATGCTGCAGTTGTATAAAACGATAGATTATTAAGCGTTTATATATTGATATGTCTTCATACTAAAGCATATGATGTCACCAATTATTAACGTGTTGGTTATATATGGTGACTGGAGGTTAGTCGGATATTCATGACGGACTAGAGAACGAGGGTAGAGATGAAGATCATGGATTGTATGGGGAGGCGGTCACGTAGTTTGTAGTTTATTGTTAACATAGTCTCATTTTATAAATGTTGAATGATGTATTTATGTTAAAAAGGGTCGACTTAAGTATTATTCAAGTATGTTAGAATAGTTTAAAAGGGAAAAAATTTACGGTACGTATTTCCGCTGCGTATTTATGATCATATCATGGTAGGGTGTAACACCTGTTGTATCAACAGTTGTTGGTACTTCAGTGGTTTCAACAGATGTTACCCCATCAACTGCCATTTCCATTTCATCAATCCACACTCAATCCACTGCCATACCAAAAACAGTATCACCACCACAAAAACCACCTGCCAAAAAGCAGAAGACAACAGTTGACACATTAACTGTTGTAGTGACAACAGTGGTTGAAACACCAGTTGTTTCAACAACTGTTAGTCAGCCACCTACCATCTCAATCACCACCACTCAACCCACAAATACACCACCAACCTCTCCTAAGCACAAAAGGAGAAGGGTAACCAACATTGTACTGGAAGATGACACTTCCCCAACTCCAACTCCAACAGCTACACAACCACTGTCCCTTGTTCCCATTCCAAACCTTGTTCCATTATCTTCAGCTCATGTTCTAAATCCAAACACTGCTATTGTTCCTGTGGGATTACAATACCCACTGGATCTTCCAGCAGTCAGGGATAAGATAAAGTCTTTTTACTCTAAAGATGACCCTGCTAAAAGGAAACTTCCTTCCATTTAAGGTTATCCTTTCCCAAGAAACATAGAAGAATATCTCAAGATAAAAGCTCAACAAGCAGAGGATATATCAAAAAGAGATACAAAGGGAAAGTCTGACAAAGAGATTCAGAGAAATCTGCAATACCTGCTCACCAAGGTCAGAACTTTAGAATAGTTCTCAAAAGATCTTTGCCAAAAGTTATCTGAAAAGGATGATGAATGCATGAGGCAAGACTACCTTGAATATATCATGGCATACAAGAAGTACAAGGCAGAAAAGCATCAATACAAAGAATGGACTATCAGTGAACTACAAGAAGAGATAGCCAGAATTCAAAAAATTCTTAAAGAAAAGATAAAACAAACTCCTCCAATCTGGGCCAAGTACAAGAAAAATGTACCAGAAAGGACCTTAAAGCTGAAAAGAATGAAAGAAGAGCTAATAGCTGCTGATTATGGGTCAAGGAACCAGGTTACAAAGTGGTCAGAGGATAAAGTGTTAGCCACTTACAAAAAGTTGGAAGAGTTGAGGAAAAGAGATCCCACTGTTCCTCAAAAGCCTGATTATCCAGAAGCAGTGGTTCCGGTCAAACCACAAAAGTTACCCATCAGGAAACCCACTGTTCCAACTACTGCCATCCATTATCAAAGAAGGAAACAAAAGAAGACCAGGCTCAAGAAGAGTATATCATGAAGATGGTTCTTCAGACACTGATGCGTGTGAAGTGTGTATATAAGTTTAAGTATATTTTAAGCCCTTTTACACTTTCTTTAGCCAAGTTTTAAATTTATAAAACACGATATTTACTAACACTAAACACACATATGGGCAAGTGCACCCATCGTGAGCGTAGTATAGTGTTGGTAAGATACCGAGGTCGTCCAAGGACACAAGAGCTTTTAGTATCGGTTTATCCTCAACGTCTAATCAAATCAAAAGTTTAGAAAAATGTTTTTAACTAAGAAAATAAAAAATAACTAAAATGCTGAAAAATAAAAATAAAAGAAAAACAGATAGACAAGATGAATCACTTGGCTCCGACTCGTGTTTAGTGTAACCTTTGATTATTTTCGCACTTTTGCACTATTTAAGAGATTATCTTAGTTATTGTAGTAGGCCCCTCTTTTGGAGGTGACGTTACCCTCAACCCAGTAGTTTGAGTCAGCAAGGATACAATCCTAAAGGGTCGGATTATTGAAAGATAATTAATTAAGTTATTAATGCATAATGTGGTAGGCCCCTCTTTTGAAGGCGACGTTACCCTCGGCTAAGTAGTCTGAGTCAGCAGGGATACAGTCCTAAGTAGTCGGGTTAAAATATTAATAGTAGTTTAACTTATGAGGGGATCAAAGAGTTTGGACCCCCGCCATCCAATACCGTTAAGTATTGAAGGAGGTCCTACTAAATTTGACCCAGGTCCTTTGCAGGATCTATACACTGAACAATGGCAAGACTCTTACCAAACCGTTCCCTTAACCCCCGACCAGGTAGCCAACATACCTCCATATAGACCGTGGAGATATGAATGGTGAAAATCTTTTATTTTATATAGACAGTAAAATAATGCCAGGACACCACGGACAAACGATAAGGAAGAATCACCTTCAACATAAGAAACTAGTTATTAAAGTCATTAATACATAACTAATTAAAAAGTGCGAAAAGATTAAAAATAAAAAGTATTACACTAGACACTTTGTCTTCACCAAGTGATGTAAGAGACTTAGGCAAACATGGCCTTGATTGTCAAGAACTCTTACGATCAATCTTGGATCCCGAGACGACTCACACACTCTATGATGGACAATGGATGATGGTGGTGGATGATGGTGTTATGGTGGTGGTGGGTGGTGGGTGAAGTGTGAGAGAGGTGGTGTGCCAAGGGATGGTTTGAGCTTGAGCCAAGCACTCCTATTTATAGGCTGAACAGAAGCTCGGGCACGGCCCTGTGTCCAGTGGGCACGGCCCCATGTCCATCCTCTTCTCTGTCTTCATTAATTTCTCTTGTCTTTATTAGTTGACCACGGCCCCGTGTCCGCTGGGCACGACCCCGTGTGCAGAAGCATATCTGTACTATCAAGATTTGCCTGGATTCTGCGAATCTTATAGTTGACCACGTCCCCGTGTCCGCTGAGCACGGCCCCGTGGTGGGCGATGGAAGCTTCTACAACTTTGTCTTTTATGCTGACACTTGGGCACGCCCCCGTGCTCATTGAGCACGGGGCGTGTTCAGCCTTCTGTTCTCTTGTTTTGCTTGGGAAGATGCTTTCGGGGAGGTCGGGCATGCCACGTTTGTTCCTTTTCTTGTATTTATGTTAGATTTAGCTGCCTTTTTTGCTTCTTTTGTTAATTTGAGCTCATTTAATCCTGAAAATACAAAAGGAAGACAAAAACACACTTTTTCCAACATTAGTACTAAAAAAGGGTTAGTTTTATGCCACAATTGATGTAATTTATATGTTGCATTTTGCACACATCAACACTTATGGCAGAGAAACAAGGCTTAACACAATCTCAAGACCCTGCCAAAGTTGTCATCACCAGGCCTCAATCTCCAAACTCATCTGCAATACTCTCCCAAGAAACCCTTTGGATTCAAAAATACTAAAGTGGAAGTCTGATCAAAAGACCCACGTATTGACTCTGCTCAAATCCAATGGTGTGGTGAAGCATATATAAAGGGAAGAAGCACTTGGCCTGGGTGTTGAAGATCTGCAGGATCTCCTTGAGCTTCCACTGTGCAGGGATGAGGATGATACAAATTCCATGGACTTTGAATTACAATTCAAAGGACAAGTCAGGGAATTATTGATGAGGCAATAAAAATCCAGAATAATGAAGAGTTTTGGCATCATCTGTTCCAGGGGGAGATTGTTGGGATTGAACCCTACAAAGGAACAGTTGATTAAAGCCAAAACTGGATCAGATCAGTGGATTCAAAATAAGCAGTTGTTTGCATCAGTCTTCCTCCTTGAATGTGGCCTAACATCTGATGACTTCTAAGTACTGCCCCTCACAACAACTGTTGATCTACAACAACTGATGGTCTTCAACAACTGCTGATATGTAAAGACTGTTGAAGACAAAGTACTGATGCTCAATCTACTAATTTAGGTCAAGCACTGCTGAAGACACAAAGCACTGCTGGGGCTAAAGCAGTGGAATGAAGAAGCAGTAGTTTACCTTCTTTATTGTATTTCTTTTGTAATCAGTAGTTTGTATAGCAGTAGTTGTATTAGTCAGTGGTTAGAGTTTGTTAGGAAGTTAGATGTCACTTTCATGGTGACGTCAGCAAAGATGCTTTAGTGGTTTGTTCTGTACTATAAATAGAACAATACCCTGTACAGTTCTATTAGCTCTTTCATCACCAAGTCATTCTGTACGAACAAATCGTTGTGAGCTCAGGCTGAGGGGGAGGCTTTGTGCATGCATGCATGCATTAGGATTGAGAGACACGTTGACCTGATTAGTAAATCAGCAAGTGTCTGTAGCGGTGCAGCTGCTGTGATCAATAGAGCCGTAAACTCCTCTTAGATTCTCTGACATCTCATCGGGGATGTTTCCAAACATCCCCACACTTGATTCATTGCATCCGTGAAGATGGAACGTAGAAACCTGTCAAAACACAAACACACCAAAACGAAACCAAACCAAAATACAATACAATACTCTACATCCTCGGGCTGCCTCCCGAGAGCGCTAAGTTTTAGGTCTTCAGCCAGACCGTACCTGATGTGCGCTACGGTGGTCTCAATGCACACTTACCCAAAACATTTCCAACGAATGCCCGGAAATTTACATGCCATCTCCATAAGCTTGTCAGTATAATTGGCATGTTTAGAAAGCACATGCGGGTTTCGCTAATCCACTTCACGAGATATACACCGATGTCTTGTAGCTTCACCCTTCTCATCTTCTTCCTCGAACCATCTTCCCCACACTTATTAATTTGAATGATTTATATGGGGAGAGGTTCGGTACACACATTCATCTCATCAGACTGCTCTGCCTCCTCATTCTCACACACCATCTGATCCACCAGTGACTCTTCATCAGATAAAGGATTCATTGGTGTGGTATTATCCTCCACAACCTCCTCCTCCATGTGAGAATAATCTCTAATATCAACAGGTAATGGTGAGAGACGCTCTTCTATTTCTATCTTCATTTTTAACTTCTGACACTTGGAAACTAGGCAGCTGATTCGATCTTCATCGGAAAGGTTGGGTGCTAATAAATACTGCTCGAGTCTGGACAAACTCGCTTCCAACATAGCAAGCTTTTTCTCCTCCTCGGTCTGATAAGCATACACACCCTCGGGCTTAGAATATTCCTCAGGATGATACTGTCGGTATCCCTGATACGGTCTTGAGATGTATGCATCCATCATTTTTTTATTCCAATACTCTGGATTTTCCAAATACACCGCGCACACATCATCATAATAAGAAGTATGATTACGACCGCAACAGAAACATTGTCCATCCGTCCTTGGCTCATAATAAGCATCCTCGTCCCGATCCCATCCGTAAGAGTAATAACCATCCTCCACCGTTGTATCAGAATCATAGAAATATAGTGGAGGGGAAGGATTATCATAGCAAGGCATAGGTGGTTCTTCCAATTTCGCTTTTTCCCGTCTAAATCGAGCCTCGTGGCAACCGATACACGGGTGAAGTGGTTCCTTGCACAAAATGCATGTAAGAGATGTGCATAATATTGTAAGATCTATCATCCTACACAAACACAAAAACACAAGCACCACGCATAAATCTAAACAAAACAAAACAAAACTGACACTATTTTTGGAATTTTTTTTAAACTAAAACTTAACACTAAACACTTTGCGCACGCCTCCCCGGCAACGGCGCCATTTTGATGACTGTCGTAAGGGTCATGCAAAAACCTAATTAAACTAAATAGACAGTGTAAGTAGGGTATCGTATCCACGGGGAATATGTGGTTAGTGTTTAGCTAAATTATTTAATTAACTACTACTAATCTAGAATTGGGGGTTTTAATTAATTTGAAAGAAACTAAAAAAAACTAATTAGAAGAAAAGATATCAGATTTATAAAACGCAACTTCCTCCAAACTTCAGGTTCCAGGTTTCACAAAACTCAGTTTACTCAGTTAATTGGTCATCACATAGACATGATGTTGGAAAGTCGGTTAATTTAATGTGGTAATCAAAAATAGGTCTTTGTCATCACATCTTTTATAATTTGATTAACCCTATTTACTAGTGTGAGTCAACCTACTCTATGTCACCCAACAAGTTACTAAGTTTTGTCATCAACCGAAAAGTTGTAAAGCAAGAACTCAAAACACATGCAAATAGTTCAAATAAACTAACACATCAATGTATTCATACAACTTTGTCAAGGTCAAAAATACATCCAAACCTGAGTATAAACTGAGAAACGTAAAAACCAAACTGAACCGTCCGCCTGGAGGAAGCCACGAGAGAGCCTAGCCGCTCATGATCGTCTTCACAGCATCGGTTGTCATTCCGAGTTGATCGAAGATTCTTGAAGAGCTTTTAGAGATGTCCGAGATGAGTCCAAATTCCTCCCCTCTTTTCACGTATGACGGCTGCGTATATTAGTCGATCCCCAACAATTCCATCGAATCAAGCCCAAGCCCACATTTTCGTCTAAGGTTTTTAATGTGCTGCCCAATATCTGCCAAGCCGGCCAACCTGTGCGTCTCCTATTATGTGATAGCTGATGATGTCGGCCCAACACATCAAATCCACCTCTGTGTGCATCCCCCAAACACGTGACTAAAAAAAACCTATGATGAGAAGTGATGTTTTTTATAAAACCCTCAAAAGCCCTTCGGTCACGTGATGATGATTGATGATAATTCTTTTGTTCTCTGTGAAAACCCAAGCTACAAACATTGTTGTCCATCCTTTACGTGCCTCCCTCCTTTTTCTTTGACTTTAGAGTTTGCAACATAATTAATAATATCTCCAAATAATGATGATGTGATGTCAATGTTTAGTCACGTGATATATCATTTATAAGAAATTTATGGTTTTGAAACCATGCATATAAATACCGTCAAACAAGCCAAACATGCGCACCCCGGTTGATCGTTCTCTCTTGTTTACTTGTTTTAATACCTGTTAATCATAAAAACACTACAACACAATAAATATATAAAACATATGAATTAATATATTTAATACGCTAAAACCCGACACAATTTATTATATAACACTACATATTTTGATCTAACATCATACATTTTGATGTCTGTCGTTAGTGACATGCAAAAACCGAAATAAACTAGTAGCTAGAGTAAGTCGGATATCGAACCAGAGGAGGATTGTGGAAAGTGTTATAAGGTTAAGTGTTGATTAACTAAGACGAAAAAAATAAAGCTTTGTTGTGAGTTGATTGATTATCTAAAATTACAAACTAAAAAGTGAAGTTTAAAACAATAGAGAAACAATGGTTCCTCCAGATTTCAGGTTTTGCAGCTAGATTCAGTTATGTGTTTAATCGAAACACTTACATAGACATAAGTGTTGAATCTAATTAACCAGTTGTGATAACCAACGACTAAGTACTCCGGTCAATACATAACGGGAGGTTATCGAATGATTATCAATTACAATTACAAACCCTAACCCCATGTCAAATATATCCCAATTACTAGAACTCTCGGGAACTGAATGCTTAGAAATTAAGGTTTAAATAAATGCAATTGTTTACAACCAATAAATCAAATCAAAGGTGAAAAGCATCGAATGCTTAGATCACCGAGTTAAACGATTGTCACAAACACATAAAATTATCCAACTTACAAAAACCCTCCATCCGGAGGAAACCACTAGGAGACTAGCCGCTCATATCGGTTGAGTGATCCTTGAAAGCCCGCCCTTTTTCTTTCCGTATCCCTGTCTGCGGTCGAAGATATGTGATGATGATAAAGATATCCTCTAATAATATTCCTCAAAACCTCGTATGCGCATGTGCCTCCTCACAATTTCTCATGTGCAGCCCAAATAGAAGTCCACGTGAATTGTTGTTTTCAATTTTCGGCCCACTTGTGATATGATGATTGATTCTTTTTAGAATTCCAAGTGATGTCACGAGATGATGATGATGATGATGTGTTGTTATTGACTTTTTCAAACCTAGTATGTCATATGATAATGGACGACTCATGAATAAAAATCCACCAAGCCTCAGTCACGTGAATGTTGGCCCAAAAGAATAGTCATTGATAATAATTAATGCTTTCCTATAAAACCCTCATGTAAACGTGAATGTGTATTCCCCTCCAAACCTCGAGGCTGCCTTGTATTCTTCACCGTAGCTTACGGGTTAAAACCGTAAGTTACGGTTTCGACTTTCTGTTTCTTTTACCTTAGATGTTGCAAAATCAACTCATACCCTTCCACACACAAGTTCACATAGTGTACGTGATGATGATGAATTCCATATACGGTCGAGAGTGGACAATTGCTTGATGATTAGTTATATATTTCCAACCAAAATCCCTTATGTGCATGTGTATTTATATTGGCTGCCAACTGTTCTCATGATGAGAATGAGAATTGATGTTTTTATTTAACAATATTAGACTTCACGTTTCCTTTGCCTGTTCCAATTGATGACTGAGCGTTCTAAATGCACCGAATTAAGTGATTTACCTGTAGAAGCACAAACACTCATAGTTAACACATTTAAGGCACATAATCACTTAAAACATAGTAAAACACGTATTCTAACATACTTTTGCATACGGTTTTCACACTCTCCATCACATCCCCACACTTAACATTGATTGTCCTCAAGCAACTATTACAACATTACTCACCTTATTAACAAACCACCATTAAATCCCTTACCAAATTAGCAACTCACCTTATTAACAAACCACCATTAAATCCCTTACCAAATTAGCAATTTAAGGTCCCAAGGCATACCCGTCCCATAGACTGGCACAATCGAGATTGACAATCTGACAAATAAGTGATACGCATTTATAACAATTGAAGACTTGCCTAACTAAAACTAACATGCTTATGATACTACACACATGCCACACGCCCCTCACAATAATCACTCCTCTCGGATTTAATCATGATTAGCATGTAATGTGCTAGTATATATTTCGCTCAAAACCAAATATGCTACCTTGCAATCATAAGCTTGTATAGCAATCACACCTCCACTGTATCAAATAACGTAACACATATCAAAAGGACTTTTCGGCTTTTAGGTTAAAGGTAAAGGTAAGGAAATATTTTTGGCTTTTTATATTTATTGGCGAACACAAATGAAGATACCAAACCATGACAACTTATTCACAATAATCACTAACACTTTGGGTTAATTTTCTACCCATTTATTGAACACGAACATAACAATGATTTTTGTTTCTTTTCTTTCTTTCTTTCTTTTTATTTTTTCTTTTCCTCTCAATTTTTTTTAATAACATACTAACACAGTTGTCATTCACGGTTGGTAATCAAACGGATCAAACGAGGTGTAACAAACGAAGGGTAAAAGGCTCAACATGGTTAACTAAGGTGGGGGAAATCACAATCAACATATAACACAATGGAAGGGATCCTAATGCCTTTATCATTTATGTGTAAACGCTAAAGCACAGTCTCGGCACGTATCAAACCACACAAGTTCTAACACAAAGCAACATATGACATACACTCAACAATTGAACATTTATTGAAATTCAACTAACAATGTAGGCTCAAATATCTCACCGAACAAAAGAAAATTGGGTTGCCGACACGTAGCATGTGTAATTCCTAAAGCATGTTACCCCTAGTTAGGCATCTCTTTTTAATTCTTCTCTAAAACAACTGTCAGATATACTCTCATGAAACTTAAAGGGACAACCATGACTAGGGATCTAAGTTAGCTTAATATCAGTACGAACCCTTTAGCAATTGAAAATGTTGGTTTTCATGAATTTCAAGCATACTTGAGACAAAAAAAGTTTCAATTTTTTTCAATTTTTAGCACAATTCATCCCTTCAAGCATTTAAGATCATCGATCCTACCAACCCTCTCTCGAGTTACCGCATCCCCACACTTGGGATACATTGTCCCCAATGTATAGTGCAATTTATAATCTAAACTCGAGAGATACCACCTACAGACCATGAACGGCTAACAACCAGACGTCTCGACATATAAAACCACTCCCAACACAACGACTCACACCACCAAAAACACAAAAACAAATAAAATAAAGGATAGAGAGACACATTGACCTGATTAGTAAATCAGCAAGTGTCTGTAGCGGTGCAGCTGTTGTGATCAACAGAGACGTAAACTCCTCTTAGATTCTCTGACATCTCATCGGGGATGTTTCCAAACATCCCCACACTTGATTCATTGCATCCGTGAAGATGGAATGTAGAAACCTGTCAAAACACAAACACACCAAAACGAAACCAAACCAAAATACAATACAATACTCTAAATCCTCGGGCTGCCTCCCGAGAGCGCTAAGTTTTAGGTCTTCAGCCAGACCGTACCTGATGTGCGCTACGGTGGTCTCAATGCACACTTACCCAAAACATTTCCAACGAATGCCCGGAAATTTACATGCCATCTCCATAAGCTTGTCAGTATAATTGGCATGTTTAGAAAGCACATGCGGGTTTCGCTAATCCACTTCACGAGATATACACCGATGTCTTGTAGCTTCACCCTTCTCATCTTCTTCCTCGAACCATCTTCCCCACACTTATTAATTTGAATGATTTATATGGGGAGAGGTTCGGTACACACATTCATCTCATCAGACTGCTCTGCCTCCTCATTCTCACACACCATCTGATCCACCAGTGACTCTTCATCAGATAAAGGATTCATTGGTGTGGTATTATCCTCCACAACCTCCTCCTCCATGTGAGAATAATCTCTAATATCAACAGGTAATGGTGAGAGACGCTCTTCTATTTCTATCTTCATTTTTAACTTCTGACACTTGGAAACTAGGCAGCTGATTCGATCTTCATCGGAAAGGTTGGGTGCTAATAAATACTGCTCGAGTCTGGACAAACTCGCTTCCAACATAGCAAGCTTTTTCTCCTCCTCGGTCTGATAAGCATACACACCCTCGGGCTTAGAATATTCCTCAGGATGATACTGTCGGTATCCCTGATACGGTCTTGAGATGTATGCATCCATCATTTTTTTATTCCAATACTCTGGATTTTCCAAATACACCGCGCACACATCATCATAATAAGAAGTATGATTACGACCGCAACAGAAACATTGTCCATCCGTCCTTGGCTCATAATAAGCATCCTCGTCCCGATCCCATCCGTAAGAGTAATAACCATCCTCCACCGTTGTATCAGAATCATAGAAATATAGTGGAGGGGAAGGATTATCATAGCAAGGCATAGGTGGTTCTTCCAATTTCGCTTTTTCCCGTCTAAATCGAGCCTCGTGGCAACCGATACACGGGTGAAGTGGTTCCTTGCACAAAATGCATGTAAGAGATGTGCATAATATTGTAAGATCTATCATCCTACACAAACACAAAAACACAAGCACCACGCATAAATCTAAACAAAACAAAACAAAACTGACACTATTTTTGGAATTTTTTTTAAACTAAAACTTAACACTAAACACTTTGCGCACGCCTCCCCGGCAACGGCGCCATTTTGATGACTGTCGTAAGGGTCATGCAAAAACCTAATTAAACTAAATAGACAGCGTAAGTAGGGTATCGTATCCACGGGGAATATGTGGTTAGTGTTTAGCTAAATTATTTAATTAACTACTACTAATCTAGAATTGGGGGTTTTAATTAATTTGAAAGAAACTAAAAAAAAACTAATTAGAAGAAAAGATATCAGATTTATAAAACGCAACTTCCTCCAAACTTCAGGTTCCAGGTTTCACAAAACTCAGTTTACTCAGTTAATTGGTCATCACATAGACATGATGTTGGAAAGTCGGTTAATTTAATGTGGTAATCAAAAATAGGTCTTTGTCATCACATCTTTTATAATTTGATTAACCCTATTTACTAGTGTGAGTCAACCTACTCTATGTCACCCAACAAGTTACTAAGTTTTGTCATCAACCGAACAAGTTGTAAAGCAAGAACTCAAAACACATGCAAATAGTTCAAATAAACTAACACATCAATGTATTCATACAACTTTGTCAAGGTCAAAAATACATCCAAACCTGAGTATAAACTGAGAAACGTAAAAACCTAACTGAACCGTCCGCCTGGAGGAAGCCACGAGAGAGCCTAGCCGCTCATGATCGTCTTCACAGCATCGGTTGTCATTCCGAGTTGATCGAAGATTCTTGAAGAGCTTTTAGAGATGTCCGAGATGAGTCCAAATTCCTCCCCTCTTTTCACGTATGACGGCTGCGTATATTAGTCAATCCCCAACAATTCCATCGAATCAAGCCCAAGCCCACATTTTCGTCTAAGGTTTTTAATGTGCTGCCCAATATCTGCCAAGCCGGCCAACCTGTGCGTCTCCTATTATGTGATAGCTGATGATGTCGGCCCAACACATCAAATCCACCTCTGTGTGCATCCCCCAAACACGTGACTAAAAAAAACCTATGATGAGAAGTGATGTTTTTTATAAAACCCTCAAAAGCCCTTCGGTCACGTGATGATGATTGATGATAATTCTTTTGTTCTCTGTGAAAACCCAAGCTACAAACATTGTTGTCCATCCTTTACGTGCCTCCCTCCTTTTTCTTTGACTTTAGAGTTTGCAACATAATTAATAATATCTCCAAATAATGATGATGTGATGTCAATGTTTAGTCACGTGATATATCATTTATAAGAAATTTATGGTTTTGAAACCATGCATATAAATACCGTCAAACAAGCCAAACATGCGCACCCCGGTTGATCGTTCTCTCTTGTTTACTTGTTTTAATACCTGTTAATCACAAAAACACTACAACACAATAAATATATAAAACAGGGGCGAAGCTTAATGGGGGCGGGGGGGGACGTCCGCCCCCCGGGATTTTTCGCTCAGTAGTGTTATATATGTAGTTTTCGTATAGAAATTTGTGGGTATATACGTTTTCACCCCCCCCCCCCCCCCCCGGTTCTATAGAAATTTTTTGGTATATATGTTTTCACCCCCCCCGGCCGAAAAATTCAAGCTTCGCCACTGATATAAAACATATGAATTAATATATTTAATACGCTAAAACCCGACACAATTTATTATATAACACTACATATTTTGATCTAACATCATACATTTTGATGTCTGTCGTTAGTGACATGCAAAAACCGAAATAAACTAGTAGCTAGAGTAAGTCGGATATCGAACCAGAGGAGGATTGTGTAAAGTGTTATAAGGTTAAGTGTTGATTAACTAAGACGAAAAAAATAAAGCTTTGTTGTGAGTTGATTGATTATCTAAAATTACAAACTAAAAAGTGAAGTTTAAAACAATAGAGAAACAATGGTTCCTCCAGATTTCAGGTTTTGCAGCTAGATTCAGTTATGTGTTTAATCGAAACACTTACATAGACATAAGTGTTGAATCTAATTAACCAGTTGTGATAACCAACGACTAAGTACTCCGGTCAATACATAACGGGAGGTTATCGAATGATTATCAATTACAATTACAAACCCTAACCCCATGTCAAATATATCCCAATTACTAGAACTCTCGGGAACTGAATGCTTAGAAATTAAGGTTTAAATAAATGCAATTGTTTACAACCAATAAATCAAATCAAAGGTGAAAAGCATCGAATGCTTAGATCACCGAGTTAAACGATTGTCACAAACACATAAAATTATCCAACTTACAAAACCCCTCCATCCGGAGGAAACCACTAGGAGACTAGCCGCTCATATCGGTTGAGTGATCCTTGAAAGCCCGCCCTTTTTCTTTCCATCTCCCTGTCTGCGGTCGAAGATATGTGATGATGATAAAGATGTCCTCTAATAATATTCCTCAAAACCTCGTATGCGCATGTGCCTCCTCACAATTTCTCATGTGCAGCCCAAATAGAAGTCTACGTGAATTGTTGTTTTCAATTTTCGGCCCACTTGTGATATGATGATTGATTCTTTTTAGAATTCCAAGTGATGTCACGAGATGATGATGATGTGTTGTTATTGACTTTTTCAAACCTAGTATTTCATATGATAATGGACGACTCATGAATAAAAATCCACCAAGCCTCAGTCACGTGAATGTTGGCCCAAAAGAATAGTCATTGATGATAATTAATGCTTTCCTATAAAACCCTCATGTAAATGTGAATGTGTATTCCCCTCCAAACCTCGAGGCTGCCTTGTATTCTTCACCGTAGCTTACGGGTTAAAACCGTAAGTTACGGTTTCGACTTTATGTTTCTTTTACCTTAGATGTTGCAAAATCAACTCATACCCTTCCACACACAAGTTCACATAGTGTACGTGATGATGATGAATTCCATATACGGTCGAGAGTGGACAATTGCTTGATGATTAGTTATATATTTCCAACCAAAATCCCTTATGTGCATGTGTATTTATATTGGCTGCCAACTGTTCTCATGATGAGAATGAGAATTGATGTTTTTATTAAACAATATTAGACTTCACGTTTCCTTTGCCTGTTCCAATTGATGACTGAGCGTTCTAAATGCACCGAATTAAGTGATTTACCTGTAGAACCACAAACACTCATAGTTAACACATTCAAGGCACATAATCACTTAAAACATAGTAAAACACGTATTCTAACACACTTTTGCATACGGTTTTCACACTCTCCATCACATCCCCACACTTAACATTGATTGTCCTCAAGCAACTATTACAACATTACTCACCTTATTAACAAACCACCATTAAATCCCTTACCGAATTAGCAACTCACCTTATTAACAAACCACCATTAAATCCCTTACCGAATTAGCAATTTAAGGTCCCAAGGCATACCCGTCCCATAGACTGACACAATCGAGATTGACAATCTGACAAATAAGTGATACGCATTTAAAACAATTGAAGACTTGCCTAACTAAAACTAACATGCTTATGATACTACACACATTCCACACGCCCCTCACAATAATCACTCCTCTCGGTTTTAATCAAGATTAGCATGTAATGTGCTAGTATATATTTCGCTCAAAACCAAATATGCTACCTTGCAATCATAAGCTTGTATAGCAATCACACCTCCACTGTATCAAATAACGTAACACATATCAAAAGGAATTTTCGGGTTTTGGGTTAAAGGTAAAGGTAAGGAAATATTTTTGGCTTTTTATATTTATTGGCGAACACAAATGAAGATACCAAACCATGACAACTTATTCACAATAATCACTAACACTTTGGGTTAATTTTCTACCCATTTGTTGAACACAAACATAACAATGATTTTTGTTTCTTTTCTTTCTTTCTTTTTAATTTTTCTTTTCCTCTCAATTTTTTTTAATAACATACTAACACAGTTGTCATTCACGGTTGGTAATCAAACGGATCAAACGAGGTGTAACAAACGAAGGGTAAAAGGCGTTGTAAATTTCTACTGCACCGTGTGGTAAAATATGGGTGATGGAGAAAGGTCCTGACCACCTAGACTTTAGTTTACCAGGAAACAATCGAAGTCGTGAATTAAACAAAAGAACTAGATCTCCCACTCGAAATTCATTAGGTTTAATATGTTTGTCATGCAAGTTTTTCATTCTTTCCTTGTAAATTTCTGAGTTTGAGTATGCATAATTCCTAAGCTCGTCTAATTCATTTAATTGACAAAATCGATTTTTACCAGCAAATTTCAAATCTAAGTTTACATTTTTAATTGCCCAGTAGGCTTTGTGTGCAATTTCTACTGGCAAGTGACAGCTTTTTCCATAGACTAGCTTATATGGGGTTGTACCTATCGTTGTTTTATAAGCAGTTCGAAAAGCCCATAAAGCATCATCTAATTTATCTGCCCATTCCTTTTTTCGAGTATTCGTTTTAAACCTCTATTAGTCACTTCGGCTTGTCCGTTTGTTTGAGGGTGATATGCTGTTGAGACCCGGTGATAGACCCCATATCTTGTTAAAAAAATTTCAAGTTGATGGTTGCAAAAATGGGTACCTCTATCACTTATTAATGCTTTAGGTGTGCCAAAACGAGAGAATAATTTTTTCAGAAATCTTACCACTACTCTTCCATCATTTGTTGGAAGTGCCTCGGCCTCGGCCCATTTAGACAAGTAGTCTACTACCACAAGTATATATTTGTTTCCTTTTGACGGTGGGAAATGTCCCATAAAGTCGAGTCCCCACACATCAAAAATTTCACAAACAAGAATGTCATTTTGTGGCATTTCGTTTTTGGAAGAAATATTACCTGTTCTTTGGCAAGCATCACAAGTCTTGACAAGACTTTGGGCGTCTTTGTAAATTGTTGGCCAATAAAATCCTGAATCAAATACCTTTCGTGCGGTACTCGCGGCACCATGATGCCCTCCGTATGGACCTTCATGACAATGGCGGAGAATTCTTCGTGCTTCACTACCATGTACGCATCGTCGGATGAGTTGGTCGGCACACATTTTGAAAAGATATGGATCTTCCCAAAAATAGTGTTTCACATTGGCAAAGAATTTTTTTCTTTGATGATGTGGCCAACCCTTAGCGACTATACCGCTAGCTAAGTAGTTAGCATAGTCGGCGTACCATGGTTCTTCCTTGTATTCCACCATTTCTAGGGACTCCGTTGGAAATTTTTCGTTGATTTGCTCGTCCCTGGTTGCCTCCAAAGCTGGGTCTTCTAAGCGTGAAAGATGATCTGCTGCGGTATTTTCTGCTCCTCTTTTATCTTTGATTTCAATATCAAATTCTTGGAGGAGTAGAATCCACCGAATCAAACGTGGTTTTGCGTCCTGCTTTTTGAAGAGATATCGAATGGCTGCATGATCTGTGTAGACTATAGTTTTAGAAAGAACAAGATAAGAACGAAATTTATCAAAAGCAAATACCACAGCTAGTAATTCTTTTTCAGTTGTTGTGTAATTTTCTTGTGCATCGTTAAGTGTTTTACTAGCATAATAAATTGGGTGAAAATGCTTTTCTTTTCGTTGTCCCAAGACAGCTCCAACTGCAAAGTCACTAGCATCACACATGATTTCGAAAGGAAATTTCCAATCAGGCGCGATCATGATAGGTGCATTGACTAGCATTTCCTTTAAGGTTAGAAATGCTTGATTGCAATCCTTGTCAAAGATGAAAGGAGCATCTTTTTCAAGTAATTTTGTTAGAGGCCTTGAAATTTTAGAAAATTCTTTGATAAACCGCCTATAAAATCCGGCATGCCCTAGGAAGCTCCTGATAGCTCTAACGGAGGATGGGGGTGGTAGTCGAGAAATGGTATCTATTTTGGCTCGATCCACCTCCATTCCTTCGCTTGAGATTTTGTGACCGAGTACTATTCCCTCCGTTACCATGAAATGGCATTTTTCCCAGTTAAGGGCGAGGTTAGTTTCCTCACATCGGGATAGCATTCGTTCAAGGTTATCGAGGCATTGGTCGAATGAATCCCCAAAGATAGAAAAGTCGTCCATGAAGACTTCCATTGTCTTTTCTATCATGTCGTGGAAGATGGCTACCATGCAACGTTGGAATGTTGCGGGGGCATTACATAGACCAAACGGCATGCGTCGATAAGCAAAAGTTCCATAGGGACATGTGAAGGTTGTCTTTTCTTGGTCTTCGGGTGCTATCGGGATTTGAAAGTAACCTGAAAAACCATCCAAGAAACAATAAAATTTATGACCGGATAATCTTTCTAACATTTGATCAATGAAGGGTAAAGGAAAGTGATTTTTTCTTGTCGCTTCATTTAATCGTCTATAATCTATACATACTCTCCATCCTGTGACGGTTCTCGTTGGTATTAGTTCATTTTTTTCATTAGTTATTACCGTCATACCTCCTTTCTTTGGAACTACTTGGACGGGACTTACCCAAGGACTATCGGAGATAGGATAAATAAGTCCGGCGTCAAGTAATTTGATGACTCGTTTTTTGACCACTTCTTGAACATTTGGATTTACTCGACGTTGTGGTTGTATTACCGATTTGTAGTCATCATTCATTAAAATTTTGTGCGTGCACATGGAAGGACTTATTCCTTTAATATCTACAAGCTTCCAAGCGATCGCATTTTTATGTTTTTTCAAAAGACTAATTAATTTTTCTTTTTCTAAACTATCTAATTTAGATGAAATAATTACAGGTAATTTACCATCTTTGTCTAGAAAAGCATATTCCAAACATTTTGGAAGTTCTTTGAGCTCAAGAGGTGGGTCTTTAGGAGACTCCTTATTTGGTTGCTCAATTTGATCAAGAACCTTGAAAGTTTGTTCTATGGCGACCTCTTCTTCAATAAAGTGGTCAAACTTTTCACTTGTATCGGGTGGTTCATCTTCATCTTCAATTAGGGGGTCATTATTGCCGAATGGATATTTCATTGACCGCTCAAGATCGACACTCTTTTTAAATGCCCCTAATTGAAGAGGTAGATTGTTGAACTTCCGGTTTTTCAAAGCTTCGTGAGTTTTTACAAATGGTAGTCCCAACACTAGAGGAGCGTCATCGAGGATGACAAAGTCGGTGGGGACTACCATTTGATTTGTTTGAACCAAGACATCCTCAACTACACCGATTGATTTTATTACCTTCCGATTGGTTAGAAAAATGGGTATTTGAAGTGGAGAAAAATCACTAATACTTAATTTTTTGAAAATGTAGTTAGGCATTATGTTAGCACAAAGATCTTTATCGATTGTAACATTACTAATAAATGAATTTTTAAAGAAACATGGAACCGGTGTAATGTTAATTTCAAATGGGTCTTCTTTTACTAGTGAGGTTTGATCAATAGTTAACTTAACACTTACCGTTTCGGCAATTTTAGTGTTAGTGTTTAACTCTTTTAAAAACTTAGCATGAGTGGGTAATAAACAATGATTTTCAAAAGAAGGTGACAAGAGATTAATTTCTTCAAAATTAGACTCTTCTTGTATTTTAACGTTGTCGGACTCACCTTTTTCGTTGTTTAACTCATGTGTCGGTTTTTCACTTATTTGTTCTTCCATTTTTACACTTTCAGTTATCTCCTCTTTATTTGATTCTTCTCTTGAAAGGGACTCCTTTTCCCTTGCGCGAGATTCTTTTATATAGCGATCGATAACTCTAAGGTGTTCTAATATCCTATCGGTCACTTCGGTTATAGAAAAAGGATCGGGATTTTCAAAGCTTGAATCCGGTTGTTCGATCATTTATTCCTCATAATACCCATATGAAGTAGATGGTTCACACCATTGTTCTTCATTGTAAGCATATGATGGATAAGGGTCGTAATTTTGTTCTTCATAATACTCATATGAGGTGGGTTGTTCACGCCATGGTTCCTCATAATAAACATACGAAGGTGATGGCTCATATCTTGGTTCCTCAAAGTATGAGTAAGAGGGCTCATACATTGGTTCATCAAAATATGAGTAGGGGGAGGAGGTTCATACCTTTGGTCTTCATAGGATGTGTATGAAGTCGATGGCTCGTACCTGGGCTCCTCATAGTAGGTGTATGAATTGGATGGTTGATATGAGTGACAATATTGAACCGAGTGCGGATTACTACAATTTGTGCAATAGTTACTCCTATAATCATCCTCCTCATAGGTGTAGTTGTAACCTCCTGAGTATTGATCCATAAGAATCACTCAGCAGACCACAACAATGTCTCGAGATCAGAAAACAAAAATAAAAACGGAAACAGAGGCTGGACACGGCCCCGTGTTCAGTGGACACGGCCCCGTGTACAGAATCTGTATCTGGGCGTTTTAATTAAAGTTACTGATTTCGTTGAGCACGGGGGCGTGTTCAGCTTCTGTTACTGGGTGTTTTATGAAAAATGTGCAGCACGGCCCCGTGTTCAGTGAGCACGGCCCGTGTTCAGGTTACTGTAAATGCAAAACTAAACTAAAATGCAGAAAAATGTGCGCGCGTTTTAGAAAGGTTTTGAAAAACTGATTAGGCCGTCGATTTTAAGCTTTCTTAAAATCCTTGTGTCCCCGGCAACAGCGCCAAAAACTTGATGCGTGTGAAGTGTGTATATAAGTTTAAGTATATTTTAAGCCCTTTTACACTTTCTTTAGCCAAGTTTTAAATTTATAAAACACCATATTTACTAACACTAAACACACATATGGGCAAGTGCACTCATCGTGAGCGTAGTATAGTGTTGGTAAGATACCGAGGTCGTCCAAGGACACAAGAGCTTTTAGTACCGGTTTATCCTCAACGTCTCATCAAATCAAAAGTTTAGAAAAATGTTTTAAACTAAGAAAATAAAAAATAACTAAAATGCTGAAAAATAAAAATAAAAGAAAAACAGATAGACAATATGAATCACTTGGCTCCGACTCGTGTTTAGTGTAACCTTTGATTATTTTCGCACTTTTGCACTATTTAAGAGATTATCTTAGTTATTGTAGTAGGCCCCTCTTTTGGAGGTGACGTTACCCTCAACCCAGTAGTTTGAGTCAGCAAGGATACAATCCTAAAGGGTCGGATTATTGAAAGATAATTAATTAAGTTATTAATGCATAATGTGGTAGGCCCCTCTTTTGAAGGTGACGTTACCCTCGGCTAAGTAGTCTGAGTCAGCAGGGATACAGTCCTAAGTAGTCGGGTTAAAATATTAATAGTAGTTTAACTTATGAGGGGATCAAAGAGTTTGGATCCCCGCCATCCAATACCGTTAAGTATTGAAGGAGGTCCTACTAAATTTGACCCAGGTCCTTTGCAGGATCTATACACTGAACAATGGCAAGACTCTTACCAAACCGTTCCCTTAACCCCCGACCAGGTAGCCAACATACCTCCATATAGACCGTGGAGATATGAATGGTGAAAATATTTTATTTTATATAGACAGTAAAATAATGCCAAGACACCACGGACAAACGATAAGGAAGAATCACCTTCAACATAAGAAACTAGTTATTAAAGTCATTAATACATAACCAATTAAAAAGTGCGAAAAGATTAAAAATAAAAAGTATTACACTAGACACTTTGTCTTCACCAAGTGATGTAAGAGACTTAGGCAAACATGGCCTTGATTGTCAAGAACTCTTACGATCAATCTTGGATCCTGAGACGACTCACACACTCTATGATGGTGGTGGATGATGGTGTTATGGTGGTGGGTGAAGTGTGAGAGAGGTGGTGTGCCAAGGGATGGTTTGAGCTTGAGCCAAGCACTCCTATTTATAGGCTGAACAGAAGCTCGGGCACAGCCCCGTGTCCAGTGGGCACGGCCCCATGTCCATCCTCTTCTCTGTCTTCATTAATTGCTCTTGTCTTTATTAGTTGACCACGGCCCCGTGTCCGCTGGGCACAACCCCGTGTGCAGAAGCATATCTGTACTATCAAGATTTGCCTGGATTCTGCGAATCTTATAGTTGACCACGGCCCCGTGTCCGCTGAGCACGGCCCCGTGGTGGGCGATGGAAGCTTCTACAACTGTCTTTTATGCTGACACTTGGGCACGCCCCCGTGCTCATTGAGCACGGGGCGTGTTCAGCCTTCTGTTCTCTTGTTTTGCTTGGGAAGATGCTTTCGGGGAGGTCGGGCATGCCACGTTTGTTCCTTTTCTTGTATTTATGTTAGATTTAGCTGCCTTTTTGCTTCTTTTGTTAATTTGAGCTCATTTAATCCTGAAAATACAAAAGGAAGACAAAAACACACTTTTTCCAACATTAGTACTAAAAAAGGGTTAGTTTTATGCCACAATTGATGTAATTTATATGTTGCATTTTGCACACATCAACACTTATGGCAGAGAAACAAGGCTTAACACAATCTCAAGACCCTGCCAAAGTTGTCATACCAGGCCTCAATCTCCAAACTCATCTGCAATACTCTCCCAAGAAACCCTTTGGATTCAAAAATACTAAAGTGGAAGTCTGATCAAAAGACCCACGTATTGACTCTGCTCAAATCCAATGGTGTGGTGAAGCATATATAAAGGGAAGAAGCACTTGGCCTGGGTGTTGAAGATCTGCAGGATCTCCTTGAGCTTCCACTGTGCAGGGATGAGGATGATACAAATTCCATGGACTTTGAATTACAATTCAAAGGACAAGTCAGGGAATTATTGATGAGGCAATAAAATTCCAGAATAATGAAGAGTTTTGGCATCATCTGTTCCAGGGGGAGATTGTTGGGATTGAACCCTACAAAGGAACAGTTGATTAAAGCCAAAACTGGATCAGATCAGTGGATTCAAAATAAGCAGTTGTTTGCATCAGTCTTCCTCCTTGAATGTGGCCTAACATCTGATGACTTCTAAGTATTGCCCCTCACAACAACTGTTGATCTACAACAACTGATGGTCTTCAACAACTGCTGATATGTAAAGACTGTTGAAGACAAAGTACTGATGCTCAATCTACTGATTTAGGTCAAGCACTGCTGAAGACACAAAGCACTGCTAGGGCTAAAGCAGTGGAATGAAGAAGCAGTAGTTTACCTTCTTTATTGTATTTCTTTTGTAATCAGTAGTTTGTATAGCAGTAGTTGTATTAGTCAGTGGTTAGAGTTTGTTAGGAAGTTAGATGTCACTTTCATGGTGACGTCAGCAAAGATGCTTTAGTGGTTTGTTCTGTACTATAAATAGAACAATACCTTGTACTGTTCTATTAGCTCTTTCATCACATGTCATTCTGTACGAACAAATCGTTGTGAGCTCAGGCTGAGGGGGAGACTTTGTGCATGCATGCATTAGGATTGAATTTTGTAAACAAATACAATCATTTGATTCTATGTTAAACATGTCTGCTTAAAATTATTCTCTCTTTGATTGTGTTGAAATTTTATTCATCCATTTCCGCTGCAATTGTTTATCATTCATCTTCATTAATTAAACAAACATAATCTTATCAAACTCAGATCCTAACACATTCGTTTTGTTTTGTTTTTCAATAAAAGTTTTTATCGGAATTTTCTAAGTTTTTGACAACTATCAGCATCACTTAATGTCAAGGACAAGAAAATATTACGCGTAAAGTAAATAGTTAGAGAATATATATATATATAGGATTAGGTTCAAGAGTGAACACTAGTGTAGCTTGCGAACTGAGTGAACTAATCCTGGCCATACACGTGTATAGATCAATGGCCAGGATTTGATGTTGAAATACACTAGTGTATTTTACGATTTGATGATGATATCTTGGCCATACACCTGTGTAGATCAATGGTTAGGATTTTTTCACTCAGTTCGCAAATACATTAGTGTTCACTCTAGAACCCCACCATATATATATATATATAGGGCAAGGATATATAGGAAACCATTTTTTAGTGAGAAAACTAAGGAAACCCAATTGTGACCATTGATCTTGATCATCTAAGGGTTAGGGAAATTTGATGGTTATTGATTTAAATTTAATACATTACTTATGTTGATGAGTGGGCCAGGAGGGTATTTGTGTAAAAGCAAAGAGAACCCAAGTACATAAAATATTTTAAAATATTGTTGATTTGATATGATCAGTGTGTCACTATCAAACCATCATCATTTATATCTCATTCTCTCTCTTCTTCTTCTTCTTTCACAATTCAAAATATCAAGAATTCTCATCATGTTCATCAAGAAAGAGAACAAGAATCTCCAACGTGTTCATGTGTGATAGAAACATTTGTTTTTTAGAGAGAAAAAGTTGCTGGTTAAGAAAGAGAAACAAGAATCTCCATCGTGTTCATTGTGTTCATCTGGTAGAAAGAGAAATTCTGATCGGTGAATGAATGGGGATGAAGGTTTTTAGAGAGAGAAACAACAATCTTCATCAAGTTCATCTGGAACACCAAGAACACACGCACAAGTGTGTGAGAGAGAAGCAGATTTAAACCTAATTTACTAAGATTTTAGAGAGAGAAACAACAATCTTCATCGTGTTCATCTCGAACACCAAGAACACACGCACAAGTGTGTGAGAGAGAAGCATGTTTGAACCTAATTTACCATGATTTTAGAGAGAGAAACAACAATCTTCATCGTGTTCATCTCCAACACCAAGAACACACGCACAAGTGTGTGAGAGAGAAGCAGGTTTGAACCTAATTTACCTTGATTTTTTTTGTTAAGGCTGTTGTTAATATGTTTTTGTGTGCTCAAAGTGGTCTAGTAATGGGTAAATGTTTATGTAGTTTACAGGTTTTTGTTTTTGTATTAAAATCATTTTTATTTTTTGATATTATCAGTTGTTATTAACTTACAAATCTATATCTTTTTAAATGTTGAAATGTTATTTTAGATGGGTTGTTAGTTGTCTTGTATAAACTTCACTCGGATATCACATTTTCATTACCTTTAGAAAGTCCATAATTTAATAGTTGATGATCTCTTTTATTTTATAAATAAAAAGTTGTTCTTTTTGCTGGCATAATTAGCTACATATGTTGTAACAATGTTACACGTGTTACTTATGTTAAAAACAGTCATTTCTTGGACACAAAAGGGGCTACACATATGTAACACATGTTTGTAACGTGTGTTACACTGGAGGGTAACACATCTAAAACAATTGTTACACGTGTTACTTATGTTAAAACCAGCCCTTTCTTGGACACAAAAGCTATAGATGTAAAAAAAATGTGATACGACGATAAACAAATACGAAAGGTTCTGCTAACATATGTTACATGTTTTTTTAGTGCTTGCAGCGAATGAGTTGGTTCCACTGGATAGTAGTTGTTTGAAATGTAGAAAAAATAAAGGTATTTATGGTAACTGTTTACATATGTAATCTTTTTTTGGGTGGTTTTATTTAGTTTTTTTTATGTGTGAAATGATGTAGATAAAAACTCAAAATTTGAGGAATCTTCAACTTCAGGGCATAATTGGGTAGAGGGTAACTTGTGTTAGTTATGTTACTACAATTTTTTTTAATTAGTAGATTAAAAATACTGGATTGTTACTTGTGTTATTACGACTTGACCATAGCAGTTGCAGCCAAACGAGAAGGGATCTTGGTAGGAAGAAAGAGAACCACAATATCGGATACGACAAAAGGTGACCATAAAGCGAAAGAAGGTAGATGGAGAAACCAATGAAGAATGGGAACAAGAAGTCGATGAAGGGCAGGTGGTGGGTACCTTTGACGTTGCACAGAAGTTACCCTCTAATGTAACACATGTTACAAACATGTGTTACATATGTTCAACCCCTTTGTTACCAAAAACCAGGGCTGCACATATGTAAGACATGTTTGTAACTTATGTTACACTTGAGGGTAACACATGTATGATCATTTTTGGATCATTTGTATATATTTAAGTCTGTATAAACATTTTTGTTACGTTTAAGTTTTATTGTAATGTGTTGTGAAGGCCATGTTTTTGGATGAAGACGTATGATCTCGTTTATCTTATAAATAAAAAGTTATGTTTTTTTTTTGCTGGCATAATTAGCTACATATGTTGTAACAATGTTACACATGTTACTTATAGTTACACCAGCCATTTCTTAGATACAAAAATGGGCTACACATATGTAACACATATATAGCCACGTTACACATGTTACATATAGTTGTTACATGTGTTACAACCAAAGTTTAGACATGTATAACACGTAACACATGTTACATACCTGTTGTTACATTTGTGTTAATAAGTTTAACTTTAGGAGTTCACACTAATGCACTTGTTTTGTTCAAAGGTGAATGGATGTTTGTGTTCAAGATAAAGATGGTTATCAAGACGCGAAGCATAGCTAGATTTTTGTTTCCTTATGATATTTTTTGGATCATTTTTATATATATTGAAGTTTGTATAAACATTTTTGTTACGTTTAAGTTTGATTGTAATGTGTGCAAATACTAAAAACCCATTATGACATAAAACTTACTAACACCAGCTATTGATATAAAACTAGTTAGTTTTTTTAAGCATTACAACTATTGATATACAACTAGTTAGTTTGTACGATACTAAGCAGGTCCTAGCTGTTGCTTAATCAGGTTACATATATTACACAAGATGTAACATGTGTAAATTGGAAACACTTGTGTAACACTTCAGTGTAACACATGTTACAGGTTGTATCCCTTAAACTCCAAAGTCAACGTAAGTCATTGTGATTGAACAAGAAATTTAACTCAAATCCAATGTCAACGCAATATCATCCAACTTCTCTATACATGTTACATGATGTAGCAAACCTACAACATCGATAGTGTGTAACATGTGTGACATGGTGTTTGTCAGCAAAACATGTGTGACATGGCGTTTGTCAGCAAAACATATAACTTGTAAGGTGATACAGAACCAACAATTTCTTTGATTTTGAAACGATGTTACACATGTTACAAAACAAAAATGTAACATCGGTGACACAGAACCCACTATTTCTTGGCTTTGGGAACGATGTTACACATGTGTAACATCGATCAACCTGTTGCATCTGTTGTATAACGTGTGTGACATAGCGTATATCATGTGATTGGTGACTATTACACATAAAATGTTACATGTAATGTATTTTATATATCTGCGAAAAGAAAAAATTCAAAGCATTGTTTCGTTTTCATTTCCGTTTGATTCAATAAATTAAATGACCACAAAGAACAAAACATATTTTGATTTGATTACCAAAACATTACACCACTTGAAAAAGATAATAGAGTAAACACCCACAAAGATTAATACTAATACCCCTACAAGTATAGACCAACTCACCACTCTAGTGTAACACAAGTTACAAACATGTGTTACATATGTGCAGCCCCCTTTGTTTCCAAAAAGGGCTGGGGTAACTATAAGTAACATGTGTAACGTTGTTACTACATATGTATCTAATTATCCCACCAAAAAAATACTACTTTTTATTTGTAAAATCAACAAGATATTCCGAATAAATTATAAAGTTGCTAAAGGTAACACATGTTATAACATATAGGATAAACCATTTAAAATGTAGCTGGCATAAATGTTGCTAGCATAAATGTAACATACGTAGCTAATTATGCCAGCAAAAAAACATGACTTTTTATTTGCAAAGCAAACGAGATATTCTGATTAAATTTTGGACTTTCTGAATGTAATGAAACTGTGATATCCGAGCGAAGTTTATACAAAAAAACAACTAAACCAACAAAAAAAATTGAAACTTATAGCGTAACAATTATGAATTTTCAAACTAATTATCTACCATCAAAAACCTGCAAAATACATGAACATTTAACCATTACTAGAACACTTCGAACACACAAAAACTTATTAACAACCATCTGAACAAAAAAATCATGCATGAAATGATTTTCAAAATAAAACACTACAAAAGGTTAAAAAAATCATTCAGAAAAGAAACTCAAGAGATGATCACGATGAACATGTTAAAACACTTGCTTCTCTCTCACACACAAAAACTTATTAACAACCATCTTAACAAAAAAAATCATGCATGAAATGATTTTCAAAATAAAACACTACAAAAAGTTCAAAAAACCATTCAGACAAGAAACTCAAGAGATGAACACGATGAACATGTTAAAACACTTGCTTCTCTCTCACACACACTTGTATATGTGTTCTGGGTGTTCTTGATGAAGATGATGAAGATTGTTGTTTCTCACTCTAGAAATCAACTTTCTCTCTCTAAACACATCAGCTTCTCCCACCATAAATAACAACTTTCTCTCTCTTTCTCACACACACACTTGTATGTGTGTTCTTGGTGTTCTTGAAGAACATGATGAAGATTGTTGTTTCTCACTCTAGAAAACAGCTTTCTCTCTCTCTAAACACATCAGCTTCTCCCCTCATAAACAACAACTTTCTCTTTCTCTCTCACACACTTGTATGTGTGTTCTTGGCGTTCTTAATGAACATGACGAAGATTCATCAAGGATAAAGCGGTTCGGGATAACATTGGTGGGAGAGTATGCCGGAAGATCTTCCATGAATTCGTGTGGATCGCCCATTTAACAAAGAGAAATTTGAACAAGAACAATGGAACTTAGAAAAGGGAATGGATTAGATGTAGAAGATGTGAAGTACAAAAAGGTGATGGGGTGGGTTGGGGTGTAATCGATGGAGCTTGGGGAAGTGTGAGGGTTAGTGAAAATACACATGCTTATCTTACACACATGCACATGCTTCATACAAAATGACCAAAAAACCCTTCAAGCATTGGTTTCAATGAGGTGATGTGGAGGAATGTAGTCTACAAATTCTAGTTTCCTAAGTTTTCTCAATAAAATGAGTTTTCTCCATATAGTTACAATATATATATATGGGAAGGTTAAAATGAGAACCACCTCGAGTTGTAAGAACCAGTGAGAACCACCCCCGCGGGGGGCCGTTGACCACGAAATTTTTTTTACACCTAGATCCGTATATTTTAACACGGGGGGTAAATTTTGGGTTCAAACGGCGCGCCCGAGGGGGTAGTTTTTTACGCCCAAAGTTTGGGTTTTTTTAATTTTTTTAATTTTTCTTTTTTTTTTTACCAAACTTTGGGCGTAAAAAACTACCCCCTCGGGCGCGCCGTTTGAACCCAAAATTTACCCCCCGTGTTAAAATATACGGATCTAGGTGTAAAAAAAATTTCGTGGTCAACGGCCCCCCGCGGGGGTGGTTCTCGCTGGTTCTTACAACTCGAGGTGGTTCTCATTTTAACTTATTCCTATATATATATATATATATATATATATTTATATAGGGGATGGTTCAAATGAAAACCAATTTTATTGCGAAAACTCGAAAACTAACTAAAAAAAGCCTAAAAAATACACCATTTTTTTACAATTTTTTTTTATTAAAATTCGCTACTTTTTATATATAATTTTTTTTTACAATTTTTTTTTCATTTATTTTTGTAATATAACGTGTGATTTGTCATCGCGTACATTAAGCCATTTTGTACAATAAACTTTTTCTATATATATAATATTTACAACTTAAAACTAAATCCTTAATATGTAATAATATGAAATTACAACTTGTATAATCATGTATCAACATGTTAATTCTTATGGTGGAGGGAGTGGTCTCAGGGAAGGGATCGGGGATTGGGGTTTACCGAGCGGTGGTGCTTTACCGGCCCTGGTTCGGTGATCGATGGGAGGCTTCGACGGTGACTACTCACCGAGTTGGGGAAGAGAAGTGATGGAGGAGAGAGAGGGGGTTAATAGTGGGCCCTACCCTTTTTCAACTAATCACATTTTTTTTAAATTGTTTACCACTATTCATGTGTTTGATAATTGCTGGTGATTGAATGCAAAATAGGAGAGTAGAGTGAGGATTTGACATAACATGACATTGGTTAGAAAGTAAGTTAAACACTGCCCAAATGATACCCACTCCCTCCACCCCTATAATGAACCATGGGCGAACATCAACTGCCCAAATGATACCCACTCCCTCCACCCCTATAATGAACCATGGGCGAACATCAAGTCAAACGTGCTAGAACAAAAACAACAGTAAACAATTACTTAGGGTGAGGGGGGCACTCCCCTAAGAGGGGAGTCCCCTCTCTTACGCACCACCAATCAGCTAGTGCCACGTCAACTCCCCTCTTAAACTCCCCTAACACCCCATTTTGATGGCGGCACTCACCTCTTAGGGGACTTGCGTTTTTTTTTTTTTTTTATTTGTTGTAAAATTATGCATGTTTATAAATTAAAAAAAATATTAATAAAAATAAAAATTAAATAAAAGACATTTCATTAAATTAAAAAAAAACAACCTAGAAAAATAAAAATTACATTCAAACTAGAAAAATAAAAATTACATTCAAACTAGAAAAATATAAAAACAAACTACTCGTCGTCGGAATTCACTTCAAGGTGAGGTAGATCTAAACGTCCGAGATGCTCAACGAGATCGTGTTTTAGTCTCCAATGCGTGTCTTCGTCAATGAGCTCGCTATAAGCTGTTTCAGCGAAGACGGGTTCGACTGGAGGATCTTGAATGTGTATCGGTGCTATCGCCCTTCCGTCGTCTTTTATAATCATGTTATGTAAAATAATGCACGTATACACGAGTAACATTATCTTTTTCACCGTTTTCGAACGCATTGGACGATTTAGTATTCCCCACTTCGCCTTTAACACACCAAACGCCCGTTCCACATCTTTTCTTGCGGCCTCGTGTTGCCTCTTGAACTTTTTTTCATTCGGGATGTGAGGATATGGAAAAGACTTCACAAACACGGACCAGCTAGGGTAGATCCCATCAGTAAGATAATACCCGCGTTTGTATAAGTGGTCGTTCACCTGAAATGGACAATATGGCGCCGTTCCGTTTCGTTGAGCAAGAAATAACGGAGATTGTTGGAGCACGTTGATGTCGTTTTGTGAACCCGCCGGGCCACAAAAAGCATGCCAAATCCACAAATCTTGAGACGCCACCGCCTCTAACATAACCGTCGGGTATTGATGATCGCCTCTCATATATTGTCCACGCAATTCTGTGGGGCACATTCTCCAGACGAAGTGTGTACAATCCAGACTACCCAACATACCAGGTAGATGATGTCTCTCCTCATGAGCCTGATACAATAGCGCAACGTCGTGGCTCGTTGGTCTACGTAAGAATTCACCTGCATACATTGCACAGACCGTCTGGCAGAAATATTCAAGGCACTCACGAGAGGTCCTTTCAGACATCTTTAAATACTCGTCGTTTTCGTCTGGTGGGTTACCGGTTGCAAGTTGTTTAATCGCAGAAGTAACCTTTTGCAACGGCGTGAAACTTTTCTTCATTCTCCCGTCCAAGCCCTCTTGAAACCACTCGTCGTTCGCTTCGACGTCACTAACAATTTTTAGGAACAAAGACTTGGACATACGAAACCTCTGACGAAAAATACCGGCATTAAATTTTGGATTTTCTACAAAATAATCGGCCATTAGTGTTTCGTGGCCACCCTCACGATCTCGAGGGACAACTTTTTTTTTACTAGACGATGCCGTGTCTAGTATCTCCGCTTGTTGGATGAGATTTTGGAAGAAAATTAAGCTACTATCGTTTGACGGAGAACCTTCATCGTCGGGAAAGTCGGGTAGGGGAGGAAAAAACGGGAACTTGGGATCCATTTAGTGAAGTGGGTGTTGTTTGAGAGTATAAAAAATAAGAAGTGGGTGTGGTTTGAGAGTATAAAAAATAAGAAGTGGGTGTGGTTTGAGAGTATAAAAAATAGTGAAGTGGGTGTGGTTATTTATATTTGTTTAAAAAGTGAATTTTTTTTTTAATTTCGACCGTTTAAACGACCGTTCCTCAATATGCGTGCCATTTCAATGCGGTGAACAAGTGCCGAAACCACCTCCTGAATCGGGTCCCCGCGGTGATGGCGGCGGTGTTCCCGATCGGGGAAGGTGGTCACCGAACTGGTCCCCGCTGTACGCCCCGGACACCCTTAAAGAGTCGTTGACAATAGTCATGAATTCTTAATTCTATATGTTTTCAATACAGTAAATATAAGTAACCCATTTGAAAAAATAATAAAAAAATATTAACATAAGTCTAGAAAAGCTACAAAAGTCACTAGCCGTTGTGACATTATTTGAGTAAACTATCCGTTACAACCCAAACGGTCATCAAGACAGCTCACATACCACAAGTCCTCTATAACATATATATATATTATATATATATATATCAGCACACACAAACACAAACACAAACACCATTACCTTAACCAAACCTTTCTCTTCATTCTCATCTCATCACCAAAAAAACTCAACAAAATGGGTCTCTCGATCGACACGAATAATCAATCACACCACAAAACCCACAAATTCTTCTTAATCTGCAACTACATCTTACTAGGAGCAGCCTCCAGCTGCATCTTCCTCACCCTCTCCCTCCGCCTCATCCCGTCCATCGCGGGCGCTCTACTCGTCCTCCTCCACATCATCACAATCGCTGGAGCCATCTCCGGGTGCAACGCGGTGTCCGCGGGCTCAAACAAGTGGTACGCGGTCCACATGGTGGCCGCGGTCCTGACCGCGATATTCCAGGGGTCTGTATCGGTTTTAATTTTCACTACCACTTCGAATTTCCTGTCCGCGTTGGACTCGTATGTTAAGGAAGATGATGCGGCGGTGATATTGAAAATGGCTGGTGGTTTGTGTGTTTTGATGTTTGTTATGGAGTGGTTGGTTTTGACACTTGCGTTTTTCTTGAGATATTATTCGTTTGTCGAAGGTGGTCGGACCGCCGGGAAGGTGGCTGCTGAGGATGAGAAGACATGGACACCGCCGTTTCATGTTTAGAGGATCAATTGAATTTGTTTTGACACTTTGATTTGATTTATTTTTTTTTAAGAAGTTGTGTAAGGGTTAATTTAATTAAATTTATTTCTTTTGAAATGAACTGGTTGTTTATACAGAGCATTAGTGTTTTATTAAAAGTGTTGATGTGTGATGATTAAAAGTAAAGTTAGGTAGATCCTCGGCTTTGGCCCAGTGCTCATGCAATGATGGGAACAAAGGCTGGCTTTGGCCCAGTGCTCATGCAATGATGGGAACAAAGGCCTGTTGTCAGGTTCGATTTCTGGAGCACATCCGAGTTTTCTATTACAGTTCATTTACTCTCTAGAGAGTCTTAGACTTTTGTGGAGGGTGCAACTACACGCTCCCGGTCTTTCGAGAGGGCGGTAGGCTGGAAATTTTTTTGGGGAACGCCAAGCCAAACTCTGATACCAAACGTGGGTTTTATCAGATCCATTATAATGGACTCATTGCTTGTCATTGTCAAATTCCTCTTTGATTATCATAACGTGGGTTTCATGTTTAGAGGATGAATTGAATTTGTTTTGACACTTTGATTTGATTTTTTTTTAAGAAGTTGTGTAAGGGTTAATTTAATTAAATTTATTTTTTTTTAAATGAACTGGTTGTTTATACAGAGCATTAGTGTTTTATTAAAAGTGTTGATGTGTGATGATTAAAAGTAAAGTTAGGTAGATCCTCGGCTTTGGCCCAGTGCTCAAGCAATGATGGGAACAAAGGCTGGCTTTGGCCCAGTGCTCATGCAATGATGGGAACAAAGGCCTGTTGTCAGGTTCGATTTCTGGAGCACATCCGAGTTTTCTATTACGGTTCATTTACTCTCTAGAGAGTCTTAGACTTTTGTGGAGGGTGCAACTACACGCTCCCGATCTTTCGAGAGGGCGGTAGGCTGGAAATTTTCTTCGGTTACAAGTGCTCCAATGAATAACGGTCTAAACGACCTGTTTCTCCAGGGATCTATGGGTTTAAACCCCCAAGATCAAGAGTTGCTCATGCCATACCACCCCACGTCTATGACTTCCCAATCCAAGTTCACGTTACGGATTGTCAATGCTCCACTCCCAGCTAAGCTGAAGATGCCTCCTACGCTAAAGTTTTACGATGGAACGTCTGACCCGGACGACCATATGTTCGCGTTTGCCGGAGCGGCCAAGGTCGAGCAGTGGCCTATGCAGGCTTGGTGCCTTATGTTCGCCCAAACTCTCACCGGGTCGGCGAGGGTTTGGTTTGATGGGTTGCCAGAAGGGTCGATCGACCACTTCGAAGATTTCCGACGTATTTTCTTGCAAAATTTCTGTCAGCAGCGACGTTGCAAAAAAGACATTACTGAGGTTCACCATATAAAGCGCCGAGACGGAGAGTCCGTAGAAGATTTTATCGACCGCTTCAATCGAGAAAGCATGCAGATAAGTGGCGCGGTTGACCAACTCCGAGTCTCTGGGTTCTGTCACGGAGTTCGGAACAATCAACTTGTGGAGAAACTCCATGAAGATCTCCCAAAAACTATGGAGACGCTTATGGAGAGAGCTCGAGCCTTTGTTCTGGGAAAAAGTGCCTGCGGTCAACCGAACGAAGCTACAGCAAGAAACGCCAAGGCTCGAACCACTTCGTGGAAACGCAATGCATCGCCACCAAAAGATAGAAGCAGCAGTTGGAACAGAAGCCGTGGCCCGTATCAAAAGTCGGATCGAGGCAGTTTCCGAACAGGAAACGTGCGTTTTAACACTTTTTCCGAGCTCACCAAATCACCAAGTGAAATCCTCAGCACGGAGACTACTCGTTTCCCTACGCCGTCGAAGCAACGACCCACCTCGGACAGGCATTCCAAGAAATATTGTGAATATCACCGAGACAAGGGTCATACAACTGATGAATGTTGGGCTCTGAAGCAGGAAATCGAAAAGGCTGTACGGTCCGGTAAACTCTCGCACCTTGTGAAGGAGGTAAAAGACGGGAAGAAGTCAACAGCGGCACTTCATAATCCGAACACTGAGCCTGGAATCAACATGATCCGGTCAGCCGAGCCAAGAGGGGTAAAACGATCGAGCCAGCATATGGCAGCATGGATGCACCAACCAACTTACTTCCCTCCGATCGATCCAGATGATGCTCGGGACGGACCAATTACAATTTCGGCCGTCATCGCCGGACATCTGGTCCGACGAATTTACGTGGATGGAGGAAGCGCCTTCGAGATCATGTACCTACAGTGTTTCCAGCAGTTGAACCCCCAAGTAAAGAAGAGGTTAATTGAAGTCTCCACCCCTCTAATCAGTTTCTCCGGAGAGGTGGTCCGTCCGATAGGACAGATTACCCTTCCGACCACATTCAAAGAGGGTGACAAAAGCCGGACAGTCCAACTAACTTACTTGGTTGTTGGCACTCATTCATCACACAACATAATACTCGGACGGCCTGGATTAAGAGCTCTCGGGGCAAGCAGTTCAACAATACATGGAGCTATTAAATTCCCAACTGAGGCCGGAGTTGCTACTATCTTCTCAGAATCCAACTCGTTTGTCGCCGAAGTAAGACATGCAGCGGAAACGAGCTCCAAAAAGTCCGAGGTACCTACGGAGCTTTGGGCAATCAATCCAGATTTTCCTGAACAACAAGTAGCTATCGGTGCTCAGCTCCCAAAACGAACAAAGAAGCTCCTGTGGGAATTGTTAAGAAATTCGATAGATGTTTTTGCATGGAAGCACTCTGATATGCAGGGAGTCCCCAGGTCTATGGCACAACATCACCTGAACGTGAAAGAATCAATCAAGCCAATTGCACAAAGGAAAAGGCACATGGCGCCAGATCGAGCCAAAGCAATTGCCAAAGACGTGAAGAGTCTCCTAGACGCCGGAATCATTCGAGAAGTCCGGTACCAAACATGGGTATCGAACCCAGTGATGGTACGGAAAAAGGATAATTCATGGAGAATGTGCATCGACTTCACTGATCTAAACGATGCATGCCCAAAGGATTGTTTTCCTCTACCGGAAATCGATGAAAAGATTGATTCCGTCGCCACGTTCAGGCTAAAATGTTTTCTGGACGCTTACAAAGGATACCATCAGATACAAATGGCAGTTGAAGATGAGGACAAGACCGCCTTCGTCACCAATGAAGGAGTGTATTGTTTTACCAAGATGCCGTTCGGTTTGAAAAACGCCGGCGTTACGTACCAGCGTCTGATGAGCAAAGCCTTTAAAGATCAGATCGAGCGAAACGTAGAAGTATATGTTGATGATATCGTGATCAAAAGTCACGATGAAGCCACCATGCTAAAAGATATACTTGAAACGTTCACCCGACTCCGAAGCATCAACATGAAATTAAACCCCAAGAAGTGTACATTCGGAGTAGAAAAAGGAAAGTTCCTGGGAGTCATGGTCGGGTCAAAAGGTTTACGAGCCAATCCGGACAAGGTTGATGCTGTCCTTACAATGAAACCCCCGACGACGGTTAAAGAAATCCAGTCCCTAAACGGACGATTAGCTGCTCTCCATCGCTTCTTGTCAAAGGCAGCAGATAGGTCGCTCCCGTTCATGGATGTTCTCAGAAAAAGCTTCCGATCGGAGTTTAAATGGACGGAAGAAGCCGCACGAGCTTTTGAAGAGCTTAAAGCCTGTTTGGGCACCTTACCAACTCTCACCGTACCAGAAGAAGATGAAGTGTTAACGGTATATTTAGCCGCGTCGCTTGGAGCTATCAGTGCGGTGCTAGTTGCTCACCATACCGGGAAACAAATCCCCATCTATTACGTAAGCCGAACGTTAAAAGATTACGAAACAAGATACTCAAACTTGGAGAAATTGGCCCTGGCACTAGTCCATGCTTCGAGGAGACTTCGCCGATACTTTCAAGCCCACCCAATCGAAGTACGAAAGGATCAAAGAATCCAGCACGTTCTCCGCCGACCTGAAGTTTCAGGCCGAATGGCAAAATGGGCAATAGAATTGGGCGCGTTCAATATAACTTTCCGAACCAAAGGACCGTTGAAAGGGCAAGTAATAGCCGATTTCCTAGTTGAAATTCCGGAAGACAAAGGACGGGAAGATGTTGAAAAAGCTCCAGAGAAGCCTTGGTCCTTGTACACCGATGGAGCCTCTAGTTCCGAATGAGCAGGGGCAGGTCTAATTCTCACTGATCCAGAGGGAACGGATATAACATACGCGCTCCGGCTAGAATTTAAAAGTTCAAACAACGAAGCCGAGTACGAGGCCCTTTTAGCTGGTCTGCGTCTAGCGCTAAAAGTCGGAGCAAAAAATGTCGTTGCCCATGTAGATTCATTACTCGTAGCAAACCAAGTAAACGGGGAGTACGAGGCAAGGGAAGCAAACATGATCGAGTATCTTGAACAAGTGAAGGAAGCCATGGCATCTTTTGAAACATGTACGGTCGAGCATATTCCCCGTAGCAAGAACAAGAAGGCTGATGCCTTGAGCAAATTGGCATCGGTGTCATTCAGTCACCTAGCCAAAGAAGTGAGAGTGGAAGTTTTGACTGCACCGTCAATTGCAACTCCGCAGGTTATGCAGGTCGAAGCACCATCGCAAACATGGATGACGCCAATAGTCAACTATTTGGTGCATGACGTATTGCCGACCGATAAAGCGAAAGCAAGAAAGGTTCAAATCAACTCTCTTCAATACCAGATGCAAGAAGGAGGCTTGTACCGGAATACTTTCCTTGGGCCCCTGCTAAAATGTCTAGATCCGGAGCAAGCCAGTTACATCATCAGGGAAATACACTATGGCATCTGTGGCATTCATGCCGGACCTAAGATGATCGTAACAAAAGTAAAAAATGCAGGGTATTACTGGCCCGGGATGCATGAAAGTGCGGTAAAAGAGCTCCAACAGTGTGATGAGTGTCAAAAGCACGCACCAATCAGCCTTCGAGCCAAGAATGAAATGATACCGGTAACTGCTGCATGGCCCTTCCAAAAGTGGGGCGTTGATATTGTCGGGCCTTTTCCAAGATCTAGCGGAAGCGCTCAGTACCTGCTAGTCGCAGTGGATTATTTCACCAAATGGGTGGAAGCTCGACCGTTTACGGTCATCTCCGGCTATAACGTAATGCGTTTCTTTTGGGAACAAATAGTATGCCGATTCGGTCTTCCACTCTATATCATAAGCGACAACGCAAAGCAGTTTGCCGAGAACCCATTCAAGCGCTGGTGTGAAAATCTAAAAATTAACCAAGTCTTTTCCTCGGTCGCCCACCCCCAGGGTAACGGGCAGGTTGAACAGATAAATCGACGAATCGTCGATGGAATAAAGAGGAGGCTTGGTTACGAGGGAAAAGGCTGGGCGGATGAGTTGCCGAACGTTTTATGGGCGCACCGAACATTGCATAAGACTAGCAACGGAGAAACACCGTTTAGTCTTACTTACGGTACCGAAGCAGTGATTCCCGCCGAGATCGGACTCCCAAACCAGAGGTGTAAGAATTGGGAGGAAAACGAGCAAGAACTCCGGTCCAACCTTGACTTGTTAGAAGAGCGCCGGAACATCGCGGTAATCAAGGAAGCCCGATACAAGAAGAAGATAGAAAAATACTATAACGCTCGGGCCAAACTATACAAGTTTAAGGTCGGAGATTATGTGCTCCGAAACAATGATGCGAGTCGTGTCGAAGCCCCTGGCAAGCTAACCCCTAAGTGGGAAGGACCGTACCGGGTCAAAGAGGCGAGCGATAAGGGCTCGTATGTGTTAGAAAAGATTGACGGAACTCCTGTACCTCGGACGTGGAACGGGGTGCATTTAAAGAAATGCTTCATGTGAACAGCCTATTACGGCTAAAAAAGATCGCTATCTTTTGTTTTTGTTTCCAAATTACGTATGTAATTCGGGAGGGTAATGCCCCGATATTTTTTCCATTCTCTTTGTAACCGGGAGGGTTTTCCCCGGATCAACAATTAGCAAGTTAATGAATAAAGCGATCTATACTTTTACAAGAATAAAATGATATATGTATAAGTTCGAACAATTTTTCCAAATGTGCACAAACGGGCCTCGACCCATGCCTCGCGCCGATCGAGAAGGCTTAAATAGTTCAAAAAATAACAAAACCTATTAAGCAAAACGGTCCGTACTTAAAACGGCCCGATCACAATCAATCAATTAAGAAGGAAGGAATCAAAGGATTTCCTATTAAGTTTCGGTCACCTAAGATGACCGAACCAAAATCCTGGTCGAACAGTTAAAGTTTGGACGCAAACTAAAAACTAAGTAGCCAGGATTGAATAACCAATGACAAGGTTTGATTCCATACAAAACATGTCAGCCGAATATTTTCAAAGCAAAAAATTGTACTAGTTACATGCCAAAGAAAATAGATGTTAAAAATTGTACGGTTACAATAGCAAATAAGAGCCAAAAGTTATACGGTGAGAAAGAACGAGTTTCAAGCTTCGAATTCTTCTTTCACTATGGGAAGTTCACTTTGTTGTTTAATAACGGACAAAGGTTCGTCTACTAAATCAACAACCTTCCCAAGAACGGAGATGTTAAAATCTTCGAAAGCTTTTACCGCAGCATCTAACTTGTCTTGAGCATCTGCATCATATCCTAGAACTTCCTCAAAGGATCGAGCGGGGCCCTTAGCGGCCTCAAAACCATATTTAATACCTTCGTTTGCTCCAACCGCATTAACACTGTTCACCAAATCCGCAACAACTTTCTCCAGTTCCCGGCTCTGATGCACCAGCTTAACAACCCACGCGGTCCCGTCTGTTAAAAACCATTGTTTGGTAAGTTTGAGCTCCGACAGTTGGGCATACGCTTCAATCATATCACGCTCGCAGCGAATTAACATCCCTTTTGCCTCATCAATCGTTGTTTTATGTGCCTCAAACTCCCTGTCACGGGCTCTCTCTAACTCGACCTTAGCTGTAGAGAAACAAGTTTCAATAAGCAAGAAAGGGAAGCAATAAAAGATAAATGGATTATGAACGTACCGTCAGTTAGGCGGTGATAATCGGCCAGAAGTTGGTCGTGAGATGTATGCATTTCCTTCAATTCGGCCGCATGTTTCTTCTCCGTATCAGATAATTTTTTCTCCAAGATAGTGAATTTTGACTTAAAAATTTCCAAATCTTGAAAAGCTTTGTCTCGAGCCTCATAAGCGGCCGCAGCCGAAGCTTGGGTCGATTTATTAACTTCTTTCGCCTCTAAGTTCTGCTCCTTTAAACGATCAACCTGAGATCGAAGAGAGCTCAGTTCTTGTTTCGTCTTCGACCGAACATTATCTTCATTCTTCAAATTGGCAATTTCGCGTCGGAGCTTGTTACAGGTTGATTCCGACTCGATCCAACGTTTATACGACTCCACCACCAACGAATTAGATTGAGCTTGATTTATCATAAGGGCATTCCCAAGCTCCGGGCCGCTCATCTTTCGATAATGAGAGTGTTCAGCAGGAGTCCCCAAATGAAATAATGTCATTTTCGCCGAAAGAGCATCCACTATCCGGTCCTTGTTCGTCAGCGACCAATCCGGAATATACTTCTCCAATGCTCGAGTTGAGTCCATATCTTCAAAACCGCCCGAACCTAGCTCCCGTGATAAGAAAACAGCTTCAGTATTAAACCACAAAGGGGACGAAGAGGCACTGTCCCCACCATCAACAGGCTTGGGGCTCGGCCTTGACACATTAGACGCAACCCCCGTGGTGAACTTACCCGAAGGAGAAGGTTCGGTCCTCTTGGGGTCGGACATGAAAACATCAGTAACAACCTTGGTGGCACCCCCCCCCCCCCGAAGGACAATGGGCTTGATGGAACGTTCAACGGATGGTCCCTTGGGGTACGACCCCCATGAAGATGAGCATCTAAATTCGCTAACACGCTTCCAGCAGCAGAAAATTCAGTAACTTGCTCATCATCGTCATCTAGAGTAATAGTCTTAAGGTCCGTCTTCGTCTTCTTTTGCCTGAGTTTCGGACCAGACTTAGACGAAGCTCTCTTCCTCTTCAAACTAATCTGAGGCCGCTCCTCTTCGTTCTCCTCTTCCTCGTCATCACCATCCTCCAAATTTTCAGCACGTTCTTCTTCAACTCCCACAGATAGATGGACGCCTTCATCCTCGATCACAAACTTGGAACCAGATCCTTTCGACCCGATCGAAACAGTTTCTTTACCCTTACCCTTACCACTACCGGTCACCACCACCGTTTGGACCGGAACAACATTCGCTGTTTGTGCTGCAGGGTTTGAGCTTGAACCTCCTTGACCAGCTAAACCTCCTTGGTCATCCGGTACTTCCGGCTCCCGGATCGGATAAAGATTCTCCTGCACCACGTTTAGATACGGAGGGTCACCTTTCGGTGTCCTTGTGGCTCGGATCTCAAGCTCCTTAGAGTCGAAGGACTTCAATCTTAAAGCTTCTCTCAAACCCATAACTGCAAAAAAGTAAACAAGTAGTATCCAAAGTCCGGTACAATAATAATAAAAGTAAAAATAAATGATTATACAAGCGGTACGACGAGCACCATTTCAAAAGTAAAAGGCATAACTAACCCTTTCCGTTCCACCTAAGGGTAGGATACCACTCCGGTTCGGCCCAAATCGTGCTGATCCGCCCCATAACGAGAATGTGTTCCGGATAACTTTGTATGCGACCTGCTTCCTTAATCAAGTTTGCGTATAAGTCCCTATCAAATTCAAAGTTTTCAGGAAGAGGAGACGGAAACTTCATCTTTTTAGTCCTCCATACCATAAACTCCGGAACGCACCGGTCATCAACATAGAAAAACCGTTCTTTCCAGTCCTTTATGCTAGTAGTAATCCATGTATAGCAGCAGTAATTCTTATCTCTAACCTCGAAGGTGTACCAGTTGCCGGACCGATTCAGTTTGTAAAAACCCCGGAACACATCCAAGTCCGGGTCGGATCCCAAACTACGACAAGCCAACTCAAAATGACACACTTTGGCAAGGCCGAAAGGGTTCATTTGAGAAATGTGAACCTCGTGAAACGTAAGAACTCCGATCAAGAACTTCGTCAGAGGAAGACGATAGCTACAATAATCGAATAAACGGGTGTAAACCCCTATCTTCCCCGGAGGAAACGGATAAATGGGCGTGTCCTTTTCGGGGAGAACAGGGTGCAGAGATGCAGGGATTGCATATCTTTCAACGTACCAAGCTAAACCGTTTTTATTCAAAACGTTAAAACAACCGGACAAGTTGTTTTTCGCCATTTTATAAGGAGGAAACTAACCTGTTTTTTGCGGATCGCCTGCTTTTCAGAGAAAAAAGAAGTGAAGAAGATGAAAAGTGAAAAGTGAAATCGGAAGATTATTTATTTTTCCCTTTTTATAGGGATATGGAACCGACTTAAAACCGCCAATTAGATGGTGACACGTCATGACAGCTGACGCACACTAACCGTCATATCAGGCGGGAAACGTAAAGTGACTGTCGGTCACCTAACTAAGGTCACCGCCTAGAAATTTAAAATTCAAAAAATTCACAAAACGACAAATCAGAGATTTAGACTGCTAAAGTTACGCCGTCATAGTTCGAAGCTGTTATCTAAGAAACACTACGAACTAGGGGGACTTGATGAGGATACGTCCCTGACCGGACCGAATCACCGCCATGAATAGAGCAGAATCATAGCAGATTAAGGTCGTACCGGACAATGCACCATAAGACGAACCGGACAAGTACGTTGGTGCGGCGTAACTAACTGGGTCCCACCTCCATAACTGCTATGATAGCGACTGGTCCGGCCCTAACTAACTCTCCACGTCAGCACACCCAAAGACTATAAATACCATACTTGGACCTCCAAAAGGGGTAATCGCTACTTTCTCTCTCTAAACTCTCCTCTCTCTCTCCCTGACCTATTTCCTCCTCACGAATACTTATTCTCACGCCCGAGCTTGGTCACAGAGAGGCCCCCCTCCCTGTGACGAGGCTAACGGTGTGTTTGTTCTCTTGTGATCTTGCAGGTTCCTTGCTAGGTCATCTGAAGCTCTACTCTAACCAGGTCGTACCAACTGGTTCTTGAGTCTTCAACAACATCATAGTCTCGGCCAGAGTAGGGTGGTGGGCCTACCGATGTGATGGGTGCGATAGCTATTGCCTGTTGTAGAAAGTCGTGTTTCAACAAAAATAAATAAATAAGTAAAGTTAGGTAATTGATTGTTCTTCTCTCTAGTTATTTTTAAATGGTGCATGTGTATCGAATCATTTTGCTTTAGTTTGATGTGGGTACATGAAATTTTGATAAATTTGTTACCAATCCATGTGTCGAAACTTAGTAACCTATCTCGAATTTATACACTTGTAAAACTGTATTATTTACCCCTCGTAAAAAACGTGTTTCTCTGCATATATGAGAAAGAAAAGAAATAATTAAATAAATAATCATTTTAAATCATATTATTTTGTTCTTAAGGTTGAATTAAATAATTAATTTTAAATCAAATGACTAAAAAATACTTGATAAAATTTTAGGTATTGTTTTTATAGTCAACGATAATTAGTTCAATTTTTTAACCACGAATTATTCTAAATTGTCTCCTAGGTGGGCTACCTCAACATTTAGGAATTGTTTTGATGGGCTTATGAATCGCAGTACTAGAAGATGTTACACCCAAAGACTGACATAGGTACTATTATTCATTTTCTTTACCGCCGATATCCTCCTAACAACATCGATATCAGTACTATTATTCGTTTTTTATAGTTATTTCAACATTCCAACACAAAAATTCGTTGAAAACTGTATTTGCAACCATGATTATTATGGTTTCGATCGATACATAACATGCTATGCCAAATACCGGATAAATTGATACCGACCAAAAACCTCCCTCATATCACGGGATGTATCGAAACACATATTCTTTTTTATATCACGGGAAAACCCACTATTTGTTCTTATTAATTTGTACCAAAACAAATTATTCTTTTCCATCCGGATTATTTATTTAATTACATAATATGTCCCTTTCACAAATAAAACAAAACAAAACAAATATCTTTTCACAAATAAAATAAAACAAAATAAATATCTTTTAAATACGGTGTCGTTTCGCCACCTGCAAAACTATATCAATACGTATCTGAATTTGCCACCGTTATCACAATTTCGAGAAGCCCACCCACCACTGGTATCATCAGGCCTGCAAATCACTTACATAAATCACATAATAATCGTTCGAATCGGTAAAAATGGAGTTTGAAACACCGACAAAAGCTCACGTGGTGAGTTCATTAATGGCGGTGAAGCGAAATTCCGGCAAAACTTTCGGTGAAATAGCGGCGGAGACCGGGTTGACGAACGTCTATGTTGCTCAGCTGTTGAGGCGTCAAGCGCAATTGAAGCCGGATACTGCCCCGAAACTCCGGGCAGCACTTCCCGGCTTGACCGATACGCATATCCACCAGATGATGGAGCCTCCACTTAGATCGTATGATCCGTCCATTGTTCAAGACCCTACGGTGTACAGGTTATATTATTCAACCATAATTCGTTTGTTGACCAGTATTGCTTTTAGATTGAATATTTAACAATTGTAGTTTATTAGTAGAATTAGATTGAAACCGAGCTGTAAATCTAAGCTCGGGCTCTCGGCTTGGTTTGGCTCGATTTTGAAAAGAAAAATTAACACATAGCTCTCAAAATTTAGAAATGTAAAATATTTTTCAATAGTTGAAAAGAACATATCCAAAACAAGTCCCCAAAAATAAGTTTCAAATTTTAACAAAATGCAATATAAGTTCATTAGCATAGTAATCAACATTGAAATATGCTATAGATCTCAAATTAAACTCTTAAATACATGTAAATAATAATCACTTTTTTGTGATATATTATAATGTACATAAACATAAATATATAAAAGTAAAATAATCCGAGCTAAGCCGAGCCGAGCGAGTAAACGAGCTGAACCGAGCCAATCTGGCTTGTTACGAGCCGAGCCAAGCCGAGCTAGACTCACTTTCTAACCAAGCCGAGCAGGCAGCTCAGTTTCAAACCTAGCCATATCGAGCAAGCTTTTTCCGAGCTAAATCCGACGAGTTTTGAGCGAGCTCCGAGCCACGAGCTTTTTGGATAGCCCTACCAGAGTTACTACTCAAGGTCAGTTACTTGCTACTGATGACCTTTTGCCACTGATGGACCAAATTGTTACCGAGGATCAGTTACTACTATGATGAGTTTCCTTGCAATTTTTAATCAATCATGCAAATCCGAAGAAACTTTTAGTAGTATTTTAGTAAGGTAACAGAAAGCTTTTGCGCTCGCCACGCGCTGACTGCGAGACCCCCACCAGGGGTGCTGCCCGCTTCCATAAGACGCCATGAATGAGCTTGACCTCTACACCCCTAATTCGTATAAATACTTTTTCTTATTTACTTTCGGTCTTAAGTAAATCCGGATTAAGTGATTAACCAAAATGACTTGATGACACTAAAATCATCAACAGGCTTAGCCATAAATTGACTTCGTATACGTAATTGATTGTAAAGGTTAACTGAAATTGGGAATTGATTGTTTTTTATATAAACTAATGCTAATTTCGCTACCGAACACTTTGTTTAAATCATTGACTGACAATGTTTGATATTGAAATTATGAAGGTTGAATGAAGCAGTTATGCACTTTGGTGAAAGCATTAAGGAGATCATCAATGAAGAATTTGGTGATGGAATGTAAATTCCTCTTCTAATAATCTATTTCAAACTACATAAATGAAGATTTAGTTGAACACTTGTTGAATTTCTTTCCCTTTTATGTTTGTTCTTTAGAATGTCAGCTATAGACTTCTTCTGCTCGGTGGACAAAGTGAAAGGCGTGGATGGGAAGGATCGCGTGGTGGTGACATTTGACGGGAAGTATTTGCCGCACACTGAACATGTAAGTCGTCTTGCTAACGCCACCAGATTATTCTTGATATTATACGTTGTTTGATTACCTATCATTAGGGGTGGCAAGATGAGTTGGTTGATAACAGGTTATAATTTAGTACGGTCCAGCCCAACCAGCAAACACTTTTTAAAATCTTTTTTTGAATGTTTCTATACCTGATGGCCGCGTCAATAGTGTTATAAAACTAAATCGTTGCGATAATAATCTAGATCTCCGCGTATAATGTTGAGGTTAAACTCTTGGCGACATCTAGCCTACTTGACCCATTTGGCAAAAAAAATTTATAAAAAACAGGGCAAAGTTCGACCTATCCGTAACTAAATGGGTAGAAATAGTGGCATAGGTGATAGGACCATAACATAATGGATTGAATGCATTTTTTGGTGTCAACTGTAGCCAAGTACTATATACTTGTTCTGCATTACCTCGGGTTCAATATTTCTTACTTTCTTGAAACGGGCAAAATGGGTGGGCGTGGTTGGGTTAACCTGAAATACTTTTTTGTCCAACTTTTATGAACTGTATATAAATAATATGTCACATGATTACAAAAATCGTATTATATCAGTAATTTCTGTTTCTTTGAAAAACGAGTTAAGTGCCATTTACGTCCCTGTGGTTTGTCGACTTTTGCCATTTCAGTCCAAATTTCAAAATTGTTATGTCCCTGGGATAACTGAGTTATGAGTGTTTTTTAACTGGGTTAGTTTTTTGGACTTAAATGGCACGTTCGAGAATGTCAATGAGGAAAATGGTACAATTTTGAAATTTGGCCTGAAATGGCAAAAATGGACAAACCACGGGGACGTAAATGGCACTTATAATTTATGAGGTTTTATGCATCAAAAAAACATTGTTGGGACTTTTGAGTAACCCATTTCCTTTTCAAGTAACTATCAAAGTTCACCAATTTGACCTATTAGAAACAAATATAACCCGAATCGCCCATTAATAAGTAAATGGGTCAACATAGCCACATCTAGTATTTTTATATCATTTATAATTTGGCGTTCAAAAAGAAATGCAACAATTTGTTTAACATGTCCCTTTTATGCTAATCTCCTAACTTCTCCTTTTTTTGCTTATATCTTTATAAGTAAACATTACAAAATATGGGCAAACATGATCTTGGTTCACCAAAATTATATGTTTTTGTTATGATTTGGTTTTTAGATATTTATGACTAGTAGTGCAACACATGTGAAACTACCTCCACTTCATCATGTCATTTAAAATAACTATGGTATCCATAACCATGGTCAATTTTGCTTGTTTTTTTGGTTATCAAGGATAGGCAATCATCTATATAAATCCGGGTTGACGAAACGATTAGGTTGGGCAATGTGTCAAAATGGGTTTAGCGGGTTAGCCACACTCATTGCAATAATAGTCTAAATATGATATAAATAAAAGGGTTTTGAATGTTGTAATGTTTTAGGGACTTTTGTACCATTTGACCCGTGTTCTTTATAGCTTTTTTTTTTCTTTCTATTTTACCTGTTTAACCCGTTTTCATTATATTACACCCGCAATTGAGCCGGTTGTCTTGTATATGGGATGAAATAGCCCTTTCTAACATAAGCCAACCCCTCTGACATTATGGTATACTTGCAATCACCAACACATCCATGAATACATGATGATGACAAATTAGGATAGACAATTTGTTATCATAGAATTGCTTGATAATTGTTTTAACTTGTGAATCAGGTCTCCATGATACTTCTTTCTTTCTAAAGCCATTCATAATTTTTTTTGTTTCAATTATGCAGAAGGTGGAGCATATGGTTTCAAGATTGAATCTGAAGAAAGATTGAAATTTGGCTTGTGTCAACTCAAACCAAAATAGTTTCTTGATTCTGGTCATGTCTATTGATTTTCACCAGATGTTTTATCTTTGCTTTTTAGATGCTTGATGTTGCACATTTCATGGTCAACTTGATTGTTTTTAATATGACTGGATTTTACATGGTGAAGCCTAATGCAAATACACACACAATAGTGGTGAGAATAAATGGAAACCATACAAAAAATTAGGAATCAAATGAACCTTTCAACAGGTGAAAAGGAGATGGTAGTAACTCATGGAGTGAAAAGACATTATAGATAGGATCAAGGATCAAATTAGGAATGAGACCAGTACCGGACATTCGGTACCTATATCTTTTTAGTATCGATAACGAAATTTAGCTAAAACCAAAATTGAATACTATACTGTATACGTTCGGTCGGTACTGGTGTGATATGGTATTGTCAAAAAGTCCTCAACCGGTACTGTACCACATGGCACTCATATACCGAAATTGAGCTAAACTCAAGTCTGAACACCGTATCATATATGTTTGGTCAGTACTGATATAATAAAGTGTTAGTATTCGGTATAAAATTTCTCATCCCTAGGTCAAAAATTGTTTCTTTTAATTTTTAATTTAATTATACAATGATTCTTATTTTAACATGGTTGTATGCTCCATCATTCAAATTCTAGCAGAACACTTCTTTTGGAGGTGAAGGGGTATGGTCCCAAAAAGCCGCGTAAACCTCCGTCAAGGTTGCGCGCAGGACCATACTCCTTATGCAGCAAATTTCTTATCGCTAACGTCGCGCGGGCTACATCAACATTCTTTGATGCGGCGCGAGGTCTAAGCAATAGGAAGCTCCATTTTCAACACTTAGTATTCAGAATGAGCATGCAGTAACCTTGGTTTAAAAAAGCGCGCCTGAGGCGCGCCTAGGCGCGAGGCGCACTGAGGCGCAGGTCATGGGGCTTTTAGGCCTGAGGCGCGCGCCTCCTGTACCTGAGGCGTTTTTCCTGCATAAAAATGTTGTACCTTGGATTTTTTGACTTGTACATGTAAGTAAAATGGTATAAAAGCCTTATTTATAGCTATATTTTGGTTAAAGGAAGCTATTTTGGTTAAAGGAAGCTAAAAACCTATGGGATGTGTATGGGATATATATAAAAAATTATATAAACACCTTGCGCTTCGGGTACGAAAAGCCCACCGCTTTTGCGCTTTGCGCTTCGCGCCTCAATTTTAGACCTCGTCGCTTTTGTGCGCCTCTCGCTTTTTAAAACCAAGGCAGTAACCTATACTCCTGCGCGGGGTAGTTACGTGCTCAGCAAGAATCGCGCAGGGAAGCAACGCCAGGCTGTTTCAGATAGTACACAAGGTACAAGTAAAGAGCCAATCAGCGTCCTTCTGGCCCTGCTCAATCGTGCTCCACGATCGTCTGACATACAGGAGACAAAAAGTACTTAAGGACGCCTACATGGCACCAATCACAGGGCAGAGACAATTGTCCCACGATCTCCACTTACCTGCTGATGGCAGAAGGGCGGCCAGGCCGACAACGGTGACACGTGGCTCCAATCACATTGCGCCAACTCCAGAAAGCTCTGAGAGGCCACTAACGGTCGACACCAGTGAGACAAGGAGCATATCCTCTATGTTGTCGCCTTCAGGCCCAAGGCATCAGCCCATATCCTCTTATACCTCTCCGGCTATAAATAGAGACCTCACTTCACAGGTTAAACATTCCATTCCCTCTACTCTCACTCTTAATACTTGATTATCTCTCCAAAGCAGTCGCTTATTCTCACGCCGGAGCCCGGTTAAGAGGGAAACCCCCACATTCCCCTCTTAACGAGTAACGGTGTTCTGTTTTGCAGGACTTAGACGATCATTACGAAGCTCAGAAAGCCATTAGAAGATTAACCATTATGGTAGGAACATAAACCAAACTGATTAGTCTATAATTAGTTCAGTGTTTCTTCATTGGCGCCCACCGGTTTTTCTACAAATCACTTTCATCTTCTTTTTCTGAGTTTTCGTTGGTTTTTCTTCCTTCGATCATGGCTAGTCAAGGAATCATACCTGAGTTTGTTGGTTTCGGAGCAAACTCTAATGCAACGTTGGGGGTGGACAATCAAAACGTCCAACCACAACACATTGAAGAAATTGGCGAAATCGAAGTAACCAACACTGGGGGACCGCGCGAGAGCATCACCCGCATCACCCAGACGGTAACCCCAGGAAACAACGGCGCTGGACCTTCGAACCCAGCTCCACCTCAGAACGTTTCGGCGCTATTGGGGCTACCAGAGGGCGAAACTCCAGCCTCGTGGTACGCCAAAAATATTGCCACCATTAACGCGGCGTATCAATCCCTGATCGCACAACAACCAGTCTTAACGGCAGAACCGTCCTTGGTTACACCAACAGGCCCCAGTCACGGGGCGCGCCAGATACCACCACAACAAAACATCCAAGGAAGAGCTAACAGACCTCCCCCTACCAGAAGACTAAGCGTGCAGGACACGCGCGATACACGGGGAGAAACAGAAAGCTATTATGACTATCCGTCAAACGTCCAAAGAGGCCCAGTTCATAGCCGGCTCACGCCGCGCAACATGAACAATGAATGGGAAGATACTGACCTGAATGATCCAACTTGGCAAGACGATGAAGGATCTTCAGTCTTCAATCGTTTACAGAGGAACCATGAATACTACAAACCAAGACAACACGTTGGGTACACCGAAGAGGCAGAGCAAGACTTTCGCCTCGCCTATCGACCAGCTGAAGCCGTAGAACATTCAAAGTTCATTCCAAAGATCGCGCTGGCGCCGCTTAAAAGAGAGAAGTTACCTCCGACAGTTGGAAAGTTTAACGGGTTGACTGATCCCGATGATCACGTCAGAGTTTTCACAAGCGTGGGTTGCATGGGAGGATGGAATATGCCCATGTGGTGCCATCTGTTTATTCAAACGCTTACAGGGGCTGCTCGCGCCTGGTTTGACAGCCTTCCTCCGGGAAAGATCAAGTCATGGGTGGATTTCAGGACACAGTTTTTAAGCCACTTCAGTCAACAGAGACGTTACCAGCGCGACACAGCCGAGGTAGAAGACATCTGGCGCAGAGATAACGAGGGTTTGGAGGATTTCATCACTCGCTTCAACAAAGAGTGCTTGGAAATCGGTGGCATAAGCGAACAACTCATGCGTTGCCACTTCAAGAAAGCCATTCGCTGTGATAGTCTCATCAGAACTATCACTGGGAAAGATGGGATGCCCAAAGAATGGGATAAGCTCATGGAAGCCGCAAAAATAGTCGCGCAAACTGAAGAGTCACTCGCCGCAAACAAGAATTATTATGCTGAAGATCGATTTTCTAAGGGGGGCCATTCGCACGACAACAATAGACGAAACAAAGGCAAAAACCCTGGGTGGAAAGTAGGGGTGTTCAAAAAACTCGTGGCTCGCAGCTCGCTCGAAACTCGCTTGAAAAAAACTCGAAGAAAGCTCGGCTCGAAATTGGCTCGGTTTTTAACGAGCCAGCTCGGCTCGGCTCGGTTTGTAAACGAGCCGAGCTCGAGCTTGGTCTGGCTCGGCTCGTGAGCTCGCGAGCTGGCTCGATAAGGTTTACATCCTTCATTTTTTTGTCCCACATCGCTTAGAAAACAAAAACTAAGGGAGTATTTCCCCTATAAAAGAAGGTAAAGACAATGTACAAAGTGAATTAACTATTTATACTTGCATATTTAGCCATATGGTTAAATTAAATGGCAATTATGGTCCTTAGTCTATGAAGAAATTCATTTTTAAGGCCTTTTTAAGTAGAAAATTGTGCGGTTTTTTGTTATTTCGAGCTAGATCGAGCCGAGCCGAGCTAGCTCGAATTCTTATCGAGTCGAGCTCGAGCCTCAAATCTCAGCTCGATTTGAAATTCGAGCTCGAGCCGAGCCAGCTCGAATCGAGTTCGAGCCGAGCTCGAGCTGGGTCTAGCTCGGCTCGACTCGGCTCGTTTACAGCCCTAGTGGAAAGCCAACCACTCCAGCGGTTATGGCGAACGATCTCGTTATGAAGAACGGTCTCGCTACAAAGAGGACGCGCGAGACACTATCGATCGCATTGGTTATCGGAAAGCAGTCAGGGATGACAACCGAGAAAAGCACTGGACTCCGCTCACAAAAACACCGAAGGAGGTGCTGATAACGGAGAATCATGATTTCAAGGCTCCAAGGCCTATGACAAACAAGAAGGGGCAAGACCCCAACCTGTACTGCGACTTCCATAAAGATACGGGACACCTGACAGACGACTGTTACAGTTTACGTCAGGAGATCGAAAGAGCGCTAAAAAGCGGGAAGCTAAGCCACCTGGTGAAAAACATGCGCAAAGAAACTCGACAGCTCCAACGCCACGATGAGGGGAATCACAAGAAAGTCAGACGCCTAGAAACCCATATGGTCAACGGACCAAGATACAGCGCAAAAGAGAAAGGCAAGCGCCCTTACGAACCTTCATGGCAAGAGCAACAGGTCATTTTCCCGGTAGTGCGCGGCGGCCCTCGTGCCACTCGACCCGTCGTCATTACCGGCATTATTGGCCATTATGAAACGGAGTATGTCTTCATTGACCCAGGGAGTACGGCTGATATCATCTATGAGTAGTGTTTTAACCAGTTTGATGAGGATGACAAAGCAAGACTTGAGCCAGTTGATTATCCACTGTCTGGATTTTGCAACGAAATGGTCTTCCCGCTAGGCCAAATCAGCTTCCCCGTCACGCTCTCTGACGGGAAGCATTCAAGAACAACAAATGTAAACTTCATGGTGATGCCTGTCAAGTCGAGGCATGATGTGTTAATCGGGAGGGAAACCCAAGGCGAACTGAACATGGTAACTTCCACGCCCCACTCAGCAATAGGGTTTCCAACCAAGAGAGAGGTGGCGATTATCTATGCCAAGAAAGAAGTAATGTCCACAGAAGAGATGCGCCCAATAAAAACGGCGAAGGTTTCAACAACAGAGCCAGAGAAATGGGTGTTAAACCGCAAGTACCCAGAGCAAACGGTGACGATAGGCCATGCAATCTCACCAAACATCAGAACGCATCTCAAGCAACTCCTGTTCAAGAATATTGATATCTTCGCCTGGACTCCGGCCGACATGACCGGTGTCCCGCGCGACATTACCGAACATTGTTTAAACACCTACCCCTCTGTTGAGCCGAAAGTCCAAAGAAGGCGCAGCTTAGGGGCAGACAAAACCAAAGCAATGAATGAGCAAGTATGCGAACTACTCAAAGTTGGTATCTTGCGAGAAGTGCGTTATCAAAGTTGGGTCGCGAACCCAGTGATGGTGGAAAAGTCTAGTGGAGGATGGCGAATGTGTGTTGATTATATTGATCTCAACAAGGCATGCCCTAAAGATTGCTACTCTTTGCCTGAGATCGACAAAAAGATAGACTCTCTCGCGCCATACAGATGGAAATGCTTATTAGACTGCTATAAAGGGTATCATCAGGTTCAAATGAAGCTAGAAGACGAAGACAAGACAGCTTTTCGAACCGATCTAGGGATCTTCTGCTACACAAAGATGCCTTTCGGCCTGAAAAATGCTGGCGCGACGTATCAACGCCTGATGGATAAGACCTTCGCGGGAGATATCGGGAAGCACATCGAGGTTTACATTGATGATCTGGTGATCAAAAGTCCTGAAGAGGACCAAATGTTGAAGGACATCGAAAAAACATTCAACTCATTGCGCAGCGTGAATATGAAATTGAATCCAGCCAAGTGTTCTTTTGGTATGGAAGAAGGGAAGTTCTTAGGCTTCATAGTCACAAACGGCGGCTTTAAGGTGAATCCAGAAAAGGTCCAGGCAATAGAATGAATGCCATCACCATGAACAATCAAAGAGATGCAAAGGTTGCCCGGCCGCCTAGCCGCGCTTAACCGTTTTCTGTCAAACAACGCCGAGAAGTCACACCCTTTTATCAGCACTTTGCGCAACTGTGTGAAGAAACAAGAGTTCAGGTGGACCCCTGAAGCAGAGAAGGCTTTTCAACAAATGAAGGAGTGTTTGATCGAGCTCCCTACCCTGACTGCACCGTTCGAAAAGGAGCCGCTCATATTATACTTGTCATCATCGGACAAGGCAGTTGGATCGGTATTACTTGTGGAGAGAAACGGAGTACAGACTCCAATTTATTACGTCAGTAGGGTGCTTACTGATCCAGAAACAAGATACTCCACAATGGAGAAGTTGGTGCTCGCGCTGCTACACGCCTCTCGGAGGCTGCGCAGATACTTTACAGGGCATGTGATCATCGTACTTACCAATTTCCACATTGGCACGATATTGCAAAAGCCAGAAACATCTGGACGACTAGTAAAGTGGGCGATCGAGCTAGGGGGCCACAACATTTTGTACAGGCCGCGCCCAGCCATCAAGGGCCAGGTCCTTGCCGACTTTATCACAGAAGTCCCAGCAGAGAAAATCAAGGATTGCGAGATTGTTGAAACTCCCTTGAAAGATACATCTGATGAGTTGTGGTTACTGTACACCGATGGGGCCTCAAACGAAGATGGCGCAGGAGCAGGATTGCGCCTTGTGAGCCCTGAAAAACATGAATTTACGTACGCCATCAAGTTGGATTTTAAGAACACCAACAAAGAGGCGGAGTACGAGGCATTCCTGGCAGGCTTACGCCTCGCCATAAAAATGGGAGCTAAGAATCTTCAAGCACATGTTGATTCACTTTTGATCGCCAGTCAAATCAACGGAATCTATGATGCAAGGGGCGAGGTTATGGCCTTATATTTGGATCAGGCGAAAGAACTGCTTTAGAAATTCAAGTCATACAAGGTAGTACACATCAATCGTTCCGAAAACAAGCCAGCTGACGCTTTGAGCAAGCTTGCTTCAACCTCTTTTCAACATTTCGCAAAAGATGTAAGGATTGAAGTACTCAAAAATCCATCAGTCCTGTTGTGCCAGGTAAATGTGATCGAAGTAGGGCAGCCATCTTAGATGACCCCTATAATTCAGTACTTGCAAGAAGGAATACTCCCTGAGAGTAAGGCAGAGGCAAGAAAGATTCAAAACAAAGCTCTGCATTATGAGATGAATGGTGGTATCTTATACCGCAAGTCCTTCTTGGGGCCACTACTGCGCTGCGTGGACCCCCCAAGATGCGAATTACTTGATCAGAGAGATCCACGAAGGGATCTGTGGCATCCATGCTGGACCACGCATGGTTGTCGCAAAGATTATGAACGCTGGATATTACTGGCCAGGGATGCACGTCGACGCCCTGAAGGAGCTGCGCAAATGCGACTCCTGTCAGCGACATTATCCAAAAACCTTGCGCCCAAAGAACGATCTTATCCCTGTATCCACTGCTTGGCCTTTCCAACAGTGGGGTATTGATATGGTGGGACCCTTCCCAGACGCCCCTGGCGCCGTCAAGTTCATAATTGTGGCCGTTGATTATTTCACTAAGTGGGTGGAGGCCAAGGCTCTCGCTTCAACCACGGCAATGATGGTGCGCAAGTTTATTTGGGAGCACATCATTTGCAGATTTGGTCTTCCACTCAAAATTTTCACAGACAACGGTACCAATTTTGCTTCTGAGGATCTTCAAAATTGGATGAGGGAAATGAAGATTGAACATACCTTCTCCTCCGTTGCGCACCCTAAAGGCAACGGTCAAGTGGAAAGCGTTAACAAAAGCATCCTCGAGGGGATAAAAGCCCGACTGGGCACAAAGCGAAGAGGTTGGGTAGATGAGCTCCCAAGCATCCTGTGGGCTCATCGAACCATGCCGAAGACAAGCACCGACGAAACTCCTTTCAGCCTCGTATACGGCTCTGAGGCAGTTATCCCGGCGGAAGTTGGACTCCCCTCACCACGCTTGACAGCAGTCAACACGGTTGATAATGAAGCAGAGCGCCGTCTCGATTTGGATCTCCTGGAAGAAAGACGCGAGATTGCGCGTATTAAGGAAGCGAAATACAAGACACAACTGGAAAGGTACTACAATGCGAGAGTCCGCATTTGTACCTTCACTCCAGGAGAATACGTCTTCCGAGACAACGAAGCTTCTAACGCTGAACGCCCCGGGAAGCTAGCACCCAAATGGGAAGGCCCATACTTGGTCCACGAAGTGCTAGGAAAAAGGGCATACAAATTGTGCACCCTCGATGGACACATCATCCCCCGCACATGGAATGCGCAACAACTGCGCAAGTGCTATATGTAACTACTCTAGGCCATGCGCCATTTAGTTCATGCTGGCCACGCGCCATTTAAATTTCCTATGTTGGCTAAACGCCCCTATGTTACTTATCTGCAATGTATGATTGGCCTAAGCGCCTGTTTCCCAATTAATGAAAGCATACGACATGTTTTCTTTTATCACCTTGCTTCTTGAGTTACAAATGCATGTTAAACTTTTAATTAGCACGAAAACACTTCAGTGAATTACGAGCTCTTGAGTTATGCCTCCGAGGTCCGCCGCGAACACAGCGCGAGACCAGAGCTACACTTACATTTATTCGCGCTAACTTAACCAAAGTTTCTAACAACAGTGCAATAATTGTAACGGAACAGAATAAACATGAGCACCATATTAGATTAAGCGCAAACGCGCATCGGTTACATAAAACGCATCATTCATTTAACCCAAAGAAAGCGCGACCGCGCAAGAGCTTATGTCCAAAACCTAAACAAAAATTACAAGGCACAAAGCCTGTCAACGCTACCTATTCGAATCCATCACCATCATCATCGTCGTCATGCTTATTGCCTTCACCATCATCACCATCGTTTCCACCATCATCACCAGCTGGTTCCTCTTCATCTGATAGCTCAACGGTCTCTGGTGGGTCAAGGATGGTCTTTAACCGTTGACACCAATCGTCATGTTTCAGCGCGTCTGCAACCAGGTCCATCAAAGGCAATGATAGATGGTCATAAGCATGTTCAGCGCGCGTTAACTCAGCATCAGCTTGGTCAGTCACGGAGCAATGACTAGCGTCAAACTCCTGTCCGAAAACCGCTGTAGCATGCTGCGCACACTCCAAATAACCACCACGGTGACCAACCGCGCGCGAAGCGTCTATCAAAGTAGCAACAGCTTTATCTAGCTCCCCAGCATTCAAGATGGAGTTGGCCATCTACAGCAAACACAATACATAAAACAACAGGTTTTAATGAATTAAAACAAAGTTAAGAGAAACCATACCAGAACTATTCCTCGGCCGTGCAGCCACTCAGCTTCAGAGACCAGAGTATCAACGATACGTTAAGCTTCGGAATAGTTGTTTTGCGCCACATTGAGAGCAGTTGTGCTAATGTCTCGTGCCTCCTCAGCTTTTTGTTTGGCCTCTTCAGCAGTGGCAGCTTTAACCTTCTCAGCTTCAAGGTCGATTTCCAAGGACTCCCCTTTGTCAACTTGCTCTTGCAAGCGACGCTTTAACTCCGCAATCTCGGTGTCCTTAGCAATCAAATCCTTGTCCCTACTTGACAGTTGCACCTTCACTTCAGCCAGCTCAACCTACAAGGGATAAAAGACTCAGTTAATTCTGCCAACAAAAACAGAAACTAGAAGAGAAGTTTCTCGAACCTCAGCCTGCTCTTTAGCAGCTTGGGCAGCTTGCGCCTCCTCAACCTTCGCGGTCAGTTCAACAACCTTGCCTTCAAGCTCAACAATCTTAGTTCGAGCAGCCTAAGCGCGCTGGTTGTCCTTCTCACATATTTTCTTCCATTCTGCCTTCTCCTTCGCCAGCAAGTCTTCAGCAGCACGAAGCTTGCCCTTAAGGCCTTCACGGCCCCACTCCTCCGACTTCCGGTCAGCTTCGAATTTTGCCTGCTCCTCATCGAAAGCAGCTTTCGACTTTTCAAAGTCATTAACACGCCTTAATATCCGCTCACGACATTTTTCCCAATCGTCCCTCTCCCTAACCATAGTTCGCCACTCGCGAACAATTTCTTGGTTAGCAGCACGGGTGTTGGCCTCACCAACAACATACGCGTGATACAACCCGTTGTGGGTTCGCGCCCTTTGACGATCAACCTCACCAGGAGGAATGGAATTCAAAAGCCAGTCGCGGCAAGGCACGAACTCGAGAAAAGTATCTTTTTGCTTTAAACCCCATGGAGGTTGGTGCGGAGCGTCACCACGGCTCTCTTCCGTATACGACTTATAATAAATATCCCCCAAAGTATCCCGGGGGCCTATTGGAGAGCGCGGCGGAGCGCCATGTTTTCCCACACCCGCGCCTCCTGCAGTAGAAAGCCCAACAGACTTGTCGGCAGCGTTTTTTTCCTTCTCCTTCTCCTTAGTTTTCTCTCTTTCAGAAGCCTTTTTCTCCTTCTCCCGCTCAGCTCGCCTCTTCTTCTCCTCATCAGCTTTTTTCTTCTCCTCCTCAGCCTTCTTCCGTTGGTCTTCATCAGCTTTCTTCCTACACTCCTCATCAACTTTCTTCATGTCTTCCTCAGACTTACTCTTCTCTGTCGCAGCAGCTTTCTCCTTCTCGACCTCAACAGCATGTTTTGCCTTATCAGACTCCACCACAGTTTTTAAAGGTTTAACGGTAACCTTAGGCCTCTTATGCACCGACTCTGAAGGCTCCGTAAACACAACACCCTTCTTTTCAGGGGTCTTCTTCTTGGTCTCTGCAGAAGATCAAGTGTCAAAAAGAGGAAGCAACATAAAGAAGAGAGTAAGAACTTACCAGGAGAAAACTTGTATAAAGAGCGAAGGTTGCTCCGCTTCCCAATCAAAGGAACCTCACCACCCTGCGGCGCAGTGGAAGCACCAGCGGTGGTCTCACTCCTATTTCTTTTCCTGCTGATTAAATTTGCAGTAGCCTCCTCTTCCGCTTCTTCTTCCTCTTCTTCATCATGCGCAACAGAGGAAGGAGTCGCGCCAGCATCTGGGTTGCGAGAACCCGCGCTACCTGAACTTTTTGAGCCACCTGCTCCAGTTTTCTTCTCGCCTATACGCGACAAGCCTTCAAGTGAGTCACTAATTATCACATAATCTTTCAAGTTACTCTGACGAAGCCAAAGAGTACCTTTATCAGCAGCACCAGAAGCTGCGCGGCTACTCCCGCCTTTTTTGCTTATCACCTCAGGCTCAAGGTTGATCACCTTCTTCTTCCTAGAAGGTTTCTTCTTCTTCTCTTCGGGGTCGATACCCAGGTCGCGCAACACACCTGCAAAGACGTTAGACCACGAACTTAGCTCCCCATTCGAAGACCCCACAGACTCCTCGCTGGAAAGATAGACAATCTCTTTCCCAGCAGAAGTCACAGAGCGCAAAGGACGAAGTTTAGGTATGTGCGCACCTTCAGTTGCAGTAGGCGGAGAGGCGAATGCACCAGCAACTGGGTACATGAAATTACCCTTAATCTGTTCATACCAATATTCTTCTCCAGCCTGGAGCGGGCGCACGCCCATGGAACCACCAAAGGTGGGAAAGGCAGCTTGATACAGATGCGCCTCTACACGTCAAATTACATACATAAAACACAAGTTACGAAACACGAAATCAACAAAACTAAGGAAATTACTAACCTCTATCGTCGAACATCAAAATAGGAACTTCCTCGCTGTCAGGCAGCCATTGATCGCTCATCCGCGCCGCTACCAGGACGTTCTCACCAAACACTCGGTTTGGGGTGGCAGTAACCTTCTGGTACCAAGCTTCATCCGCGCCGCTACCAGATCCTACTTCATAATTGGCTCAGACCAAGCGCGGAAGGTCATGGTGATGGGGATCACCTCCTCACGAATATAAAAAAACTTTGGTTTCCAGTCATGGAAGCTCTTAGGAGGGTTAAGGAGTATCTTCTTCGCAGCCCCTCGACTGGCAAACGAGAAGAACCCCATGTTCCGGATAAGCTGGTAAAATGCCCTGAACCTCTCAACCGTCGGCTCGACATCATGAGATCGACATAAAAACTCGAAGTGTCGAACCCTAACCATCCCAGGAGGACTCAACTGGGAGATGTGGAATCCATAGAACTGCAAGATATGTGCCATGAAGTTCGTCGCCGGCAACCGGAAGTTGCCCTGATGGAAGAAATCCTCATACAACGTGATATACCCCGGTGGTGCGTCGGCGGCCGTCTGATTCTGACCGGGGTACTTGGCATCCCATTCCGGTGGGAACCGGAAACCCCGTACTATCTGTTCAAAAAGTCCTAAGTCCCACCGGAGAACGGGAACATGGCCTTCTTCTCCGGGATTATCCTCTTGATGTTCTTCAGCCATAGATAACAAAGAAGAAAGTTTGAATATTTCTTCAAGAAACTTGAAGATCTGCTACTATGTTCTTCAAAAGTTTGAAGATTCAAAGGAATTCGAGAGCAATTAGGAAAGAGAATACAACAGAAGACGAAAAGTGATTTCTTCTCTCCATTCCATCGGATATATATACCCATCGCATTTAATGCGATGGGTAAACGTGCCGGGATCGCCGCGCACGTGGCCAATCAGAAGACGACACGTAAGGTGAGAATCCCGGAGTGACGGTTACCACGCGCGCGTGGAGCTCACTCTCCTGACGAGACGACCAACCGTCAGAGACATCTTGATGACAGTCGTGTAAGTGGTCAACTCAAACGTCACCATCAACGACGTTTCTCACCAACTTGTCAGATTTCAAATTTTAAGGGATTTCCCGCCCAAAATTACTACAAACTTAATGAAGAAGTTACCCAAGGCACGCGCCATAGCAACACAAAGCAAAGAATCATCACCTGCCAGATATGTAGTCGCGCCGTAACAAATGTCAAACATTTGCACGCGCGTGCCTACCAACCAAAAAACAAGCATTCTCTGTAACTCTTTTTTCTAAGTCCAGAGCTCCAACCATTTGCCTTGCGCATGGTGCAGCACTGGACTGGGGGGACTTTAAGGGGTATGGTCCCAAAAAGCCGCGCAAACCTCCGTCAAGGTTGCGCGCAGGACCATACTCCTTATGCAGCAAATTTCTTATCGCTAACGTCGCGCGGGCTACATCAACATTCTTTGATGCGGCGCGAGGTCTAAGCAATAGGAAGCTCCATTTTCAACACTTAGTATTCAGAATGAGCATGCAGTAACCTATACTCCTGCGCGGGGTAGTTACGTGCTCAGCAAGAATCGCGCAGGGAAGCAACGCCAGGCTGTTTCAGATAGTACACAAGGTACAAGTAAAGAGCCAATCAGCGTCCTTCTGGCCCTGCTCAATCGTGCTCCACGATCGTCTGACATACAGGAGACAAAAAGTACTTAAGGACGCCTACATGGCACCAATCACAGGGCAGAGACAATTGTCCCACGATCTCCACTTACCTGCTGATGGCAGAAGGGCAGCCAGGTCGACAACGGTGACACGTGGCTCCAATCACATTGCGCCAACTCCAGAAAGCTCTGAGAGACCACTAACGGTCGACACCAGTGAGACAAGAAGCATATCCTCTATGTTGTCGCCTTCAGGCCCAAGGCCCATCAGCCCATATCCTCTTATACCTCTCCGGCTATAAATAGAGACCTCACTTCACAGGTTAAACATTCCATTCCCTCTACTCTCACTCTCAATACTTGATTATCTCTCCAAAGCAGTCGTTTATTCTCACGCCGGAGCCCGGTTAAGAGAGAAACCCCCACATTCCCCTCTTAACGAGTAACGGTGTTCTGTTTTGCAGGACTTAGACGATCATTACGAAGCTCAGAAAGCCATTAGAAGATTAACCATTGTGGTAAGAACATAAACCAAACTGATTAGTCTATAATTAGTTCAGTGTTTCTTCATGAGGCATTTACAACTTTCTTTATCATTACATGGCGCAAAGTGATTTTTTTTTTTTACCCATCTTCTTTGATCATATTTTATATCTTGGTGGGTTTCTAATTCCGGATGATTTTTTGGTTGCGAAGCTCTTTTTTAATATTTTTACCATCATATTTAAAAGAAATTCAAGAGTTATTATGTTATCTCTGTTAGCATATTATGTTCGAGAAATGTAGCAAGAGTTATTATATCATTTGAATGGTTGTGTTTTTTTATAGAGCTTATTTGGTTTTCTTTCAAGTGCCAAAGCTAAAAGTCAAACAAATAACAATTGATAAAACGACTTTCAATGTGTGCATCAAACGTACATACATAGTTGGGCACTTGTAATTGATTTGGCACACTATTTTATACATGTGTATCAAAGTACGTTACATATAACAAGCCAAATGTTGTTAAAGGGACATAATGGTCGTAAGCAGTGTACTCCACAACTAAAAGGTTGAGAGTTCAAATCCTACAGAGTGTAGGCATAATGCATCTATCCTGGAAAACCTAGGAATTGCTGTTCAAAAAAAAAAAAAAAAAACGAAAGAAAGCGAATCTAACTCAAGAGGTTAGAAGCACCCTTGTAGTGTGAGACATATCGCTATGTATGTGCGAATCAAATATAATTACAATACTAAATTAAACATGCAAAGTTAGACACTCAATTGTAAGAGGTAAGATGAAATATTGTAATCGTTTAGACCTATCATTGTATACATGTCGTCAAAACTAATTACAACAACGGAAAACTTGTGGAGTTGGATGGATAGTTATAATGTGTTACATCAACTGTACACACATACACGCGCATCTAAACTAATTACAACAATGTATATGACCTAAAAGAGACCATATACTTCCTCATGACATGTAATCTCCCCCGCTAAAGTCTAGACAGCTAGCAAGATCTCTGCAAGGGACTTCCACCCTACTTTTGGCTAGGACATACTGTTATAAATGGTTTGACACATCATTGCAATACATTAAACGGACCTTATATACATGCCCGTCAGAAACTAATTACAACAATGAATCAAACCAATGAAAATGGAAGCCTTGTTACAATGCATTAGACACCCGTGTGTCGAAAATCAATTACAGCAATAAATAAAATCTAAAAAAGCCTGAGACTCACGAAGGCAATGCTTAGCTCATTACACCCACTAAAGTGCAAGGACCTTGACCCCTACTTTCTGTTAAGATGTGCCGTTGTAAATTGGTTGACGCACTGATGCATTCAAAAGTACATAGACCGTTGAAAATAGCAAATAGAGATATCTGACATTTATGAAAATCATAGCGTATAAAATTTCAAACTAATATAAACCGGTAAAAATATCCCCCACTTGTGGCCTAGTGGTAGGAGACTTGGGTTTTCCAATGGATAATCAAGTTCAATTCTCACTTGTGTCATATTAGAGTAGATATTGGGCAATGATTGTGACAAACCCACCGAGGGGGGTTCGATCCTGAGCCGCACCCCGGTTTTCATCCGACTGTTACTTCAGCGAGGCATCTCGTGTGGAGGCAATACGGTTTCCGGGGGAACGCCGTAACCAAGACTGACCAACCCAGCGCGGGCCTAGTTAAGACAACATAGTCTGGACAGATCTTGGCCAGTGTCACCGTTTAGGCGGTGTGACATTGTACCACTCAAAAAGAAATTCACTGTTCAAAAAAAAATATAAACCTGTAAAAATGACAAATGAGGAAAAGTAGAAGTACCTGAACTGGCACAAATCAGAAACAGTAAAAAAAGAACCTAAGACCATGGGGTATGGGGCGGGGGTTTGGGCGTGGGTTGGGGGAAAACGCCCAAGCCACCACCCCGGGTGGGCTTGGGTTGGGGCGTGGCCCTTGGGGGTTGGGGCGTGGCCCTTGGGTCTTGGGGCGGGGGTGACATCCTAGCTGGCCGCCTTTTATTCGCTGACAATTTTTTGTAATTTTTTTTTTAATAATCTGCCACGCGGTGCACCAAACCCAAGCCCAACCCACGCCCCGCCATACCCCGCGGGCACGTTACTGGGCGGTGAGGGGCTCCCATTCCACGTGTCAACCCAAGCCCAACTCAAGCCCCACGATACCCACCCCACGGCCTAACCTCATTGCGGCCAGACAGACAACAGGGATAAGGAGGCGACCTAGCAGTAACCTACCACAAATCGCCGCCGGTCGCCGCCGTAGACGACGGCAAGAAACCGTTCCACCGTATCTCACCTCACCAATTCATCAGGTAACCAGTAACCTATTGGTTTCTTTCAATCAATTCCTTTTGTATCCTCTGTTTTTTCCTCATATTCATTACGTTTAATTTTGTGAAATTGATGCCTTAAATCATAATATATTCATTCAACTGTTCGTTAATTGATTAGCGGAAACAGCAGTTTGTACTTGAAGTAGGCCATTGATTTGATGTTCTATCTAGGTTTTATCGATGTGAATCGTGTTTTAAAACCTAAATTCGCGATTCGAAGTTTGAACTGGTGTGATAAGTTTTAGGTTTTCGGTTTATTTTATCGATTTTGTGTGATGGAAGTTGAATCATGGTGAGTATCTGGTAAATCATAGTATATGTATTGAAAGCGTTCAACAACTCGTTTGTTGATTACCGGAAACAGCAGTTTGTTCTTGAAGTAGGTCATTGATTGCTAATCTACCTAGGTTTTATCGATGTGAACGGTTTTCTAAATCCTAAAATCACGATTCGAAGTTCGAACTGGTGTATTAAGTTTTAGGTTTTCGGTTTAACTTATCGATTGTGTACGATGGAGGTTGAGTTATACTAGAGTATCTGGTATCTGTTCTGATCATCAAATTCACATGAATTGCAGGGCTAGGGTTTTTTGAAGGTTGAGAACTATTGACTATTTAACGGTAAGCATCCTTTGGGTTTAATTTATCTATAATGTACATTGGAGGTTGGATTTTATTAGAGTATCTGGTATCTGTTCTGATCATCACACTCGCATGTGTTGCAGGGCAAGGGTTTTTTGAAGGTTAAGAAGTATCTAATATTTAATGGTAAGCATTCTGGATTAACAGGGAGTTCGTTTCTAGCATGATGAGAAAGCCTACTGGGCACAAGGAGAGGTACTCGATTAAATCTGAGATCTCAAGGGTTGACTCGAACGATGGCACTGCTGCTCGAACTAGACCTTTTAGTTTCGATGAGATAATGTCTAGAAGGAAAAACAAAAAGCAATATGAAAGTGTTGAAGATCAAGGAGTTGTTTCCGAGACGGTGTATGGTCGTGTAGAGTCTGATAGACACAGACGCAGGGACGTTGTTGATGGCGGTGAACAACATGCTTCCAAGGAGCATTCAAAGGTAGTTTCGCGAACGAAAGAGAAAATAGTGGAAAGTGAATACAGAGAAAGTTATAGTAATCATAGAAGATCAAAGGTTGATGATGATAGTGCCAAGGATAGTAGAAAAGAAAAAGGTGTACACGAGAAGAGAAAGAATCACGATCGGTCAACCGATGACTTTGACCATGAACACGGAAAGAGGCATGGTAGGGATTATGCGGTTAAAGACAGGGACAGAGGCAAATCCGAACATGTCAGTAAGAGGATTCCAAATGTATACGAAGATGTTGTGAAAAAACATGAATCTAGAAAGTGGCATGATTCCACTACTTCAGAGAAGAAGCAAAAAAAGTCAACATCTGAATCTCGCCATGAAGACTTAAAGTCAAGAAGCAAACGGTCTAGGAGTAGAGAGCATGAGAGAGACAAAAGTAAACGGTCTAAATCGCCTTCACCAAGGGGACAAAAGCAAAGGTATTATGATGCACGAGAGCATGACGAGCTACCTTCACATTCTGCAAAAGATGGGAAGAAGGTATCAAATAATGGTTCGGATACCAAGATTAAAAGACATGACACATCTGCAAGTGGGCTTGGTGGTTATTCACCGAGAAAAAGAAGAAGCGAGGCCGCTGTTAAAACTCCTGCTCTAAGTAGTCGTTCTCCAGAGAAAAAGAATGCTGGATGGGATCCGCCACCTGTCAATATGGAAAGCAGTTTGCTTTCATTAAACAAAACCGAACTGTCTAATAGACATGAGGTGTCTAGTGTGGGTCATTTCGTCACTCCAAGCATCATCCCGAAGCCAACGTTTGGTGTTATTTCCAGCATTACTTCAACAATGAATCTCTCTGTTGACTCGGTTCAGCTAACTCAAGCAACACGGCCCAAAAGGAGGATTTATGTAGAAAATTTACCGTCGTCAGCCTCTGAAGCTGCAGTAATGCAATGGCTTACCGGTTATCTTCGACCGTTTGGTCTTACTCATGTTCAGAACACGAGTCCTTGTATTAGCTGTATTGTAAGTATATATTTGTTTCGTGTTTGCGCCTATGAAAATGATGGATCTGAAATAATTGGTTATGACGGTTTCACTGCAGGTGAACAAGGAAAAGGGTCAGGCTCTTGTGGAGTTTCTCACACCTGAAGATGCTTCTAACGCCCTCAATCTTGATGGGAAGTCTTTCTCTGGCAACATTGTTAAAATCAGACGCCCTAAAGACTACGTTGAGGCAAAAGCAAGTGTAAGACTGATAACCATGTTTACTTATGATTTACGCATGTGTACTTGTTGCTTATCTTACTTATTAGTAATTTAGTATGTATAGTTAACAACAGTAGTTTTTTAAATCAATGAATTTAGGATATGCTTAGTTTTTAGGAATATGTCAGAAAACTCATTTGACTTTTGCTGAATTCGTATATAAGACCCTGAACTTTATTTTTTGTATAATAACTTAATTCTTTAACTTATAATGCTGAATGAGAAGTCGAGAAGGTCTTTTTTTATAAAACTTAGGGATGTAATTATGCCAAAAAGACCGTTTTGTTAGATTTTAAAAGGGATTTAGTTATACAATGGAAGTACTTTTGATTGGAATGATTTTTTTTGTTAAGATTTATAGGTTAAAGAATCAATTCAATAATAGATACAGTTTGGGGGCTTGCATGTGAAGTCAGTGAAGTCCATTTGGGTTTTCTGCATATGCTCTAGTTTGTTGACTTTGTTTAACTAAAGTTTTTATACTCGTACAATATATTTATTACGAAACAAATATTGACTAGTTAGCAGGGTTGGATAATTTATTTGCAAGACCATTTATGTCAGTGTACCTAGAACATGTCAGTATGTAGCCAGTTCTGTTGTCTATAGCCCTGTAGCAACAGTCTAGAAGGGCAGCATTAATTTTTGTATTAGATGCATGCAATACCCGATGGCCTATAATAGCTAAATGCTGATTCAAGATCATAGACATAAAGAAATGTATATATATAGGGGTTGGTTAACGTACAATTTGTGTTAACGTACGCTGCGTACGAGATTGAGTTACAACATGCGACTTTTTGCTCAAAACATGCGGGTTTTTTTTATAACATGCGATTTTTTACACAACATGCGATTTTTTTTTTCATTTTCAACATGCGGGTTTTTACACTTTACAACATGCGGGATTTTTTTTTTTGAATTTTATAACGTGCGGACTTCAAATCTCGTACGATACGGCATACTGTACATCACACTTTCAATATATATATATATATATATATATATATATATATAGGGAGAGGATCATGAGAAAACTCTCAAACGATTGATATTTGAGTTGAATTTTTTCTGGGGTTTAGTTTTTAGGGTTTAAGGTTTAGGGTTTAATTTTTAGAGGATAGGATTTAGCTTTTAGGGTTTATCCTCTGCATTGAGTTTTTAGGGTTTAGCTTTTAGGGTTTAGTTTTTTGAGGTTTAGGGTTTATTTCTTAGGGATTAAGGTTTATAGTTTAGGGTTTAGTAATGGTTAGATAGAGTTTTCTCACAAAGAGGAGTTTTCTCATGATCCCTCCCCTATATATATATAATGGCAACGATATGTCATTTTGGTTTGTTATTTTCTACTTTCATAAAGGGATATCTTAGGTTTAAGCATAAAATCTTATGAATATCTTATTTTAAGTACCTGCAAGGCTGCAATCATGTAAATCAGCACATGTTGGTTAAGGGTTTACAAGATAGTAATGTGGTGACATAAATATCGGCACATGTATGCAAGTATTCTCTTAAAATGCTCGGTTAAAGTACCCGAGACAATAATGAGGTATGTCACACTAGAATTGCTGTAAAGGCCTACACCCTTTTTGTAAAGAGCTTTTGTTGCTTAATGTATCTTATAATTCTGATTTTGTTCGTTCTTTTTTAAGAAGAAAACGGTAATCAAATCTATTACAAACACAACAATAGCATCTATGTGAATGTTTTCTTCTTTTAATATTAGTTGACATTTATATCTATGGATTGCTTCAGCTATATGAGATCATGATGAGGAAACGTATGGGTAATATGTGAGCTTTTATCAATGATGGTTTCAATGTATATATTTCATATTAGGAATGTCTAGGTGAAAGTTTCTTAAGTACGGTGATACAGACACTAGTATTAATGTCTTAATTTATTTGATGAAATAAAGTAGGTTATTTCATTTGGATATTTTTGTTGTCCTAGAGTTGCTGTCTTCTTTTTTTCGTTTATGGAGCTATTGTTGATATTAGCTTAAATTAAATTTATCTTGAGTACCGTCTTCATATTTGCCATTTTATAATAATATTCTTTTGATCATCTTTTCTTTAGAAGATAATCTTTCTGACAATCATGTTGGATTCTTAAATAGGCTGTTTATGTTGGGTATATCATAATTCACGTTGATGGTGATGAAGCTGACTCCTAACATAAGAAGATTTTTCAGGTGTAGTGTAATATATTTTTGCAGAGTACAAAAAACTTTCACTGTAATGGCAATATTTATTTCTTGCGATTGCAGGTGCCTCTTTTTTAAAAGAATCTGGTCCCATAGTAGTTAGAGTCGCAAGACGCAAATGACTCTCTTGTAGGCATGGAAAAAGCGCACTTTGAGATTAAAAAAACGCAATAATTAGAAAAATAAAAAAAAAATATAGGTATATCAAATTACCGTTTTACAAATACAATAAAAAGAACTTAATCTAATTAGCAGTTAAGTTCCTCATGCTAGTACAAAAAGTTCAGAAGTGATAAAAATTCACACATTCATTGATCTTCATCACTAAAACTATCTAAGCTTTCATTCTCATGGTAACCTACACACACATCAACTTTCTACCCCATGTGACACGATGTATTATTAACATCCCATTACTTCATGAGCCATTTTACACATAACAGAAAACTTACCGTTCTCCCTTTTCCACTCCTCTCTTCTTCTCCACTGTCGGTTGATGTTAAAGTAAATGAAGGTCTAATGCTTGAAATGAAAAGAAGTCCTCGAGAAGAGGCGCACACCTCGTACGCTTTTGACTACAAAGCTCCTTCTACTCTTCATTGTCATCAGAAGATGATGCAGTTGTTTCTTTTGCTATGATAATAGCTTCATTTATAAAAGATCAAAATTACATTACTACCAACTTGAATTTTCATAGAACATGATTCTCTAAACACATACTGGATAACAGAACTAGTGACTCATTGTTAGTTAAAAGCACATACATAGACATGGTTTTCAAACCATTGAACTACAGGTTATCTGCCTACTGTATAACATCAATTTAAGATTACCGTCTCCTATGTTGAAATTCCAACGTTTAGTTCCTAATTCAGATACATACTCCAAACAAGAAAAAAGACTCACATTTATCGACTATAAAAGAGAACTAATGCTTAGAAGAGCCTTGAATAACCCTTTGAACGAGCAGTGGTAACTGTTGGCAGTAGAAGATAACTGCTGTGCAGGAGTCGACTGTCAAGAATTAAAAAGAATAAAAGATCAAAATCTTAGTTTTAAAGAACTATTTAAATGACCAACAGTTAGAATTTTGAAACATAAAACACTCTCTGAATTCCAAAGCGGGCGCTTGATTTCGACTGTGTGTTGTGTTGTTTATTTTTCTACAAATTTTAGCCCTAAATGTTTTCTGCCATGTAATGGATCTGGCAGTTTGGTATTAAGTTGTACGCACGTAGTTAGATTTGTAAATTTTCCAGTAAATATATCTTTTTCTTGTTGTTGGCCTGTGGTACATTGTTTATTTTTCTACAAATTTGTCCCCGATTATATTTTTGCATGTAATGGAACTGGCAGATTAACATTAAAGTTGTAAATCAGTAAATCTTCCAGTAAAAAGTATTCTTTCCTTATAGGATACTGGTATGAATAATTATTTATTTATGTTGGCATGCCATGTGATAGCATAACGTAGTTAATATTCGAATGTAGAGTAGTTGTTGGTAAATTAAGTCGTGGTTGCTGAGGTTACTATTGATGTAGCAGGTTTTCAGACAGTTGCTATTTTCATGCAGACTGGTGTATCGGAGAAACCTGTGGCTGCAGCTGTTTCAGTTAAAAACGTTGTTGAAGACTCGCCCAACAAGGTTTGCCTGTGAAGCTATCAAACTCTCTCTTTTATACACACTCACATAGCATGTTTTAGTAATTATATCTTTGTCAACTGATATTTTTTTGATATTTTTATTTTTGGTTTTGTTGAAATATTTATTTGTATATTAGGTTGCTCAGGCTCATTGCATTGCAATTTACATTTTCCAAACTTTTTTTTTTCTGTTTTGCAAACAGATCATATGATTGAAATAAAAAAGTTTTAAGTAAAATAAGGACTCACATGGGTTAAATAGGTTGAGAATTATCCGAAGTGTGTTTTTAATGTATACAACTTCCTAACATTGTATTATTCATGAATTTAAATTGTTTTAGCATTGAATTATTAATCATATCTAATTCATTATTATGTATAAACTATTAATTAGACCTGTGCGCCTTGCGGCGTGGGTATATTGCAAACATCGAATGGATTAGTCCAAGCGTTATGTGATGCATTAACCATATGAAATTCTCAAAGTTGAGGTTTAAAAATGGAGTAATAGTACAAATGTACAAGGAGTAAAAACGTAGAGTTTAAAATTCGATGGGGTGGTGGCGGTAATGAAGTAATAGTGCAAGGAGTAAAAACGCAAAGTTTAAAACTTGAGGGGGTTAAGGTTAAAAATTGAGTAATAGTGCAAGGGGGTAAAAACGCAAAGTTTAAAACTTGAGGGGGTAATAGTGCAAGGAGTAAAAACGCAAAGTTTAAAACTTGAGGGGTGGTGGCATTAAAAATAGAGTAATAGTGCAAGGGGGTAAAGAACTAAAGACGCAAAGTTTAAAACTTGAGGGGGTAATAGTGCAAGGAGTAAAAACACAAAGTTTAAAACATGAGGGGGTGGTGGCGTTAAAAATGGAGTAAGAGTGCAAGGAGTAAAAACGCCAAGTTTTAAAGTTGAGGGGGTGGTGGCGTTAAGCTTGGTTTAAAAAAGTACGCCTAAGGTGCGCCTACACGCGAGTCGCAAACTTCAGCGCCTTATGTAGCCTGAGGCGCAGGTTGTACAGTAAGCGCAGCTGAGGCGCACATTTTTGCTGAAAAATCCACTCTGAGGCGCGCGCCTCATGTACATGACCCATTTTTTTTCAGCAGATTGTTGTACATCATGCTTTTCAGGCTGTACATGTATGTAATTTCAATATTAAAACATACATATAGCTTATTTGTGTCTAAATATCAGGTAAATGATACTAGAAACCTATATAATATATAAAAAAATGTTTGCGTACGAAAAGCCCACCGCTTTTGCGCTCTGCGTTTTGCGCCTCGGTTTTAGACCTAGTCGCTTTTGTGCACTTCGCGCTTTTCAAAACCAAGGCGTTAAAAATGGGGTAAGAGTGCAAGGAGTAAAAAACAAAAAACGCAAAGTTTAAAAGTTGAGGGGGTGGTGGTGTTAAAAATGGAGTAAGAGTGCAAGGAGTAAAAATGCAAAGTTTAAAAGTTGAGGGGGTGGTGGCGGAATTCAAACTTGAGGGTTAAAAAGCAAACTTCAAAGGTTGAGGGGTGTAAAATGAAGTAATAGTGCATGGGTTAAAAATGCAAATTTTAAAGGTTGTTAGAAAAATTGTAAAATAGAGTAATAGTCTAGGGGTTAAAGTTGTAATTTTCAAAAGTTGAAGGGTGTAAAAAAAGTAATAGTACATGGGTTAAAATTGAAAGTTTTTAAAATGGAGGGTGTTGGTGGTAAATACCATCAACTTGATGTTCTAAAATATATAAGAATGTCTTATAGAATGGACAAAAAGGTGTTTTGGGATTCATCTTGTCACCTCTAGCCTCTAGTATTATTCTTGCTTGTGATAAACTACTATGGTTTTGTATCGCAGATGTTTATAGGCGGGATTTCAAAGGTTATTACACCTGAAATGGTAAGCATCATACCTTCATTTTACGTTAACCGTTCTCGCTTTCTTTATAAGCATCTAATTATCTACTAATTATGCTTCATAGCTCATGGAGATAGCTAGCGCGTTTGGACCTCTTAAGGCATACCATTTTGAGGGTAATGCACATCTTCATAGTCCATGTGCTTTTGTTGAGGTATAAAATCAATATTAAATTTTTGTTCATGGATAGCTTGGATTGCATCAATGTTGGTATATAGTATATACAGTCCTTATTTGTATATATGTTCCTGTAATTCATCTTTAATATTTTAAATTACATCCGCTATTTTGCAGTATGCTGATCAATCAGTGACTGTTAAAGCGTGTGTCGGTCTTAATGGTATGAAACTGGGCGGGCAAGTCCTGACTGTAACTCAAGCAACTCCTGATGCTTCATTAGTGGTACACCATCACTTTTTTTTCTTGATAAATGAAATAGGGTTTTGTTCTGTATTATATACTTTAATTTATAGGTGACAATTTCGACTTGTTTACTTATAACTGGGTCGATTTGGGTTATGTTTGTTTTTAGTAGGTTAAATGGGATGAATAAAATATGACTAGAAAATGGAAGCAAGGTTGAATGGGTAAAAAAGCCTTAAAGCATATATATTTAGATTAGTTAATAAAATATTGTGATATTATAGTTTTTGTAACTTGTAAGAGATTATTTGTACAACCCTTCTGCAGTATGCAGTTTATAATTAGGGGTGAGCAGAAAACCGAAAAAACCGATTTAATTGAACCGAAAAAACCAAACTGAAATTTACGGTTCGGTTACGGTTTTGCATTTTATGAAAACCGAACCGAATAACCTAAAAAATCAAAATAATTTTTTTAATGTTTGTTATATATTGATTTAAGAAAATTAATTTAGTTCTTAAATGTTGAGTATTTATAGTAAGAACATTAACATGTTTATTTATCTTTGAAAGTATTTATTCATTGCCTACAAGAATAGCAAACTTTAGCATAAAAATTAAATGATTTTCAAAGTATTATAAAAGAAAATGTCTTAATGAAAACTTTGAAGAAAAGAAACATAAAAAAAGATTAGAGGGTTAGGTTTATGTGATCAGTATTAATTAAAAAGGATTATTATGTTTACTTAAATGTAAACTTCTAATAAAGATTCTTAAATCTTGGATTATACTTTTTATTTTTGAATCTTACGTATTTTGTGTAAAAACTGGAAAAACCAAACCATCGCTAAAATCGAAACAGAATGGTTTTTAAAAACCGAACATTTCGGTTTCGGTTTTACCCTGTAACCGAACCGTGCACACCCCTAGTTTATATTGCAAATTGTGATGCACATGGTAATTTTGATGTACAAATCATTTTCTAGTTTGTAATCATATCTAACACACTACTGAATATGTATGTAAAAAAACAAAAAAATGGACAAGGAACCCTGCTTGTACCAAGAAATACCCATTTGACTTTTTACCCACCGAGTTTGACTCACCTGTTTTGCCACCTGTATATTCTATGCTCTTGAATTTGAGATCTTTAGTGACCATAACATCTTTAGGGAAATCATGGTGACCTACCATTCTATGGAACTCCGATGAACGCACGACCACTTCTTGAGAAACCTACACAAGTCCTAAAACTCAATAATGTGGTATGTTTTCCCAAGTTCGATGTTGAATATGTTATTTTAAATACTTATTTTTCTGATTTGCTTGTTCTCTTTATGTGGCATAGCTGGACCCACACAGTCTACCATCACTTTCTGAGTCGGAATTGGAAGAAACACTCGAGGATATACGCCTAGAGTGTGCCAGGTCTAGCACAAGCACCCTCTATTTTTTAAAGTTTTTAAATGCATACGGATTTGGGTTGAAGCTAGTTATTCTCTAGTTCGCGTCAAAACGGGTCGGGTTGGGTTGATCAGCTAAAACTTTTATGTTTATTTTCAGAAACTATATTAAATAATAAATGGATCGTTATTTTGATTATAAACCAATATCATTAGAATAATAATTAAAATCTTAGACTAAATTAATTTAGGAGGTTGTATGTGCATTAAAAGTTGACGAGTAAAATGCCATTTTCTTCCATGAGGTTTGGCCAATTTTGCGACTTTCGTTCAAAGGTTTGTTTCTCCGCATCTGGATCCAAAATGTTTGAAATCTTGCCATTTTCATCTAACTCGTTAACTCCATCCATTTTTCTTCGTTACACCAGGGGTATTTCTGGCTTTTTTTGTTAACTTAAAGGGCAATTCCGTCTTTTTCAAGGGTCTTTGGTCTTTTTACATAAAGTGAAAAAGACCGAATTGCCCTTTAAGTTAACAAAAAAGCCAGAAATACCCCTGGCGTAACGAAGAAAAATGGATGGAGTTAACGAGTTAAATGAAAATGGCAAGATTTCAAACCTTTTGGATCCAGATGTGGAAAAACAAACCTTTGGACGAAAGTCGCAAAACTGACCAAACCTCAGGGAAAATGGCATTTTAATCAAAGTTGACTTTGTGCAACTTTCGACCCATTTGACATATTCATCTTTTAGCTTATTATTTTTTATTTAGCTGATTTTAACATGTTTGAGACAAAACACAACCCTCATCGACCCATTTTTAAGCATATTTGTGAAAATTGCCACCTTTAGAGTTGTATGATTAACGTGAAGGGGAAAAATATAAAGACGGGTTAGGTTCAAGTTTAGTATGATACATCTATCTTAATGTAATATTCTTTAAAATAATTTATAGGTTTGGTGTGGTCAAATCAATCAATATCGTGAAGCAAGCTGAGATGTCCACAAACTTAGAAACAATGGAAGTAACTAAAGAAGCTAAACCAGTAGCGGATGAAGCAACTAAAGAAGCTAAACCCGAGGCGGATGAAGCAACTATAGAAGCTGATCTCATGGCTGAAGAAGTAACCGAGCGTTCATGCAGTGATAAACTGCAGCAGCATGAAGAACCTGCAGACGAAAACAACTCTCATACTGAACCAGAAAAAATAAACGGGGATGGTGACATCGTTAGTAATAAAGATGAAAACAAGACGGGAAAAGATGGAACATGTAACGATATTGAGACGGAAAACAGATCGTTAAAAGTAGAATCACATGATACCATGAAAAACATATCTGATATTAACGACGCTTTTGAGGTGGGATGTGTATTGGTGGAGTACAAAAGAACAGAAGCTTCTTCCACGGCTGCACATTGTTTACATGGCCGGGTTTTCGATGGAAGAAGTGTGAGTGTAGAGTACGTTGCGTATGATGTTTATCGCACCAGGTTTCGGAAATGAATTTTTCTATAGCGTATTGTTTTTGCCTAACGCGTTGTTTGATCTTCATTGGCAAGTTTTCAAGTTGTATTGAGATGGAAACAAAGGATGTATTGTATTGTTTCTTTGGATCTTGTCAATCTTACATATCTGTGTAACCTTTGCTTTACTAGGAGTATGTTATTTATTTGTGGTATATGGTTTGTGTGACAATATTTTTCAAATAAACTCTCTGAAACACCCCTCAAAATATTAAATCTATGAAATATTATTCAGATGTAAGGTCAAAGTGATAATGGTGAATAGTTGAGGAATGATTAGTAGAGGAAGTCCAAGGTAAATAAAGATAACCACTGAAATTTTAGCATGTACATTACTATAACTCTTAAAGTACAAAGTCGGTGGCTTTTGCCACCGACAATTCCTCCGTTTTTGTCTTATATACTGGCATACTGCCATCCATTCGTAACCCTAATCAAATCGTTTCATCGGTTCATCCAATTTTTCTCCACATCACCACATGAACGATGAACGCTGAACAGGTCCACCACTGCCACGAACCGCCCGCACCCTTTACAGCTCCACCACCACAATGGTCGAGGATGGTGTTCTGTAGTGGTGAGAAATCGGCGACTAGATCAACCTGAAAGGCGTCGACAACTTCCACCAGCAAATCAAACCGATCACATAAGATGGGGGTTTCGATCACATAAGATGGGGGTTTTGTTCGTATATTTTAATTAAAATCGAATTAGGGTTTTGTTCGTATCAAAATGATGACTTTCGTAAGCAGAGGAGGGGGTGATTCTCCAAATTGCGTGTTTTTTCTCCCTTCCTTGACTTGATTCGAAGGTTATTTGTTAAATTTCTTTTCAAATCGACGCATTTTTGTGTTCAGTTTCGTCTGCATATTTTGATTTTTGTGATTTTAGTTTGATATGTGGCCATGTGGGAGTTTAACCTACACGAATATAATTTCATCTAGATTTCTTCTGTTTTGTAACAGTCAAAGAGAGGCTTTTGAAGATTCAATTGGAAGATACCAGGTATATTAGCATACTACTTTTCTGAGATTTGAACGTATATAGTCATATATGGCACCATCACATGACACATACAATAATATGCACATTCCCCACTATGACACGATGCTGAAAAAAGTTGCTTTGAAATAGCCATCCAAGAAGGCTATGAAGATCCAACTAAAATCCTGAAACCACTATGTGCCATCATAGGACAAACACAGATCTTCAACGGCCAACCGAGCCCTTACAATTTGTAGTTAATGAGGTGTTCAATATGGCTCCAGACGAAACCACATGTTTAAGACATGTTAGGAATTGACATTTAGAGAATATGAAGCTCGGAAAGATCGTCGGAAAGTGCAAGTGTAAGTATGTGTAAGTTCAGAAGATGAGTTTGAGTGCAAGTCGAATATCTCTGCTGTAGGGTTGGTGCTTATGTTAAGATGCGCTCATGCACATACAAGTTTACAAGCTATATCATCGTGTATTTTTTAGTAGATAGAATATTGTTACTTAGGTAAAAGAGGAAGTGATAAAGTTAAATAAAGTTCTATTTTTTACTAGGTTGTTCAATCACTAGAACTAATGTCGTTTAGAGCGTGTCGTAACCTCTGTTCTCACCAAATGAACTGTTCCAAGTTCAAGGTCTGCAGAGCCCTTTTTCCTAATTTTACTATTTTATCTTTTAGTCTTAGGTTTATTGCCGTGTTACTTTCAAGTGAATTAATGTCATCGTTTTTACCTATGCTACACATGTAATCTTTTCTCCACCCGTGATTTATGACATAATTGTGCTTTATGCGATAGGTTTTTTTATAGTTGTCCTTGCACATGTAATCTTTTCTCCACCTGTGATATATACGCTAAACTACAACTTTGTGCTACCGTACCAAGGGGGTATTATAGGTATTTCCTTTTTTTTCTTGCCATGTAACTTTTTTTTGTTAGTCGATTGAATGTTGTGTGAAGAATTTTTGTATTATGATTTTGATCAAGTCGATTGATCAGCTGAAGAAGACTATATCTTTTAACACTTTGATTTGTTTTGACCTTTATCGTTTAGGACCGTTTGTTGCCACCGACCAGATCATTGTCAGAATCCTCAGTCGATAAGATCCGCAAATAGACTGTTGAAAGGTAATAACTAACGCAATTGACTTTTCTTTGTGTTTAGTGTCCACCTTTCTATAATCATATAAAGTTAAATCCCCTTGATTTTCTGTTAATTCTTCGAATAAAAATAATTTAGAGAAAATCCACACCGGACAACACCTAATCCGTTTGACCCGGTTGGGAAGGATAACGGGTCAGAACATGACATTTTTTATGGGACTTTATGGGTCAAATTTCAATTATGGGTCACATTTTTTAATGTGTCAAATTTGATTATAGATTGCAAATTTGTTGCGGGGGCATTTTGGGTATTATTGAGAATTGAAAGTATTCTTGAAACAAAATTGGATATGCAGCTCTTCCAAAATCAACACAGTCTCAGTAAGTTATTACTTTTATACATATATGGCCCTTGGTCACATCCACAAAGGAGGACCTGCCGCCGTCATGCAGTCTGCGGCTTCTGTCAATCGAAACCGCGGTCTTCACCAAGTCACCGGAGATCAACACTTCACCGTCTCCGAGCCGAAGTTGCCGGTCAGCACATTATAACCGAATCAGTTGGAGGCCATGCATGTATTTAACACAAAAAAGAAGTGGTGAACGAGAAAATCATTTTTACACAAAAAAGAAAATCCGTTTTTACATAATTTCTTTAAGCTTTTCAAATAAAAAATCTATTTTTTTTATAAAATAAAAAAATTCACATTTTCAAACATTTTCTTAGATTTTTTTTTTGTTTTGACTTCTATACGTGTTTATAAAAGTAAAAGCTCCCAAAAACAAGAATTATTTTTTTACTACGGATATTTTTTACATATTAATTTGCAACCAAGTCGGTTGATAAAACTAATTAAATTCGTATGGAATTTGAATAGGTGGTAGGGCAATACGTCCATCCCATGTCAGCTCCAGTTTCGTTGAAAAGTGGTGGTGAGGATTTGGTTACAATGGGAGAAGCACTGGAGGCTGCTGCGCTATCCGCCGCAGAGAAACCGGTGGAACAGAGTGATGCGGCTGCGATACAAGCAGCAGAAGTCCGAGCAACGAGGCGTATGCAGGTGATACCAGGTGGTGTGGTGGCGAAAGCTCAGGGAGCGGCCTCCCAAAATGCGCGAACTAGGCGTGATGAGGAGAAAACAAAGCTTGGAGATGTGTCGACGGATGCAAGTAGTGTGTTGCCTAAAGACAAAGTGGTGACAAGGGAGGATGCAAAGGGGGTGATCAGGGCGGAGATCAGGAACCAGCCGGAGCTGGCTACATACCCAGGTGGGGTGGCTGCGTCCATGTCTGCATCTGCAAGACTCAACCAGAACAAGTGACTTCAAATATGTATGCATGTGGTTTGGTTTGATAGTGTAGTATGGTGTGCTTTACTACTATGTGGACCTTCAATATAGCAACTGTTTTTGTATGTGAATTAGAAAGAAACATGGACCTTCAATATATGAACTGTTTTGTATATGAATTTACGACTAGGGGTGGTGTCGACCAGCTTAAATCAGCCCGATAACGATCTTATTGTTATTATTATTTATATGATTTTATTATGCCTATAAACACATATCGAGCTCGCATGCCTAAAAAGTCTATTATTTATATTATTTGTATTTAATATATCAATTAATAGATAATAAACGAGTTGAGGCCGAGTCGAGCTCGAGCTTGAGAAAATACTAACGAGCCGAGCTTGAGCTTTGAAAACAAAGCTCGAATCGAGCCGAGCTGAGCCCGAACTCTCATAAGGCTTTCTTGCGTTCTTGCTTAGCTTATTTCAAACCTGGATCACGCACCTGGTAATCTTCATCAATTCTTTAATCCTTTTCTTTTTATTTCCATCGTTGTTCATATGATTCAGTAACATGTTAAACCCTAGATACGCAACACATAACGCTTGGATCCAATCGCAATGCTTATATAGGTTACATTAAGTTCAATCGGACACGTCAAAACACGCGTTTTCGTGTGGTTAACGCAACATATAATGCTTCGACTAATCCATTCGATGTTTGCGATGTATCCGCGCCGCAACGCGCGCGGGCATTATAACTAGTTAATAACAAAACTACAAGTACACATGGTTTAAAAATTATATCACTCGCAGAATGACTATACAAGAATATGAATATGTGGATATAGTGATATACAAGACAATTGGTCCATACACACAAGATCTTATAATGAAACTAAATATCATGAAAAAAGACCTTTTGTTTTGCTTTTAACATCCAAAAAGATCTTATAATGAAACTAAATATCATGAAAAAAGACCTTTTGTTTTGCTTTTATCCAAAAAGGTTGAACCGCCCTTAGTTATATTAGACTATGGGGTATGGGGCTTGGGTTGGGGCGTGGGTTGGGTGAAAACGTTCAAGCCACCACCCCGGGTGGGCTTGGGTTTGGGCGTGGCCCCTTAGGCGGGAGTTTGAAGCCGGGCGTGGGGCGGGCTAGCCATCCTATGTGGCGGGCTCCTATTCGCTTTGTTGGCCATGTCATAGCGGGGCGGGGTAGTTTGAATTTTAAATTGTAACCGTTTGGCCAAGCCAAGCGGTCACCCCAACCCCAACAGTCAACATCCCCTATAAATTTAACCCCAACCCCACCGGCTACCCCATCCCAAACCATCGCTCTCCACCGCTACCCCAACCATAACCCACTTGATCGAACCCGCTACCCCAACCCACTTGACCGATGGCCTCTTGGACCCACGAAGAAGAGCTAGCTCTCGTCACAAGCGTCGTTGACGCTATGAAGGGGCGACAACCCGGCCAAACACGATATTGGCCGGAAGCCTTCGCAAGCTACCGACATAACGTCGGACACGACCGGCACAACTTAAACGCGTGCCAACATAAATGGCGCGAGCTACGGCCCAAACTTGATCGTTTCAAGGCCTACTACGAAGCCGTTCCGAGCGGTGAGTTAAGCCACGAGGACCGGGTGGCGGTGGCGAACATTGAGTTTCGGGGCAAGGAGCGAAGGCCGTTTGACAAGCTTGCGCTTTTTTAAATTTACCTAACGCTCTAGGTTTTTTTTTATTTTGTAATCGTTTTTAGTTTTTTTTTGTAATTTTTAGTTTTTTTTTTATTTTGTAATCGTTTTTAGGTTTTTTTTATTTTGTAATTAATAAAATTTTAGGCTTTTTTTTAATGTTGTGTGTATTTTTTTAATTTTTTTAATAAACTGCCAAGCCACGCCCCAACCCAAGCCCCGCCATACCTCACGTACACGTCACTCACCGGTGAGGAGGCTCCAACTCCACGTGTCAACTCATGCCCCCAACCCAAGCCCCACCATACCCCATGATCTTATGTAAGTAATAGACTTTTCTAAACTCAGCTAGATTTGAGTTTTTGGCTAGCCGGTCTGAATTATTAGATGAACAGGTTGACTTATTACAACTCTGTTTTCAATTAATATGAACATTTATAATGGGCAAGAAAAATGTGTATATTAGTTTAATGTTCATATCTTTCAGTTAATTTACATAAATATTGATAATTATTCTGATCTTATAATTATTCTTACAATCATGTTTGATATATATATATAAATATATTTTTATTTAGTTTTAGAAATTTGGCAAAAATTTACAATTGGTCGACTTAATTTATTTATCCGAGATCAACTGGTTTGGGAGGAGGATTCCAAGGAACTTCCAATGTTGAGGTCAGGGGTTCGATTCTCAATTGGTGCAATTTGCTCCCGGTGGACCAGGGGTTTTACAACAGTAGGTCTTAGGGCGGTGGGTTTCCCATGGAATGATGGGCGGGCCAGGTCATCAGCATTGTCTATGTTGGTAGGGCATGGGTGGCCTTTCGTCAATGAGTTTACCCGAGTGGCTGAACTTGTATAGTATTCGTTGGCTGTTAAAAAAATACGATGCTTAAGTACTTAACCTAGTGTAGGATCGTGTACTGACCCAAAACGAGTCGATCAGAGGCGTTCTACTCAATATGAAAGGCGGAAACAGACATGTCGAGTTCAATTCAGCTAGATATTCACTTTAACTGTCTTTCTGATTAATCTGACAAAGTTTTACAGCGAAACGACACTTCGGCTCCGGAATCACACACATACAATTAACTCAAACGAAATTAGGTGACACATATATATAGGCCACGTAATTCCGCTTGAACATGCTCAAGCGGAATTAGTTTCACACGGAATTACCACTTCGAGCGGAATTATCTATTTCAAACGGAATTAGCAAGATGATTTCGCTTGAAATCACTG